>JARQOD010000003.1:21633738-21717113 GCA_033576555.1 Oophaga sylvatica
TCCTCCCCTCCTGTGACCTCATCACAGGTCCTGTGCACAGAGCAGCCATATATGTGGAGTGCGGCCCTGCGGGTGGAGGTCGGTGCTGGAGGCTCCATTATTCTCTATGTGGAGTGCGGCTCTGCGGGTGGAGGTCGGTGCTGGAGGCTCCATTATTCTCTATGTGGAGTGCGGCTCTGCGGGTGGAGGTAGGTGCTGGAGGCTCCATTATTCTCTATGTGGAGTGCGGCTCTGCGGGTGGAGGTAGGTGCTGGAGGCTCCATTATTCTCTATGTGGAGTGTGGCTCTGCGGGTGGAGGTCGGTGCTGGAGGCTCCATTATTCTCTGGGGAGTGTGGCTCTGCGGGTGGAGGTAGGTGCTGGAGGCTCCATTATTCTCTATGTGGAGTACGGCTCTGCGGGTGGAGGTCGGTGCTGGAGGCTCCATTATTCTCTATGTGGAGTGCGGCTCTGCGGGTGGAGGTAGGTGCTGGAGGCTCCATTATTCTCTATGTGGAGTGCGGCTCTGCGGGTGGAGGTAGGTGCTGGAGGCTCCATTATTCTCTATGTGGAGTGTGGCTCTGCGGGTGGAGGTCGGTGCTGGAGGCTCCATTATTCTCTATGTGGAGTGCTGCTCTGCGGGTGGAGGTAGGTGCTGGAGGCTCCATTATTCTCTATGTGGAGTGTGGCTCTGCGGATGGAGGTCGGTGCTGGAGGCTCCATTATTCTCTATGTGGAGTGCGGCTCTGCGGGTGGAGGTCGGTGCTGGAGGCTCCATTATTCTCTATGTGGAGTGCGGCTCTGCGGGTGGAGGTCGGTGCTGGAGGCTCCATTATTCTCTATGTGGAGTGCGGCTCTGCGGGTGGAGGTAGGTGCTGGAGGCTCCATTATTCTCTATGTGGAGTGTGGCTCTACGGGTGGAGGCCAGTGCTGGAGGCTCCATTATTCTCTATGTGGAGTGTGGCTCTGCGGGTGGAGGTTTGTGCTGGAGGTTTCATTATTCTCTGTTTGGAGTGCGGCTCTGCGGGTGGAGGTAGGTGCTGGAGGCTCCATTATTCTCTATGTGGAGTGTGGCTCTGCGGATGGAGGTCGGTGCTGGAGGCTCCATTATTCTCTGTGGAGTGCGGCTCTGCGGGTGGAGGTCGGTGCTGGAGGCTCCATTATTCTCTATGTGGAGTGCGGCTCTGCGGGTGGAGGTCGGTGCTGGAGGCTCCATTATTCTCTATGTGGAGTGCGGCTCTGCGGGTGGAGGTAGGTGCTGGAGGCTCCATTATTCTCTATGTGGAGTGTGGCTCTACGGGTGGAGGCCAGTGCTGGAGGCTCCATTATTCTCTATGTGGAGTGTGGCTCTGCGGGTGGAGGTTTGTGCTGGAGGTTTCATTATTCTCTGTTTGGAGTGCGGCTCTGCGGGTGGAGGTAGGTGCTGGAGGCTCCATTATTCTCTATGTGGAGTGTGGCTCTACGGGTGGAGGCCAGTGCTGGAGGCTCCATTATTCTCTATGTGGAGTGTGGCTCTGCGGGTGGAGGTTTGTGCTGGAGGTTTCATTATTCTCTGTTTGGAGTGCGGCTCTGCGGGTGGAGGTAGGTGCTGGAGGCTCCATTATTCTCTATGTGGAGTGTGGCTCTGCGGGTGGAGGTTTGTGCTGGAGGTTTCATTATTCTCTGTTTGGAGTGTGGCTCTGCGGGTGGAGGTCGGTGCTGGAGGCCCCATTATTCTCTATCTGAAGTGCGGCTCTGCGGGTGGAGGTAGGTGCTGGAGGCTCCATTATTCTCTATGTGGAGTGCGGCTCTGCGGGTGGAGGTTTGTGCTGGAGGTTTCATTATTCTCTGTTTGGAGTGTGGCTCTGCGGGTGGAGGTCGGTGCTGGAGGCCCCATTATTCTCTATCTGAAGTGCGGCTCTGCGGGTGGAGGTAGGTGTTGGAGGCTCCATTATTCTCTATGTGGAGTGCGGCTCTGCGGGTGGAGGCCAGTGCTGGAGGCTCCATTATTCTCTATGTGAAGTGTGGCTCTGCGGGTGGAGGTCGGTGCTGGAGGCTCCATTATTCTCTATGTGGAGTGCGGCTCTGCGGGTGGAGGTCGGTGCTGGAGGCTCCATTATTCTCTGTGGAGTGTGGCTCTGCGGGTGGAGGTAAGTGCTGGAGGCTCCATTATTCTCTATGTGGAGTGCGGCTCTGCGGGTGGAGGTCTGTGCTGGAGGCCCCATTATTCTCTATGTGGAGTATGGCTCTGCGGGTGGAGGTCGGTGCTGGAGGCTTCATTATTCTCTATGTGGAGTGCGGCTCTGCGGGTGGAGGTCGGTGCTGGAGGCTTCATTATTCTCTGTGGAGTGTGGCTCTGCGGGTGGAGGTAGGTGCTGGAGGCTCCATTATTCTCTATGTGGAGTGCGGCTCTGCGGGTGGAGGTAGGTGCTGGAGGCTCCATTATTCTCTATGTGGAGTTTGGCTCTGCGGGTGGAGGTCGATGCTGGAGGCTCCATTATTCTCTATGTGGAGTGCGGCTCTGCGGGTGGAGGTCGGTGCTGGAGGCTTCATTATTCTCTGTGGAGTGTGGCTCTGTGGGTGGAGGTAGGTGCTGGAGGCTCCATTATTCTCTATGTGGAGTGCGGCTCTGCTGGTGGAGGCCAGTGCTGGAGGCTCCATTATTCTCTATGTGGAGTGTGGCTCTGCGGGTGGAGGTTTGTGCTGGAGGTTTCATTATTCTCTGTTTGGAGTGTGGCTCTGCGGGTGGAGGTCGGTGCTGGAGGCCCCATTATTCTCTATCTGAAGTGCGGCTCTGCGGGTGGAGGTAGGTGCTGGAGGCTCCATTATTCTCTATTTGGAGTGTGGCTCTGCGGGTGGAGGTAGGTGCTGGAGGCTCTATTATTCTCTATGTGGAGTGCGGCTCTGCGGGTGGAGGTAGGTGCTGGAGGCTCCATTATTCTCTATGTGGAGTGCGGCTCTGTGGGTGGAGGTCGGTGCTGGAGGCTCCATTATTCTCTATGTGGAGTGCGGCTCTGCGGGTGGAGGTCGGTGCTGGAGGCTCCTTTATTCTCTATGTGGAGTGCGGCTCTGCGGGTGGAGGTCGGTGCTGGAGGCTCCAATATTCTCTATGTGGAGTGCGGCTCTGCAGGTGGAGGTCGGTGCTGGAGGCTCCATTATTCTCTATGTGGAGTGCGGCTCTGCGGGTGGAGGTCGGTGCTGGAGGCTCCATTATTCTCTATGTGGAGTGCGGCTCTGCGGGTGGAGGTCGGTGCTGGAGGCTCCATTATTCTCTATGTGGAGTGCGGCTCTGCGGGTGGAGGTCGGTGCTGGAGGCTCCATTATTCTCTATGTGGAGTGTGGCTCTGCGGGTGGAGGTAGGTGCTGGAGGCTCCATTATTCTCTATGTGGAGTGCGGCTTTGCGGGGGAGGTAGGTGCTGGAGGCTCCATTATTCGCTATGTGGAGTGAGGCTCTGCAGGTGGAGGTCGGTATTGGAGACTCCATTATTCTCTATGTGGAGTGTGGCTCTGCGGGTGGAGGTCGGTGCTGGAGGCTCCATTCTCTATGTGGAGTGTGGCTCTGCGGGTGGAGGTCTCCATTATTCTCTATGTGGATGTGTCTCTGCGGGTGAGTAGTGATGGAGGTCCTTTATTCTCTATGTGGAGTGGCTCTGCGGGTGGAGGTAGGTGCTAGGCTCATATTCTCTATGTGGAGTGCGGCTTGCGGTGGAGTAGTGCGGAGGCTCCATTATCTCTATGTGGAGTGGGCTCTGCTGGTGGTGTCGGTGCGGAGGTCCTTTATTCTCTATGTGAGTGCGCTCGCGGGTGAGTAGGTGCTGGAGGCTCCATTATTCTCTATGTGGAGTGCTGCTCTGCGGGTGGAGATCGTGCTGGAGGCTCCATTATTCTTATGTGGAGTGTGGCTCTGCGGGTGGAGGTAGGTGCTGGAGGCTCCATTATTCTCTATGTGGAGTGTGCTTGCGGTGGAGGTCGGTGCTGGAGGCTCCATTATCTCTATGTGGAGTGCGGCTCTGGGGGGAGTAGGTGAGGGCCATATTCTCATGAGTGCCCTGCGGGGTTGGTGTGAGGCCCATTCTGTTTAGTGCGGCTCTGGGTGGAGTAGGTGCTGAGCTCAATCTGTTATCGCCTCGGTGAGTGGTGCTGGAGCTCCATTCTATGTTGTTGCGTGGCGTGCAGCCCTTTTCTCTAGTGAGTCGCTCTGGGGTGGGTAGTGGCTCATTATTCTCTATGTGATGGGCTCGCGGGGAGTAGTGCTGAGCTCATATTCTCTATTGAGTTGCTCTGCGGAGGTCGGTACGGAGGCTCATATTCTCTATGTGAGTGGCTCTGGGTGAGTCGTGCGGAGCTCCATATTCCTATGTGGATGCGCTCTGCGGAGGTGTGCTGAGCTCCATTATTCTCTGTGAGTGCGGCTCTGCGGAGGTCGTGCTGGAGCTTCATTATTTCTATGTGGATCGCTCTGCGGTGAGTGTGCTGAGCTCCATATTCTCTTGGATGCGCTGGGTACGTGCTGGAGCTCCATTATTTCTATTGGAGTCGGCTCTGCGGGAGTAGGGCTGAGCTCCTATTCTCTATGTGATCGGCTCTGCGTGAGAGGTGCTGAGCTCTATTATTCTCTATGTGGATTGCTCTGCGGGGAGTCTGTGCGGAGGCTCCATTATTCTGTGTATGCGGCTCTGCGTGGAGTATGCTGACTCATTATTCTCTATGTGGAGTGCGCTCTGCGTGGAGGTGTGCTGAGGCTCCATTATTCCTATTGATCGGCTCTGCGTGAGTTGCTGAGCTCCATTATTCTATGTGATGCGCTCTGCGGTGGAGTAGTGCGGAGGCTCCATTATTCTCTGTGGAGGCGGCTCTGCGTGAGTAGTGCTGGCTCATTATCTCTATGTGATGCGTCTGCGGTGGTCGTCTGAGCTCCATATTCTCTAGTGGATCGCTCTGCGGGGTCGGCTGGAGCCCATTATTCCAGTGATGTGCTCTGCGTGGAGTCGGGCTGGAGGCTCCATTATTCTCTAGTGATGCGCTCGGGAGGTAGTGCTGAGGCTCCATTATTCTCTGTGAGGCGCTCTGCGGGTGGAGTAGTGCTGGAGGCCCATTATTCTCTATGTGGATGCGTCTGCGGGTGAGTCGGTGCTGGAGGCTCCATTATTCTCTATGGAGTAGGCTCTCGGTGAGGTAGTGCTGGAGCTCCATTATCTCTATGTGGAGTGGCCTGCGGTGGGTAGGTGCTGGAGCTCCATTATTCTCTATGTGGAGTGCGGCTCTGCGGTGGAGGTAGTGCTGGAGGCTCCATTATTCTCTGTGAGGCGCTCTGCGGTGAGTAGTGTGGGGCTCCTTATTCTCTATGTGAGTGGTCTGCGGTGAGGGTGCTGGAGGCTCCATTATTCTCTATTGGAGTCGGCTCTGCGGTGAGTGGTGCTGGAGGCTCCATTATTCTCTATGGAGTGCGCTCTGCGGGTGGAGTCTGCTGGCTCATTATTCTCTATGTGGAGTGGTCTGCGGTGGAGTGTGTGGAGGCTCCTTATTCTCTATGTGTGCGCTCTGCGGGAGTAGTGCTGGAGCTCCATTATTCTCTTGGAGGCGCTCTGCGTAGGGTGCTGAGCTCCATATTCCTATGTGATGCGCTGCGGGGAGTGTGCTGAGGCTCCATTATTCTCTATTGAGGCTCTCGGGAGTGTGCTGAGCTCCATTATTCTCTATGGATGTGCTCTGCGGTGAGGTGTGCTGAGGCCCATATTCTCTATGGAGTGCGCTCTGCGGAGGGCTGAGCTCTTATTCATTGATCGCTCCGGAGTTTGGAGCTCCTATCTCTATTATTGTCCGGAGTGCTGAGCTCCATATTCTCTATTGGGCTCGGAAGCGGGCTCATTATTCTCATAGGCCTCAGCGCTGAGGCTCATTATTCTCTATTGATGCCTGCGTATGAGCTCCTTATTCCTTGATGCCTGCGTAGGTCGAGCCATTATCTCATTGATCTCTCGGAGTGGAGGCTCCATTATTCTCTATGTGAGTGCGCTCTGCGGTGGCGTGCTGGAGGCTCCTTATTCTCTAGTGGAGTGCGGCTCTGCGGGGGAGGTAGGTGCTGGAGGCTCCATTATTCTCTATTGAGTGCGCTCTGCGGGTGGAGATCGGTGCTGGAGCTCCATTATTCTCTATGTGGAGTGGCTCTGCGTGAGTGTGCTGAGGCTCCATATTCTCATGTGAGTGGCTCTGCGGGTGGAGTGGTGCTGGAGGCTCCATATTCTCTATGTGGAGTGCGCTCGCGGGTGGAGGTGGTGGGAGCTCCATTATTCTCTATGTGGATGCGGCTCTGCGGGTGGAGGTGGTGTGGAGGCTCCATTATTCTCTTTAGTGCGCTCTGCGGTGGAGGTAGGTGCTGGAGGCTCCATTATTCTCTAGTTAGTGCGGCTCTGCGGGTGGAGGTAGGTGCTGGAGGCTCCATTATTCCTATGGAGTGCGCTCTGCGGTGGAGGTCGGTGCTGGGCTCCATTATTCTCTATGTGAGTGCGCTCTGCGGGTGAGTAGGTGCTGAGGCTCCATTATTCTCTATGTGGAGTGGGCTCTGCGGTGGAGGTAGGTGCTGGAGCTCCATTATTCTCTATGGAGTGGGCTCTGCGGGTGGAGGTCGGTCTGAGGCTCCATTATTCTCTATGTGGAGTGCGGCTCTGTGGTGGAGTCGGTGCTGGAGCTCCATTATTCTCTATGTGAGTGCGGCTCTGCGGTGGAGGTAGGTGCTGGAGGCTCCATTATCTCTAGTGGAGTGCGGCTCTGCGGGTGGAGTCGGTGCGGAGGCTCCATTATCTCTATGTGGAGTGGGCTCTGCGGTGGAGTGGTGCTGAGGCTCCATTATTCTCTATGGGAGTGGCTCTGCGGGTGGAGGTGGTGCTGGAGGCTCCATTATTCTCTATGTGGAGTGCGGCTCTGCGGGTGGAGTAGTGCTGGAGCTCCATTATTCTCTATGTGAGTGCGCTCTGCGGTGGAGGTGGGCTGGAGGCTCATTATTCTCTATGTGGATGGGCTCTGCGGTGGAGGTCGTGCTGGAGGCTCCATTATTCTCTTTAGTGCGGCTCTGCGGTGAGTGTGGCTCTGCGGGTGGAGGTCGGTGCTGGAGGCTCCATTATTCTCTATGTGGAGTGTGGCTCTGCGGGTGGAGGTAGGTGCTGGAGGCTCCATTATTCTCTATGTGGAGTGCGGCTCTGCGGGAGGAGGTAGGTGCTGGAGGCTCCATTATTCTCTATGTGGAGTGCGGCTCTGCGGGTGGAGGTCGGTGCTGGAGGCTCCATTATTCTCTATGTGGAGTGTGGCTCTGCGGGTGGAGGTCGGTGCTGGAGGCTCCATTATTCTCTATGTGGAGTGTGGCTCTGCAGGTGGAGGTAGGTGCTGGAGGCTCCATTATTCTCTATGTGGAGTGTGGCTCTGCGGGTGGAGGTCGGTGCTGGAGGCTCCATTATTCTCTATGTGGAGTGAGGCTCTGCGGGTGGAGGTAGGTGCTGGAAGCTCCATTATTCTCTATGTGGAGTGTGGCTCTGCGGGTGGAGGTCGGTGCTGGAGGCTCCATTATTCTCTATGTGGAGTGTGGCTCTGCGGGTGGAGGTAGGTGCTGGAGGCTCCATTATTCTCTATGTGGAGTGCGGCTCTGCGGGAGGAGGTAGGTGCTGGAGGCTCCATTATTCTCTATGTGGAGTGCGGCTCTGCGGGTGGAGGTCGGTGCTGGAGGCTCCATTATTCTCTTTGTGGAGTGCGGCTCTGCAGGTGGAGGTCGGTGCTGGAGGCTCCATTATTCTCTATGTGGAGTGCGGCTCTGCGGGTGGAGGTAGGTGCTGGAGGCTCCATTATTCTCTATGTGGAGTGCGGCTCTGCGGGTGGAGGTCGGTGCTGGAGGCTCCATTATTCTCTATGTGGAGTGCGGCTCTGCAGGTGGAGGTCGGTGCTGGAGGCTCCATTATTCTCTATGTGGAGTGTGGCTCTGCAGGTGGAGGTAGGTGCTGGAGGCTCCATTATTCTCTATGTGGAGTGTGGCTCTGCGGGTGGAGGTCGGTGCTGGAGGCTCCATTATTCTCTATGTGGAGTGTGGCTCTGCAGGTGGAGGTAGGTGCTGGAGATTCCCCATTACTGGGACTTGTCATCCATGCTATTAACCCCTTCAGCCCCGGTATTTGTGTGGTGAGGCTCCAGGTGACATTTCTTCCTCTCCCTGTGATGTAGCTGGGTGAGGGGCCGCTATCTGCGGTGTCCTCTGTACGGTGTACTATCATCATCCCCGGAGACAGAACTTATTTTATTTCTTGTTGCTGTGTTTGTATTTTGCTTTGTCTTTTGCTTTATGAATCATTTATTTACTAGAACGCTTGTGGCACAGCATTATTATGCCCGTGGCTGCCATGACAACCCATTTGGATGTGTTGTTGCCCAATGGGGCGATGGTGGCGGCTCCCTCCTTCTGCCTGATGTCCTAACAGGTTAAACAGCTGAGATCGGAGTAACCTCTGATCACGGCTGTGACATTGGGCTCCCAGTAAGATTTATGGTGTTCAGTTTGACAATATATTATTTCCAGTGATTGTAGAGGTGGAGAAGCCAGTCCTGGGTGATCACTGTGAGTAATAATTAGTTTCTGTTCATGAACCAATTCAGCATCAGGATGATGGAAGGATAAAATGGCTGTGAGAAGAGCAGTCCTAAGCCTTCAAATGACACTTTGCTTAAAGGGAACCTGCCACCAGTTTTTTCACTTATAACCCACAGTCATGGCCAAAAGTGTTGGTACCCTTGAAGTAGTTCCAGAAAATGAAGTATTTCTCCCAGAAAATTATTCCAATTTACACTTGTTGTGTTATACATATGTTTATTTCCTTTGTGTGTATTGGAACAACACAGAAAAAAGGAAAATTGGACATAATTTCACACAAAACACCAAATTTGTTGGCAAAAACTTAGTTTCAAGCGTGATGCTCATTCAAACTCTCCTGTGGCAAGTAACAGGTGTGGGCAGTATGAAAAATACACCTGAAACCAGATATAAAGGGGAAAAGTTGACTCAGTCTTTGCATTGTGTGTCTGTGTGTAGCACACTAAGCATGGAGAAGAGAACTGTGAGAACCTGAGAACCAAAATTGTTGCACAATATCAATAATCTCAAGGCTACAAGTCCATCTCCAGAGATCTCAAGGTTTCTTTGTCCATGGTGCAAAACATAATCAAGAAGTTTACAACCCATGGCACTGTAGCTAATTTCCATGGACATGGACTGCAGAGAAAAATTGATAAAAAGATTGCAACGGAGAATAATATGGATGGTGAATAATCAACCCCAATCAAGTTACAAAGAAATTCTAGCTGTCCTGCAGGCTCAGGGTGCATTAGTGTCCGAGCAAACTATCTGTCGACATTTGAATGAAATGAAACTCTGTGGCAGTAGACCTAGGAGTACCCCACTGCTGACACAGAGATCTAGACTGAAGTCTGAAAAAAAGGGGGGGGGAATAAGCCAAAATCCTCCTGGGAAAGTGTATTGTGGACAGATGAGACCAAGTTAGAGCTTTTTGGTAAAGCACATCATTCTACTGTTTACCGAAAACAGAATGAGGCTTACAAAGAAAAGAACGCATTACTTACAGTTAAATAATAAATTAAAATTGCTGTGCAGTGGAATCACTGGCATTTCAGTGTGGCACAGTGAGGTGAGCTTGCCTAGGTTTCTGATTCCATTTCACAGGCACTAGACTTAGGGCAATGTGTGTATGATATAGAGACATCATCCACTTTCATGCAGATAGGAGAGGAGGCATTTGAAAGGATTGGGTCGGTGCTGTAGGGATTCGCTCTGGTAGGCAATGGCCGGGCCACAGTAACGAGGCAACACACAGGCTTTAAGTCCAAAAATCAATTGTTTACTGTCTCCTTAACACCAGGTAACAGAAATATCACAAAACATATATGCATTCCCGCTTGGAATATCACTGTTCCCAGACTCACCCTTGCATAGGACGGGCTTGACTAAGCGGCTGTCGGCCAGCAGGGACCGCCAGGTGCCATTCCCGGGTGGTCTGGAACTCGCTTCCGGTGCTCACTGACACACTGTAACAGAAAGTCACACTTCCAGGCTGACTCCAGCCAAACCCTCAACAGAACCGCGTGGTTCTCAGTGTGGGACCGTCCCAGGCTCCGCACACACGTGTCCTGTCCGGGTGCTATTCAAGACCCCCGTCCAGCACCCCGGCCACCAGGTTCCAAGTCTCACCACGTGCTTCCAGGAATCCGATCCAACCCCAGGATCTTCCAACACTGACAGACCTTGCAGGCAGCCCTATGCAGGACACACACACACTCTCCTTCTTTCTCCCCTCACCATGTGCCAAACACTCCCTTTCATGCCTGTAGACACTCCCCAAGCCAAGGTATGAAGCGCATGGTTTGTTCACCTGTTCATGACCTCATCACAGGTCCTTCACAACACCTACAATCACCAGACTGTAACATTCATTCTCCCACCACCAGTGGGCGGTGTATGTGTGGTTAGAAAGTCCCACCCAGCTCACAAGCTAACCCTGTAGGTCACCCTTGACAATAATCAGAACTCTTATGGGACTACAAGTCCCAGAACAATATTCCTGACCTACAGCACAGAGGAGCTCTGCGACACATACCTTCCATTTATCACCATACCAGGGACTGGTTTCCCATCCATCTCATGCCTCCATGCATAATTTGAGCAACATGTACAGTGCCCCCTAGCTGCCACATTAGTCACTACACCACAGTGCTGATCACAATCTGGAGACACCCATGGATGGACCAGACTGTATAAAGTATAAAACACTTTCTCTGAGGTATGCAGGGGCAGGTCCGAGGATACAAAGGGGTTGCAGGAACCCCATTCACATCCCATCTTAAAAGTGATGGGCATAGTTTATATGTGAGAAAAATGGTGACATGTTCCCATTAAACCACTCGGCATAGTACTCACTCTTAGGCTACTTCCCCACCTTCAGTATTTGGTCAGTATTTTACATCAGTATTTGTAAGCCAAAACCAGGAGAACATCCTCCTCCTTCCCTGCTTGCATGCGGTGTCGGCGTCCCGGAAGTGACTTCTCTGGCGGTCACTTCCGGGGTATGCGTTCCAGTGGAGCGCAGGGAACTTCCATCCCGGCTTAGGAGGGCCTTGGATGCCGGCAGCGCGTGGAGCACGCCAAGTTTTACAGGGCCTGCTCCCAACCCGGGAGGAGCAGAGGGGAGAGACAGATGACCGCTGGGGCCGACAGGTAAGGCAAAAATCCCCTGTCAGCATGGATAGCTCTTCCTGCCCTGCTTCTGCAGAGCCCAGCGCTGCCCCAGCCACTGTCCACAGTAAGTGTCTAGTGGGGTGGGTCCTGAAGGTGGTAGTGAGACAAGTCTTGCCATAAAAGCACCACCAAAGCAATTAAATGTGGCATCTGTTATGAATGTGCTGGAGATGGTTTCTGAGCAGAGGCTCCCTCCGGTGGTTGCAGACAGTACTGAACCTCACAGCGAGGAATGGCAATCTGGGATCACGGACTGGACTGATATAAGGGAGGTTCCCTCCCATGATGGTCGCAGGTGATCATTTGTTCTTGTCTCAATTGTGGTTCCTGGTTCATTTGGAAGTTTGCTGAGTCTTGCCTGCATCTTCTGCTTTCAGATAAGATATTTTCTGCTTTTATTTTTGTGCTTGCTTTTTGCATAGCTCCCTGCACTTCTGTGGAGGTCAGCCTGGTCCCCTCCTGTTGGCCTGTGCTCCTCTCAGTTTATCTGAAGCCACTGTTGTTTTTTCAGTGGCTGCGGCTTAAGGGTATGCCACACTAAACAATATCGCTAACGGGATCGCTAAAAAACGTCACTATTTAGCGATCCTGTTAGCGATGTTGTTCAGTGCGGCAGCTTCCAGCGACGAGCTTCCTGCTGTGATCTCGCTCGTCGCTGGAATTGTTCCGGACCCTATTTTCTCGTCGGCGCTCCCGCTGGGTAAGTATATATTGCTAGTGTGGCACCTTTTCTTAGTGATTTAGCGGTACTTTTGTACCGCTAAAGTCGTTAAGAAGATCGCTAACGGCGATAGCGTCGTTAACTATATCGCTAAATGTGGCCGCATTTAGCGATATAGAAACAATCCCGCTAGCGATCGCATTAGTATGCGTCGTTATTGTGATCGCTAGCGGGATTGTTTAGTGTGGCAGTACCTTTAGTTTTGTTACACCAGAGATCTGATTTAGGTGGTAGATATCGTGTGATCTCAGGTGTTTCTGCCATCAGAAGAGTTGGTATTTTTTAGGGGTTTTTTTTAGATTGCAGTGAGAATCCTTTACTGTACTTTTCCGTCTAGACAGATTGAGTATCATAGAATTCTCAGTATGGCCGGTGATTCTGTTATGTTTAGGTAGCTGAGGAGGCAGGAGTAAGAAACCGCTTAGGCAGCCAAACACCAGAGAGGTTGGAAACTAATAGGTTGCAGACCCCTAAACTAACCGCACAGCTAGAAGCAGCCGTGGGACGGTCCTACGGTGCCCTAGACGCGTCGTCACAGCCAGAGAGATAGCTATCCCTGAAGATGGAAAGAGGAAAGCTAACTGCCCCTGAGTAGATCCCAAAAGAATACGAAGCCCCCAGACATATGATGGCGGTTACACAAGATGAAAATACGAACACAGATAGAAAATAGATTTTTAAATCAGATGATTTTTATTTAAAAATTGTCAGCATGAAACTTTGACAGTACATTTAACTTTAGCATATAATATAAACCGTATTCAACCTGACAGGCAATATAACTATTCTTACATCCTAAGTCCCCCACCCTAACCCCTTCCCTTTAAATCATTGCACATATCACACACCATGTCACATTTTGAATCCTTTTTTCGAGACAACCCCTTACGATCCCTGTTTAAAGTACCAACTCAGAGGGTCAAGGGCGCGTAGGCAGACGCATTCTTTCTCTCATAAGAGCCTCCGAAGCCAGGCCCGGGTGCTCTATCCAGCCACCCCACACATTCTCAAACTGCATGTGTTGACCTCTTTTCGCATATATGTTCTGTTCCATCATAACAACAAAGTTAACCTTATTAATCAGTTCTTGTCTAACTGGCGCTTTGTCATCTAACCAGTGGGCCGCAATGAGCTTTCTGGCAGCATATAGGATTCTGGCTATGGTCAGCTTTCCACACTCATCAACCGCGATATCCTCCATGCACCCCAATACACACGTCAGCGGGTTCCTTATAAGATCCACTCCCATTACCTCCTGTGTCAAATTAAGTGTTTGTACCCAAAAGTTCTGTAGGGCAGGGCAGGACCACATCATATGTAGGAGATCTGCCCCATCCTCAGAGCAGCGCGGACAGCAGGAATCCCTCCTCAGGCCCGCCCTCTTCATCCAGACCGGGGTCCTGTATACCCTATGTGTTAGGTAGAGTTGTGAGACTCTCCTGGCTTCACTCATAGAGACCTTGGGGATGAATTGTAATACGCTCTCCCACTGAGAGTCCGAGATTGGTCCCACATCCTCTTCCCATTTTTCTCTGGACTTAGCCGGGTGCCGTACCAGGAATGAATCCAAAAAACCCCTATATACGAGGGAGATGAAACCCTTAGTGCCCCTTAGTGACCCTATAAGATTCACCATCGCATCTGATTGCACCACTATTCTTGATGTTTTAAGCTGTCGATTGATTGCATGCCGCAGCTGCAAATATTGAAAAAAGAGGGATTGACTCAGAGGGAACTCCTTCCTGATCTCCTCAAAAGTCTTAAGCATGCCGCCAACCAACAGCTGTGACACAAACCATATCCCGACCCTTCTCCATTGAGCAAATCCCCTCAGACGCATTAACTTCCCCAGTCTCGGGTCAAACCAAACCGACGAGAAGCGCGTGAGCTCCGTAATGCCCCTCCATTGTCTAACTTTTTGCCAAATCTTGTCCACCATAGCGATCGTCGGGAGCCTTTTAGGGTTCACCCGGAACCTACCAGCCTCTAAACTAGCAAGCAACAGACCTCTGCCCACTATAAACTCAATGAGCTTCCCAGCCGACGTAGATTGGGTAGGCTCCCCCCACCCCACCATATGCTGACATTGGGATGACACATAATAAACCCACGGGTTCGGGATTGCCAGGCCCCCCTCCTCTTTTGACCTCTGTAGATGTTCAAGTTTAATGCGTGCCCTACTACCCTTCCAGATCAAGTCCCGGAAAAGAGAATCAATCCGGTAGAATTTATTTTGCGCCAACCAGACAGGCGTATTATGGAGTATATATAGGAGTTGGGGCATGAGGATCATTTTTAATAAATTTGCTCTACCCGCCACAGACAGGAATAGTTTCTTCCACGCTGCAATTTTTTGTTGAAACTTATTGATAAGGGGGTAAGATTGAGCCGTTCATATTCCTCCAATTTAGCAGAGATCACAATGCCCAAATATTTAAACTCACTAACCACCCTCAAAGGGGTCCCAGGATCTAGCACTAGGGGAGCAGCAGAGTCCACGGGAAGCAACACGGATTTATCCCAGTTGATAGTCAGTCCAGAAATAGAGCCGAATTTACTAATAACTGCCATAGCCAAACTTAGGGAGTCGCTCGGGTCAGCCAGAAACAGTAGCACATCATCCGCATATAAGGCCACTTTCTCTACGTGGGAGCCATATTGGAATCCCCGAATATCTGTGGTACCACGTATCTTTGCAGCTAACGGTTCTACAGCGATCGCAAACAGCAGGGGGGACAGGGGGCACCCCTGCCTCGTTCCCCTATGTAGGAAGAAACTCTCAGACAGCAGACCATTAACCCGTATTTTAGCACTAGGGGATGTATATAGCAAACGTACCCAACCCACAAACAGATCACCAAATCCCATGGTTTTCATTACCGCCCACAAATACCTCCACTCCACACTGTCGAACGCCTTAGCGGCATCCATTACTCTCTATCCCACATTATCCGCCCTCGCCTGCATGTTTAAGTATAATCGCCGGAGATTTATAGCTGTGGATTTATTGGGCATAAACCCTGACTGGTCTTGGTGAATTAGGGATTCGATGACCTTGTTAAGTCGGTTCGCCAGCATTTTGGCCAATAACTTAATGTCAGTGGTCAACAAAGAGATCAGACTATATGAAGCTGGGTCCGTCAAATCTTTTCCCTGCTTTGGTAGGACAACAATTATCGCCTCTCGCATGGACTGGGGCAGCTCCCCCCCGCCAAACTCGCAGTGTAAACCTCCATCAACTTGGGAAGCAACACCTCTTTGTATTTTTTGTAGACTTCTCCTGGGATACCGTCCCCCCCTGGGGCCTTGTCACTAGGTACAGAGGCCAGAGCGGCCTCAAGTTCCTCCATATCAAAGGGCTCCTCAAGAAGCCTCTGCTCCGCCAGTGAGAGTCGTGGAAGCCGCACCCCACTAAAAAGTTATCAATTTCCTCCTCCGATGGCTGCACATGTGACTGGTACAGATTTGAGTAAAATCCCATCATTACCTCCAGTATGGCCCTACTGCCTGTATGCTCACATCCGTCTGTCCCCTTTAATTTAGTGATATACGCCGATTCCCTTTGGGCCGCCACCACCCTGGACAGAAGGTGACCCGCTCTCTCTCCCTCCTCGAAAAACTTCATCGTGCAGAACAGCCTTTTCCTCTCCGCAGTTTTCATAGTCATATTACAAAACTCTCTCTGCGCTGATCTCAAACGTTCTCGGGCCTCAGGGTTTGCTCCTCAATTAGTGCTGCCTCTGCTCCCTCTAATGACCTAATCAACTCCTGGTCTCTCCTGCCCGTTTCGGTTTTAACTTGCGATATGTTTTTAATGCACAACCCTCTGAAGTAAGCCTTCATGGCTTCCCATACCATCAATACCGAAGCCGAGCCCATATTAATTTTAAAGAATTCTGTCAGGTCATCCCCCACATGGCCGTCCAGATCAATCAGCTGGAGCCACAACGGATTTAGCCTCCACAGGGGTCTCCTGGAAAACTCAGAGCCCTGCCCCTGAAGCACCACACACATAGGCGAGTGATCCGACAGAGTTCTAGCCAAATAAGTTACCTCACCCACTAGACTTAGCATCGGACCATTCCCCAGGGCCAGATCAATCCTGGACAGCGAGGCAGAGGCGGGAGAGAAGCAGGAGTACTTATAAATTCCGGGGTGATGGGTTCTCCATATGTCTATTAGTGCAGTCTCCTTCAGAACCGCCCCAAAGGGGGTGCAATTACCACCCAGTCTCAGTGCCTCCCGACCACCTCTGTCCCAATGGGCATCAGGAACATTGTTGAAGTCACCAATTATCAGAAAGGGAACCCCCGGGAAATCGCCCACTACCTCCATGACCTTGTGCAGCACTTTCCCACAATACGGCGGAGGGATATATATCGAGATCAGTAGCATCAGTATACCAGACAATTTACATAGCAAGCATACGAACCGTCCCAGCGGGTCTATAATCACTTTACACTGTTCAAAAGGTATACCTGTGCGAACAAGAACACTGACCCCCCCGTGAGTATGTGGAATATGTTGCATGATACCCCGCCTGCAGCCATCTTTTTTTAAGAAGATGCGTTCTACTCTTTATCAAGTGGGTTTCTTGCAAGCATATGACTGCAGGTTTGGCATCAAGCAAGAAAGTAAACATTGCCTGTCTTTTTACTCCGGACGCCAACCCTCTAACGTTCCAACTTATTATTTTTATTTTATCCGCCATTACCCTGCAACCCCAAATACCGTGTCATCCATTTCCTCATTTGTGAATTAGTAAGGCTGTCTCCACTCGAACCTGTGTGACATAGACAATAGTTTAACATTCCCCCCTCCCTCCCCACCCTCAACCCCCCCTCACACAATACCCCAACTTCACCCAACTCAAGCTTTCCATCTCCTCCAGGTGTCACGGAGGAGAGGGCATACTTTATCCGATTCAGAGTATCCACTTCACCGAAGCAAACCCGCTTTACTCCCCAAACTCTGGGAGTAGCATATGGCTAGTGATTGCAGCCAAACAATACTCAACAGTTAACCATAAAACATTCACATTTAGCTTTCTGTTAAATACATTTAACATGTCCAGAACACATGAACTAGAAAAAGGTAGGAAAATTTCTCCCCCTCCCCCTCCAATGCACAGCAAGATTATTTCCCAAAATGAGAGGGAGGGTCTTCCTCCTGAGAAAAAGGTATTCAGGAGGGAAGAGTGGATATATGTAAGATCTGGTCCCGATTAAAGGACAAGACCCGTCCCGATTAAAGGACAAGTCAGCTCAGTCAGCCAGCGGAGTCCTTAGAATTTGTCTTGCTGAGACGCGTCTCGTTGCTGTCCATCCAGTTAAGGGCCTCCTTTGCATCCGGGAAGAAATGGACAGTGTCCCCGTCTACCACTCTCAGTTTAGCCGGATATATCATTGAGTACGGCACACCCAGGGCTCTCAACCTCTTCTTAATGTCAACAAATTTGGCCCTCTGCTTTTGAACCTCCATAGAGAAGTCCGGGTAAATGGAAATCCTGGAGCCGTTGATTTTCAGGTCCGGATGATTCTTGGAAAAGCGATGAATAGCATCCCTGTCCCGATAATGCAGAACCTTGACAAGCACTTGTCTTGGAGGACGGCCAGGGGGGAGGGGGAGTGCGGGGACACGGTGAGCTCTTTCCACGGCATATAAACGGGACAGGTTGTTCTGGCCAATAGTGTTCAACAGCCACTGTTCAAAGAACTCGGTGGGTGCAGAGCCTTCCGTTTTTTCCGGCACCCCAATAATCCGCACATTATTACGTCTTGACCTATTCTCTAGGTCATCAGTCTTTGCCTGCACAGCTGACATTGCAGTAGCCATACGCTGATGCAGCTTGTCAGATTTTGCAATAGTATCTTCCACAGTGCTAATAAGTTTCTCAGCTTCCCCCATCCTCTCCTTAGTGACATGCATGGAGTGCTGTAACTTAGACATGCTGGCCTGCAGGACCCCAAGCTGTGCTGCCACCTCAGTAATAGTAGTGTGAGAGTGCATTGCCAGCTTGAACAAGTCTTTTAATGTGGGCTCCTCTGGGATCACCATCCCCCCCATTTGCCGCTTACATTCCTCCATCTCACCTCTCTCCCATTTCATAGTTCCTTGGTCTTCCTCCCGGCTTTCACAGTCACTCTCCTCACCATCCTCCACACCAGATTCCTCTGGCTCCTCTGCATTCCCCGCAGGCCCCCTCTGACCTCTACCTGCACTTGCCGGACACCGCTTATCTTCCTCCAGCCTGGCGAACCTCCGCAGTTTAGACACTGCATCTGACCTGCTGGGGATTCCCCCATCTTCCTCCGGGCCCGCCATCAATACATCTTCTCCACCGGCGCCATCTTGTGCCTTCTTCTCCGACTGGCCTGCTGGCCTTTTGCTTCCTTTCTTCCCAGCCATTTGCTTGTGCACTCCTGATTTACAGAGCCTGTGGTCAGGGTCAACACCCTCTCCAAGGAATGTGAATTTAACAGCTAAATAGTGGCTGCAATCTATCAAACTGTCATATATCCAGCGGGAGCTCCTGCTGCACACGTCTGATCACATCTCCCTCAGGCCACGCCCCCCGACAGAAAATAGATTGAGCAAACGCTGAGGCCCAAAACTGTCTAGATAGGACAGCACAGGAGAGAATACTGTCAGCAACCCAGAAAAACCCTGGGAAAAACTCCAACACTTCTGAATCCAAAAATACTGAGACCACACGGTCTCGACCACCTATATCAGATCTCTGGTGTGGACACGTAGCAACCCAGCAGTAAAATATCACAAGAACTGAGCAAATGAACAAATACAAAAAACAAACGGAGACCAGCCAAAGCCCCCCTAAAGGGACCTGGCTGAAGACAAAAAGCAATGCAGCAAAAAGCAAGGAATTTAAACCACAGTAAAAAAAACTGAAAGAGACTTATTTGAATGCAAGCAGGAGACAGCAGAAAAGCAAGCTGAATTCCAACCTAGACCAGGAAGAACAATTGATCTTTGGCGAGGATCATGGGAGGTCAGCTCATTTATATCAGGCCAGTCAGTACTATCTGACAACCACTCGTCGACTGCAGATGTAGGACTCTTGGTGTTCAACATAGGTTCAGTACCCTTAGCAACCACCAGAGGGAGCTTCAGCTCTGAAGTCGTCTCCAATACGTTCACAACAGAGAGCCTTCTAAGGAAGGCCTGGGAGACCTCTGCCTCTGCACTAAAGTCAGCTATTGCCTCCACATGTGTCTCTAGATCCCTCTTCAGGTGGCTTGAGGAGCTAGAAAATCACATTTCTCAGGGGACCTCAAGAGGTGAGCTCCTTGACTCACTTCCCATACTCCAGAAAGCTACGGGGTACTTGGCGGATGCATCTATGCAGACAATTCATACCTCCGCCAGGTCACTGATACAGTCTAACTCAGCCAGGCGAGCTCTCTGGCTCAAGATGTGAAGCGGGGATGTTACCTGTAAGATCAGACTCTGCTCCATACCCTTCAAGGGTGAACATGTCTTTAGCCCAGCCTTGGATGAAATCCTTGAAAGGGTCACGGATAGGAAAAAAGCTCTCCTGAGCAAAAGATTCCCAGGAAGCGTTTTTTTCGAGCTCCCCAAAATCAAACCTCCCAGGGAAAGGGGAAAACGGGGAGATGGAGCTATGCTAAGGGGAGAGGTAGGAATATCCTTGTCCCCGAGCAACAGCAGGAGAAATGACTCCGACCCCGTGAGGGGGAGGCTCTCGAATTTCCTCCACATTTGGCAGTCGATCTCCAACTGCCTTTGGGTCCTCAGTGTCATCAGAGAAGGCCTTCTAGTGGAGTTCGAGTCCCCTCCCCCCCCCCCCCCCCAGTGGTCTGAGGGTGACCTCCCTACCATCTCGGGAGGCTCAGGCGATGCTAAGATCTTGCATACAGGACCTAGTTTAGTCAAACGCTATCTCCCTGGTTCCTGTGGAAGAACATGGGAAAGGTCTCCACTCCAGGTTATTCCTGGTGAAAAAACCCACAGGGGAGGCGAGAATAATAAACTTAAAAGACCTCAATCAACATATCACATACCGCAGGTTCAAAATGGAGTCGATAAAAACTGCCATTCCTCTAATAGGCCTTCGCTCCTTCATGTCAACCATAGACCTGAAAGATGTGTACTTTCACATTCCTGTTAATCCACAACACAGAAAGTACCTGAGGTTTGCGGTTCAGGAAGGTCCAAAAATAAGGCACTATCAATTCAACGTACTCCCCTTTGGCATATCATCAGCCCCAAGGGTGTTCTCGAAGATTATGGCAGAGGCGGTATCCTATATTCGGGGTCAAGGCATATGTATAGTCCCGTACCTAGACGACCTGTTGATAATAGGTGCTTCCTACCAGGCCCTACAGAATCAGGTGACGCAGACTCTGGATATTCTTCGATCCTTGGGATGGATTCCAAATATAAAGAAATCCAAGATCCAACCAGCTCAGAGGAGAAGATTCCTGGGAATCCTGTTGGATGCAAGAAGGCAGATGTCTTTTCTTAAGGAGGATCATCAAGTGTCTATAATCGCGAAAATGAAGAGCTTCAGGGAACAGAGTTTCCCAACCCTTCGGTCAGCCATGTCAATCCTAGGGTCAATGACATCATGCATACAGTGAGTGTCCTGGGCACAGGCCCATTCCAGAGTGCTTCTGTCCCACATCCTGGGAAATTGGAATGGGAACCACCGCTCTGAACAAAAGGGTCCTCACTCCAGGAAGAGTAAAAGCGTTCTTAGTATGGTGGATAAACCCCAGGTATTTGAGCAAGGACGTGAGCTGGTCTCAATCCCCTTTGGTCACAGTAACTACAGACGCCAGCAAACAAGGCTGGGGAGCCATGGTATCCCAGACCCCATACCAGGGGTTATGGAGTCAGGAAGTAAGTTCAAGATCTTACAACTTCAGGGAGCTAAAGGCCGTGGAGGAAGCTCTCCTAGCAGCAAAGACCTGGTCCAGGATCATCATATCAGGGTATATTCTGACAACATGACTACTGTAGCCCACTTAAAACACCAGGGGGGCACGAGGTTCAGCGGTCTAAAGGACATTTCAGAAAGAATATGTTTATGGGCCCAAAGACACCTCCTCTCGTTGTCAGCAGTCCACCTGTAGGGAAGCTCCAATCTTCAGGCAGACTTCCTGAGCAGACATGGTATTCAGCCAGGTGAGTGGAGTCTGAATGAAAGAATTTTCCAGACACTGGTAATCAGGTGGGGCCTTCCAGAAGTAGATCTGCTGTCATCGGGTCGGAACTCCCAAGTAGGAAGGTTTTTCTCCCTAAACCCCGGGGACAAATCTCTGGGAGTGGATGCCTTCGCCTACAAATGGAATTTCAATCTGGCATATGCCTTTCCCCCCCCCCCCCAATTCCACTCTTAGCAATGACCCTGAGAAAAATCAGAGAGGATCGGACTACGACCATACTAGTGGCCCCAATGTGGCCAAAAAGGAGCTGGTTTGCCTTGATAACAGAGCTTCAAATAGAAGGTCCTGTCCACTTACCTCTAGAAGACGACCTCCTACTACAAGGTCCCCTACACCACCCGAATCTTCAGGGATTGAAGTTAGCTGCCTGGTAACTGAGGCCCAAATACTAAAAAGTAGAGGTCTATCTGACGCAGTAATTGCGACCCTACAAAAATCAAGAAAACCAGTCACTAATGCCATATACAATAAAGTGTGGAAAAGATTCTCTTATTGGTGTCTTCTGGTTCCTCCCGACCCAGCGCTCCCCAATGTTTCTCGCATCCTGGATTTCCTACAGAGTGGGCTTGAATTAGGCCTCAGGCCTAGCACCTTAAAGGTACAAGTGGCTGCTTTAAGCTCGATGTTTGACCAGGACTTGGCCAACCACCGCTGGATAAGGAGGTTCATGACCTCAGCTACCAAGCTTCACCCGAAGAGACAACCTATGGTTCCCCCATGGGATTTGAATGTAGTGCTTAAAGGGCTTACAAAGTCTCCCTTTGAATCACTGTCATCATGTATCATGTACACTACAGCTTATCTCTTGTAAAACTGCCTTTCTCGTCGCAATAACATCAGCAATGCGTATAGGAGAACTACAGGCTCTTTCAGTTAATGAACCATACCTGACGATTAGGGCTGATTCTGTAGTCCTTTCCTTGAATCCATCTTTCCTGCCAAAAGTGGTGTCCTACTTCCATAGGTCTCAAAACATTACCCTGCCCTCTTTCTGCCAGAATCCAGCAAATCCTAGGGAAGAAGATTTCCATACGCTGGACATAAGGTGGGTAGTCTTACAATACCTGAACCTTACCAAACCTTGGAGAATAGACCAGAACCAAAAATACAATTGCAAACTGGATTAAGAAGGCCATCTGTTATGTTTCGGTAGCTGAGGAGTGCAGGTAAAAGAGGCAATACACCAGAGAAGTTGGAATCTATGAGATTGCAGTACCCTGACTAACCACCACAACTAGAGGCAGCCGTGGAGCGTTCCTACGTTGGTCCTAGACGCCTCGTCACAGCCTGAGAAACTAACTACACCTAAAGATAGAAAGAGGAAAGCTATCTGCCCCGGAGCAGATCCCCAAAGAACATAGAAAGCCCCCAAACATGTAATGGCGGTTAGACAAGAAGAAATACTGACACAGACAGAAAATAGTATGAGCAAACGTTGGGGCCCAAACTACCTAAATAGAAAAGGATAGGAAGGGCACTTACTGCAATCCCAAAAAACCCTGAAAAGCACCAACTCTACTAATTTCAAAATCACCTGAGATCACACGACCTCTACCACCTAAATTAGTTCTCTGGTGTAACAAAATCAAAACAGCAGCCACTGAAAAAACTGGAAAAAGCAAAAGTACAAACATCAGTGGCTGAACTAAACTGAGAGGGCAAAAGCCCCCGGAGGGGACCCTGAAGGCCCCCACAGAAGTGCAGGACAAAATGCAAAAATCAAGCACAAAAACAAAAAGAAGAAAATGTCTTATCTGTTAGCAGGAGATGCAGACACGACACAGCAGGCTACAAAGGAAACAGGACTCAAGGATTGAGACCAGAACAATTGATCACCGGCAACCCTGATGGGAAGGCGACTCCCTTATATAAGACCAGTCAGTAACACCTGATTCCCACTCCTCACAATCTTCACTGGACAGTTCAGTACCGCTTGTAACCACCAGAGGGAGCCTCTGCTCAGAACTCATTTCAAGTCCATTCACAACAGCCATCTCCGAAATATATCTGGCGCAGAATATGACACCCCCAGCAAACATCAAAGCTCACTCAACACGGTCTACTTCAGTGTCTTGGGTTGAAAGGGCAGGTGCATCCTCCGAGCACATCTGCAGGGCTGCAACTTGGTCTTCGCTCCATACTTTTACTAAACATTATAGGTTGGACCTTTTGTCCAACAGGGATTTAGCCTTTGGCCGAAAGGTACTCCAGGCCGTTGTCACCCCTAGTGCAGTATAGGTTGGTATTCCTCCTATGCTGTCGTGGAAGGTTGCTAGAAACCGAATTACCGGTAAGTCTAATTCTATTTTTCCTTCCACTCAACTTTCCATTAATATGATTGGATACAGCACTCTGTGAACACCCAGCTTCTTTAGCAATGAGCTTTTGTGGCTTACCCTCCTTGAGGAGTGTGTCACTGACTGCCTTCTGGACATGTCAAGTCAGCAGTCTTCCCCATGATTGTGGAGCCCACTGAAACAGACTAAAGGACCTTTTTAAATGCTTAGCAAGCCTTTGCAGGTGTTTTTGTTAATTATTCTAATTTACTGAGCTAATGACTTTTGGGTTTTCATTGGCTGTAAGCCATAATCATCAACATTAACAGAAATAAGCACTTGAAATAGATCACTCTGTTTGTAATGACTCTATATAATTGTCACGATCCACATTTGGATCTGTGGCAGATCTTTCTGCATGTTGAAACCTTTTTCCTGTCTGGCCTGCGGGGCTTAATCTCAGTCTGTGCCCCCGGTGGCCGCTGGTGAAATTGCATGCCTGATTACTTGTCAGGAGCAGGTGGCTACCACTCCCACTTCCTTTATAAGGTCTATTGAGTTGTTAGCTGGTGTTGGTAATATTGCTTCCTCTGGAAACCAACCAAGCTGGAGTCAGGAGCTGCTGAGAGCAGTTGTACTTCAGTTGCTCCCCTCATTTGGGGCCTTACTCTGCTGTGCGGAGCTTAACAGCAGAGAAATCTAAGTGTTTATTGTTTAAGTTGATTTAACCCTTGGGTGTCTGTTTTTCCTTTGGTTATTTTGTGTTATTCTCATTATTCCCTGTCTCACCTCCTGGGACGGGGTTGGTGGATTTAGCTCAGGGCTAAACAGGAGACAGGGACAGGTCGGGGACTTGGGCTTCGCTACCTTTAAGCGTACCTCCAAGTTAAGGAAAGACAGGTCCTCCCTTAGCTTGAGGGGCAGTTCAGGGGCCCAGGTTCCTCGTCCCCTGTATTTCTACAACTGCCCCGTGACAATAATATGAGTTTCACTTTTTATATTGAAGAACTGAAATTAACTTTTTTATGATATTCTAATTTTATCAGAAGCACCTGTATGTGCTGAGACATATGGACAATCAGCAAGTGTTGTAAACCTGTCCCATTCTAGTGAACTCTAATCTCCCACATTACAATATTGGTTATAGCGTTGACGGTAGTTTGTTGGTGATGTATATATTGTTATATGACGCTTGTGTCACAATTCCGCCACTCTGTGTTTCCTTGAGACGCGGTGAGTTACAGCTCAGCTGCCCTAGGAATAGCAAGTGTGTGTTGGGCTGTCTGTATTGTGTTTTGGTTTTCTCCAGGTGTTTTCCTTTCCAGATAATTGCCAGGAAATATAACTGGCTGTAAATGTCAGATCATTGCCAATTATAGCTTCTGTTCAGTGGTGTGCTCTGTACATTAATATTCTGATCTTTTGCTACCAGACATTGGATTTGCCTTCCGACTCATTTGTATAACAACTTTTACCTTTTACTTAATTTGCCTTTAGTTTCCAAATCCCGGACTTTGCCCCTGACTATCTGTTTTTGTGTTATCACTCTGTCTTTGACGTACCTTCCTCACCTGAATATTGACCTTGGACCTCTTGACCACTCTGACTCACATCTAGTCCGTGAGTTGTGACTAGTGTCTCAGCCTGACAATACTTTTTAGATTGGATTCTTTATGATGTAACATCAGCCATTGTCTTCCTATTCAGGTTTTTGCAATATCGGATCCTCTCAGTGAAGAGCTTCTATATAAGGGAATTTTCCTGATTGACCCATCCAATGATGGATATGGACAGAAACAAGATGGCGGAGAGGATATTACACCTCACTCTAGAGATCCTCTTCCGGCTTACTGGAGAGGTGAGACATTCTGATGACATCACGTTACATCATTCTAATCTATAGGAATAACAGATGGACAGAACTGAAAGGTGAGGACTCTGGAAATGTCTGTAGTGAGATTTATTAATGTCACTCCATAACCAGGATTACACAGTGGTGAGGAAGACTTCTAGTGAGCGCTGTCAGGTCCCTGTGTCTGAGGGATGGGGAAGACCTGTGAGCCCAACCACGAGGCCTCCACCTCACCCCCTGATACATGAGGACATCAATGACCAGAAGATCCTAGAACTCACCTACAAGATGATTGAGCTGCTGACTGGAGAGGTGACACTGCTGTGAATGCTGGGATATTATACCGTAACTATACCGTAACTCTGTAAAGAGATCGGAGGGATGATGGTATCATTGTATGTGTCAGGTTCCTATAAGGTGTCAGGATGTCGCTGTCTATATCTCCATGGAGGAATGGGAGTATTTAGAAGAACATAAAGATCTGTACAAGGACATCATGATAGAGGTTCCTGAGCCCCTCACATTACCAGGTAATAGACAGGACTAAATACACACGGCCTATAATTATCTGTATGTAAAGAATGAGTTCAGTCCCTTTATGTGTTTCCTCCAGATCTATCCAGTAAGAGGACAACACCAGAAAGATGTCCCCGTCATCTTCTTCCACAGGACTGTAAACAAGAAAATCCCTATGTTCCTCGGGATCATCAGGTAGATGGAGAGAAGGTGTCATGAGATCTCCCCTATGATATGTAGACGGCTGTGAAGGTCTTGTGCTCAGTCTTGTTTTATCCACCAGTATTATATGTTTTATACTTGTGTAATGAGAACGGTGGAGATGGCAGAATTAGAGCTGATCATAGATGTGACTTCTCCATCTGTCTGTGACTTTTACAATATTTGTTTCAGGGTGAAGATCTGACCCATATTAATACTATAGAGACGTATGTGATGGGTGATGAGCGGTGTAAAGAGATTTCTACAGATAATCGCCAAGGTGAGTAGTAACCAATAATTGCAGATAAGCCACGGATTTTTCTCATGAGAATTTACTTGTGTGCTATGTCGTATATTCTTAACCAGTAAATAAAAAGATTGGTGATAATGTAACAAACAGATAACACAAAATTACTTGGACAAGAGGGTGGGGGCTTTTCAGCTTTTTACACAAAGAGGAGAATGCACCAGAATGAAGGGTTTTTATACCTTAGTTTTCCTTTTCTCCTTCCTTTACACCAGTTGGGATTCAAGCCGTTCCCAAGGCCATTGAAATCTTCTGGCTGAGTAGTCTTTCTGTAATAACATTCTGTGAGTGGTCGCCAGGCAGCTCTAAAATGAATATCACTGACACGCTTCACGCAAGCAACTCCGCTTAACAGACCCATGGATTTTCCCTGCTTTTCACCCTTTAACTTCTGTACAGGGATCTGAACTTAATCAGGGGTCCCTGGGCTGGATCTTTGGTGGTGCTGGAGTGGTGAGGTAGAAAGGTCAGAACTAAGAGGGCAGGAAAAGTAGCATATTAGAACATGTAAGACTAGTCAGAAACACAAGCAGTGGTCAAATTAATACTACAAGGAGCTAAACAGACAGGTCTAAACCCGAGAAGCACAAGACTATAAATCTGGCAGCTTCCAGCAGTAAGCTGAAAGCTTACGTGTGATGTGGTGCTCTCCAATTGTCTGGAGCTAGGAGTTGGTAACTTCAGCTGGACAGCACAAAAACTTATACTGTCAGACTGGACGGCTTTACAGGTCCCAGCCACCCTAATCTAAATGGCTGGACAGAGCATTCGCCATCTAGAGCTTCTGGTTCCAATGCCTCTATCACTAGCGCCACCCGCAGAATGAATATGGAAAAAGACGTTGCAGGAGCTGGTCCTAGTGGGGATGTGACACATGCTACACTCTTCATTATGGCTAAGAAAAAAACAGAGTAATTAGAAAATGTATTGGAACCATTTAAAAAAAAAAACAAAAACAATTACCGTACAGATCATTTTCGCCCTTATATTTTTCCATCTGCCCCTAATTCTTTTTCTCCCCGGTGGCTTGTCATTCATTGGCTGCTACAATTTTGTGTTGTTTTAAGTTGTCTGCTGTCAGTTTTTTAGATGTATTTTTCCTTAGTTGGCCAAAATGCACATTACAGGCATGAATATGTTATACTGGTGTAGATGACAGCACAAATATAATGTGAATGTAATAATACTGATAGTACTAAGAGATTTTGCCCAATTTGAGGACTAAGGATCAATTAGCTTTTATTAGACTCATATAAAACGACTGTGAAAAAAATGGAAACAATATTTTCAAAATATCTTGATTTATTCAGTATGGAGTATGAGCGCCGTGTGCAGAATCCCCGCACTTACAGACTCAGTTTTTATCCCTGAGTTTATTAATGGTCGTCTGAGTAATGTTCTGCTGCGCTGAATGCACTTGAGCAATTCATCAATATCTGCTGCTGGCAGCTCCCTTTCCAGCTGTCAGCCAATGACATCCCAGATGTGCTCATTGGGAGACCACTCTGGAGACACTGCAGGCCATGGTGGCACATTTAGGCCAAACAGGCTGCTCATAGTAGCATGAACAACATGCGCTTGACATTGTCATGTTAAAAAACAAACGTTTTTAGATATCATTTAATAGTTTTCAGGTAATGTAATTTAAAAATAATTACATCTGTTCTGTTCTTGGCAGATAACTGTACCAAGAGTTCAGAGAGACATCAGATAGCCCTAAATTGTAAATCACCTGAGTGTGGTAGCACACAAGATGCATATGAAGAGCCTGCGATTTTTCCAGCTATACTTCCATGCCTTCACAGCAAAGATCTATCATCTGATCCTTTTGAACAGATCCTATCTTCTGATTCATCACAGACTGTTAAGAAAAATAAATATCACAAAAAAAGTGTTAGAAATCGAAGAGGTCACACAGGGAAAAATACATTTTTATGTTCAGAATGTGGAAAATGTTTTCACCAGAAATCAAATCTTATGATACATATGAAAACTCACACAGGGACAAAGCCATTTTATTGTGAAGAATGTGGAAAAATGTTTAACCAGAAATCAGATCTTTTTAGGCACCAGAGAATTCACACAGGGGAGAAGCCGTTTTCATGTTCAGAATGTACAAAATGTTTTAACCAGAAATCATGTCTTCTTAGACATCAGAGAATTCACTCTGCTGTAAAGCCATTTTCATGTTCAGAATGTGGGAAATGTTTTAACAGAAAATCAAATCTTATTACACATCACAATACTCACACAAGAGCAAAGTCACATTCATGTTCAGAATGTGGAAAATGTTATGCTGATAAATCAAATCTTGTTAGACATCTGAGAACTCACACAGGAGAGAATGTGTTCTCATGCTCAGAATGTGGAAAATGTTTTAATCGGAAATCAAATCTTATTACACATCACAATACTCACACAAGAGCAAAGTCACATTCATGTTCAGAATGTGGAAAATGTTATACTGATAAATCAAATCTTGTTAAACATCTGAGAAAACATACAGAAGAAAGTACATTGTCATGCTTAGAATGTGGGAAAAGTTTTTCCGAGAAAGCAACTCTTATTAAACATAAGAAAAGTCACACAGGGAAGAAGCTATTTCCTTGTGAAGAATGTGGGAAATACTTTAGCAACAAATCAGTTCTTTTTAGACATCAGAGAATTCACACAGGTGAGAAGCCGTATTCGTGTTCAGAATGTGGAAAATGTTTTAATCAGAAATCAAATCTTGCTAAACATCAACATACTCACACAAGAGCCAAGCTATAAATATGATTCAAATGTGAAATGTTAAATGGAATCTGTCACCCCATTTTTCGAGTATAAGATGCAGCCACCGCCATCAGGGGCTTATCTACAGCATTCTGTAATGCTGTAGTTAAGCCCCCGATGTCACCTGAAAGAGAAGAAAAACGAGTTATATTATACTTACCCAGGGGCGGTCCGGCGTCCGGTTCTGATGGGCGTCGCCGTCCGGTACGGCGCCTCCCATCTTATAGCGAAGACATCCTCTTCTTTGCTTCCCGTCGCGGCTCCTGCGCAGGCGCACTGATCTGCCTGTTGAGGGCAGAGTAAAGTACTGCAGTGCGCAGGCGCCGGACTTCGCTGACCTTTCCCGGCGCCTGCGCACAGCAGTACTCTCCTCTGCCCTCAATAGGGCAGAGCAGTGCGCAGGAGCCGTGACGGGAAGCAAAGAAGAGGACGTCTTCGCTGCAAGATGGGAGGCGCCGGACCAGACCGCGACGCCGATTAGACCGGACCACCCGGGTGAGAATAATATAACTCGTTTTTCTTCTCTTTCAGGTGACATCAGGGGCTTATCTACAGGATTACAGAATGCTGTAGATAAGCCCCTGATGGCAGTGGCCATATGTTATACTCGAAAAATGGGGTGACAGATTCCCTTTAAAACAAATCTTCTTAGACATCAGAGTAAAGCCATTTTAATCTTTAGAAAGTAGGAAACTTTATAGCGATACTTGGAAAATTTACCTCTAAAATTTTTCATGTCCTGGGGTACGTAGGCAGCACACGAAGGGTTTACGATACATCATCTGCCCAGATAGAAGAGACATATTTAATTAGCAGAAAACAACCTAATTACAACTGACTTTCACATGTACATAAATACCATACAAGAACACAAGAAAGGAATGCAGCAATGAAAAAAATGTATTTGGATGGGTTAATACGAAGTCCAGGAAATGAAAATTTCAGGTAACTTTTGCACTACCTGATCATCCTTTAGCAGCACATAAAAAGGACTTAGAAAGCAATATAGATTTAGAAAGTTAAGTTTAGCAGTTCATACTAGTAGTTTTTTTTGCCAAATACCGAATCCTCTGAGGATTCGTTATTGAGCCTGTCAAGTTTTCCGCAAGTAAATGAAGAAGACCATGTGGTTGTTTTACAAAATTTGTTCAAGGGGAGCACAACATTAATTCAGCCCAAAATGTAGCTATAGATCTTGTTGAATGTGCACGAACGTTCATCGGGGAGTTTAAGCCTTCTAGCAAACAGTTTTCAATGATTTCTTTGAGCCATCTAGAGAGAAAGAGAGCGCGGTTTTACTGGCTTTGCTACCCTTGTTTGGCTTTTGAAACAGTAGAAAAATCACTTATGAAAATTTGCAAATAAGCCACTTTTATTCAGATACTTGAGGAAAGATCTTTATCATCCAGTAGGTGTAAACTGCTTTCAGAATTCGAACATTGAGATTGTTCTAAACGAGCGTTGCTGGCTGTTGGGTAAATTCTCAAGGTTGAGGCCTTTTTGGTATCCATCATGAAGAAATTGTAAAACGGTGGAGACGTCTTCCGTGCACATTATTGTTATTATTGCACCAAGATAGTCGTGTGAATCGGTTATAATTAGGTGAATTGTTTACAGCGAATGAAATATATCTCTTCTCTCCGGACAGATGAAGCACTGTATATTAACCCTTTTGTGTGCTGTTGAAGGACAATCAGGAAATTCATTTTTTAATCCCTACTAGGGTTGAGCATTCCGATACTTCCGATACCTGAAATCCAATGTAAGTCTATGGGAACAAAATATCGGAAGTAAGTATCGGAAGTACTTCCGATATTTTGTTCCCATAGACTTACATTGGATTTCAGGTATCGGAAGTATCGGAATGCTCAACCCTAATCCCTACCAAACACAGTCAATTCTCATCTTGTAGACACAGGCCTTTTTACAAACCTGCCATGTGTCATTTTCTGTGATTATTACTCTGGAATGTTTCTACATATGTCGATTGTGAAATTATATATCATGGCAAATTGTACTTTGTTAGTGGTAAATTTAGGTGAATATGTTTTGTGTGTATGTAAGAAAAATATGAATTTGGTTGAATTTGGAAAAATGATACAATTTCAAATTTTCAATATCTACCGACTTACAACAGGTGGTTGCATCACACAAAATAGTTAATAACATTTACCTTACGACTACTTTTATATTTGCTAATTATAATGAACACCCCGAGCACACTGAAAAAATTAGTCCAGAATGTTTCTATCCATTTGTAATTTTTATTTCGGCATTCTAATGAAACTCCAGCAGGCAGAAAATATATATTCAGAAGAAACAACAAAAGCCCCAACGTTTCGGCCTATCTGGCCTTCATCCAGGGGGATTTTCTATTTTAGGATAAAATACAACAAAAACAAAAAGGGTATGTCACAATGGAGGAAAAACGTGTCACAATAAAGGAAACATAAAATTTTTTTGTATATATTCATCTATTAAATCATTTACCCCATTCCATATATGCTATAGGGATATATATTTAACACATCACTATGTAATATACAAAACTGTTTTCTTGTACAAATTTAATAATCATGGTCAATAATTATATAAGAGGAAATATATCCACAATTGTCCATGCGTGTATATCTATAATGGTGATAATCCCTTAATATTATCCGGAGGGGTAATCATTTATCACAACCTGTGATATATGGCTCTGTACCGGAATGTTACCTTAGTATGTGGGATATAAATCATAAAGAGTGGATGCAGTAAATCCTATATGGTTCTCTTGTTCCACAGCAATGCCTGTATATAATGTCAAATGTTATATTTAGGACAAACGTTTCGAGGAAAGATACAGCCGTATGAAAACAAAAAAACTTCACTAGTATATGTACATCATGGCAAATACGGTTCCAGGCGATCGGGTACCGAGTTTCAGACCCCGTGTATACGGGTTATTACAATTGCAATACCCTGGATATTCAAACATAGCTGTAGGCCATCGACGTATGTTACCTGCGGTAGCGTGAGTGACGGACGTGGTGCGGTCCGGTGGAGCTCAGCGCCGACTGTGCCCTGTCGGCTTTTTATGCTCGTGGTGCGAGGTGATAGCCGTAAGTGAGGTGCAATCTCGAGTGGAGGTCCTAAACCGGTGCCGACGTCACGCGCATGCGCATAGGCATCCAATGTGTACTTCATGCAACGAAGGTAATTCATTGTGCCTGCAACATGAAACGAGATCATACTCGTACAAGATAGTGATGATTAGTGCCCGTTCTCTAAGACATCTGAAAAGAGAAAGGAAAATACAGTAAATCAATATTTCATTATAACGATCATATTGGCCAACAGAGAATCTAAGAGAAAACCTCGTACTCTCTATTTAATCCCATTGGTTCTAATGTTTGTAATGTAAAGATCCAGAAGGCTTCCCTGGTTTTTAGCTATTTAACCCTGTCTCCCCTCTGCGTGAGACAGGTATATGGTCTATCACCTGGTATTTCAGCTGGGAAACATTATGTCCCATGGCAATAAAATGTGATGGTATTGGTAACATTAGCTTATTACACCTGATGGTGGATTTGTGCTGTGAAATGCGGTCTCGGATATGTTGGGTAGTCTCACCCACATATCCGAGACCGCATGGGCACTTGATTAGATAAATCACATACGTGGAGTCACATGTGAAAACACTAGGGATCTGGTAAATTTTTCCGGATCTGGGGTGAGTGAAGGTACTACCTTTTGTAATGTTAGAGCATTGCATGCATCGTAAGCATGGAAAGGTGCCTTTTCTTAAAGGAGCAAAAACCCTCTGCCTACTTAATATCTTATTGGACCCAATATCAGCCTTTACCAAGAGACTTCTAAGGTTTGGTGGTCGCTTGTAACACATAAAAGGTCGGTGATTAAATTCTGCGATGTCAGGATAAGATTTGTTAAGTAACGACCAATGTCTATTAATGCAGTCTCTGAAGGCAGGTATAAATGGGTGATAGGTAGCCACGAACGGTATTCTATCTAGACCGTGTGTGCTCCGTGCTGAAGTGTCTAACATAGTGGTTAAAGGTAATGCTAGGTTCGAAGGGTAGCCCCGTTGTATGAATTTGTCTGTCATCTCGCTATGTCTTAGTTTCCTTCTAGCCGGATCCGATACTATTCGTGCTACCCGATGATGTTGAGATCGGGGCAACGACCTTTTAATATGAGGAGGATGACAGCTGCTGAAATGCAGAAGGCTATTTTTTGTCAGTGGGTTTGGTATACAAATCTATATCCACAGTTCCAGTGGGATTAAGTTTAACTAAGGTGTCTAGAAAGCTAATGTCCGTTTTACTATACTGCATCGTAAAAGTCAAATTTGGTATAATGGAATTAATGTCATTGACAAATTTCCTAAGGGTCGATTCATCTCATTGCCATATCATGAAGACGTCGTCGATAAAACGTTTCCAGAATTTAGAATGCTTACGGAACAACTCATGACGGTAAACATGTGTTACTTTGAATACCGCCATATAAATGTTAGCGTACGGGCACGCCATGTTTGATCCCATGGCTGTGCCCGTGCGCTGCTTGTAAAATTGGTCAACATAAAGAAAAAAATTCTGATATAGAACTATCTTCATAAGGTCGACACAAAACTGTATTTGCTGTGGTGTCATTGTCGAATACTGTTCCAGGAATTCTTTAGAGGCCTCGATGCCCTTTTCATGATCAATGCTAGTGTATAAACTGTTGACATCTAGCGTCACTAATATGCTGTCAGGTGGTATCGGACATACTTCTTTCAGTTTAACGAGAAAGTCAGTGGTATCCTTCAAATATGACTCAATATGGATCATCAAAGGGGTTAGTACACGATCTAGCGTGATTGATAAAGGGGAAAGTATCGAATCTATTGACGCCACTATTGGGCGACCGGGTGGGTTTCGGAGATCTTTATGTACTTTTGGTAAAATGTAAAAGACCGGGATTCTGGGGTGTTTATTTATCAAGTAATCGCACAATTTGGTATCTATCGTGCCCAAAGCTGTATATTTGTCAATCAAGGTTTTAATCTCATTCTTGATGGTACAAGTCGGATCCCTATCTATAGGGGTGTATGTGGTAATATCTTTTAATTGGTTTATAATGATGTTATTATAATGGATCTTGTCCATCACCACCCTCAATGTGCCTTTATGAATATTTTTCGAAAGTGCAGTGATATCATTACGGACAAGGGTAATATACGTCTCGATGGGATGGTAAAACCGCGGTGGTTGAAAGTTACTGGGTTTGAATATACCCAGTAACTTTCAACCACCGCGGTTTTACCATCCCATCGAGACGTATATTACCCTTGTCCGTAATGATATCACTGCACTTTCGAAAAATATTCATAAAGGCACATTGAGGGTCCAGAGAAACTTATCTCACCTTGAAACAATGGCGATCAAATCTCTTCAAGAGAACACCAGTATAGTAATTAAACCCGCGGACAAGGGTGGAGCCATCGTGGTGATGGACAAGATCCATTATAATAACATCATTATAAACCAATTAAAAGATATTACCACATACACCCCTATAGATAGGGATCCGACTTGTACCATCAAGAATGAGATTAAAACCTTGATTGACAAATATACAGCTTTGGGCACGATAGATACCAAATTGTGCGATTACTTGATAAATAAACACCCCAGAATCCCGGTCTTTTACATTTTACCAAAAGTACATAAAGATCTCCGAAACCCACCCGGTCGCCCAATAGTGGCGTCAATAGATTTGATACTTTCCCCTTTATCAATCACGCTAGATCGTGTACTAACCCCTTTGATGATCCATATTGAGTCATATTTGAAGGATACCACTGACTTTCTCGTTAAACTGAAAGAAGTATGTCCGATACCACCTGACAGCATATTAGTGACGCTAGATGTCAACAGTTTATACACTAGCATTGATCATGAAAAGGGCATCGAGGCCTCTAAAGAATTCCTGGAACAGTATTCGACTGACACCACAGCAAATACAGTTTTGTGTCGACCTTATGACGATAGTTCTATATTAGAATTTTTTTCTTTATGTTGACCAATTTTACAAGCAGCGCACGGGCACAGCCATGGGATCAAACATGGCGTGCCCGTACGCTAACATTTATATGGCGGTATTCGAAGTAACACATGTTTACCGTCATGAGTTGTTCCGTAAGCATTCTAAATTCTGGAAACGTTTTATCGACGACGTCTTCATGATATGGCAAGGAGATGAATCGACCCTTAGGAAATTTGTCAATGACATTAATTCCATTATACCAAATTTGACTTTTACGATGCAGTATAGTAAAACGGACATTAGCTTTCTAGACACCTTAGTTAAACTTAATCCCACTGGAACTGTGGATATAGATTTGTATACCAAACCCACTGACAAAAAATAGCCTTCTGCATTTCAGCAGCTGTCATCCTCCTCATATTAAAAGGTCGTTGCCCCGATCTCAACATCATCGGGTAGCACGAATAGTATCGGATCCGGCTAGAAGGAAACTAAGACATAGCGAGATGACAGACAAATTCATACAACGGGGCTACCATTCGAACCTAGCATTACCTTTAACCACTACGTTAGACACTTCAGCACGGAGCACACACGGTCTAGATAGAATACCGTTCGTGGCTACCTATCACCCATTTATACCTGCCTTCAGAGACTGCATTAATAGACATTGGTCGTTACTTAACAAATCTTATCCTGACATCGCAGAATTTAATCACCGACCTTTTATGTGTTACAAGCGACCACCAAACCTTAGAAGTCTCTTGGTAAAGGCTGATATTGGGTCCAATAAGATATTAAGTAGGCAGAGGGTTTTTGCTCCTTTAAGAAAAGGCACCTTTCCATGCTTACGATGCATGCAATGCTCTAACATTACAAAAGGTAGTACCTTCACTCACCCCAGATCCGGAAAAATTTACCAGATCCCTAGTGTTTTCACATGTGACTCCACGTATGTGATTTATCTAATCAAGTGCCCATACGGTCTCGGATATGTGGGTGAGACTACCCAACATATCCGAGACCGCATTTCACAGCACAAATCCACCATCAGGTGTAATAAGCTAATGTTACCAATACCATCACATTTTATTGCCATGGGACATAATGTTTCCCAGCTGAAATACCAGGTGATAGACCATATACCTGTCTCACGCAGAGGGGGAGACAGGGTTAAACAGCTAAAAACCAGGGAAGCCTTCTGGATCTTTACATTACAAACATTAGAACCAATGGGATTAAATAGAGAGTACGAGGTTTTCTCTTAGATTCTCTGTTGGCCAATATGATCGTTATAATGAAATATTGATTTACTGTATTTTCCTTTCTCTTTTCAGATGTCTTAGAGAACGGGCACTAATCATCACTATCTTGTACGAGTATGATCTCGTTTCATGTTGCAGGCACAATGAATTACCTTCGTTGCATGAAGTACACATTGGATGCCTATGCGCATGCGCGTGACGTCGGCACCGGTTTAGGACCTCCACTCGAGATTGCACCTCACTTACGGCTATCACCTCGCACCACGAGCATAAAAAGCCGACAGGGCACAGTCTGCGCTGAGCTCCACCGGACCGCACCACGTCCGTCACTCACGCTACCGCAGGTAACATACGTCGATGGCCTACAGCTATGTTTGAATATCCAGGGTATTGCAATTGTAATAACCCGTATACACGGGGTCTGAAACTCGGTACCCGATCGCCTGGAACCGTATTTGCCATGATGTACATATACTAGTGAAGTTTTTTTGTTTTCATACGGCTGTATCTTTCCTCGAAACGTTTGTCCTAAATATAACATTTGACATTATATACAGGCATTGCTGTGGAACAAGAGAACCATATAGGATTTACTGCATCCACTCTTTATAATTTATATTCCACATACTAAGGTAACATTCCGGTACAGAGCCATATATCACAGGTTGTGATAAATGATTACCCCTCCGGATAATATTAAGGGATTATCACCATTATAGATATACACGCATGGACAATTGTGGATATATTTCCTCTTATATAATTATTGACCATGATTATTAAATTTGTACAAGAAAACAGTTTTGTATATTACATAGTGATGTGTTAAATATATATCCCTATAGCATATATGGAATGGGGTAAATGATTTAATAGATGAATATATACAAAAAATTTTTATGTTTCCTTTATTGTGACACGTTTTTCCTCCATTGTGACATACCCTTTTTGTTTTTGTTGTATTTTATCCTAAAATAGAAAATCCCCCTGGATGAAGGCCAGATAGGCCGAAACGTTGGGGCTTTTGTTGTTTCTTCTGAATATATATATTTTCTGCCTGCTGGAGTTTCATTAGAATGCCGAAATAAAAATTACAAATGGATAGAAACATTCTGGACTAATTTTTTCAGTGTGCTCGGGGTGTTCATTATAATTATCTGATTCCGCTTTCCCCAGTAGCACCTACCAATTAATGATTAGTGTGCATGAGACCTTACTAGTTTGATTACTTTTATATTTGCATTACCTTTCAAGCTTACTTTTCTTTTTCTTTTTTTCATGACGTTAGAAAATGTTAAAATTTAGCAGCAACTTTTCATATTTTTCAAGAAAGTTGAAAAACGATTTTTTTTAGGGACCAATCCACTTTTGAATCTCCGTATGTGCTGCCATTTAATAAACGCAACCTCCTCAATGTATTTAAAATTGCTTTCTGGAAATTTGTCAGCCATTTAGTCTGCCAGTCTGGTCGGTGAATCGTAAAAGCATTCAAATGTTACACAGTGTATTGTTCTGTACAATGTACGCGACCAGCTTTTTATACCATGTTTTCCATGCGGCACTGTATGGCTGTAGGACCGGATCTGAAGGATCACACTCTTTGAATTTAATATCCATGATATATTCTAGTTTTGGGGTCATTGTGGTATTTTGCCAATGACAAGTAAACCCTAACTAAAGATTCTATAATACTATTAAAAAGTAACTTTTAACCATTAAATTAATATACTTGTGTGCTTCTTAAAACCACAATGTTTGTATTGGTCGCAATGGGATTCTAGTAGTCCTAAGGTAGTAGCCTGGGGATCCTTTTAAGCGCACCTTTATTGGTTCATTGATGGGATGTTTTTCATTGAGTAAATGGTCCATCTACTGAGTTTTCAAATTCACAGCTATCTTGTTATGAGTAGCTAATTCAATTAGATCCAGTCAATAAGGTGGTATCTACTGATGTTATTCAAGGTGTTATTATTCCCACTGGTTTCTTGTCCTAACCTCCTGGTATGAGTCTTATTATATTCTCATCTCAAGATTAAATATCCCCTATTGGAATTTCGTAATTTAATTTCCCCCTCTAGCTCAATTAACTAATATGGCACTATTGTATACTACAATATTGTATAAAGCACTGACTCCCTCTGTATATTCCCCCAAAAACCTTTTTAGGTTCTCCCGCACAGTATGGTGATCCAGTCAGTCTGGTCCAATGGGCATAGTTTTTGGCCTCTACATCCCAACCTCCCGGCTGCTGCTCGCCATCCTCCTTCTTTAATGGACGTGGATGATACCTAGTGTCATCTGCATTGCTAGGCGAAATCTTGCGCCTGAGCACAGAAATTGCTGCTTACGTCTGCACACTATTGTCATGCTGCGGGCAGAGCCAAAACCATAAGTGTAAATACGCCTGCAGTAGATCAAAGCATAGTGCGCAGGCATGAGCTATGATTTCGGTGCACAGGTGCGTGATGTGCTGCAATGACACAAGGCGTCATCCACATCAGTTAATGAAGGAAGACTGCAAACAGCAGCCGGGGGGAGGGATGGAGACCCGAAACCACGCCCATCAGAGCGGACCGACTAGATTGCCATACAGCGTGGGAGAACGTAAAAAGGTTTTTGGGAGTGTATACAGAGGGAGTCAGGTGGTTATGTAAGCATTTCTGGAGTGCAGCACTGGCGCTGATTAAGGTGATCTTTTTAATTGTTATATGACAAAACTGTTTCCCTTCAATAGCTTGCTTACTTCAGCTTGCATGTGTAATCAATGCACACTGAGCGATCTGTGATACATTGCATTCCGAATTCTTAGGCTGTGTTTCCACGCTCAGGAAACACAGCACTTTGGACGGAGCGGAAAGTCCGCTCCGCCCCCTTTTGAACGCGCGGTCTTTCCGGATGTGTTCTTGGAACACATCCGGAACACATGCGGAATGACCGCAGGGCTACATAGCCCTGTGCTATTTCCCTTGCGTCGCCGCAAAGGAATAGGACATGCTGCGGTCTAAAAAGACGTGCCGCATGTCCGTAAACGCAGGTCTTCCGCCTGCGTGTTTTGAAGCATAGTGGAGACGGGATTTCTTGAAATCCCCTCCACTATGCTGTAACATCTGGACCCTGCGTGTTTGATGCTGCGCCAACGCACAGCGGCAAACACGCAGCAAATCCGGACTGTTTCCTGACCGTGGAAACATACCCTAATGCAAATGCTATATTCTGATTTTCCTAAATGGTCAGTATAATGTTCACATCATCAACCGTTAAATTATAAATCAAAGTTTATTAGTCAAACCTCCCAATGGTAATAATATTTTTTTCTAAACTAAAAAACTTAAAAACCTTGCAGCCTCAAGAGGTCACATTTATTGAAATCAAAAGTATCTTAATAGGCCAAATTACATGTTAACAGGACCCTTCTTTGATAATGGATTCACATTACATCCATTAAACGTGTGAGTTTTTGGAGAGTGTCTGCTTGAATTTCTTTGTCAGAATAGGAATGGCATGGTTCTTCTTTTTGTACCATGGAAGACAGTGATGAGTTAAGGGTATGCCACACTAATTTATGACGCAGTAGCGATCTCGTTAGCGACTTAGCTGTGTGTGACATGTAGCAGCGATGTGGCCCCTGCTGAGATGTCGCTGATCGCTTATGAATGTTCTGAGCCGTTTTTTGGTCGTTGGTGTCCCGCTGGTGAGCCTGAATCGCTGAGTGTGACACCCTTTATGAACGACTTCACCAGCGTCGCAGGCTAGGTTTACCCAACGACCGCAGAGGTCGTTATACAGATCGCTGATGAGATGTGTTTGGAATCACAGATTGCTGATGAGTTGTGTTTGGAATTTAACTAGTGATCACATAGCGATCGCACTAGCAATCTCGCCAGGTTAAGTCGTTGTCGTGATCGCTAGTGCGATCGCTAAGTGTGGCAGTGCCTTTTAGATACTATATATTTTCCAGAGGTCATTTTCACACCTTCAGGGACTCTAAAGAGGCATACACACAAAACAACGAAGGAAGGAAAGGACTAATAAATAAAGATGCCACACCAACATCGAACTTGTCCCTGTACAGACTAGAAAAATTGCTAGTCACACAGCGAAAAAAACACCTCCACGGTCCTAGCTCCCTAAAAGGCCATCGATGGGTTTCTTGTACCTTCTGAGGAACCAGAGGGGAGGCCACAAACAAATCCTATAAAGGAAAAGGAGAGCATGCATGGAGACACCAGGACCCAGGGTAAAAAACTAAATGCGTTCACATGGTATGGATATGAGAAAATGTATAGAACCAAAAAAAATATACAGACTAAGTGAAAACCTCCCAGACCCCAAACCTGGAAGAAAAGAAAAGGTGCTGGGTAGGAAAACTCACAAACGGACTGCAGGAAAGCAACTGAGATTACTAAGGCAAGATAATCTCTTGACTAAGGAGCTGGAATTCCAAACACCTGTCAACCTTGAAGTATAGCCAGCAAAGAAGGCAGGTGCATAGTGATAGAAATAGCCCCCCCCCAAAATGTGATGGGACAGAACAAAATGGGCAAGTGAAACATCTGAATAGAAGCAAACCGAGTAAAGAAAGTCAGACAGGAGAACTATGAGCAGTTGGACAGAGACCACGCAGGCTGTGGCTGATCAGAGAGAGAAACTGAACACGCAGCAAGAGGTCAGTGGATTGAGTCCTGAAACCGATCCATGACAGTACTTCTACAAGATGCCACCATCCTCTGACGTCGCTGATGGAACCATGAAGTAACTTTGAACCATTTGTGAGGATAGTATATTCAGATATAGTGTACAGAAAAAAAAACATTTTAAAAAGATCTCAGTACTTTCATTGAGACCGTTTCAAGGTTTCCATCTGATTTAGACGTTTCAGAGGGTATGTGTTCACTCGGGAGATTTTAATAGATTTGATTTCTCTGTTACAAATTAAAGTGCAATGTCATGACAGTCCGTGGTGCAAAAAAAAACTTTTAGAATTATTGGCTTTATGGGAGTTGAGCCTTTTATGTAGCTGTGAAGATCACCCCACGCAATGAAGTCCACGAATGCAATCAATGAGATGTACCACGTAACTGGTTTGACAATTAAAATGGCTTGTAAGGGGAAAGGCTTCACCAGTAGCAGTAGAAGAGAAACATATGGTATTATGAGTTATAGCATTACAGAGCATACATTTCTTGATATTGAAACAGAAGACCCCAATCCGTGGTGTTCTCGATTAGTGAAAGTCAGGTTCTTGTTTATGCAAATAGGGGCAACTATTAGTAGGCATTCTGCAGAACACCTACTAGGAAAGATGGTTCTTTGCTGACTATACTTCAAGGTTGACCTACTAGGAATGTAGGTAGTATCCTGTGGAATGTTAAATTGGGTCGCTTAGAAATTAAAGGCGTTCTCCCACGAAAAAATGTTTGTTTTAATCAATAGATCTGTGGTTAAAAAAAGCAAACAAGGTTTTTTATAATTTTTTCTATACACTAAACCTTTTGAACCATTTGTAAGAATAGTATATATAGATATAAAGTTACTTCATGGTACTTTTTCATCCCATAAGGGTAATTTAATCCTTCTAGGTTATTGGAATCACATGCTTTTATGTCAATGTTACTGCAGGTGGGTTAGGTTTATGTGGGTTAAGGAACTGTGGTACATGGGAATGTGCATACAGCTCTGGCAACAATTAAGAGACCACTGCACAGTTTTCTAAAAATCACCATCTCTACATGTCTGACAGCCATTCCATTCCAGTGTCAGTTGAATTCCAACCAAAGTACATCTCATTCTACTTAATGTGCTTCTCATTAGACGATCACCTGAACCAAATCTTATTTAACGAGGGGAAGAATAAAAAAACACTGCTGTGGTCTTCACATTCCTCTTGCAATAGGACAAGCTGAATGGCCAAACAAGTGCTAGTAATATCCCAAAAGTAATAGGAATGAAAAAATAACTTTTAACCATGTCAAAGGAGTTGAAAAAAAATGCTTGAGTAAGGAAAAGAAGGGCTCAATTCTGGCTGTACTAGCAGAGGGATACAGTGAACGTCATGTTACCTCCAGCCTTAAAATTTCGAAGACGGCAGTCCATTACATCAAGCAGCAGACATTGGGTACAACAAAGCTACAGACAGGCAGTGGGCGAAAACGACTCTCCACTGACTGGGATGACCGTCATCTTATTCAAATGTCACTTATCAACCGCAGGATGACATCAAGTGACCTACAAAAGAAATGGCAGCTGGGGTGAAGAACAGTTCGTAACAGGCTCGTAGAGGCAGGGCTCAATGCATGTAGAGCTAGAAAAAAGCCTTTCATCAATGAGCAGCAAAGGAGAGACAGGCTGAAGTTTGCAAAGACCATAAGGATTTGACCATAGAGGACTGGAGTAAGGTAATCTTCTCTGATGAGTCTAATTTTCAGCTTTGCCCAACACCTGGTCTTCTTATGGTTAGCCGGAGACCTAGAGAGGCGTACAAGCCACAGTGTCTTACACCCACTGTGAAATTTGGTGGTGGATCAGTGATGATCTGGGGATGCTTCAGCAAGGCTGGAATTGGGCAGGTTAATCTTTGCGAAGGACATATGAATCAAGCCGCATACAAGGTTATCCTTGAAAAACACTTGCTTCCTTCTGCTCAGGCAACTCCGAGGACTGTTTTTTTCCTGCAGGACAATGCCCCATGCCACACATCTAGGTCAATCAATGTGTGGATGAAGGAGCACCACATCAAGACCCTGTCATGGCCAGCCCAATCTCAAGACCTGAACCCCATTGAAAACCTCTGAAATGTAATCAAGAGGAAGATGGTGTCACGCTGTATAGCAGATATATATTTATGTGATGACAGTAATCTATATCAAAAGGGCAACATACTATATAACATGCGCATAGATATATGATAACATAGAATTACCTGACAGAATGTCCAGTGGGTCAATACGGAATCCGTTATACGCTGTCTCTGGCTAGAGGGTGACCAGGGTCTATGCTGACCCTAAACTGGGGTCCTAACTAATCCCTCTACCTGGAGGTACTGTTAAAGGTACAGAGGTCCAGGCCACCAGCGTAAACCCTGTCTCCTATCAATCCCTGCCAACTGTAATCTAGTCCTAAGAAGGACCCTGATTACCACCAAAGGGAATGAACAGGTAACGGTTAATGAACAGAAAGACATACAAGAAAGACAAGAAATAAAGTAAATAAAGTCTTACATACAACACTCACACACAGTAGGAACACCTAAGGTCTCAGAGATAAACTATAAGCTATAAGAGTAAAAACAACTAAGGAGCTCTTAGCTTAAGTATTCTCAGAACCGATCCAGTCTGCTAGACTACATGAAGGCTTTCACCGGCATCTAACACCCAGACTGGCAGGGATATAAAGGAAGCTAATTAGAACATAATCAAAAGCAGCCGGGCGAGGCTGGACCTAGTCTTAGCAAAGAGCTAGGTAAAATTAACTCTCTCATTACCAAACACAAAGTAACAGCAACTCAGCTGCGAGAAGTCAGAATGTGCAATCGCGACGATCCTCGTGGCGATGCACCCATGACAGTACCCCCCCTTCTATGAGGGGCCTCCGGACCCTCAGGGCCAGGTCTGCCCGGGTAAGTTGTGTGGAAGGTCCGAACCAATCGATCTGCGTTAACCTCCGACGCAGGGACCCACGTCCTCTCCTCAGGACCATACCCCTTCCAATGAACCAGGTACTGAAGGGACCGACGATTCAGACGTGAGTCAATGATCTTCAACACCTGAAACTCCAAGCTACCATTGACCACCACCGGAGGAGGAGGCAGAGGCGACGGTATAACTGGCGCCACGTACCTTTTAAGCAACGATTTGTGGAACACATTGTGGATTTTAAACATAGGAGGGAGGTCCAGACGAAATGCCACAGGATTAACTATAGAACTGATCCTGTAAGGACCGATGAACCTGGGACCCAGTTTCCAGGAGGGAACCTTGAGTTTTATATTCTTGGTAGACAACCACACCAGATCGTTCACACCTAGGTCCGGACCAAACACTCTCCTCCTATCAGACCTCCGCTTGTAACGGTTCCCCATAGCACTCAGACCATTCAGCACTCCTTCCTGCATGATAGGAACCGGGCCATCCGTCTTTCCGGCCCCTGGGACACTATGAGATAAGGCATCAGGAAGCAATTTTATTGAGCAGTCATATGTGCGATGAGGAGGTAACTCTTGACACCCCTCCTCTGAGAACATCTCCCCAAAGTCCTCCAGAAAAGGAGGCAAAGTCTTAGGCACGACCGCACCGATGACCGTGTTCATGCAGTTATTCTTGCAAAATTCACCCCACTGGCTTATCTTTCTGGATTGCCAATCAATCACTGGGTTATGTTTAGCCAACCAAGGAAGTCCCAACACAATAGGAGTAGGTAGACCCTCCAACACATAACAAGACAATTGTTCTTTATGTATTGCCCCTACTCGAAGATCTATGTTATGAACAGCTTGTACCAAGCTACCTTGACCGAGAGGTCTAGAATCAATAGAGACTATAGGGACCGGTTTGGCCAATACACTCAGTTGCATACCATGCACCTGGGCAAACCGAGCGTCCACCAGATTAGCCCCGGACCCACTATCAAGAAAAACAGAAATCCTCTCAGTTCTAGTACCAATCACCACCTCCGCAGGCACGAGAAACTGAGAGGGATTTGGGGACGAAATACACACTCCCAGGTTAACTCCTTTGCTCAAAGAGGCCCGGGATGGACACCCCCCAACAAAATGTCCCTCTCTCCCGCAAAAGAAACACCTTCTAGTCTTGCGGCGCACCGCCGATTCCCTTCTACAAAAAGATGTCCCTCCCAACTGCATGGGTTCCTCAGAACAGACCAGGGGAACCTCAGTATAAGGGACTTTAGTAGTAGGTGGAGTCATCACGGGAGGCGGAGTTACCTCGCGTCTTCCCCGAATTCGTCTATCAATGCGAATAGCGAAGGCCATAGCAGCCTCCAGTGATGGAGGAGAATCATACTGAGCCAACACATCTTTTAATTTGTCAGACAACCCTTGACAAAACTGGCTCCTAAGAGCTGGGTCATTCCACTGAGTATCTGTTGCCCATCTACGGAACTCAGAAGAATATTCCTCCGCTGGACGATTTCCTTGCCGTATTTTACGTAACTTTGTTTCAGCAAGGGAAACTCGATCCGGATCATCATATACCAGACCCAGGGCAGTAAAAAATCGATCCACTGACTGGAGATCTGGGGAGCCTGGAGGAATAGAGAACGCCCAAGATTGAGGGTCCCCTTGTAAGAGCGAGATAACAATTCCCACCCTCTGCTCTTCACTCCCAGATGACCGAGGCCGCAGCCGAAAGTACAATTTACATGCCTCCCGGAAAGTAAAAAATTTGTCCCGCCCACCAGTGAACCTGTCCGGAAGAGCAACCTTAGGTTCAGATCTGGTTTGCTCCGGGGGGACAAAACCTTGGACTTAATGTCTGCCAACTCCATGGACAACCCCTGCAACTGCCGGGCCAGCTGGGCTACTGGATCCATGACAGCTGGGGAGAATCTTTAGTATGGGCCGGTGAAAATGTCTCGCTGTATAGCAGATATATATTTATGTGATGACAGTAATCTATATCAAAAGGGCAACATACTATATAACATGCGCATAGATATATGATAACATAGAATTACCTGACAGAATGTCCAGTGGGTCAATACGGAATCCGTTATACGCTGTCTCTGGCTAGAGGGTGACCGGGTCTATGCTGACCCTAAACTGGGGTCCTAACTAATCCCTCTACCTGGAGGTACTGTTAAAGGTACAGAGGTCCAGGCCACCAGCGTAAACCCTGTCTCCTATCAATCCCTGCCAACTGTAATCTAGTCCTAAGAAGGACCCTGATTACCACCAAAGGGAATGAACAGGTAACGGTTAATGAACAGAAAGACATACAAGAAAGACAAGAAATAAAGTAAATAAAGTCTTATATACAACACTCACACACAGTAGGAACACCTAAGGTCTCAGAGATAAACTATAAGCTATAAGAGTAAAAACAACTAAGGAGCTCTTAGCTTAAGTATTCTCAGAACCGATCCAGTCTGCTAGACTACATGAAGGCTTTCACCGGCATCTAACACCCAGACTGGCAGGGATATAAAGGAAGCTAATTAGAACATAATCAAAAGCAGCCGGGCGAGGCTGGACCTAGTCTTAGCAAAGAGCTAGGTAAAATTAACTCTCTCATTACCAAACACAAAGTAACAGCAACTCAGCTGCGAGAAGTCAGAATGTGCAATCGCGACGATCCTCGTGGCGATGCACCCATGACAGATGGATAGTCACAAGACATCAAACAAAGAACAACTGCTTAAATTTGTGCCAGGAGTGGCATAAGGTCACCCAAAAGCAGTGTGAAAGACTGGTGGAAAGCATGCCAAGACGCATGAAAGCTGTGATTAAAAATCATGGTTATTCCACCAAGTATTGATTTCTGATCTCTTACTTTGCTAAAACATGAGTATTGTTGTTTTTACAGGAATAAGAACTTATTTTCTTTGCATTATTTGAGGTCTGAAAGCACTTTCTTTTTTATTATTTTGTCGATTTCTCATTTGCTGCAAATAAATACAAAATTTTTAGCTTTAAGTTTCGGAGACATGTCTGTAGTTTATAGAATAAAATAACAATTTACATTTTACTCAAAAAAAAAATACCTAAAGAAGGAAAACTCAGAGAAACTGAAAATTTTGCAGTGGTCTCTTAATTTTTGCCAGAGCTGTATATGCACCCCCTGGAGTAGAGTTACACTCTCATAATAATATGACTAATTTTAATTTATTCATTCAATATTAATCTTGCCTAATTTTAATCTTACTTTTCTTGAAAAGTATAATATTACAGGCTATATTCACTAGTTTCCTAGATATTGCGTTGATCCAGGGAGCTAGTCTGATTGCTGTATGTGGAGTCGGGAAGGAATTTTTTTTCCCCAATGTGAAGCTTACTGTTTGCCACATTGGTTTTTTTTTTGCCTTCCTCTGGATCAACATGTTAGGGCAGGTTAGGATAGGATATGGGTTGAACTAGATGGACTTAAAGTCTTCCTTCAACCTTAATAACTATGTAACTATGTAACATGGGGGATTATATGTGTGGGGGCCATCATACTATACATGGGGGATTTTATGTGTGGGACCATCATACTATACATGGGGGATTTTATGTGTGGGACCATCATACTATACATGGGGAATTATATTGGGGGGGCCCATCATACTATACATGGGGGATTGTTGTGAATGTGTTGGAGACGACTTCAGAGATGAGGCTCCCTCCGGTGGTTGCTGTGGGTATTGAACCAATTGAGGAATGGGTGTCAGGTAGGGCTGACTGGCCTGATATAAGTGAGCTGAACTCCCATGATCCTCGCCGGTAATCAATTGTTGCTTCCAGGTCTTTGTTGGAATTTCAGCTTGCTTTCCTGCTATCATTCAGATAAGTGACTTTCTGTTTTTTTTTCTGTGGTTGGATTTTCCTTGCTTTTTGCAGTCTAGCCTTGGACTTCAGCCGGGTCCCCTTTGGGGGCTTGCGCTGCCCCCTGTTCTCATTTTGTATTTGCACTTGTTCTCTGTTCCTGTGATATTTTTTACTGCTGGGTACCTGTGTGTCACATCAGAGATCTGATATAGGTGGTCGAGATTGTGTGGTCTCAGGTTTTTTGTAATCAGAAGTGCTGGTATTTTTGTTAGGGTTTTTCTGGGTTGCAGACAGAATTTCTCTCCCGTACTTTGCATTCTAGACAGATTTGGGCCCAACATTTGCTCATTCTATTTTCTGTCTGTGTTCGTGTTTTCCTCTTGCCTAACCGCCATTACATGTTTGGGGGCTTCCTATTTCTTTGGGGGTCTCTACTCCGGGGCAGTTAGCTTTCCTCTTTCTATCTTCAGGTGTAGCTAACTCTCCGGCTGTGCCGAGGCGTCTAGGATCACCGTAGGTACGCTCCACGGCTACTTCTAGTTGTGCGGTTAGTTTAGGGATCTGCAACCCATTAGGTCCCAGCCTCTCTGGTGTCTTGCTGCTTTGGCGGTTTTTTGCTCCTGTCCTCCTCAGCTACCAAAACATAACGGGATTATGTGTGGGGCCATCATACTATACATGGGGGATTATATGTGTGGGACCATCATACTATACATGGGGGATTATATGTGTGGGACCATCATACTATACATGGGGATTATATGTGTGGGGCCATCATACTATACATAGGGGATTATATGTGTGGGGCCATCTTGTTATACATGGGGGATTATATGTGTGGGGCCCATCATACTATACATGGGGGATTATATGTGTGGGGCCATCATACTATACATGGGGGATTATATGTGTGGGGCCATCTTGTTATACATGGGGGATTATATGTGTGGGGCCATCATACTATACATGGGGGATTATATGTGTGGGACCATCTTGTTATACATGGGGGATTGTTATGATTTGGTAGCTGAGGAGTGCAGGTAAAAAAGGCAATACACCAGAGCAGTTGGAATCTATGAGATTGCAGTACCCTGACTAACCACCACAACTAGAGGCAGCCGTGGAGCGTTTCTACGTTGGTCCTAGACGCCTCGTCACAGCCTGAGAAACTAACTATACCTAAGGATAGAAAGATGAAAGCTATCTGCCCCGGAGCAGATCCCCAAAGAACATAGAAAGCCCCCAAACATGTAATGGCGGTTAGACAAGAAGAAATACTGACACAGACAGAAAATAGTATGAGCAAACGTTTGGGCCCAAACTATCTAAATAGAAAAGGATAGGAAGGGCACTTACTGCAATCCCAAAAAACCCTGAAAAGCACCAACTTTACTAATTTCAAAAACACCTGAGATCACACGACCTCTACCACCTAAATTAGTTCTCTGGTGTAACAAAATCAAAACAGCAGCCACTGAAAAAACTGGAAAAAGCAAATGTACAAACATCAGTGGCTGAACAAAACTGAGAGGGCAAAAGCCCCCGAGGGGACCCTGAAGGCCCCCACAGAAGTGCAGGACAAAATGCAAAAATCAAGCACAAAAGCAAAAAGAAGAAAATGTCTTATCTGTTAGCAGGAAATGCAGACACGACACAGCAGGCTACAAAGGAAACAGGAATCAAGGATTGAGACCAGAACAATTGATCACCGGCAACCCTGATGGGAAGGTGACTCCCTTATATAAGACCAGTCAGTAACACCTGATTCCCAATCCTCACTGGACAGTCCAGTACCGCTTGTAACCACCAGAGGGAGCCTCTGCTCAGAACTCATCTCAAGTACATTCACAACAGTACACCCCCTTGAGGAGGGGTCACCGAACCCTCACTTGAGCAACCAGGTCGGTCAGGATGAGTTCTATGATACGCACGGATGAGTCTCCTAGCATGGATGTCCGAAGCAAACACCCAAGAATTGTCTTCCTGACCATAACCTCTCCACTTAACCAAATACTGGAGTTTCCGTCTAGAAAAACGAGAATTCAAAATTTTCTCAACCTCAAACTCCATATTGCCCTCAACCAGAACAGGGTCAGGAGGCAAAGCAGTAGGAACCACTGGCTCAACAAACCTCTTCAACAAGGACTTGTGGAACACATTATGGATCTTAAATGTCCCTGGAAGAAGCAAACGAAAAGAAACAGGATTAAGAATCTCCATGATCTTATAAGGTCCAATGAACCTAGGCTTAAATTTAGGAGATGCCACTCTCATAGGAATATTTTTTGAGGACAACCAGACCAAGTCCCCCACTTTAAACCGAGGACCATCAGTCCTATGCCGGTTAGCAAACTGCTGGGCCCTCTCCTGAGAGAGGGACAACCTCTGCACTACCTGGTCCCAAATCTGTTGCATACGCTCCACAACAGAGTCAACACCTGGACAGACAGAAGCCTCTGTCTGTCCTGAAGAAAATCGAGGGTGAAACCCAGAATTACAGAAAAATGGAGACATCAAAGTGGCAGAGCTAGCCCTATTATTAAGAGCAAACTCAGCCAAAGGCAAAAAAGAGACCCAGTCATCCTGATCAGCAGACACAAAGCATCTTAGATAAGTCTCCAATGTCTGGTTTGTTCTCTCAGTTTGACCATTGGTCTGAGGATGAAACGCCGAGGAGAAAGACAATTGAACACCAAGTTTGGAACAAAAGGTCCTCCAAAATCTGGAAACAAACTGGACTCCTCTGTCAGACACAATGTTCTCAGGAATGCCGTGTAAACGAACCACGTGCTGAAGGAACAAAGGTACTAATTCAGAGGAGGAAGGCAACTTAGGTAATGGCACAAGATGTATCATCTTGGAAAACCTATCACAAATTACCCAGATGACGGTCATTCTCTGAGAAACAGGGAGGTCGGAAATGAAATCCATAGAGATATGGGTCCATGGTCTCTTGGGCACAGGCAATGGCATCAACAAACCACTAGAGCGGGAGCAAGGCTTGGAGCGAGAGCAAGTCCCGCAGGACTGCACAAATTCCCTGACATCACGAGACAAGGTAGGCCACCAAAAGGACCGACTAACCAAGTCTCTGGTACCAAAAATTCCGGGATGACCGGCCAACGCGGAACAATGAATCTCAGACATCACACTCTTTTTCCACTGGTCGGGGACAAACAATTTCCCAACAGGGCAGCGCTCGGGCCTATCCTCCTGACACCCCTCCAGAGCCAGTCTCAAATTGGGCGAGATGGCGGAAAGAACTACACCTTCTTTCAAAATAACAGAAGGATCAGATACCTCAGGAGAGTCCGCAAGGAAACTCCTCGAGAGGGCATCCGCCTTAAAATTCTTAGTGCCAGGAAGAAAGGAAACCACAAAATTAAAACGTGTGAAAAACAAGGCCCACCTGGCCTGTCTAGGATTAAGTCGCTTGGCAGATTCCAGATAAACCAGATTCTTATGGTCAGTAAGGACCACCACCTGATGTTTGGCTCCCTCCAGCCAATGTCTCTTCAAAAGCCCACTTCATGGCCAATAACTCCCGATTACCCACGTCATAATTACGTTCAGTAGGAGAAAACTTTCGAGAGAAAAAGGCACAAGGGTTACTTTTAGAGGTCTCTGGATCTCTTTGGGACAAAACGGCACCTGCCCCAATTTCAGAGGCATCAACCTCCACCTGAAATGGCAGAGAAACATCAGGCTGCCGTAGAACAGGAGCAGAAGTGAATCTCTGCTTAAGTTCCTGAAATGCAGAGACTACCTCAGGAGGCCAATTCACCACATCAGAACCCTTTTTGGTCAAATCAGTTAATGGTTTAACAATAACCGAGAAATTACCAATAAATTTACGATAAAAATTGGCAAAACCCAAAAATCTTTGAAGAGCCTTTAATGAAGTAGGTTGGACCCAATCACAGATGGCCTGAACCTTGACCGGGTCCATTTCAATAACAGATGGGGACAAAATAAATCCCAAAAATGAGATCTTCTGTATGCCAAAAAGACACTTTGATCCCTTCACATACAGAGCATTCTCTCTCAAAATCTGGAATACAGTTCGAACATGTTTCACATGAGAGTCCCAGTCATTGGAAAAAATCAAGATATCATCCAAATAAACAATCAGAAATTTATCCACAAAATCCCTGAAAATGTCATTCATGAAGGACTGGAAGACAGAAGGAGCATTAGTGAGCCCAAAGGGCATCACAAGGTACTCAAAATGCCCCTCAGGGGTGTTAAATGCCGTCTTCCATTCATCCCCGTGTTTAATGCGAATAAGGTTATATGCCCCCCTGAGGTCAAGCTTGATAAACCAAGTAGCGTTTTTCACCCTGGAAAACAGGTCAGAAATCAAGGGTAACGGGTATTGATATTTCAAAGTAATATTGTTCAAGAGACGATAATCAATACACGGCCTTAATGAACCATCCTTTTTGGCCACAAAGAAAAAACCAGCACCTAAGGGTGAAGAGGATGGTCTGATATGACCTTTCTCCAAAGACTCCTTGATATAAGACCGCATAGCGTCATGTTCAGGTACAGACAAGTTAAAAAGGCGACCTTTAGGGAATTTACTACCAGGCACTAATTCAATAGCGCAGTCATAGCTCCTATGGGGAGGCAAGGATGCAGATTTACTTTCGCTAAACACATCAGAAAAATCAAACAAAAAGTCAGGAACATCCTGAGCCTGGGGGGAGGCTGAAAAAACAGGAGTGTTGGTATTAACACATTGGCAGCCCCAACTGGTTACAGACACAGATTTCCAGTCCAAAACAGGATTATGAGACTGTAACCAAGGGAAACCCAGCACGATAATGTCATGCAGATTATACAGAACCAAACATTTGCAGCTCTCCTGATGATCAGGTTCAACCCTCATTATCACCTGAGTAGAGAACTGAGGTTTATTCTCAGCCAAAGGGGTAGAATCGATCCCCAGTAGGGGAATAGACTTCTGTAGGGGTATCAAGGGAAACCCACAACGTTTAGCGAAATCAAAATCCATCAGGTTAATAGCTGCTCCCGAATCAACGAAAGCCTGAGCAGAAAATGAGGACAGAGAGCATATCAGAGTAACAGTTAATAAAAACTTAGTCTGAACACTACCCAAGACAACTGAGCGTGCAAAACGTCTTCCCCGCTTAGGGCAGACTGAGATAGCATGAGAAGCATCACCACAGTAGAAACATAACCCATTGCGCTTTCGAAACTCATGACGCTGTGCCCCAGAAACCACTCTATCACACTGCATGGGTTCAGAAGCAGGTTCACAAGGCAACACTATTCCACGCATACTTCTCCGCTCACGCAAACGTCTGTCAATTTGAATCGCTAATGACATAGAATCATTGAGACCAGAGGGGACAGGGAATCCCACCATAACATCCTTTACATTATCTGACAGACCCTTCCAAAAAAGGGCTGCCAAAAAGTCGTCATTCCATTTGGTCAGGACTGCCCACCTACGGAATCTCTGACAGTATAACTCAGCATCATCAAGCCCCTGATTTAATGCCAACAAGGCTTTTTCAGCTTGATCAGTGACATTAGGCTCATCGTACAATAACCCCAAGGCCTGAAAAAATGTATCAACATCACTCAAAACAGGATCCCCAGGTGTCAGGGAAAAAGCCCAATCCTGAGGATCGCCGCGCAGGAGAGAGATGACAATTTGAACCTGCTGCGCTGCGTTCCCTGAGGACTTAGATTTTAAGGCAAAAAACAATTTACAATTATTTTTGAAATTCAGAAACTTGGATCGATCCCCCAAAAACAAATCTGGCATGGGAATCCTAGGTTCCACAACAGGCAACCTAGCAAGATAGGTAGCAATATTCTGAACCTCAGTGGCAAGCTGATCCACACGGACATACAACTGTGCAAACTCCATTGAGAGAAAAAATCCTCCCCAGCACCCAGAGATACAGAGGGAAAAAAAAAATGCAACAAACAGAAAAATATCTCTGACAACTCTGACAACCTTTTTTTTTTTTTTTTTTTTTTTTTCTTTCAAAATATTTTTTCCCTTCTGTGAGTACCATATAAATTTCAGTTTAGGCCCGGTGATACTGTTATGATTTGGTAGCTGAGGAGTGCAGGTAAAAAAGGCAATACACCAGAGCAGTTGGAATCTATGAGATTGCAGTACCCTGACTAACCACCACAACTAGAGGCAGCCGTGGAGCGTTCCTACGTTGGTCCTAGACGCCTCGTCACAGCCTGAGAAACTAACTATACCTAAGGATAGAAAGATGAAAGCTATCTGCCCCGGAGCAGATCCCCAAAGAACATAGAAAGCCCCCAAACATGTAATGGCGGTTAGACAAGAAGAAATACTGACACAGACAGAAAATAGTATGAGCAAACGTTTGGGCCCAAACTATCTAAATAGAAAAGGATAGGAAGGGCACTTACTGCAATCCCAAAAAACCCTGAAAAGCACCAACTTTACTAATTTCAAAAACACCTGAGATCACACGACCTCTACCACCTAAATTAGTTCTCTGGTGTAACAAAATCAAAACAGCAGCCACTGAAAAAACTGGAAAAAGCAAATGTACAAACATCAGTGGCTGAACAAAACTGAGAGGGCAAAAGCCCCCGAGGGGACCCTGAAGGCCCCCACAGAAGTGCAGGACAAAATGCAAAAATCAAGCACAAAAGCAAAAAGAAGAAAATGTCTTATCTGTTAGCAGGAAATGCAGACACGACACAGCAGGCTACAAAGGAAACAGGAATCAAGGATTGAGACCAGAACAATTGATCACCGGCAACCCTGATGGGAAGGTGACTCCCTTATATAAGACCAGTCAGTAACACCTGATTCCCAATCCTCACAATCTTCACTGGACAGTCCAGTACCGCTTGTAACCACCAGAGGGAGCCTCTGCTCAGAACTCATCTCAAGTCCATTCACAACAGGGGATTATATGTGTGGTTCACTTTTTGAATATTTGTCACATTTTCTTACACCATGATTAAAAAATAATCAGCATGTACAGTACTCCAGTACAATTTTTTCTAAGTGCTCAATGCTCCATTATCTTGTAGGTTCCAATCATCATCAGCAGTAGCGGTCATCCCACTGATACTGGGAAACAAGCCCAGTGCTCCACTCATTCTAAACCTATGGTGAGGTGAGTCACATCATTTAATTATAACATTTATAATGTGAATAAGTATGCAATACTACTAAACTACAACCCCGTCCATAGCCCCGCCCCCTTATGACCAAAGCCCCACCCCTGCCACACCTCCATCCCCGCCCTGCCGGGCCATGGAAGAATGGTCTTGCTTGAAGCCGGTACCTGGTGCAAAAAAGATTGGGGACCACTGTATTAGAGTATACTATGATCGAGTCTCCAAAGCTGCATGTCTTGTGGCTGTTCGACACCCGCAACACAGGCAGGGATTGCCTAACCCTGTCAAGGTTGTCCCCAACTCTGCCAATTGAGTTATGCAGCGCTCACATCCTCGCATTGCACAGGATTACATATGGATCACTGTTCAGGGAACATTTGTGCGATTCTCGTCCGTAAAATACGGTCTGATTTTTTTATACGTTGTGTGTGACTCCTAAATCTGATTTCTCATTTTATGTTGAGAAGTGTTGAGAAGTATCCTCAGTAATTTTGGCTTTTCATGGTAATTGGAACATGATAGTATACTCCTAGACTACCATATAGAAATCTGAAACCAGATGTTTAAATAGCCGATCATATAGATTCCATTTTAAATAACTCTCTGGAATCTCTACAGGCCCTTCAGGTTGTAGCAAACCCAGGTAGGACTGGGTTAAATCTTTACTCAAGTTTTGATTAGGGCACCTGTAGAGCTCTGCATATGATCAGGCTAGGTAATCACCTTAGTAATACTGCTGGAAAGTTGAGCAGACTGGATGTGTCTTGGAGCTAAACAGAGAGAGAAGCCAGATTCCTCCTAAGCCACGCCTGCAACTATTAATGGTGGCTATGGACAAATGCTGTTTTGTTTGAACAAGCTGGGTTAGCTAAGCTGTATATGAGTAGTCAGTGTCTGTCCTGTTTAGTTAGAGGGTGGAAAAGGCTATAATTGTGGGGGTTTTTATGACATCTGTGTAACCTTTCGAAAGCAATAAAAACTGCACTTGTTTGGACCAGACCCACATTTGCTGTATAAACGCTATCTAATGTCTTCTACCTTTTGAGAGTGAAAAACTAGCGAAGCTCTCTTATCGTCACCTGCTTTTCCCAATATAGCATATCATTACTGGTTCAACAGGCATTTCACTGAGTCAGCTGCGGATCAGCAAGGAATACCGTCACCCTCTGTTTCATAGTAATAGCCCCTGAATTTGGTAATGTTGCCTTACACAGTGAACAGTTGCTGAACTTGGTTTTGTCGGACATGAATTAGTTATGCAAGTAATTAGGAAAACACGGCACTTCAGGAATTCTGGTGGTGCACAAGTAGGATAACAAATCTATCAGCTGCAATGTAGAAATACTTGGCACATGATGCTGCCACCACCACCATATTTCACTGTTGGTATTGTATTGGGCAGATGATGAGCAGTGCCTGGTTTTCTCCTCACATACCGCTTAGAATTATCACCAAAAAGTTCTATCTTCGTCTCATCAGACCAGAGAATCTTATTTCTCATAGTCTGGGAGTCCTTCATGTGTTTTTTAGCAAACTATGGGGCCTTTCATATGTCTGGCACAGATGAGAGGCTTCTGTCAAGCCACTCTGCCATAAAGTCCTGACTGGAGGAGGGCTGCAGTGTTAGTTGACTTTGTGGAACTTTCTCCCATCTCCTTACTGCATCTGTGGAGCTCAGCCACAGTGATCTTGAGGTTCTTCTTTACCTCTCTCACCAAGGCTCTTCTCCCAGATTGCTCAGATTGGCTGGACGGTCAGGTCTAGGAAGACTTCTGGTGGTCCCAAACTTCTTCCATTTAAGGATTATGGAGCCACTGTGCTCTTAGGAACCTTGAGTACTCAAAGGAGGGGATGAATTAGGAGCTAATATGAACAGTTTGCTAGTTACACAGCACAGGATTAAAACACATACCAAAAAAACAGATATACAGGTGTGAACTGGAATCAAAAGGACACAATCAGATTTGAGGGAAATTCTAATCAGGAAACAGAAGACATTCAAAAAAGACAGATATACAATCTTTGGAGTAATTGAAATAGCGACCCCACTAACTTATAGATAGATCGGAAGTATGTTGGCCCAGAAAGACTTGGTTGGCTCACAAGTCCACCGAATATGTAACATGGCGCCTCTATCAGACCAGCATCTCCAGCAAACAGGACCCAGCCTATAAATGTAATTATCCTCCTGGTGGAAGACGTCCAGTCACGGGCTACATATCCAACCTCCCGACCTGGTCTACTGACCCTCTTGCCTAGAATCTAATACGGTATCTTTTCAGGACCTTCACGGATCCGAAAAGAGATCTTCCTTCACTGCATTCTCAACACCTAAAATTTATCTGGCAGGGTGAAATGACGCCTCCCCTCCATGTGACCCCTGACTCCTCCCCTCCTGTGATGTCATCACAGGTCCTGTGTGCACAGAACAGCCATATATGTGGAGTGCGGCTCTGCGGGTGGAGGTCGGTGCTGGAGGCTCCATTATTCTCTATGTGGAGTGCGGCTCTGCAGGTGGAGGTAGGTGCTGGAGGCTCCATTATTCTCTATGTGGAGTGCGGCTCTGCGGGTGGAGGTCGGTGCTGGAGGCTCCATTATTCTCTATGTGGAGTGCGGCTCTGCGGGTGGAGGTAGGTGCTGGAGGCTCCATTATTCTCTATGTGGAGTGCGGCTCTGCGGGTGGAGGTCGGTGCTGGAGGCTCCATTATTCTCTATGTACAGTGCGGCTCTGCGGGTGGAGGTAGGTGCTGGAGGCCCCATTATTCTCTATGTGGAGTGCGGCTCTGCAGGTGGAGGTAGGTGGTGGAGACTCCATTATTCTCTATGTGGAGTGTGGCTCTGCAGGTGGAGGTCGGTGCTGGAGGCTCCATTATTCTCTATGTGGAGTGTGGCTCTGCGGGTGGAGGTAGGTGCTGGAGGCTCCATTATTCTCTATGTGGAGTGTGGCTCTGCGGGTGGAGGTAGGTGCTGGAGGCTCCATTATTCTCTATGTGGAGTGCGGCTCTGCGGGTGGAGGTCGGTGCTGGAGGCCCCATTATTCTCTATGTGGAGTGTGGCTCTGCGGGTGGAGGTCGGTGCTGGAGGCTCCATTATTCTCTATGTGGAGTGCGGCTCTGCGGGTGGAGGTAGGTGCTGGAGGCTCCATTATTCTCGATGTGGAGTGCGGCTCTGCGGGTGGAGGTAGGTGCTGGAGTCTCCATTATTCTCTATGTGGAGTGTGGCTCTGCGGGTGGAGGTAGGTGCTGGAGGCTCCATTATTCTCTATGTGGAGTGCGGCTCTGCGGGTGGAGGTAGGTGCTGGAGGCCCCATTATTCTCTATGTGGAGTGTGGCTCTGCGGGTGGAGGTCGGTGCTGGAGGCTCCATTATTCTCTATGTGGAGTGCGGCTCTGCAGGTGGAGGTAGGTGCTGGAGGCTCCATTATTCTCGATGTGGAGTGCGGCTCTGCGGGTGGAGGTAGGTGCTGGAGGCTCCATTATTCTCTATGTGGAGTGTGGCTCTGCGGGTGGAGGTAGGTGCTGGAGGCTCCATTATTCTCTATGTGGAGTGGGGCTCTGCGGGTGGAGGTAGGTGCTGGAGGCTCCATTATTCTCTATGTGGAGTGTAACTCTGCGGGTGGAGGTAGGTGCTGGAGCCCCATTATTCTCTGCTAGATGGTGGCCCGATTCTAACGCATCGGGTATTCTAGAATATGTATGTAGTTTATTTATGAAGATTTAAGAATAATGCAATGAATACACAGGATTTTTCGGGTAAAATATATACATTATCATTAAATGTTACTGTGTATTACCTCATGTTACTGTATATTACCTTATTTTACTGTGTATTACCTTATGTTACTTATGTATTACCTTATGTCACCTGTGTATTACCTCATGTCACTGCGTATTACCCGTGTTCAGTAAATGTGACAGAAGTACATCAGACTCTGTGACTGACAAAACATGTTCAGTACATCATGGGCAGTTGGTGAGTCACATGACCACATGGGCGGAGTTAGCCCTGCGTCGCTGATGTTACCGTATATTACCTCATGTCACTGTGTATTACCTCATATAACTGTGTATTACCTCATAATACTGTGTATTACCTCATATCACTGTGTATTACCTCATGTTACCATATATTACCTCATGTTACCTGTGTATTACCTCATATTACTGTGTATTACCTCATGTTACAGTATATTACCTCATTTTACTATTACCTTATGTTACTTATGTATTACCTCATGTCACCTGTATATTACCTCATGTCACTGTGTATTACCCGTGTTCAGTAAACGTGACAGAAGTACATCAGACACTGTAACTGACAAAACATGTTCAGTACATCATGGGCAGTTGGTGAGTCACATGACCACATGGGCAGAGTTAGCCATGCGTCGCTGATTGTCCACGGCCGGACCAATTAGTGACACGGGATTTCCTGGACAGACAGACAGGATAAGACGATTACATAAATAGATGTGGAGTGCGGTTCTGCGGGTGTCGTATCACGCTGTCACTGCATACAGGAGGTCCAGGGTCTATGCTGACCCTAAGCAGGGGCCCTGACTAATCCCTCTACCTGGAGGTACTGTTGATGGTACAGAGGTCCAGGCCGCCAGCGTAACCCTATCTCCTGCAAATCCCTGACCCTCAGTAATCTAGTCCTGAGAAGGACCCCGATCACAACACAGGGGACTGGAAGGTATATGCCTAAACACAGTAATAGACGAACGAGACAGAACAAGGGGTAAACTAAAATCCACCTTGCATACAAAACTCACTCTACAACAACAGAGGGAACACCAATGGGTACGGAGATAAATGATAAAGCGAGGAGGGGAAAAAAACCACACCAGGTACTCTTCACTTCAGACTTCACAATACCACGATCCGCTCTGCTGGTGTGCATGAATGCTTTCACCGACACATTCCTAGCAGACCAGCAGGTATTTGAAGGAATCTCATTACTGCAGCAGTAACTGCAGCTGGGCGAGGCTGGGCCTCGTCTAGCACAGAGAATTAACTCCCTCACTGCCGAAAAGCACCAAGCACCAAAAACTCAGCTGTGCGAAGTCAGGTTGTGTAATCGCGACGATCTTCGTGGCGACACACCCGTGACAGGTCGGTGCTAAAGGCTCCATTATTCTCCATGTGGAGTGCGGCTTTGCAGGTGGAGGTCTGTGCTGGAGGCTCCATTATTCTCTATGTGGAGTGCGGTTCTGCGGGTGGAGGTAGGTGCTGGAGGCTCCATTATTCTCTATGTGGAGGGCGGCTCTTCGGGTGGAGGTAGGTGCTGGAGGCTCCATTCTCTATGTATAGTGCGGCTCTGCGGGTGGAGGTAGGTGCTGGAGGCTCCATTATTCTCTATGTGGAGTGCGGCTCTGCAGGTGGAGGTCGGTGCTGGAGGCTCCATTATTCCTCTATGTGGAGTGTGTGCTCTGCGGGTGGAGGTCGGTGCTGGAGACTCCATTATTCTCTATGTGTAGTGTGGCTCTGCGGGTGGAGGTCGGTGCTGGAGGCTCCATTATTCTCTATGTGGAGTGCGGCTCTGCTGGTGGAGGTAGTTGCTGGAGGCTCCATTGTTCTCTATGTGGAGTGTGGCTCTGCGGGTGGAGGTCGGTGCTGGAGGCTCCATTATTCTCTATGTATAGTGCGGCTCTGCGGGTGGAGTTAGGTGCTGGAGGCTCCATTATTCTCTATGTGGAGTGCGGTTCTGCGGGTGGAGGTAGGTGCTGGAGGCTCCATTATTCTCTATGTGGAGTGTGGCTCTGCGGGTGGAGGTCGGTGCTGGAGGCTCCCTTATTCTCTATGTGGAGTGTGGCTCTGCGGGTGGAGGTAGGTGCTGGAGGCTCCATTATTCTCTATGTGGAGTGCGGCTCTGCGGGTGGAGGTCGGTGTCGGAGGCTCCATTATTCTCTATGTGGAGTGCGGCTCTGCGGGTGGAGGTCGGTGCTGGAGGCTCCAATATTCTCTATGTGGAGTGTGGCTCTGCGGGTGGAGGTCGGTGCTGGAGGCTCCATTATTCTCTATGTGGAGTGTGGCTCTGCGGGTGGAGGTCGTGCTGGAGGCTCCATTATTCTCTATGTGGAGTGTGGCTCTGCGGGTGGAGGTCGGTGCTGGAGGCTCCATTATTCTCTATGTATAGTGCGGCTCTGCGGGTGGAGTTAGGTGCTGGAGGCTCCATTATTCTCTATGTGGAGTGTGGCTCTGCGGGTGGAGGTAGGTGCTGGAGGCTCCATTATTCTCTATGTGGAGTGTGGCTCTGCGGGTGGAGGTAGGTGCTGGAGGCTCCATTATTCTCTATGTGGAGTGCGGATCTGCGGGTGGAGGTAGGTGCTGGAGGCTCCATTATTCTCTATGTGGAGTGCGGATCTGCGGGTGGAGGTAGGTGCTGGAGGCTCCATTATTCTCTATGTGGAGTGCGGCTCTGCGGGTGGAGGTAGGTGCTGGAGGCTCCATTCTCTATGTATAGTGCGGCTCTGCGGGTGGAGGTAGGTGCTGGAGGCTCCATTATTCTCTATGTGGAGTGTGGCTCTGCGGGTGGAGGTCGGTGCTGGAGGCTCCATTATTCTCTATGTGGAGTGCGGCTCTGCTGGTGGAGGTAGTTGCTGGAGGCTCCATTGTTCTCTATGTGGAGTGTGGCTCTGCGGGTGAGGTCGGTGCTGGAGGCTCCATTATTCTCTGTGGAGTGTGGCTCTGCGGGTGGAGGTAGGTGCTGGAGGCTCCATTATTCTCTATGTGGAGTGCGGATCTGCGGGTGGAGGTAGGTGCTGGAGGCTCCATTATTCTCTATGTGAGTGCGGTCTGCGGGTGGAGGTAGGTGCTGGAGGCTCCATTATTCTCTATGTGGAGTGCGGCTCTGCGGGTGGAGGTAGGTGCTGGAGGCTCCATTCTCTATGTATAGTGCGGCTCTGCGGGTGGAGGTAGGTGCTGGAGGCTCCATTATTCTCTATGTGGAGTGTGGCTCTGCGGGTGGAGGTCGGTGCTGGAGGCTCCATTATTCTCTATGTGGAGTGCGGCTCTGCTGGTGGAGGTCGGTGCTGGAGGCTCCATTATTCTCTATGTGGAGTGCGGCTCTGCGGGTGGAGGTAGATGCTGGAGGCTCCATTATTCTCTATGTGGAGTGCGGCTCTGCGGGTGAAGGTCGGTGCTGGAGGCTCCATTATTCTCTATGTGGAGTGTGGCTCTGCGGGTGGAGGTAGGTGCTGGAGGCTCCATTATTCTCTATGTGGAGTGTGGCTCTGCGGGTGGAGGTCGGTGCTGGAGGCTCCATTATTCTCTATGTGGAGTGTGGCTCTGCGGGTGGAGGTAGGTGCTGGAGGCTCCATTATTCTCTATGTGGAGTGCGGCTCTGCGGGTGGAGGTAGTTGCTGGAGGCTCCATTGTTCTCTATGTGGAGTGTGGCTCTGCGGGTGGAGGTAGGTGCTGGAGGCTCCATTATTCTCTATGTGGAGTGCGGCTCTGCGGGTGGAGGTAGTTGCTGGAGGCTCCATTGTTCTCTATGTGGAGTGTGGCTCTGCGGGTGAAGGTCGGTGCTGGAGGCTCCATTATTCTCTATGTGGAGTGTGGCTCTGCGGGTGGGGGTAGGTGCTGGAGGCTCCATTCTCTATGTATAGTGCGGCTCTGCGGGTGGAGGTAGTTGCTGGAGGCTCCATTGTTCTCTATGTGGAGTGTGGCTCTGCGGGTGAAGGTCGGTGCTGGAGGCTCCATTATTCTCTATGTGGAGTGTGGCTCTGCGGGTGGAGGTAGGTGCTGGAGGCTCCATTATTCTCTATGTGGAGTGTGGCTCTGCGGGTGGAGGTAGGTGCTGGAGGCTCCATTATTCTCTATGTGGAGTGCGGATCTGCGGGTGGAGGTAGGTGCTGGAGGCTCCATTATTCTCTATGTGGAGCGCGGCTCTGCGGGTGGAGGTCGGTGCTGGAGGCTCCATTATTCTCTATGTGGAGTGCGGCTCTGCGGGTGGAGGTAGGTGCTGGAGGCTCCATTCTCTATGTGGAGCGCGGCTCTGCGGGTGGAGGTCGGTGCTGGAGGCTCCATTATTCTCTATGTGGAGTGTGGCTCTGCGGGTGGAGGTAGGTGCTGGTAGGCTCCATTATTCTCTATGTGGAGTGCGGCTCTGCGGTGGAGGTCGGTGCTGGAGGCTCCATTATTCTCTATGTGGTGCGCTCTGCGGGTGGAGGTCGTGCTGGAGGCTCCATTATTCTCTATGTGGAGTGCGGCTCTGCGGTGGAGGTAGGTGCTGGAGCTCCATTATTCTCTATGTGGAGTCGCTCTGCAGGTGGAGTCGGTGCTGGAGGCTCCATTATTCTCTATGTGGAGTGCTGCTCTGCGGGTGGAGGTTGGTGTCTGGAGGCTCCATTATTCTCTATGTGGAGTGGGCTCTGCGGGTGAGGTAGGTGCTGGAGGCTCCATTATTCTCTATTGTGGTGCGGCTCTGCAGGTGGAGGTAGGTGCTGGAGGCTCCATTATTCTCTATGTGGAGTGCGGCTCTGCGGTGGAGGTGGTGCTGGAGCTCATTATTCTCTATGTGGAGTGTGGCTCTGCGGTGAGGTAGGTGCTGGAGGCTCCATTATTCTCTATGTGGAGTGCGGCTCTGCGGTGGAGGTCGGTGCTGGAGGCTCCATTATTCTCTATGTGAGTGGGCTCTGCGGGTGGAGTAGGTGCTGGAGGCTCCATTATTCTCTATGTGGATTGCGGCTCTGCGGGTGGAGGTCAGTGCTGGAGGCTCCATATATCTCTATGTGGAGTCGGCTCTGCGGGTAGGTAGGTGCTGGAGGCTCCATTATTCTCTATGTGGAGTGCGGCTCTGCGGTGGAGGTAGGTGCTGGAGGCTCCATTATTCTCTATGTGGAGTGTGGCTCTGCAGGTGTAGGTGGTGCTGGAGGCTCCATTATTCTCTATGTGGAGTGCGGCTCTGTGGTGGAGGTAGGTGCTGGAGGCTCCATTTCTCTAGTGGAGTGTGGCTCTGCGGGTGGAGGTAGGTGCTGGAGCTCCATATTCTCTATGTGAGTGTGCTCTGTGGGTGGAGGTCGGTGCTGGAGACTCCATTATTCTCTATGTGTAGTGTGGCTCTGCGGTGGAGGTAGGTGCTGGAGGCTCCATTATTCTCTATGTGGAGTGGCTGCTAGGCGGGTGGAGGTACCGGATGTGGAGGCTCCATTATTCTCTATGTGCAGTGCGGCTCTGCGGGTGGAGTAGTGCTGGAGGCTCCATTATTCTCTATGTGTAGTGTGGCTCTGCGTGGAGGTAGGTAGGGCTGCAGGCACCATTATCTCTATGTGATGGGCTCCAGCATGGGAGGAGGTCGGTGCTGGAGGCTCCATTATTCTCTATGTGGAGTGCGGCTCTGCGGGTGGAGGTTGGTGCTGGAGGCTCCATTATTCTCTATGTGGAGCGCGGCTCTGTAGGTGGAGGTAGGTGCTGGAGGCTCCATTATTCTCTATGTGGAGCGCGGCTCTGTAGGTACTGGAGGCCCCATTATTCTCTATGTGGAGCGCGGCTCTGTAGGTGGAGGTATGTTGGGATTCTCACGTACGTGTCCATTTCCGCTCATATACATATTGGGTGACATGACTTTGCTATATAGGCTTGTGTAACTCTAAAGTTTTGCGAACCCTTTATACTTACACCTGACTCTCGTGTGTGGGGGTGTTGTTCCCTCTAATTGCACCATTCTATATTTACACGGAGGAGACTGCTGTAATACGGGAAAGGCTACTTCATCTCAGAATCACAGTGGCGTTGAACTCAAAATAATGCCGAACCAGTTTCACTTTTTGGCTTTATCAGGGGTCAGATGTAGTAATTGAAGTTTAGCTTGCACAGTGCAGCCATAGTTCACAACAACTAAGAAGAAAAAGTGTTTTTTGTTACTCTGTAACAGGGAGAACCAGGTGGAGTTATAAGCCTTCATCAGAATTCATCATGGACTGATGAGATATATGCAAATAACCCTTTCTTTATTATATTGTATGTAGAAAGACTCTTGTGCTGCGTGTTGAGTTCTTTATATTGTTAAATATGACCTCAAGTAAGAAATACAGTCATGGCCAAAAGTTTTGAGAATGACACAAATATTATATTTTCACATGATCTGCTGCCCTCTGGTTTTTGTGTGTGTTTGACAGATGTTTTTATCACAGACAGAAATATAATTGCAAACATATGAGTAACAAAAGCTTATATTGACAGTTAGAATGAGTTAATGCAGCAAGTCAATATTTGCAGTGTTGACCCTTCTTCTTCAGGACCTCTGCAATTCTCCCTGGCATGCTCTCAATCAACTTCTGGACCAAATCCTGACTGATAGCAGTCCATTCTTGCACAATCAATGCTTTCATTTTGTCAGAATTTTTAGGTTTTTGTTTGTCCACCCGTCTTTTGATGATTGACCACAAGTTCTCAATGGGATTAAGATCTGGGGAGTTTCCAGGCCATGGACCCAAAATCTCTATGTTTTGTTCCCTAAGCCATTTAGTTATCACCTTTGCTTTATGGCAAGGTGCTCCATCATGCTGGAAAAGGCATTGTTGATCGCTAAACTGCGTTAGGAGGGTAGGGAGAAGTTGCTCTTGGAGGACATTTTGGTACCATTCTTTATTCAAGGCTGTGTTTTTAGGCAAGACTGTGAGAGAGCCGATTCCCTTGGCTGAGACGCAAACCCACACATGAATGGTTTCAGGATGCTTAACACTTGGCATGAGACAAGACTGGTGGTAGTGCTCACCTTGTCTTCTCCGAATGAGGCGTTTTCCTGATGTCCCAAACAATCGAAAAGGGGATTCATCAGAGAAAATAACTTTACCCCAGTCCTCAGCAGTCCACTGCCTGTACCTTTTGCAGAATATCAGTCTGTCCATGATGTTTTTTCTGGAGAGAAGTGGCTCCTTTGCTGCCCTCCTTGAGACCAGGCCTTGCTCCAAGAGTTTCCGCCTCACAGTGCGTGCAGATGCACTCACACCTGCCTGCTGCCATTCCTGAGCAAGCTCTGCACTGCTGGTAGCCCGATACCGCAGCTGAAACACTTTTAAGAGACGGTCCTGGCACTTGCTGGTCTTTCTTGGGCGCCCTGAAGCCTTTTTGGCAACACTGGAACCTCTCTCCTTGAAGTTCTTGACGATGCGATAGATTGTTGACTAAGGTGCAATCTTTCTAGCTGCGATACTCTTCCCTGTTAGGCCATTTTTGTGCATTGCAATGATGACTGCACGTGTTTCTTTAGAGATAACCATGGTTAACAGAAGAGAAACAATGATGCCAAGCACCAGCCTCCTTTTAAAGTGTCCAGTGGTGTCATTCTTACTTTGATCTCCAGCCATGTCCTCATCAACACCCACACCTGTGTTAATGGAGCAATCACTGAAAAGAGGTTAGCTGGTCCTTTTAAGGCAGGGCTGCAATGATGTTGAAATGTGTTTTGGGGGATAAAGTTCATTTTTTAGCCAAATATTGACTTTGCAAGTAATTGCTGTTAAGTTGATCACTCTTTATAACATTCTGGAGTATATGCAAATTGACATTAGAAAAAGTGAATCAGTAGACTTTGTAAAAATTAATATTTGTGTCATTCTCAAAACTTTTGGCCATGACTGTACATGGGCATCTCTATCCGACCACCTAGATGTATAAAGTGCTCCACCACATTATTGCTTTATTAAAGCATCACAATTCTAGTTAATTGTATATATTATATGTTATTTTGTATGTTTTGACATCGACTCATCTTCTATTAATTCAGGTTCCTACAATATAGGACAATAATAAGTGATCTACACAAAAATCCTGACCCATCAAGCATGGGTAGGAATAGGGACAAGATGGCAGAGAGGATATTACACCTCACCCTAGAGATCCTCTTCCGGCTTACTGGAGAGGTGAGAGATTCTGATGACGTCACGTTACCTCATTCTTATCTATGGGAATAACATATGGACAGAACTGGAGAGGTGAGGACTCCGGAAATGTCTGTAGTGAGATTTATTAATGTGTGTCTCCATAACCAGGATTACACAGTAGTGAAGAAGACCTCTAGTGAGCGCTGTCAGGACCCTGTGTCTGAGGGATGGGGAAGACCCCTGAGCCTAATCAAGGGGCCTCCACCTCACCCCCTGAAACATGAGGACATCAATGACCAGAATATCCTAGAACTCCTCTACAAGATGATTGAGCTGCTGACTGGAGAGGTGACACTGCTGGGAATGCTGGGACATTATACAGTAACACTATGGAGGGATAGGGGGGATGACTGTGTCATTGTATGTCTCAGGTTCCTATAAGGTGTCAGGATGTCGCCGTCTATTTCTCCATGGAGGAGTGGGAGTATTTAGAAGGACACAAAGATCTGTACAAGGATGTCATGATGGAGGTTCCCCAGCCCGTCACATCACCAGGTAATAGACAGGACTAAATACACACGACCTATAATTATCTGTATGTAAAGAATGAATTCAGTCCCTGTATGTGTTTCCTCCAGATCTATCCAGTAAGAGGACAACACCAGAGAGATGTCCCCGTCCTCTTCTTCCACAGGACTGTAAACAAGAAGATCCCAATGTTCCTCAGGATCATCAGGTAGATGGAGGGAAGGTGTCATGAGATCTCCCCTATGATGTGTAGACGGCTGTGAAGGTCTTGTGTTTAGTTTTGTTTTATCCACCCAGTATTACAGACGTGGTCAAAATTGTTAGTATCCCTCATTTAATGACAGAAAAACCCACAATGGTGACAGAAATAACTTGAATCTGACAAAAATAATAATAATAAATAAAACATTTATGAAAATGAACAAATGAAAGTCAGACATTGCTTTTCAACCATGCTTCCACAGAATTAAAAAAAAAATAAAACTCATGAAATAGGCCTTGACAGAAATGATCGTACCCTTTGTTGCACAACCTTTTGAGGCAATCATCAAACGATTCCTGTAACTGTCAATGATTCTTCTGCATCTCTTGACAGGCATTTTAGCCCACTCCTCCAGAACAAACTGCTCCTGTTGTCTCGTTTTTGAAGGTTGCCTTTTCCTGATGACATGTTTCAGCTCTTTCCAAAGATGTTCGATAGGATTTAGGTCAGGTCTCATAAAAAGGTCACTTCAGAATAGTGCAATGTTTTCCTCTTAGCCATTCTTGGGTGTTTTTAGCTGTGTGTTTTGCGTCATTACGCTGTTGCAAGACTCATGACCTGTGACTGAGACCAAGCTTTCTAATACTGGGCAGCACATTTCTCTCTAGAATCCCTTGACAGCCTTGAGATTTCATTGTACGCTGCACAGATTCTAGACACCCTGTGCCAGATGCAGCAAAGCAGCCCCAGAACATAACAGAACCTCCTCCATGTTTCACAGTAGGAACAGTGTTCTTTTCTTGATATGCTTCATTTTTCCATCTGTGAACATAGAGCTGATATGCCTTGCCAAAAAGTTCCATAGGACATTCTCCCAGAAGCTGTGTGGCTTGTCAACCTGTAGTTTGGTAAATTCCAGTCTGGATTTTTTATAATTTTTTTTCAACAATGGTGTCCTCCTTGGTCGTGTCCCATGAAGTCCACCTTGGCTCATACAACGACGGATGGTGCGATCTGACACTGATGTTCCTTGATGTTAAAGTTCACCTTTAATCTGTTTAGAAGTTTTTCTGGGCTCTTTTGTTACCATTTGTATTATCCGTCTCTTTGATTTGTCATCAATTTTCCTCCTGCGGCCACGTCCAGGGAGGTTGGCTACAGTCCCATGGAGCCTAAATTCCTGAATAATATGTGCAACTGTAGTCACAGGAAGATCAAGCTGCTTGGAGAGGGTCTTATAATTTTTACCTTTATCATGTTTGTCTATAATTTTCTGTCTACGCTCCTGAGACAACTCTTTCCTTTGCTTCCTCTGGTCCATGTTGAGTGTGATACACACCATGTTACCAAACAGCACAGTGAGTATCTGTAGCCCTATATACAGGCTCACTCACTGATTCCAAGATTGAAGACACCTGTGATGCTAATTAGTGAACACACCTTGAGTTAGCATGTCCCTTTTGTCACATTATTTTCAGGGGCACCATCATTTCTGTCCAGGCCTATTTCAGTTTTATTTTTTTTTTAAATTCTGTGGAAGCATGGTTGAAAAGCAATGTCTGACTTTCATTTGTTCATTTTCATAGAATTTGATTTATTATTACTTTTGTCAGACGTTATTTCTGTGACCATTGTGTTTTTTTCTGACATTAAATGAGGGGTACCAACAATTTTGACCACGTGTGTATATGTTTTATACTTGTCTAATGAGAACACAGGAAATGGCAGGATTAGAGCTGATCATAGATGTGACTTCATCTATCTGTGACTTTTACAATATTTGTTTCAGGATGAAGATCTGACCCATATTAATGCTACAGAGACATGTGTGAGGGGTGATCAGCGGTGTAAAGAGGAGAATTTTACAGATTGTGATCTAGGTGAGTAGTAAACACTAAATACAGAGAGGTACACGGGAAAATATATATACAGTATATATATTATACACACATACAGTGGGAGACATAAGTATTGAACATGTCACCAATTTTGAAAGTAAATATATTTCAAAAGGTGCTATTGACATTAAATTCTCACAAGATGTTGGTAACAACCCATCCAATCCACCCAGGCAAAGAAATCAAACCATAGATGTCCATAAATTGTGTAATAATGAGAAATGACACAGGGAAAGAGCTTAGAACACGTTTACTGAAATGTAATTAATACTTCGTACAAAAGCCTTTGTTGCTCGGGGAGATCTATATCCGGGCCCATAGATCTTAACGACTGGTTTGAAAAACTTAGATTTCTATGGAAAAATATATCAGATCGCAGATATCAGGGTGAGTTTCCACGATCAGGAAACGCTGCGTGTTTGGCGCTGTGCGCTGGCGCAGCGCCAAACACGCAGCGTCCAGATGTTACAGCATAGTGGAGGGGATTTCAAGAAATCCCGTCTCCACTATGCGCAAAATTACGCAGGCGGAACACCTGCGTTTACGGACATGCGGCGCATCTTTTCAGACCGCAGCATGTCCTAGCGTCTTGCGGCGACGGTGCGTCGCCGCAACGGAATTTAACACAGGGCTATGTAGCCCTGCGTTATTTCCGGAGGTGTCCTGAACACCTCCGGAAATAACGCGCGTCAGAAAGGGGGGGGGGGCTTAGACGGAGCGGAGTTTCCGCTCCGTCATATACGCTGTGTTTCCTGATAGTGGAAACACAGCCTCAAGGTATCATTTTACTCAGCTTCCTATGACCTTCATGTCCACAGTCGGCTTAGAACTGATCGTACTGACAGATTCCCTTTGAACGTGACGAACAGGAGACAGAGCAAGAGTTAATACTTTTAATCAACAGAGGTATACTCCACGCAGAGAGATAAACAGTAAAATGAGGGAAAATAGACAGTTCGGATGTAAAAGATATACTGATTGGAGAAGCAACCGTAATAGTAGAAGTAATAGTTCTGAAGAGTGTAACTTATCCAGTCAGTCGATCTTCAGGCTGTAGAGACCACGAGGCAAAGGATGGTGGCAGCAACTGCCGGCGAGGGGTTGGTCCAGTGAAGTCCTGTAGATGACGACGATCCGTGTCCTGGCGGCAGCAGTTAGTCTTGGTTACCTTCCGCGAAGTCCTCACTCCATATGTCAATGTGGCTGGAGGGGGACGGGCCACAGCACTGTCTGAGCCCAAAGTGGCTCGGCAATATACATCGGGGGGTCAGGGAGCAGTTCACAATTACACACTCTCTTAGGCGGCACGTGCGCAGCACTCTCGGGCCCAGAGTGCTTGGCACCTTGCTTTGCGGGGGCCAACGGCACACGGCACGTCTCTGCTCACAGTTTCTGCGGGTAGCAGTGGGGATTTTCGGGAGCGGACCTGCGCTACTACGGTGCTCGAGGGACGGAGCACTCACTGCCCACTGCTGTGCGCTGTCTGTTCCCGCCAAGTCTGACTACTTCAGCACCCTCTGTGGCTTCAGCAACACAGCCACGCCCCCTACTTCCGGATCCAAAGGTCTGTCCGGTCCCCTAAGCTCTCCCCCGGACAACAGAGGAGACAGCCCCGACAGTTCGGTCCCGGCGCAGAGCAGGTACCCACGGCCCGGTCCTTCTTCCTACGTAATCATACAAGATTATACCAGAAATTTTGGTGCCAAAAATTTAATGTGACCAGACAACAGAATAGAGCCATAAAAGAATTAAGAAGCAATGATTACATTGTCATACTCCAAGCCGACAAATGCGGGAGCAGTTTATAGAAAACAGTATATGACTATGTTGTGTCATGAACATCCTAAAGGAGATTGTCAAGAAATTCTACCAGTGATTTCGGTAACGCTCTACTTGGTTTGGTATGAAAAGTCATAGAGAGTGGGGTTCTCACTAAAATCCTAGGTGAACTTATGCCACCAGACCATCCAATAAGTCTTGTTTTCCACTCATTTACAAAATTGCACAAGTCAGTCTACCGGCTTCCTATGCCAACGAAAGTCACTGGAATTGGCTCGTTAATTTATAATCTGAGTGTTATAATCTGTTGCAGGGAGTGAAATAGTTAACACGTTACAAGTAGATTACATGTGATGTATCTGCGTTATATAAGTCTGTTTTACCAGAATGCGCATTACAAGGTATTTACTGGGTTTTGGGCAAATATAGTAGTCAATCTCTGACCTTTTAAAGGGTCTTGTGGATTTGTAAACCTCCCACAATTGACCCCTTTTTGGAAACTAGACCCCTGAAGAAATTCAATTATTGATGTAGTGAACATTATGGACCCACAGGTCCTTCACAAATGTTTATAAAATTGGGACACGAAAATTGAAAAATTACATTTTTTCCACTAAAATGCTGCTTTAGCCCCAAATTTTTCATTTTCACAATGGGTAATAGGAGAAAATGAATACCGCAATTTGTAACCCCTGCAATTAAAGCCGAAAACCCCCACACTTGACCCCATTTCAGAAACTACACGCCTCAAGAAATTCATCTAGGGGTGTGGTGAGAATTTTGAAGCCTCAGTTGCTTCACAGAATTTTATAATGCTGAGTCGTGGAAGTGTTTTAGATCCAAATTCTTCATTTTTACATTGGGGGTACAAAACATATTTTTTAATCGCTTTTTCTTTTAATTTTTGGGAGATAGAATAAACTGCAATTCAGAAGTTACGTGTATTTTTTTTTTTTTATGCTGTTCAGCATCCGGTAAAGTGATAAGACAACTTTATTTTTCAGGACGACATCATTACATCAATGCCCTGTTAATATATTTTGTTATTTTAAAACTGATCTGGCAGATTATTATACGTATTGTGAACTTATCTTTGTTTACAGATTATTGGTACCATTTCTGCACAATAATTTGACTATTTTCCCTCCTTTTTTTGTCTTATATGTAAACTGTATGTTTTTCTTTTTGGAAAATTTGGAAATGTAAATAAAAATTGTAATAAAAAATATATTTTGTTATTTTTGCACTCTAAAACCAGTTTTGTTTTTTTTTTAAAAAGCACAGTAGTTATTTTTGCGCCAAAAAAAAACCTATGTGGGGCTACTTTTTTTTAGGTTTTTATTGGTACTGTTTTGTACTATATAAAAATTTTTTAATGAATATGAAAAAAGAGCAGCTCACCTGCCCTGCAAAATACTTCAGTAGTAGCAACAGTCCAGGCGACAGCCAGCACTCACACCTTCTTAACAGATTTGCTTATTTGATCCAGTAGTTTAACCCCTTAACGACCAGAGGTATTTTTGGTTTTGCGCTTTCATTTTTCGCTCCCCTTCTTCCCAGAGCCATAGCTTTTTTAGTTTGGTCACAATGGCCATGTGAGGGCTTGTTTTTTGTGAGATGAGTTGTACTTTTGAACGACACCATTGGTTTTACCATGTCGTGTACTGGAAAACGGGAAAAAAATTTCAAGTGTGGTGAAATTGCAAAAAAAGTGCAATTCCACAATTGTATTTTGTTTTGCTTTTTTACCAGGTTCACTATATGCTAAAACTGACCTGCCATTATGATTCTCCAGGTCATTACGCGTTCATAAACACCAAACATTTCTAGGTTCTTTTTTATGTAAGTGGTGAAAAAAAAACTCAAATTTTTGCTAAAAAAAAAAAATGCGCCATTTTCCGATACCCGTAACATCTCCATTTTTCATGATCTTGGTTTTCGTGAGGGCTTATTTTTTGCATTTGACATTTTTAATTATACTATTTTGGTGCAGATATGATCTTTTGATTGCATTTTAATGCAATGTTGCGGCGACCAAAAAAACGTAATTGTTGTTTTTTCTTGTTACGCCATTTAGCGATCGGGTTATTTCTTTTTTTACATTGAGATATCAGGCGATTCTGAACGCGGCGATACAAAATATGTGTGTTTTGATTTTTTTATTGTTTTATTTTGAATGGGGCAAAAGGGGGGTGATTTGAACTTTTTATTTTTTTTTATTTTTTTAGTATTTTTAAAAACTTCTTTTTTTTTTTTTTTACTTTTGGCATGCTTCAATAGTCTACATGGGAGACTAGAAGCTGCCACAACCCGATCGCCTCTGCTACACACAGATCGCCTGTATGTAGCAGAATTGCTGACTTGCTATGAGTGCCGACCACCATCAGTGACAAACATAGAGGTCTGCTGGAGACCTCTGTTTGTCATGCCAACCCGTCGGCAACCTGTGGTCAAGTGACACCGGCGCCAATGGGCAGGATTTCTGGCACGCTTGTCGAAAGCGCGTGTTAAATGCCGCTGTCAGAGTTTGACAGTGGCACTTAACAGGGTTAAACGATCCACCTTCAGCTGTTGCGGGCACATGTCAGCTGTTCAAAACTGCTGACATGTGCCGGAAAAGGTGTGGGCTCACCGCCGGAGCCCACATCAAAGGGAGGTGTCCGACATCTGGGTACTATTACGCTCGATGTCGGAAAGAGGTTAAAAGGCACAAACAATGGTTGAACACAACAGCACAAAAACTAAAAAGGCAGAAAATAAATATTTGCTGCGCTACCTATTACTGTGTAGGGCTGAAACATGTTGTCTGGGAGCGCAGCGGATATTTATTTTCTGCCTTTTTTATATATTTAACTATTTTTTGTGCCTTTTATACTATTGGATCAAATAAGCAATTATTTTAAGAAGATGTGGGTGCTGGCTATAGTTTGGACTGTTAACACTTTTTATTACCTTTTATTTGATTTTTGAGTGAACTAAAAAAAAACAGTAATTTGTGAATTGGTTTTAATTTTTTTTTTACGACATTTACCGTGCGGTAAAAGTGATAAAAATACTTTTTTCTTTGGATCAGTACAATCAGTGATATAATATTTATTTTGTTTTTTTATGTTTTGCTACTTCCCCATTTTCGGATAGCTATGACTTGTTATATTTTCTCAGGCAGAACCATCTGATGTTTTCAGTGACAACATTTTTTTATACATCACTTTTTGATCACTTTTTATTGTTCTTTGACTGTGTGATTTAAATGCTATATTTTTGGCCTGTCTTTATTTAATATATTTTTATTAGTGTACACCTTAGGGGTTAGATAATGGTATAGTTTTATAGATTGGATCGTTCCACACATGGTGATACCAAATCGGTGTACATTTTTTTTTTAATAACTAATTTTTATTAAATTTTACAAAATATTACAATCAGAAATAAGACAAAACAATCACAATTTGGCCTATAAATTAGAACATCAGAAAGAATGGAGTACAATTAGAATGAACTCTTGGAAGACGTTTCCTTCTAGTGGCATCAAAACATATTGTGCAATTGAACTGAAAGACAGAAAGTCCAACAGCAGTTCTAAATTATGCCAAGTTAAGATGACTCCATACACCTATTACAATTCTTATAAAACCACAATACTAAATAAGATGACATACACATAGGGAGGGGAAGAAGAAATCTGTTCAAAAACCAACATGTTTTTGGGCCCTAAAATAGTCCTAGGGAGCCCAGATGGTCTCAAATCTGTACAAACTCACATTCCATAAGGCTGTCATGTGCTCCAGCCTATTCTCTTCGAAACCTTCTGATAAGAGGGGGGAGTAGTCTGTCTCCAATGAAGGGCAATCAATCATCTAGCTGCCGTCAACAGATGTAACAGCAGTCTGGACGAATTCCTCCCCATCGCTCTAGGGAAAACATTTAGTAGGTACATAGCAGGATCCAGCTAAACCTCCTCATATAGAACCTTTTGTATTAAGGTTTTCACCTTTTCCAAAAATCCGGCCGGCCCAGGGCAAGACCAGAAAATGTGGAACTGACAACTCGGTGCTCAGCAACAATGCCAGCAAATATTTGGGAGCTGGTGGTTCAGTCTATGAAGGAGCTCCGGAGTGTGATGCCAAAACATCACAATTTTTTATTGGTTTTCCTTATAAAGGGTGCAGATAGAGGATTTGTCCGCCTTTTCCCGTATAGTCTGCCAGAATTGGGGAGACAGCATCCTTCCCAAAAGAGACTCCCATCTAATCATATACGAATGTTTCAAGGGAGGGTCAGTCCAAGGAGAACACAAGATCCTGTAAATATCTGATATTAACCCTTTAATTGACATGCCTTTCTTACAAAGCCTCACAAATTCCGTTGGTTGAGAAACCGTCAATGAGCCATATAGTGAAGACACCAGGTGCTTAATCTGCATGAACTGGAAGAACTCTCTGAGTTATAGCAAATTTAGATTTTATAGCATAAAACGAGCAAACTTCCAATGTGTTTCCATCCACTATATCCGCAAATCTAAATAATCCTGTCAAACTCCACAGGTGGATCATTGTCTGTTCCAAACTGTTTGGTATCAGAGGCTGGTATATAAAACATATCATTGGGGAATTGGGGAAGACCAATCCAAAATGCATTGCACATGAGAGCCAAAGATCCCTCGTAAACTGCATAGGGACCAACAAAGTAATTGGAAGCTTAGTAGGCTTAATCGACCATAAAAGGGAGTTCAGGTGGATTGTAGCCAACCATATATTTTCTATTTCAGTCCAAATATTTGTATATTCTATGGTGTCTTTCGTTCCATATGAACTTCATTGTAGCCTCTTTGAGAAACCTAAGTTCCCCAAGGGGAACCTTACCGTGGAGAATCTCGAAATAAAAAGTAGCTCAGGCAGGAGAGTCATCCTAACTGAAGCTATCTGGCCAATCAGTAGCATCCACTTAGTCAATAGCCTCCTCAACTTTCCAAAAAGAGACGGGTAGTTACAATTATGTAAACTGTTATAGGAAGAGGACAGATTAATCTCAAGAATTTAAAAACCTTGGTTTTCCATCTAAATTTAACCCCTTACCCCCAAGGGTGGTTTGCACATTAATGACCAGGCCAATTTTTACAATTCTGACCACTGTCTCTTTATGAGGTTACAACTCTGGAACGCTTCAACTTATCTTCGCGATTCTGAGATAAGTTTCTCATGACATATTGTACCTCATGATAGTGGTAAAACATCTTCGATATAAATTGCGTCTATTTATAAAAAAACGGAAATATGGCTAAAATTTTGAAAATTTTGCAATTTTTAAACTTTGAATTTTTATTCACTTAAATCAGATAGATATGTCACACAAAATAGTTATTAAATAACATTTCCTGCATGTCTACTTTACATCAGCACAATTTTGGAAACCAAATTTTTTTTTATTAGGAAGTTATAATGGTAAAAAATTGACCAGCGATTTCTCATTTTTACAACAAAATTTACAAAACCATTTTTTTAGGGACCACCTCACATTTGAAGTCACTTTGAGGGGTCTATATGACAGAAAATACCCAAAAGTGACACCATTCTAAAAACTGCACCCCTCAAGGTACTCAAAACCACATTCAAGAAGTTTATTAACCCTTCAGGTGCTTCACAGGAGCTGAAGCAACATGAAAGGGAAAAATGAACATTCAACTTTTTAGTCATAAAAATGATCTTTTACAAACAATTTTTTTATTTTAACAAGGGTAAAAGGAGAAAATGGACAGATAACGTTGTGCAATTTCTCCTGAGTATGCCGATACCCCATATATGGGGGAAAACCACTGTCTGGGCGCACGGCAGGGCTCGGAAGGGAAGGAGCAACGTTTGACTTTTTCAAACCAAAATTGGCTTGAAATGAGATTGGACGCCATGTTGCGTTTGGAGAGCACCTGATGTGCCTAAACAGTGGAAACCCCCCACAAGTGACACCATTTTGGAAACTAGACCCCCTAAGGAACTTATCTAGATCCGTTGTGAGCACTTTGAACCCCAAGTGCTTCACAGAAGTTTATAATGCCCAGGCATGAAAAAAAAAATCCTATTTTTTTCTCACAAAAAAATTTTTAGTCACCAATTTTTTATTTTCCCAAGGGTAACAGGAGAAATTGAACCACAAAATTTGTAGTCCAATTTTTCCTGAATACGCTGATACCCCATATGTGGGAGGGAAACACTGTTTGGGCGCACAGCAGAGCTCGGAAGGGAAGGAGCGCCAAAATTGGCTGCAATCGAGATTGGACGCCATGTCGCGTTTGGGGAGCCCCTGATGTGCCTAAACAGTGGAAACCCCCCAATTCTAACTCCACCCCTAACCCCAACACACCCCTAACCCTAATCCCAACCCTAACCATAACCCTAACCACAAACCTAACCCTAACACACCCCTAACCCTAATGACAACCCTAACCCTAATGGGAAAATGGAAATAAATTCATTTTTTTAATTTTATTATTTTTCCCTAACGAGGGTGATAAAGGGGGGTTTGATTTACTATTTATAGCGGGTTTTTATGATTGGCAGCTGTCACACGCTAAAAGATGCTTTTTATTGCAAAAAATAGTTTTTGCATCACCACATTTTGAGAGCTATAATTTTTCCATATTTTGGCCCACAGAGTCATGTGAGGTCTTATTTTTTGCGAGACGAGTTGACTTTTTTATTGGTACCATTTTTGGGCATATGACATTTTTTAATCGCTTTTTATTACAATTTTTGGGAGGTAGAATGAACAAAAACCAGCAATTCAAGAATTTCTTTTGGGGGGGGGCATCTATACCGTTCCGCGTGTGGTAAAATTGATAAAGCTGTTTTATTCTTCGGGTTAGTACGATTATGGCGATACCTCATTTATATCTTTTTTTATGTTTTGGCGCTTTTATACAATAAAAACAATTTTATATACAAAATAATTATTTTTGCATCGCTTTATTCTGCGAGCTAGAACTTTTTTTGATTTTATTTCACTGATGATGCTGTATGGCGGCTCGTTTTTTGTGGGACAAGATGACATTTTCAGCGGTACCATGTTTATTTATATCCTTTTTGATCGTGTGTTATTCCACTTTTAGTTCGGCGGTATGATGATAAAGAATTGTTTTTTTTTTTTTTTAATAGGTTCACTAAAGGGGTTAACTAGTGGGACAGTTTTATAGGCGGGTCGTTACAGATGCGGGGATACTAAATATGTGTACTTTTATTGTTGTTGTTTTTTTTATTTACATAATAATGTGTTTATTGGGGAAGTATTTTTTATTTATTTTTTTACTAATTTAGGGATTTTTTAAAAATATTTTTACACGTTTATTTTATTTTTACATTGTCCCAGGGTGGGACATCACTGTATAGTGTCAGATTGCTTATCTGACAGTTTGCTTAGCACTCTGTCAGATCATCGATCTGACAGGCATTGCAGGAGGCTTGCTGGAGCCTGCTCTAAGCAGGCACTGACAAGCCACCTCCCGGAAGGACCCAGAAGGACCCCGCCGCCATCTTGGATCCAGGGGCCTGCAGGTAGGAGGCCCTGGGAACAGCGCGATCACATAGCGCTGCTCTGAGGGTCTCAGGGAAGCACGCAGGGAGCCCCCTCTCTGAGCGATGCTTCATTATGCTGCCGGAACACTGCAATCATGTTTGATCACAGTGTGCCGGGGGGGTTACAATGCCGGGAGCGGTCTGTGACTGCTCCTGGCACTTAGTGCCGGGTGTCAGCTGTGAGAATCAGCTGACATCCGGCCGCGATCAGCTGCGTTCCACTCGTGAGCGCGGCTGATAGTGTATGATGTACTATTCCATCCTTGGGTATTAAGTCCCAGGGCACATGGATGGAATAGTACATCGGATGGCAGAAAGGGGAAAAAGTTTTTCTTTTAGTCAAGGATATTAGGGGGATCGTTCAAGGGTAAGGCCTCTGATTTACAGGTATTTAATGTAAATCCCAACAGCTGTCCATACTCCTTCAAAATGTCTATGAGGTTGGGGAGTGTTATATGAACTTTAGTGAGGGTCAGTAAAACGTCATCAACAAATAATGTAATCTTAAAGGGAATCTGTCACCCCATTTTTCGACCATAAGCTGCGGCCACAGCCATCAGGGGCTTATCTACAGCTTTCTATAATGCTGTAGATAAGCCCCTGATGTAACCTGAAAGAGAAGAAAAACGAGTTATATTATACTCACCCAGGGGTGGTCCGGTCCAGGTCCGGAGGAGTCGCGGTCCGGTGCCTCCCATCTTCTAGCGAAGACGTCCTCTTCTTTGCGTCCCGTCACGGCTCATGTGCAGGCGCACTGCTCTGCCCTGTTGAGGGCAGATAAAGAATACTGCAGTGCACAGGCGCCAGGAAAGGTCAGAGAGGTCTGGCGCCTGCGCAGGAGCCGCGACGGGAAGCAAAGAGTACGTCTTTGCTAGAAGATGAGAAGTGCCGGACCAGACCGGGACTCCCTCCGGACCCGGACCGCCCCTGGGTGAGTATAATATAACATCGAGGGCTTATCTACAGCATTACAGAATGCTGTAGTTAAGCCCCTGATGGCTGTGGCCGTAGCTTATAGTCGAAAAATGGGGGTGACAGATTCCCTTAAATACCTTATTCTTGACTTCCACCCGAGATATTATAATTTTGACGTATCATTGCTGCTAGAGGCTTCTGTGTACCTTTATATATTTTATTTTTTCATACATTATTTCAAATGTTATTAGACTTTATTTTTTACTTAAAACTTTCACTTGATTTCTGATTAAATACCCTGAAATACCTATACATTGCAGGTTATTAGAGTCGTCTTACACTAACAAAAGGTATGATGGACTTTGCTTATGACCGCGACTAACAGGTCACCATAGTTGGCTGACCCCAAGGCCATTACTCATCCATGGCAACCACAAGATGGCAAAAACACGAGGTGCTGATAGAGATAAAGACGAAGCCCTCTATCAAATAAGTATCTTGATATTGCTATCGTTATTGACGCAGCATCTGAGTGGTTAAATGCTGCGATCGGTGCTGGTTTGCTCGTACGAAAATAGATGGGTGTCGAGAAGAGATGAATTGTGAAGGTTTTTAAATTTTCTCAATGAACAGTTGTTTTTCTGTTGGCCTGAATCCCAGGCACATTTTTGTGTATCATTATTAACATTCTGAAAGAAATATTGATGCGTTGCTCCTTTATAAAAGTGTTTTGTTTGACATGTCTTTTATGTATGCATGAATGCTAATAGTTTTAACCAGTATGTATATTTTCAGTGATTGATACAGTCAGTTGGGTGGAATTTGTTGTAAAGGGAGTTTGTGGTGTCATAAAAATTACAGCCATGACTGAGATCACTTGGTTGAAACGTGTTGGTTTGTAATCCCAGAAATCACTATTTTATATATCCATGTTCCGTAATATAAAGACGCAAGTTTTTAAAATTTGAAATCTGAATGTTGGAATATACCTTTGTTATATGGTCATAAAAAATATACTTTCCTCTAGTTTGTCCTGCTCTTGCAATGATGACACTGTGATTCCAGCAGTCATATGACATATGCCATGTGACTGCGATTAGTGGCTGTCGATTGACTACAGCCTTCATGGTTCAACCAGATTTAAAAAAAATGGTACGTGATCGCTAGGAATCGCAGCAGGGCTTTGCAGGATGGTTCCTGTGAGAGAAAATATTTTCATTATTTTGGGGAAAATTTAAAAAAAGAAGGGAAAATTTTATTCGGGACAGGGATTATAACCACGGGGACATCGATTTCAGTAAATGTAACATTTAAATTGGCAGAAAGAAACCCCTTGAAAAATTTTCCCCTTTTTTTTACAGATACCCTTCTGCCATCTGGTAAAGATTATCAAGACCTTTTAAACAAGTTAATTAAAACACGATGGTTAAAAAAAGAAAGTCACAAAAAGAGTATAAAAAATCAAACGTTACAAAATGGAAACCCCTATCATTTTCAAATGTAAAAAATGTTTTGCCAGAAATGGTTTTTGTTAGAATCAGAAAAATTACACGGTGAAAAACATTTTCTGTTTACAATGGGGGAAAAATTTTTGTCATAAACAGTTTATTTAAACATCAAAAAAATCCCCAAGGAGAAAAAACGAATTCAGCAAAAGGGGAAAAAAGTTTTCGAAAATCATGTTTTTAAAACAGAAAAGTCAAAAGGGGGGAAAAACCATTTTCTGTTTAGAAGGGAAATTTTTTAAACCCAAAAACATATCTTTAGAAAAAGAAACACACAGGGGAGCCCCTTTTGTTTAAAATGTGGAAATGTTTTAACGGAAACAAATCTTGTTCAAAAAAAATTCTCACACGAGAGCAAAGTCTTTTTATGTTCAGAAGTGGGAAAAATTTTCCCCGCTAAAAAATCTTGTTAGCACAAAAACTCACACAAAGAAATAGTTTCCGGTTTTATGTGGGAAATGTTTTTAAAAAAAAACAAGTTTATTAAAAAAAAAAAAGTCACCAGGGGGGGAAGCCATTTCTTGTGGGGGGGGGAAAAATGTTAAAACCAGAAACGCTCTTGAAAAATCAAAAACCACAAAAAGAAAATTTTATGATCAAAATTTCAAATTAATAAAAAAACAAACTTTTTTGCTCAAGAAAAACCCCAAAAAGTTTAGAATGTGGGGGAATTAAGAGCAATACTTTTTAAAATTTGAACCCTTTTTTTAAAAAAGCAGGTTTTCATTTCTGAAAAGGGGGTTTAAACCCCCCCCGCTCCCCTTTTTTGGGCAATCGCACGAAGCCCCTATAACCTTCTGGGCGAAAAGTAAATCGGGGAAAAGGAAAACTAGCTTGGTATATATTTAATTTTTTTTTCTGCGGGCTTCTAAGATTTTGGTCAGAAGCAAGCCGATTTACCGTGCTGCCCCTGTTCAAGGAGCCCCCAACGGGGAAAGTCTAAATCGGGAAAAACGGGCCCCGACGCCGCCAAAAACGTGGGGGGGGAAAACCTTCCTGTGAGCTCGGTGGTGAACAAAATTTTTGAGACTCTGTTTTGGGGGCCCTATGTGCCAAAAACCCCAATGCAAAAAAATTGGTGCCCCTTTTCAAAAATGTCCAACCCCCCCGGGTTCCCCTTTTGGGCCCTGGACAAAAAACCCAAAAATTAAGGCATTGCCATGTTCATTTTTGCGGTTTTAAAATTTCTGCGGGATTCTTCCTTCGGAGAAAACCTTTTTTAAAATCGGATTTTTTATGCGGATTTTATGTGGTTTCCCTGGATTTTTTCGGGATTAGCACTAAATAAAGATATTTTTAACAAGAAAAAAAAGAATTTGATTTTTCATTTCCCTTTTCCAACTTTTTTTACATTCTCCCCTTTAACACCAAATACATTTCATACCCGTTTTTCATATTACATGCTCAAAAAAAAAAAAAGGGAAACTTAAACAACAAATATAAAACCCCGTAAACAAATTTGTAAAAAAAACTGTCCATTGGAAGCAACCGATTTCAATCAATTCACGTTTTTCAAATGGAAAGTGCAAAAAGGGAAAAACCATTTTAAAAAATAAGTGAGATAAAAAAAACTTTATTCCTTGTCTTCCCCAAACAGGAAGAAAAGCATGATGGAGAGAGAAGCGTTACAACTTTTTTGGTGACGCAACCCTTTTATCAAGATCTGATAAGGGTCTGGTCACCTGAAACCCCTAAAACCCCTTTATTGGCCCTCTTGCTGAAAATTTCGTATTTGGAAAAACAAAAGAAAAAGATTTTTTTAACTTCACTTCAGTTGAGTGGATTTTTTTTTTTTGCAAAGTTTTACGTTTCACGGGTTCCTTCTCCCATTCCTGGTAGCTGATGGGGGGTTTCATTTTATTGCAAATGGAATAGACAACGATGGAAATTATTGGAAAAAAGACCCCCCCATTAAAGGGGGGTTTGGGTGGGGACAAAGACCCATTTGTCCCGCCGGTGAGGTCCTTTTGATTTTGGTTTTGCTTTCCCCCTGGGGGGGGGACAGACTCTAAAACCCACCAAAGGAGGTTCCCCCGGAGGCACCCAAGCGGTGGAAGAATTTTGGTCTGTCAGCTAGTGTCCAGGGCTGGAGGGGAACCCAAACGGGGGGGGGGGCCATGGGGGGAACAACC
>JARQOD010000003.1:21717213-21934628 GCA_033576555.1 Oophaga sylvatica
CCAAAAATCCGGCCGGCCCAGGGCAAGACCAGAAAATGTGGAACTGACAACTCGGTGCTCAGCAACAATGCCAGCAAATATTTGGGAGCTGGTGGTTCAGTCTATGAAGGAGCTCCGGAGTGTGATGCCAAAACATCACAATTTTTTATTGGTTTTCCTTATAAAGGGTGCAGATAGAGGATTTGTCCGCCTTTTCCCGTATAGTCTGCCAGAATTGGGGAGACAGCATCCTTCCCAAAAGAGACTCCCATCTAATCATATACGAATGTTTCAAGGGAGGGTCAGTCCAAGGAGAACACAAGATCCTGTAAATATCTGATATTAACCCTTTAATTGACATGCCTTTCTTACAAAGCCTCACAAATTCCGTTGGTTGAGAAACCGTCAATGAGCCATATAGTGAAGACACCAGGTGCTTAATCTGCATGAACTGGAAGAACTCTCTGAGTTATAGCAAATTTAGATTTTATAGCATAAAACGAGCAAACTTCCAATGTGTTTCCATCCACTATATCCGCAAATCTAAATAATCCTGTCAAACTCCACAGGTGGATCATTGTCTGTTCCAAACTGTTTGGTATCAGAGGCTGGTATATAAAACATATCATTGGGGAATTGGGGAAGACCAATCCAAAATGCATTGCACATGAGAGCCAAAGATCCCTCGTAAACTGCATAGGGACCAACAAAGTAATTGGAAGCTTAGTAGGCTTAATCGACCATAAAAGGGAGTTCAGGTGGATTGTAGCCAACCATATATTTTCTATTTCAGTCCAAATATTTGTATATTCTATGGTGTCTTTCGTTCCATATGAACTTCATTGTAGCCTCTTTGAGAAACCTAAGTTCCCCAAGGGGAACCTTACCGTGGAGAATCTCGAAATAAAAAGTAGCTCAGGCAGGAGAGTCATCCTAACTGAAGCTATCTGGCCAATCAGTAGCATCCACTTAGTCAATAGCCTCCTCAACTTTCCAAAAAGAGACGGGTAGTTACAATTATGTAAACTGTTATAGGAAGAGGACAGATTAATCTCAAGAATTTAAAAACCTTGGTTTTCCATCTAAATTTAACCCCTTACCCCCAAGGGTGGTTTGCACATTAATGACCAGGCCAATTTTTACAATTCTGACCACTGTCTCTTTATGAGGTTACAACTCTGGAACGCTTCAACTTATCTTCGCGATTCTGAGATAAGTTTCTCATGACATATTGTACCTCATGATAGTGGTAAAACATCTTCGATATAAATTGCGTCTATTTATAAAAAAACGGAAATATGGCTAAAATTTTGAAAATTTTGCAATTTTTAAACTTTGAATTTTTATTCACTTAAATCAGATAGATATGTCACACAAAATAGTTATTAAATAACATTTCCTGCATGTCTACTTTACATCAGCACAATTTTGGAAACCAAATTTTTTTTTATTAGGAAGTTATAATGGTAAAAAATTGACCAGCGATTTCTCATTTTTACAACAAAATTTACAAAACCATTTTTTTAGGGACCACCTCACATTGAAGTCACTTTGAGGGGTCTATATGACAGAAAATACCCAAAAGTGACACCATTCTAAAAACTGCACCCCTCAAGGTACTCAAAACCACATTCAAGAAGTTTATTAACCCTTCAGGTGCTTCACAGGAGCTGAAGCAACATGAAAGGGAAAAATGAACATTCAACTTTTTAGTCATAAAAATGATCTTTTACAAACAATTTTTTTATTTTAACAAGGGTAAAAGGAGAAAATGGACAGATAACGTTGTGCAATTTCTCCTGAGTATGCCGATACCCCATATATGGGGGAAAACCACTGTCTGGGCGCACGGCAGGGCTCGGAAGGGAAGGAGCAACGTTTGACTTTTTCAAACCAAAATTGGCTTGAAATGAGATTGGACGCCATGTTGCGTTTGGAGAGCACCTGATGTGCCTAAACAGTGGAAACCCCCCACAAGTGACACCATTTTGGAAACTAGACCCCTAAGGAACTTATCTAGATCCGTTGTGAGCACTTTGAACCCCCAAGTGCTTCACAGAAGTTTATAATGCCCAGGCATGAAAAAAAAAATCCTATTTTTTTCTCACAAAAAAATTTTTAGTCACCAATTTTTTATTTTCCCAAGGGTAACAGGAGAAATTGAACCACAAAATTTGTAGTCCAATTTTTCCTGAATACGCTGATACCCCATATGTGGGAGGGAAACACTGTTTGGGCGCACAGCAGAGCTCGGAAGGGAAGGAGCGCCAAAATTGGCTGCAATCGAGATTGGACGCCATGTCGCGTTTGGGAGCCCCTGATGTGCCTAAACAGTGGAAACCCCCCAATTCTAACTCCACCCCTAACCCCAACACACCCTAACCCTAATCCCAACCCTAACCATAACCCTAACCACAAACCTAACCCTAACACACCCCTAACCCTAATGACAACCCTAACCCTAATGGGAAAATGGAAATAAATTCATTTTTTTAATTTTATTATTTTTCCCTAACGAGGGTGATAAAGGGGGGTTTGATTTACTATTTATAGCGGGTTTTTATGATTGGCAGCTGTCACACGCTAAAAGATGCTTTTTATTGCAAAAAATAGTTTTTGCATCACCACATTTTGAGAGCTATAATTTTTCCATATTTTGGCCCACAGAGTCATGTGAGGTCTTATTTTTTGCGAGACGAGTTGACTTTTTTATTGGTACCATTTTTGGGCATATGACATTTTTTAATCGCTTTTTATTACAATTTTTGGGAGGTAGAATGAACAAAAACCAGCAATTCAAGAATTTCTTTTGGGGGGGGGCATCTATACCGTTCCGCGTGTGGTAAAATTGATAAAGCTGTTTTATTCTTCGGGTTAGTACGATTATGGCGATACCTCATTTATATCTTTTTTTATGTTTTGGCGCTTTTATACAATAAAAACAATTTTATATACAAAATAATTATTTTTGCATCGCTTTATTCTGCGAGCTAGAACTTTTTTGATTTTATTTCACTGATGATGCTGTATGGCGGCTCGTTTTTTGTGGGACAAGATGACATTTTCAGCGGTACCATGTTTATTTATATCCTTTTTGATCGTGTGTTATTCCACTTTTAGTTCGGCGGTATGATGATAAAGAATTGTTTTTTTTTTTTTTAATAGGTTCACTAAAGGGGTTAACTAGTGGGACAGTTTTATAGGGCGGGTCGTTACAGATGCGGGGATACTAAATATGTGTACTTTTATTGTTGTTGTTTTTTTTATTTACATAATAATGTGTTTATTGGGGAAGTATTTTTTATTTATTTTTTTACTAATTTAGGGATTTTTTAAAAATATTTTTACACGTTTATTTTATTTTTACATTGTCCCAGGGTGGGACATCACTGTATAGTGTCAGATTGCTTATCTGACAGTTTGCTTAGCACTCTGTCAGATCATCGATCTGACAGGCATTGCAGGAGGCTTGCTGGAGCCTGCTCTAAGCAGGCACTGACAAGCCACCTCCCGGAAGGACCCAGAAGGACCCCGCCGCCATCTTGGATCCAGGGGCCTGCAGGTAGGAGGCCCTGGGAACAGCGCGATCACATAGCGCTGCTCTGAGGGTCTCAGGGAAGCACGCAGGGAGCCCCCTCTCTGAGCGATGCTTCATTATGCTGCCGGAACACTGCAATCATGTTTGATCACAGTGTGCCGGGGGTTACAATGCCGGGAGCGGTCTGTGACTGCTCCTGGCACTTAGTGCCGGGTGTCAGCTGTGAGAATCAGCTGACATCCGGCCGCGATCAGCTGCGTTCCACTCGTGAGCGCGGCTGATAGTGTATGATGTACTATTCCATCCTTGGGTATTAAGTCCCAGGGCACATGGATGGAATAGTACATCGGATGGCAGAAAGGGGAAAAAGTTTTTCTTTATTAGTCAAGGATATTAGGGGGATCGTTCAAGGGTAAGGCCTCTGATTTACAGGTATTTAATGTAAATCCCAACAGCTGTCCATACTCCTTCAAAATGTCTATGAGGTTGGGGAGTGTTATATGAACTTTAGTGAGGGTCAGTAAAACGTCATCAACAAATAATGTAATCTTAAAGGGAATCTGTCACCCCATTTTTCGACCATAAGCTGCGGCCACAGCCATCAGGGGCTTATCTACAGCTTTCTATAATGCTGTAGATAAGCCCCTGATGTAACCTGAAAGAGAAGAAAAACGAGTTATATTATACTCACCCAGGGGTGGTCCGGTCCAGGTCCGGAGGGAGTCGCGGTCCGGTGCCTCCCATCTTCTAGCGAAGACGTCCTCTTCTTTGCGTCCCGTCACGGCTCATGTGCAGGCGCACTGCTCTGCCCTGTTGAGGGCAGATAAAGAATACTGCAGTGCACAGGCGCCAGGAAAGGTCAGAGAGGTCTGGCGCCTGCGCAGGAGCCGCGACGGGAAGCAAAGAGTACGTCTTTGCTAGAAGATGAGAAGTGCCGGACCAGACCGGGACTCCCTCCGGACCCGGACCGCCCCTGGGTGAGTATAATATAACATCGAGGGCTTATCTACAGCATTACAGAATGCTGTAGTTAAGCCCCTGATGGCTGTGGCCGTAGCTTATAGTCGAAAAATGGGGTGACAGATTCCCTTTAAATACCTTATTCTTGACTTCCACCCGAGATATTATAATTTTGACGTATCATTGCTGCTAGAGGCTTCTGTGTACCTTTATATATTTTATTTTTTCATACATTATTTCAAATGTTATTAGACTTTTATTTTTACTTAAAACTTTCACTTGATTTCTGATTAAATACCCTGAAATACCTATACATTGCAGGTTATTAGAGTCGTCTTACACTAACAAAAGGTATGATGGACTTTGCTTATGACCGCGACTAACAGGTCACCATAGTTGGCTGACCCCAAGGCCATTACTCATCCATTGGCAACCACAAGATGGCAAATCACGAGGTGCTGATAGAGATAAAGACGAAGCCCCTCTATCAAATAAGTATCTTGATATTGCTATCGTTATTGACAGCAGCATCTGAGTGGTTAAATGGCTGCGATCGGTGCTGGTTCTGCTCGTACGAAAATATATGATGGGTGTCGAGAAGAGATTGAATTGTGAAGGTTTTTAAATTTTCTCAATGAACAGTTGTTTTTCTGTTGGCCTGAATCCCAGGCACATTTTGTTGTATCATTATTAACATTCTGAAAGAAATATTGATGCGTTGCTCCTTTATAAAAGTGTTTTGTTTGACATGTCTTTTATGTATGCATGAATGCTAATAGTTTTAACCAGTATGTATATTTTCAGTGATTGATACAGCTCAGTTGGGTGGAATTTGTTGTAAAGGGAGTTTGTGGTGTCATAAAAATTACAGCCATGACTGAGATCACTTGGTTGAAACGTGTTGGTTTGTAATCCCAGAAATCACTATTTTATATATCCATGTTCCGTATATAAAGACGCAAGTTTTTAAAATTTGAAATCTGAATGTTGGAATATACCTTTGTCTATATGGTCATAAAAATATACTTTCCTCTTAGTTTGTCCCTGCTCTTGCAATGATGACACTGTGATTCCCAGCAGTCATATGACATTATGCCATGTGACTGCGATTAGTGGCTGTCGATTGACTACAGCCTTCATGGTTCAACCAGATTTAAAAAAAATGGTACGTGATCGCTAGGAATCGCAGCAGTGGCTTTGCAGGAGTGGTTCCTGTCTGAGAGGTAAGTATGTTTCATTTATTTTCAGGTAATATTATTAAAAAAGAATGAAATATGTTCTATTCTTGACAGGTGATTATAACAGGAGCACAGAGGGACATCAGATTTCAGTACAATGTAAATCATTTGACTATGGCAGAACAGAAGATGCCTATGAAGAATTTACCATTTTTACAGATATTCCTTCTGCTCATCATGGTAAAGATCTATCATCAGATCCTTTTAAACAAGTGCTATATTCCGAATCATCACAGATGGTTAAGAAAAAGAAATGTCACAGAAAGAGTATAATAAATCGAACAGTTCACAAAATGGAGAAGCCATATTCATGTTCAGAATGTAAAAAATGTTTTCGCCAGAAATCGTGTTTTGTTAGACATCAGAGAATTCACACTGGTGTAAAGCCATTTTCATGTTTACAATGTGGAAATGTTTTGTCGATAAATCAGTTCTATTTAAACATCAAAGAAATCACACAGGAGAGAAGACGTATTCATGTTCAGAATGTGGGAAATGTTTTATCGAAAAATCATGTCTTATTAAACATGAGAGAAGTCACACAGGGGAGAAGCCATTTTCATGTTTAGAATGTGGGAAATGTTTTAACCAAAAATCATATCTTCTAGAACATGAGAGAATTCACACAGGGGAGAAGCCATATTCATGTTTAGAATGTGGGAAATGTTTTAACTGGAAATCAAATCTTGTTACACATCAAAATACTCACACGAGAGCAAAGTCATATTCATGTTCAGAATGTGGGAAATGTTACACTGCTAAATCAAATCTTGTTAGACATCGGAGAACTCACACAGAAGAAATAGTGTTCTCGTGTTCACAATGTGGGAAATGTTTTAAGCAGAAATCAAGTCTTATTAAACATAAAAAAAGTCACACAGGGAGAAGCCATTTGCTTGTGAAGGATGTGGAAAATGCTTAAGCCAGAAATCAGCTCTTGTTAATCATCAAAATACTCACAAAAGAGTAAATTCATGATCAGAATTCAAATGTTAATATTAAAACAAATCGTGTTCGTCATCAGAGTGAAGCCACTTTAATGTTTAGAATGTAGGAGACTTAAGAGCAATACATTAATATTTCGTAACCCTTTAAACAAGCAGTCAGTTTTCATTTCCGTGTAAAAGGTAAAAAGACCAGCTCACCCTTTTGGAGGAACAATCGGCACAGAAGCCACGCTATTGACGCCTCTGCTGGGCGCAAAGTATATGCAGGAGAAGGAAAGATCTAGCTTCGGTATATATAAAATTAATTTCTTTACTGCAAGGTGCCTTCTAAGAGTTGCAGCTCTAGAAGTCAACGCCTGAGTTACTCAGTGCTGACCATAGCTATCTATGGAGTCCCAACGAGGAATGTCTAAATCTGTGGAAATCACAGAGCCTGACGCCGCCATAACAGTTGGAGCTGTTTGAGAAAACCTTCCTGTGACAGCTCGGTCGTTGAACATAATTTTTGAGACTCTGTAGTGACTGGCACTATGTGCCAAGAAACCAATGCAAAACTAATATGGTGACCATTTTCAAATAAATGATCCAGACCTCTCCTGGGTTCCTCCTTGTCCCTGGCTATCATTAAAACCAAGTCTAAGGCTATGTGCACATGTTGCAGATTTGCGGTTGTAAAATTCTGCGTGGATTCTTCCTCTCTTGGCAGAAAACGCAGTTTAAAATCTGCGCAGTTTTGATGCGGATTTTCATGTGGTTTCCTCTGCGATTTGTCTGTGGATTAGCAAGCTAAATAAAGATATATTATTTAACAAGAAAAAGAAGAATTATGATTGTCATTTCCTTGTCCAATCTCTTCTTTTACATTCTCCATTGAACACCATAATATCATTACATACCATGTTCACATATATACACTGCTCAAAAAAAAAATAAAGGGAACACTTAAACAACAGAATATAACTCCAAGTAAATCAAACTTCTGTGAAATCAAACTGTCCACTTAGGAAGCAACACTGATTGACAATCAATTTCACATGCTGTTGTGCAAATGGAATAGTGCAAAAAGAGAAAATCCAGCTTAACGATGAAGTGAAGATAAAAAAATCTTTATTCTCTTGTCATTCCAAATACAGAGAAGTATCAGCATAGATGGCAGCAGATGAATGCGTTATCAACGCGTTTCAGGTGACGCAGCACCCTTAGTCATCAAGATCATGACTAAGGGTGCTGCGTCACCTGAAACGCGTTGATAACGCATTCATCTGCTGCCATCTATGCTGATACTTCTCTGTATTTGGAACGACAAGTGAATAAAGATTTTTTTATCTTCACTTCATCGTTGAGCTGGATTTTCTCTTTTTGCAATGTTCTACGTCTGACACAGCGGTTCCTTGCTCCGATTCCTGGTATGCTGCACTGGTGAGCTGGACTTTCATTTCTACTTGCAAATGGAATAGACAACAGATGGAAATTATTGGCAATTATCAAGACCCACTCAATAAAGGAGTGGTTCTGCAGGTGGGGACCACAGACCACATCTCAGTACCAATGCTTTCTGGCTGATGTTTTGGTCACTTTTGATTTTGGTTGTGCTTTCACACTCGTGGTAGCGTGAGACAGACTCTAAAACCCACACAAGTGGCTCAGGTAGTGCAGCTCATCCAGGATGGCACACCAATGCGAGCTGTGGCAAGAAGGTTTGCTGTGTCTGTCAGCATAGTGTCCAGAGGCTGGAGGCACTACCAGGAGACGTGGAGGGGGCCATAGGAGGGCAACAACCCAGCAGCAGAACCGCTACCTCCGCCTTTGTGCAAGGATGAACAGGAGAAGCACTGCCACTGCCCTGCAAAATGACCTCCAGCAGGCCACAAATGTGCAGAAACCGACTCCATGAGGATGGTCTGAGTGCATGACATCCACAGAAGGGGGCTGTGCTCACAGCCCAACACCGTGCAGGACGCTTGGCATTTGCCACAGAACACCTGGATTGGCAAATTCGCCACTGGTGCCCTGTGCTCTTCACAGATGAAAGCAGGTTCACACTGAGCATATATGACAGACGTGACAGAGTCTGGAGACGCCGTGGAGAGCGATCTGCTGCCATCAACATCCTTCAGCATGACTGGTTTGGCAGTGGGTCAGTAATGGTGTGGGGTGGCATTTCTTTGGAGGGCCGCACAGCCCTCCATGTGCTCATCAGAGGTAGCCTGACTGCCATTAGGTACCGAGATGAGATCCTCAGACCTCTTGTGAGACCATATGCTGGTGCGGTTGGCCCTGGGTTCCTCCTAATGCAGGACAATGCCAGACCTCTTGTGGCTGGAGTGTGTCAGCAGTTCCTGCAAGATGAAGGCATTGAAGCTATGGACTGGCCCGCCCGTTCCCCAGACCTGAATCCGATTGAGCACATCTGGGACATCATGTCTCGCTCCATCCACCAAAGTCACGTTGCACCACAGACTGTCCAAGAGTTGGCGGATGCTTTAGTCCAGGTCTGGGAGGAGATCCCTCAGGAGACCATCCGTCGCCTCATCAGGAGCATGCCCAGGCGTTGTACAGTAGGGAGGTCATACAGGCACAGGGAGGACATACAGGCAAGTGGAGGCCACACACACTACTGAGCATCATTTTGACTTATTTTAAGGACATTACATTCCACTTTAATTTTGTGTGTGACTCCAAATCCAGGCCTCCATTGGTTAATAAATTTGATTTCCATTGATGATTTTTGTGTGATTTTGTTATCAGCACATTCAACTTTGTACAGAACAAAGTATTCAAGAAGAATATTTCATTCATTCAGATCTAGGATGTGTTATTTGAGTGTTCCATTTATTTGTTTGAGCAGTGTATATACTGTGTATATATATATATGTGTCAGCCAGATAACCTCATTAATAAAATGGTACATAAAGAGTTAAGTAAAAGACACACATACGAAATTTGCGTGAAAGGCAATATCTGTTTATTTTTCAAAAAAAAATTTTTTTAAAAATTGTGTGGGCTCCTGCATAACTTTTATAACTAGCAGAGGGAAAGCCAACAGCTGAGGGCTGATGTTAATATTCTGGGAAGGAGCCAATAGCCATAAAGGTACCCAGGTTATTAATATCAGCTCACAGATGCTTGCTTAGCTTTTACTGGCTAGTTTGCAGGGGAACCACAGAAAAAATTTGACATGGGGTCCCCCAAAAAATTGAACCAGCAAAGGCTAGGCAGACAGCTGCAGGCTGATACTAATAGCCTAGGAAGGGGCCATGTATATTGGCACCCCAGGCTGAAAACATCAGCTATCAGCCGCCCCAGAAATGGCGCATCTTATAAATGTGCCAATTCTGGCACTTAGCCTCGCTCTTCCCACTTGCACTGTAGCTTTTAAACCAATTCAAATACTCCCTGTCCGACGTAGTCCAATTACCTTGTGTCCCACAACGATCTCACGTGTAGAACAGTCACATCGGGAGATCTGACTGCTCTAACCCGGCCTCCGGTGATACACTGACAGGAAATAATCGCTCCTGCAGTGTATCATTGAGAGTTCACCAGAGTTTGTGTTCTCACGACACTACCGCTGTGAGAATTTTCTCATGCAGCGGTGACGCAAGTGACAGCATGAACTCCGGTGAACTTTGTCAGTGTATAATCGGAGCCCGGGTAGAGCAGTCACATCTCCTGATGTGACTGTTCTACACGTGAGATCGTCATGGGACACTCTGTAAATGGACTACGGTAGAAAGGTAAGTATATGTTGGTTTATTATTTTATTTTTGTTGCAGGAGATCGAGGGCTTCTGGGATTAGGTATTTGGTTAGTATGAATGTTTTTTTTTGTTTTACAATTGAACACAGTCGCCAGATGATGAGACTACTGTCCCATCATCGGCTCATGCTGTCACTGTTATATGTGACAGCAGGGCTGCCACTAGGAATTTCGGGGCCCCATACTGGCAAAATTTATGGGGCCCCCCTTGAGACTCCGCCCAGGCTCCACCCCCCAGTTCCGCATCCACCCTAGCTCCTCCTCCACCACGCAAACCTTCTAAAATCCCTCCGCCCTTTCATGGAAAAACTTCACTTCTGCACCATGCCCTCACCAATGACACATTCAGGCTATGTGCACACGTTCAGGATTATTTGCGTTTTTTTCGCGGGAAAAAACGCGTCAAAAACGCATGAATTAAGCATCCTATCATTTAGAATAAAGTCCGCAATTTTTGTGCACATGGTGCGTTTTTTTTCCGCGAAAAAAACGCATCTCGGAAAAAGAACCAACATGTTCATTAATTTTGCGGAATTCTAGCCTTTTTCCCGCTATATTATTGACCTAGAAAGTTTACCGCGGAAAAAGTCCGTTTTTGCTCAGGAAAATTCTGCAAACATTCCTGAACGTGTGCACTTAGCCTAACACCAATCACTCGATGAATATGCAGCATTTTGCTTGTTTAGTATAATACACCCCATAGTCCTCCATATATTATAATGTGCACCACAGTCCTCCATATTGTAAAGTGCACACCACATAGTCCTCCATATAATATAATGTATCCATAGTCCTCCATATAGTATAATACACTCCTAATAGCCCTCAATATATTAAAATACACTCAGTCATCCATATAGTATAATACACTCCTCATAGTGCTCCATATAGTATAATGCACCGCCATAGTCATCCATGTAGTACAATTTACTTCCCATAGTATAATGCACCCCATAGTTCTTCATATGGTATAATGTATTCCCCATAGTCCTCGATACAGTATAATGCAGCCCACATATAGTATAATGCAGTCACCCTATAGAGCATAATGCAGCCACCCCACAGAGCATAATGCAGCCACCCCACAGAGTATAATGCAACCACCCCACAGAGTATAATCTAAACCCCCATAGAATATAATTGAGCCCCCTTATATAGTATAATGTAGCCCCTCCATAAAATACAATGTAGCCCTACTCATATAGTATAATGCAGCCCCCATAGAATACAATGTAGCCCCCTCATAAAGTATAATGAAGCCCCCATACAATATAATCTAGCCCCTCATAGAATACAATGTAGCCACCTCATAGAGTATGATGCAATCACCCCTCATAGAATATAATAAATATAATACAGCCCCCCATAGAATATAATGTATCCCTGAATAGAATATCATACAGCCTGCCTCCCTAAAGGAATATAACGTAGCCCCCCATAGTATATAACACAGCCACAAAGTATATAACACAGCCACATATATTATATAACACAGCCACCCTATAAAATATAATATATCCCCCCATAGTATATAACACAGCCCACATAGTGTACAGCGTGGCCCACATAGTATACAGCAGGGCCCACATAGTGTACAGCAGGGCCCACATAGTGTACAGCAGGGCCCACATAGTGTACAGCAGGGCCCACATAGTGTACAGCAGGGCCCACATAGTGTACAGCAGGGCCCACATAGTATACAGCAGGGCCCACATAGTATACAGCAGGGCCCACATAGTATACAGCAGGGCCCACATAGTATATAGCAGGGCCCACATAGTATATAGCAGGGCCCACATTGTATACAGCAGGGCCCACATTGTACAACAGGGCCCACATAGTATATAGCAGGGCCCACATTGTACAGCAGGGCCCACATAGTATACAGCAGGACCCACATAGTGTACAGCAGGTCCCACATAGTGTACAGCAGGGCCCACATAGTGTACAGCAGGGCCCACATAGTGTACAGCAGGGCCCACATAGTATATAGCAGGGCCCACATAGTATATAGCAGGGCCCCCATTGTATATAGCAGGGCCCCCATAGTGTATAGCAGGGCCCACATTTTACAGCAGGGCCCCCATCAGTGGCGTAACTAGAAATGGCGGGGCCCCACAGCAAAATTTTGAACGGGGCCCCTCTCCCAAACGGGCGGCGGGGTTCTGATAGTGGGCGGAGCCAATAGCAGTGGGCGGAGCAAATCACAGCAATTCTCTAGGCCCAAAAAATACTCTTCAGTCTCATAACGGCCAGCTTTTTGCCCAAATCAGAGCTGTATTTAAAGCAGACATTATGGAAACACAATATAATATAATGGACTGGTAGCAATGCTACTAGTAACCATGTCCCGCATAACTATTAATGCAGGCACATTATGCCCCCATAACTAGTAATAAGCCCTCTTATTCTCCCATCAGTAGTAATGTGCCCCTCAAGTAGTAATGCAGCCAAGAATGCAGAGTTATCACTCACACAGTATGTGCCCCCGTTAATCTTCGGTGGTATCTTCAGCTCCACAGTGGAGCACACTCACCACCAGTCTTCACCCTTCTGGGCGCCGCCGACGAGTGACGTCAGCAGCGTGATCACATGACATGATCACGCTGCAGACGTCGCTCTGACCCGGTGGTCAGAGCTTCAATTGTACTGGCGTCTGTATAGACACCAGTGCAATTGATTCCTGGGAGACGGCACGCAGCAGCTTCTCTGCGCCGGCTGTCAGCATGACAGCCAGCACAGGGAACCGCCGACTCTCAGGCCATGGGCGGCGGAACACAGCCGCAGGGGAGACAGCTGCAGCAGGGACGGGCCCCCTGCTAGCCCGGGCCCTATGGTAGCTGCTTCCCCTGCTTCCACGATAGTTCCGCCCCTGGCCCCCATAGTATATAGCAGGGCCCACATTGTATATAGCAGGGCCCACATAGTATATAGCAGGGCCCCCATTGTATATAGCAGGGCCCACATAGTATATAGCAAGGCCCCCATTTTACAGCAGGGCCCCTATAGTAGACAGCAGGGCCCCCATTGTATATTGCAGGGCCCACATTGGATATAGCAGGGCCCCATTTTACAGCAGGGCCCACATTGTATACAGCAGGGCCCACATAGTATATAGCAGGGCACATATAGTATACAGCAGGGCCCACATAGTATATAGCAAGGCCCACAGTATATAGCAGGGCCCAAATTGTATATAGCAGGGCCCCCGTAGTATACAGCAGTGCCCACACAGTATATAGCAGGGCCCACATAGTATATAGCAGGGCCCACATAGTATATAGCAGGGCCCACATAGTATATAGCAGGGCCCACATAGTATACAGCAGGGCCCACATAGTATATCGCAGGGCCCCCATTGTATATAGCAGGGCCCCCATAGTGTATAGCAGGGCCCACATTTTACAGCAGGGCCCCCATAGTATATAGCAGGGCTCACATTGTATATAGCAGGGCTCACATTGTATATAGCAGGGCCCACATAGTATATAGCAGGGCCCACATTGTATATAGCAGATGTGATCGCGCTGTTCTGAGGGCTTCCTCCCTCCCAGGACCCGGATCCAAGATGGCGCCGGGGTCCTGGAGGGAGGCGGCTACCTCAGTGCCTGCCGAGAGCAGGCACTGAGAAGCCTGCATCTATGCCTGTGCGATCGCTGGTGTGACAGAGTGCTGTGCACACTGTCACACCAGCGATCTGATAAAATACTGTGATGTCCCACCATGGGACAAAGTAAAAAAGTTAAAAAAAATAAAAATAAACGTGTTATAAAAAAAAATCCAAAATAAATAAAAAAAAATATATATATTCCCCAATAAATTCACTTCTTCCTGTAAATAAAAAAAACAAAGCAATAAAAGTACACATATTTTGTATCGCCGCGTCCGTAACGACCCCCCCTATAAAATTGTCCCACTAGTTAACCCCTTTAGTGAACCCCTTAAAAAAAAAAAAAAAAAAACGAAGCACAAAATCAATGCTTTATCATCATACCGCCGAACAAAAAGTGGAATAACACGCGATCAAAAAGACCGATATAAAAAAACATGGTACTGCTGAAAACGTCATCTTGTCCCGCAAAAAACGAGCCGTCATAAAGCATCATCAGCGAAAAAATAAAAAAGTTATAGCTCGCAGAATAAAGCGATGCAAAAATAATTATTTTTTATATAAAATTGTTTTTATTCTATAAAAGCGCCAAAACATGAAAAAATGATATAAATGAGGTATCGCCATAATCGTACTGACCCGAAGAATAAAACTGCTTTATCAATTTTACCACACGCGGAACGGTATAAACGCCTCCCCCAAAAGAAATTCATGAATTGCTGATTTTTGTTCATTCTAACCTCCCAAAAATCGAAATAAAAAGCGATCAAAAAACGTCACGTGCTCAAAAATGGTACCAATAAAAACGTCAACTCGTCCCGCAAAAAATAAGAGCTCACATGACTCTGTGGGCCAAAATATGCAAAAATTATAGCTCTCAAAATGTGATGATGCAAAAACTATTTTTGCAATAAAAAGCGTCTTTTAGCGTGACAGCTGCCAATCATAAAAAGCCGCTATAAATAGTAAATCAAACCCCCTTTATCACCCCCTTAGTAAGGGAAAAATAATAAAATTAAAAAAAGTATTTATTTCCATTTTCCCATTAGGGTTAGGGTTGCGGCTAAAGTTAGGGTTAGGGTTGGCGCTAAAGTTAGGATTAGGGTTAGGGTTGGGATTAGGGGTGTGTTAGGGTTAGGTTTGTGGTTAGGGTTGGGACTAGGGTTAGGGGTGTGTTGGGGTTAGGGTTGGAGTTAGAATTGGGGGGTTTCCGCTGTTTAGGCACATCAGGGGCTCTCCAAATGTGACATGGCGTCTGATCTCAATTCCAGCCAATTCTGCGTTGAAAAAGTCAAACGGTGCTCCTTCACTTCTCAGCTCTGCCATGCGTCCAAACAGTAGTTTATCCCACATATGGGGTATCAGCGTACTCTGGACCCCAAGAGTTATTGTGCAATTTGTCCTATTTCTTCTGCTACCCTTGGGAAAATAAAAAACTGGGGGCGAAAATATCATTTTTGCACAAAAAAAAATATTTTTTTGTTTTTACGGCTGTACATTATAAACTTCTGTGAAGCACTTGGGGCTTCATAGCGCTCACCACACATCTAGATAAGTTCCTTGTGGGGTCTATTTTCCAAAATGGGGTCACTTGTTGGGGATTTCCACTGTTTAGGCGCATCAGGGGCTCTCCAAATGCGACATGACGCCCCCAGACCATTCCATCAAAGTCTGCAATCCAAAACGTCACTACTTCCCTTCCGAGCCCCAACGTGTACCCATACAGTAGTTTTCTCCCACATATTGGGTATCAGCGTACTCAGGACAAATTGGACAACAACTTTTGGGTTCCAATTTCTTCTGTTACCCTTGTGAAAATAAAATATTGGGGGCGAAAAAATCATTTTTGTAAAAAAAAAAATATTTTTTATTTTTACGGCTGTACGTTATAAACTTCTGTGAAGCACTTCGGGGTTAAAAGTGCTCACCACACATCTAGATAAGTTCCTTGTGGGGTCTATTTGCCAAAATGGGGTCACTTGTGGGGGGTTTCCACTGTATAGGTGCATCAGGGGCTCTCCAAATGTGACATGACGCCCCCAGACCATTCCATCAAAGTCTGCAATCCAAAACGTCACTACTTCCCTTCCGAGCCCTGACGTGCGCCCATACAGTAGTTTTCTCCCACATATTGGGTATCAGCGTACTCAGGACAAATTGGACAACAACTTTTGGGTTCCAATTTCTTCTGTTACCCTTGTGAAAATAAAATATTGGGGACGAAAAAATCATTTTTGTAAAAAAAAAAAAAGATTTTTTATTTTACGGCTGTACGTTATAAACTTTAGTGAAACACCTGGGGGTTAAAAGTTCTCACCACACATCTAGATAAGTTCCTTGAGGGGTCTAGTTTCCAAAATGGCGTCATTTATGGGGGTTTCCACTGTTTAGGCAGATCAGGAGCTCTCCAAACACGACATGGCGTCCAGCCAATTCTGCGTTGAAAAAGTCAGACGGCGCTCCTTCCCTTCCAAACTCTGCCATGCACCCAAACAGTGGTTTACCCCCACATATGGGGTATCAGCGCACTCAGGACAAATTGCACAATAACTTTTGGAGTCTTGTTACCCTTGGAAAAATAAAAATTGGGGTGAAAAGATCATTTTTGTGGAAAAAATATGATTTTTAAATTTTACGGCTCTACGTTATAAACTTGTGTGAAGCACTTGGGGGTTCAAATTGCTCACCAAAGATCTAGAAAAGTTCCTTAGGGGGTCTAGTTTCCAAAATGGGGTCATTTGTGGGGGGTTTCCACTGTTTAGGCACATCAGGGGCTCTCCAAATGCAACATGGCATCCAATCTCAATTCCAGCCAATTTTGGTTGGAAAAAGTCAAATGGTGCTCCTTCCATTCCGAGCTCTGCTGTGCGCCCAAACAGTGGTTCCCACCCACATATGGGGTATCAGCGTACTCAGGACAAATTGGACAACAACTTATGTGGTCCAATTTCTCCTGTTACCCTTAAGAAAATAAAAAATTAGTGACTAAAAGATAATTTTTGTGGGAAAAAAATAGGATTTTTTATTTTCATGCCCGGGCATTATAAACTTGTGTGAAGCACTTGGGGGTTCAAAGTGCTCACCAAAGATCTAGATAAGTTCCTTAGGGGGTATAGTTTCCAAAATGGGGTCACTTGTGGGGGGTTTCCACTGTTTAGGCTCATCTGGGGCACTGCAAACGGAACATGACCCCCATCAACGTCTGCATTCCAAAACGTTACTACTTCCTTTCCAAGACCTGCCGTGCACCCAAACAGTTCCCCCCCCACATATGGGGTATCAGCGTACTCAGGACAAATTGGACAACAACTTTTGGGGTCCAATTTCCTTGGGAAAATTCAAAAATTTGGGACTAAAAAATCATTTTTGTGGAAAATTGTTTTGTTTTTTTTTCACACCCAGGCATTATAAGCTTTTGTGAAACACTTGGGGGTTCAAAGTGCTCACAACAGATCTAGATAAGTACCTTAGGGGGTCTAGTTTCCAAAATGGTGTCACTTGTGGGGGTTTCCACTGTTTAGGCGCATCAGGGGCTCTCCAAACACGACATGGCGTCCAATCTCAATTCCAGCCAATTTTAGTTTGAAAAAGTCAAACGGCGCTCCTTCCCTTACGAGCTCTGCCGTGTGCCCAAACAGTGGTTTTCCCCCACATATTGGGTATTGGCGTACTCAGGAGAAATTGCATAACAACCTTATCTGTCCATTTTCTCCTTTTACCCTTGTGAAAATAAAAAAAAAGTTTGTAAAAGATCATTTTTGTGGCTAAAAAGTTAAATATTCATTTTTTCCTTCCACATTGCTTTAGTTCCTGTGAAGCACCTGAAGGGTTAATAATCTTCTTGAATGTGGTTTTGAGTACCTTGAGGGGTGCAGTTTTTAGAATGGTGGGTATTTTCTGCCATATAGACCCCTCAAAGTGACTTCAAATGAGAGGTGGTCCCTAAAAAAAATGGCTTTGTAAATTTTGTTGTAAAAATGAGAAATCGCTGGTCAACTTTTAACCCTTATAACTTCCTAACAAAAAAAAATTTTGTTCCAAAATTGTGCTGATGTAAAGTAGACATGTGGGAAATGTTATTTCTTAACTATTTTATGTGACATATTTCTCTGTTTTAAGGGAATAAAAATTCAAAGTTTGAAAATTGCAAAATTTTAAAAATTTTCACCATATTTGCGTTTTTTTTCAAAATAAACGCAAGTTATATCGAAGAAATTTTACTTCTAACGTGAAGTACAATATGTCACGAGAAAACAATCTCAGAATCGCGAAGATCCGTGGAAGCGTTCCAGAGTTATAACCTCATAAAGAGACAGTGGTCAGAATTGTAAAAATTGGCCCGGTCATTAACGTGCAAACCACCCTTGGGGGTGAAGGGGTTAAAAAAACGTGTGAGCACGTGTGCGCATGCTATGCGCAAAAAATAACATTGCAGTCTATGGGGGCGCTGGCGTGCGCATGGCTTTGCGCTCGTCAGCGCTTTTGCACGCACGCGATTTTTCTGTAAATAATGGAGCCAGAGATGATGGAGGCAGAGATGATGGAGCCAGAGATGATGGAGTCAGAGATGATAGAGCCAGAGATGATGGAGACAGATGATGGAGCCAGAGATGATGGAGCCAGAGATGATGGAGTCAGAGATGATAGAGGCAGAGATGATGGAGACAGAGATGATAGAGCCAGAGATGATGGAGCCAGAGATGATAGAGCCAGAGATGATGGAGGCAGAGATGATGGAGCCAGAGATGATGGAGGCAGAGATGATGGAGCCAGAGATGATGGAGCCAGAGATGATAGAGCCAGAGATGATGGAGGCAGAGATGATGGAGCCAGAGATGATAGAGGCAGAGATGATGGAGACAGAGATGATGGAGCCAGAGATGATGGAGCCAGAGATGATGGAGACAGCTGATGGAGGCAGAGATGATGGAGACAGCTGATGGAGGCAGAGATGATGGAGGCAGAGATGATAATGTGACAAATAGAAAATGCATGCGCCAAAAAAAACGCAAACGCATTCAAAAACGCATGAAATCGCAGACAAACGCTGCGTTTTTTTGTCGAAATGCGCATGCTGATGCGACTAAATATTGCAGCGTTTACAAGCGTTTGCATGCGTTTTTTTAATGCGCTTCATGTGCGCTCGAAACGCAGCGCAAAAAAACGCAAGTGTGAAAGTAGCCTAATCCCCGCTGATTTTTACCGGCGTTTTCTGCCAAGAGAGGAAGAATCTGCATAGAAAATTCCACAGGCAAATTCGGAACGTGTGCACATACCCTTATTGACCCTTTTGTTGGTTCTTACTGGTGTAGATGAATATGATAGTAACCAGATAATTCCACCTACTACTTCCCCACGTTCCACAGTAGGAACATATACCTCCTGATTCTACACTAGTAGCTTTACATATGGTAAATTTATTTACATGCTTTGGCACTTTATTATTGATATCTCTGTTAGTTCAAAAGTTTGTCATTATTCTATTCATGGTATACCTTGGCTGCTTTATCATATTGGACTGCACTAGCACGTTAACTGTCTCCACTGTTTGACCTAGCTTTCCATAAAACCCGGTTAGTATCTAACAATGATATTTCTAAATGATCACTAGAGGTCACTAATATTTTTTTGTATTTTTATCTTAATTGAGAGCATTTCTCTCCAATTTTTCTGTCAAGATCGTTTATTGATACCTTCAATATGTGTATATACAGCTCTGGCAAAAATTAAGAGACCACTGCTAAATTTTCAGTTTGTCTTATTTTTCTCTTTATAGGTATATATTTGAGTAAAATGTAAATTGCTCTTTTATTCTATGAACTACTGACAACATGTCTCCGAATTTCCAAGCAATAAATTTGGTATTTATTTTCAGAAAATGAGAAATGGTCAAAATAACAAAAAAATGCAGTGAATGCAGACCTCAAATAATGCTAAGAAAACTAGTTCATGAAATAATTTCGAAACACCAATACTAATGTTTTCTCAGGAAGAGTTCAGAAATCAATATTTTGTGGAATAACCATGATTTTTAATCACAACTTTCATGCGTCTTGACAAGCTTTCCACTGTTATGTTTTGGTAGCTGAGGAGGCAAGCGCAGAAAACTGCAAAGGAAGCCAAACACCAGAGAGGTTGGAACTAACAGGTTGCAGACCCCTAAACTAACCGCACAACTAGAAGCAGCCGTGGGACATTCCTACGGTGCCCTAGACGCCTCGTCACAGCTGGAGAGATTAGCTACCCCTGAAGATGGAAAGAGGAAAGCTAACTGCCCCGGAGTAGAGCCCCAAAAGAATAGGAAACCCCCAAACATATAATGGTGGTTAGACAAGATGAAAACACGAACACAGACAGAAAATAGAATGAGCAAACGCTGGGGCCCAAAACTGTCTAGATAGGACAGCACAGGAGAGAACACTGTCTGCAACCCAGAAAAACCCTAGGAAAAACTCCAACACTTCTGAATCCAAAAAAACTGAGACCACACGGTCTCGACCACCTATATCAGATCTCTGGTGTGAACAAGCAGCTACCCAGCAGAAAAAAATCACAAGAACTGAGCAAATGAACAAATACAAAAAGAGAACAGAGACCAGCACAAGCCCCCAAAGGGGACCCGGCTGAACTCAAAAAGCAATGCAGCAAATACAAGGAAAAATCAAACAACAGAAAAATAAACAGAAAGTAACTTATCTGAGTGATATCAGGAGACAGCAGAAAAGCAAGCTGATTTTCCAACCTAGACCAAGAAGTAACAATAGATCACCGGCCAGAATCATGGGAGGTCAGCTCACTTATATCAGGCCAGTCCATCCCACCTGATAACCATTCATCCATTGCAGGTGGTGGACTTCTGCTGTTCAACAAAGGTTCAATACTCTCAGCAACCACCAGAGGGAGCCTCAGCTCCGAAGTCGTCTCCAACACGTTCACAACATTCCACCAGTCTTTCACACTGCTTTTGGGTGATCTTATGCCACTCCTGGTACAAAATTTAAGCAGTTCTTTGTTTGATGGCTTGTGACTATCAATCTTCCTCTTGATTACATTCCAGAGGTTTTCAATGGGGTTCAGGTCTGGAGATTGGGCTGGCCATGACAGGGATTTGATGTGGTGGTCCTTCATCCACACATTGATTGACCTAGCTGTGTGGAATGGTGCATTGTCCTGCTGGAAAAATCAGTCCTCAGAGTTGGGGAACATTGCCTAAGCAGAAGGAATCAACTGTTTTTCCAGGATAACCTTGTATGCGGCTTGATTCATACATCCTACGCAAAGATTAACCTGCCCAATTCCAGCCTTTATGAAGCATCCTCAGATCATCACCGATCTTCCACTAAATTTCACAGTGGGTGCAAGACACTGTGGTTTGTACGCCTCTCTAGGTCTCCGTCTAACCATTAGAAAACCAGGTGTTGGGACAAGCTGAAAATTAGACTCATCAGACAAGATTACCTTACTCCAGTCCTCTATGGTCCAATCTTTAATGTCTTTGGCAAACTTCAGCCTGGCTCTCCTTTGCTTCTCATTGATGAAAGGCTTTTTTCTAGCTTTCGAGCCCTGCCTCTATGAGCCTGTTACGAACTGTTCTTGTCGTGCACTTCACCCCAGCTGTCATTTGCCATTCCTTTTGTAGGTCACTTGATGTCATCCTGTGGTTGCTGAGTGACATTCGAATAAGATGACGGTCATCCCGGTCAGTGGAGAGTCGTTTTCGCCCTCTGCCGGGCTGTAGCTTTGTTGTCCCCAATGTCTGCTGCATGACCTTGTTGTAATGGTGTTGTGAATTCTCTGGATTCGGAGTTGGGGCTCCCTCTGGTGGCTGTTGATATTAGTGAACCAGTCTTGACTGACAGCTGCTGACGATTGGCAATCTGGGAGTCATGACGGGGATTTAAGGGAGTAACTTTCCCATGATCCTCGCCGGTGATTAGTTTCTCTTCCTGGTCTAGTTTGGAGGTCAGCTGGTTTTCTGCTGTCTCCTGCGAACATTCAGATAAGTTATTTTCTGCTTGCTTCTGTGGTTTTGCTTTTCTTTGTTTTTGCTGACCTTCTGAGTGAGGTCAGCTGGGTCCCCCTGCTAGGGCCTGTGCTGATCTGTTTCTCATTTATTTCTGTTCATTTTCTCTGTCCCTGTTATTTTTGTGGCTGCTGGGTAGCTGCTTGTTCACACCAGAGTTCTGATATAGCGGGGGCGAGATCGTGTGGTCTCAGCATTTTTGGAATCAGAAGTGTTGGAATTTTCCCTAGGGTTTTGCTGGGTTGCAGACAGTATTCTTTCCTGTCCTGTACTATCTAGATAGTTTTTGGCCCCAGCGTTTGCTTACTCTATTTTCTGCCTGCGTTTGTATTTCATCTTGTCTTACCGCCATTATATGTGTGGGGGCTACCTATTCCTTTGGGGCTCTACTCCGGGGCAGTTAGCTTTCCCCTTTCTATCTTTAGGCTTAGCTAAACTCTCCGGCTGTGTCGAGGCGTCTAGGTCATCGTAGGTACGTCCCAGGCTGCTTCTAGTTGTGCGGTTAGTTTAGGGGTCTGCAATCCATTAGTTCCCAACCTCTCTTTGGCTGCCTTGGCTGTTTTTGTTCCTGTCCTCCTCGGCTACCATATCATAACAAATGGACTGCGATCTAAGAAGTTTTAAGGATGGAAGCAACATGACGCTCACTGTATCCCTCTGCTCATAAAGCCAGAATTGAGCCCTTTTACTCACGCAATACTTTTCTTTTCAAATCCTTTGGCATGGTTAAAAGTTATTTTTTCATTCCTATTACTTTTGGGGTACTACTAGCACTTGTTTTGCCATCCAGTTTGTGCTATTGCAAGAAGATTGTGAACACCACAGCAGTGTTTTTTAAACTTTCCTTCTTTAAATATGATTTGGTTCAGGTGATCACCTAATCAGAAGCACATTAAATAGAATTAGATGTACTCTGGTTGGAATTCAACTGACACTGGAATGGAATGGCTGTTAGACATGTAGAGAAGCTAATGTTTATAAAACTGTGCAGTGGTCTCTCTTTAATTTTTGCCAGATCTATGTGTGTATATATATATATATATATATATATATATATATATATATAGTGCCTTGCAAAAGTATTCGGCCCCCTGGAACTTTTCAACCTTTTCCCACATATCATGCTTCAAACATAAAGATACCAAATTTAAATTTTTGGTGAAGAATCAACAACAAGTGGGACACAATTGTGAAGTTGAATGAAATTTATTGGTTATTAATGGTGTGGGGTGGCATTTCTTTTGCGGCCCGCACAGCCCTCCATGTGCTTGCCAGAGGTAGCCTGACTGCCATTAGGTACCGAGATCCTCAGACCCCTTGTGAGACCATATGCTGGTGCGGTTGGCCCTGGGTTCCTCCTAATGCAGGACAATGCCAGACCTCATGTAGCTGGAGTGTGTCAGCAGTTCCTGCAAGATGAAGGCTTTGAAGCTATGGACTGGCCCGCCCGTTCCCCAGACCTTAATCCGATTGAGCACATCTGGGACATCATGTCTCGCTCCATCCACCAAAGTCACGTTGCACCACAGACTGTCCAGGAGTTGGAGGATGCTTTAGTCCAGGTCTGGGAGGAGAGCCCTCAGGAGACCATCCGCCGCCTCATCAGGAGCATGCCCAGGCATTGTACAGTAGGGAGGTCATACAGGCACAGGGAAGTCATACAGGCATGTGGAGGCCACACACACTACTGAGCATCATTTTGAATTGTTTTAAGGACATTTCAATCCACTTTAATTTTGTGTGTGACTCCAAATCCAGGCCTCCATTGGTTAATAAATTTGATTTCCATTGATGATTTTTGTGTGATTTTGTTGTCAGCACATTCAACGTTGTACAGAACAAAGTATTCAATGAGAATATTTTATTCATTCAGATCTAGGATGTGTTATTTGAGTGTTCCCTTTACTTTTTGAGCAGTGTATATATAGATATATTAAAAGCCGGTAGATGCCGGGTATAGTATAGAATAGAATAAGTTAGAATATAATAGATGGTGCGAGGACTGATTTTTTTCTCGCACCCATTGACTTATATTGGCGAGTCTCATCTGAGAATTGCAGCAATACACAGCATGCTGCGATTTTTTTCTCAGTCCGATTTCCACTGAGAAAAAAACTCGCAAATGAGATGTCACCTATTGAATAACATTGGCCTGAGTGCAAACAGATTTTTTATCGGATTGCACTCGTCCGTATTTCTCGCAAGTGGGTATGAGCACTTAAAGAAAACCTGTCAGGAGGATTTTGCTAAGTAAACTACAGATACTTTCAGGTTGGTGCCAAAAAACTGATTAAATTGATACCTTGGGTGAAGAAATCCATCTTGTGTAATCAGTGTCAGGAGTTTTCAGTTAATGAGATGCTCGTGCTCTGTGGCCGGACTGTAGGAGTCTTATCTTCCTGCCCTATGAAAGAGAAACCAAGGAAAGACCTGTACAGTCATGGCCAAAAGTTTTGAGAATGACACAAATATTATATTTTCACATGATCTGCTGCCCTCTGGTTTTTATGTGTGTTTGACAGATGTTTTTATCACAGACAGAAATATAATTGCAAACATATGAGTAACAAAAGCTTATATTGACAGTTAGAATGAGTTAATGCAGCAAGTCAATATTTGCAGTGTTGACCCTTCTTCTTCAGGACCTCTGCAATTCTCCCTGGCATGCTCTCAATCAACTTCTGGACCAAATCCTGACTGATAGCAGTCCATTCTTGCACAATCAATGCTTTCATTTTGTCAGAATTTTTAGGTTTTTGTTTGTCCACCCGTCTCTTGATGATTGACCACAAGTTCTCAATGGGATTAAGATCTGGGGAGTTTCCAGGCCATGGACCCAAAATCTCTATGTTTTGTTCCCTGAGCCATTTAGTTATCACCTTTGCTTTATGGCAAGGTGCTCCATCATGCTGGAAAAGGCATTGTTGATCGCCAAACTGCTCTTGGAGGGTTGGGAGAAGTTGCTCTTGGAGGACATTCTGGTAACATTCTTTATTCATGGCTGTGTTTTTAGGCAAGACTGTGAGAGAGCCGATTCCCTTGGCTGAGAAGCAACCTGACACATGAATGGTTTCAGGATGCTTAACAGTTGGCATGAGACAAGACTGGTGGTAGCGCTCACCTTGTCTTCTCCGAATGAGGCGTTTTCCTGATGTCCCAAACAATCGAAAAGGGGATTCATCAGAGAAAATAACTTTACCCCAGTCCTCAGCAGTCCACTGCCTGTACCTTTTGCAGAATATCAGTCTGTCCATGATGTTTTTTCTGTAGAGAAGTGGCTTCTTTGCTGCCCTCCTTGAGACCAGGCCTTGCTCCAAGAGTCTCCGCCTCACAGTGCGTGCAGATGCACTCACACCTGCCTGCTGCCATTCCTGAGCAAGCTCTGCACTGCTGGTAGCACGATCCCGCAGCTGAAACACTTTTAAGAGACGGTCCTGGCGCTTGCTGGTCTTTCTTGGGCGCCCTGGAGCCTTTTTGGCAACAATGGAACCTCTCTCCTTTAAGTTCTTGATGATGCGATAGATTGTTGACTGAGGTGCAATCTTTCTAGCTGCGATACTCTTCCCTGTTAGGCCATTTTTGTGCATTGCAATGATGACTGCACGTGTTTCTTTAGAGATAACCATGGTTAACAGAAGAGAAACAATGATGCCAAGCACCAGCCTCCTTTTAAAGTGTCCAGTGGTGTCATTCTTACTTAATCATGACAGATTGATCTCCAGCCATGTCCCTCATCAACACCCACACCTGTGTTAATGGAGCAATCACTGAAAAGAGGTTAGCTGGTCCTTTTAAGGCAGGGCTGCAATGATGTTGAAATGTGTTTTGGGGGATAAAGTTCATTTTCTAGCCAAATATTGACTTTGCAAGTAATTGCTGTTAAGCTGATCACTCTTTATAACATTCTGGAGTATATGCAAATTGCCATTAGAAAAAGTGAAGCAGTAGACTTTGTAAAAATTAATATTTGTGTCATTCTCAAAACTTTTGACCATGACTGTACACAGGCTGTCCCAAAGCGCAGTCTCTCTATGATGAGGAACGCCACATGAAGCCATGACAGCACAGCACCTTATTGCCTATACCTTTTGAAGTCTTTTCTTCTTGAGAAATAATATTCCCCTTATCACAACAACCAAAAGACATTATGATAAAGACCAAGCAAGGACAAAATGTCTAACTTTGTCGCACATTTCACAGCAACATTCGGCTTATATTTGCTTTCACGAATGAATAAAAACCTTGCAACACTGAAATGTGTGTTGCCCTGTACACATCATACACCTCGTACACACACGGCTCCGCTCTGTACATCTCGCACACACACGGCTCTGCTCCGTACACCTCGTACACACACGGCTCTGCTCCGTACACCTCTTAAATACACGACTCCGCTCCGTACACCTCATACACACACGGCTCCGCTCCGTACACCTCGTACACACACAGCTCCGCTCTGTAGACCTGGAACACACACGGCTCCGCTCCGTACACCTCTTACATACACGACTCTGCTCCGTACACCTCATACACACACGGCTCCGCTCCGTACACCTCGTACACACACGGCTCTGCTCTGTACACCTGGAACACACACGGCTCTGCTCCGTACACCTCATACACACGGCTCCGCTCCATACACCTCGTACACACACGGCTCTGCTCCGTACACCTCGTACACACACGGCTCCGCTCCGTACACCACGTATACACAAGGCTCCGCTCCGTACACCTCGTAATACACGGCTCTGCTCCGTACACCTCGTATACACACTGCTCTGCTCCATACACCTCGTACACACACAGCTCCGCTCACCTCGTACACACACTGCTCCGCTCTGTACACCTCGTACACACACGGCTCCGCTCTGTACACCTGGAACACACACGGCTCTGCTCCGTACAACTTGTACACATGTGGCTCCGCTCTGTACACCTCATAGACACATGGCTCCGCTCTGTACACACGCGGCTCCGCTTCGTACACACGCGGCTGCGCTCCTTACACCTTGTACACATACGGCTCCTCTCCGTACACACGCGGCTCCGCTCCGTACACCTCGTACACACACGGCTCCGCTCCGTACACCTCATACACATGGCTCCGCTCCGTATATGTTGTACACACACGGCTCCGCTCCGTATAACTCGTACACACACGGCTCCTCTCCATACACCTCGTACACACGTGGCTCCGCTCCGTACACCTCGTACACACACGGCTCCATTCCGTACACCTCGTACACACACGGCTCCACTCCGTACACCTCATATACATTGCTCCACTCCGTACATGTTGTACACACACGGCTCCGCTCCGTACAACTCGTACACACACGGCTCTGTTCCGTACACCTCGTACACACACGGCTCTATTCCGTACACCCTGTACACACGTCTCCGCTCCGTACACCTCGTCACACACACGGCTCTGTTCCATACACCCTGTACACACGGCTCCGCTCCGTACACCTCGTACACACACGGCTCCGCTCTGTACACCTCGTACACACACGGCTCCGCTCTGTACACCTCGTACACACAAGGCTCCGCTCCATACACCTCGTACACACGCGGTTCTGCTCCGTACACCTCGTACACACATGGCTCCGCTCCGTACACCTTGTACACACACAGCTCTGTTCCGTACACCTTGTACACACGGCTCCGCTCCATACACCTCGTACACACGCGGCTCTGCTCCGTACACCTCGTACACACACGGCTCCGCTCCGTACACCTTGTACACACACAGCTCTATTCCGTACACCCTGTACACACAGCTCCGCTCCGTACACCTCGTAAACACACGGCTCCACTCCGTACACCTCGTACACACACGGCTCTGCTCCGTACACCTCGTAAACACACGGCTCCGCTCCGTACACCTCGTACACACACGGCTCTGCTCCGTACACCTCGTACACACACGGCTCAGCTCCGTACACCTCGTACACACCCGGCTCCGCTCCGTACACCTCGTACACACACGGCTCTGCTCCGTACACCTCCTAAACACACGGCTCTGCTACATCCACCCTGTAAACTCCTCCTGACCCCACACATAAACTTCCCCTCATCCAGCACCATGACAACCAGCACAGCAGAGTCCTGCATACACTGAGGCCCCTGATCATGTGACCCACTGACTCCTCCCCTCCTGTGACCTCATCACAGGTCCTGTGCGCACAGAGCAGCCATATATGTGGAGTGCGGCTCTGCGGGTGGAGGTCAGTGCTGGAGCCCATTATCCTCTCTCAGGATTAGATGTGATGTATATGTGTAACCCAGCTGCGCTTGGTGCCACTTGCTACCCTGGAGGATGCACAAAAGGTAAACCCACAAAATAACCCGATATGCATTCACACTTCACATTTCCCTGGTGCCACCAGAGGGAGCCCATGGAGAGTATCTAGAGATATATAAGGGTTGTGGAGAGGACAGCAGTAGATTGGATTAGAGTGAGAGAGCAGACAGAAGTGAGATCCTGAGAGAGTGAGATCTTGTCAGACAGCCTAGCTGGGAGTTTGGCTAGCTGTTAGTTTTGTTAGCAGAGGAGTGTGGAAGAAACTGCCATCTACTGCTACTTGTGCTTATGTTAAAGGTTATAGTAGGACGAAAGGCAAGTGGAAGAAAGAAGAGAGTGACAGAGGTTGTAACAGCATTGATCGCTTACCTCTACTCTGCACTACCGGACACCGGTCCGAGCTTGCTAGCATCTTCACGACTAGTAGGAGAAACCGGAGACCCTGCTGGACTTCAAGTCACAGGGGCCCAGCAGTGCTGATACGTAACCGAGGTCAGGAAGATGGGGGTCTAGCAGGACGCTGCATACAGAGACACTGTTCTATCCATGAGAAGGCTTCACCACAAAGTCAGCCGGGCGTATATGAGAAGACAGAGCTAGACTTTGTTCTATACAGGTCAGAAACTCACACACAACAGGAGTAAGGAGGCCCTACACCTACTCAGTGGGATTACTGGACGTGCATCCTCCACCCTGACAGCATCCCGGGACGTGCCTGCAACTACCATCAGTAAAGGTACAGAAAGAGACTTTCTTGTGTGTGTCTGCCTTATTGCTCCTGCACCCCTACACCGCCATATACCCTGAGGGATCAGTCTTGCCTGTGGAAGACTTAACACCTTTCTGCCCAGTAACAACCCCTCAGTGCATCTACCCTGCAGCGTTGGTCACCCTGACCAGGAACCACAGGTGGCGTCACGAACATTTCTACAAACCTATAATCCCCTGTAAATATATTCCCCTTTTCAGTGAGCGCCCAGGGCAACGGACCAAGCTGTGCTGCCCGTGACATCCCCCATTGAAGTGAACGGGCTCGGTGCCGAGTACCCCACAAGCCCTGGCCGAGCGACTCATATATCGTACGTTCATGTTCTGTTGTTTTTTTTTACTTTTTGGATGCTGTTTTTCTTGAGTTGAGATGCTGAAGAGGAAGTTTCTGGCGTCTCCTAGCAACCAGTCTTTGGATAATGGATGGCGCACAGATGTCATTCTTGTGCTTCCATTTCTTTCAGGTCCATTCACTTAAAGAGTAACCGTTAGTGATTAGCGGATGTGCTTGGATAAGGTGTTATCTGAGCATGCTCGGGGACTAACCTAGCGTCTTCAGCGTGCTTGAATAGTATGTGCGAGTCCCCGCAGCTGTTTGTTAGGCCTTCACTACATGTGTTGTGGCTGTTGAACAGCCGCGAGACATACAATCATGAAGAGAAACATGTAGAATAGCAGCAGGAGTTATAAGACACCTTCTTTCTAGCACTTATCGTGCAGTGATGAGATGTATAAAAATGAACCGTTACTATATTTTGTTGGCTGTGTAAAGACTGTGATTCCGAGCGTTGTGTTCTTTATTCTAAATGATTTGAATTCATCTCCAATAATCTCAATTGACAGAATAAACGGTAGGTATTCTGTGTCTGACCTCAAGATATATGTATTGTTCTATCACATCCTTGTTTTATACCAGCATCACAACTCTAGTAATTGCATTTACACATGATATTTTGAATGTTTCCACACCAGGTTGTCATCTTTCCATTTAGGTTTGTCCAATTTTAATGAGGTGTCAAACATGAATAGAGATTATACCTCACCTGTGCTCTAAAGTGTTGTTTTATTCTGGCATCACAACTGTATTTTTTACATGGTATTTTGTATGTTTTTACACTGGTTCATCTTTCCATTTAGGTTTCTACATTACTGAGTACTAGTGATTGAGATCTTCCTCAAAATTTTCCTAACTTGTCAAGGATGGATAGGGACAGAGACAAGATGGCGGAGACGCTGTTACACCTCACCCTAGAGATCCTCCTCCGGCTTACTGGAGAGGTGAGAGATTCTGATGACGTCACATTACATCATTCTTATCTATGGGAATAACAGATGGACAGAACTGGAGAGGTGAGGACTCTGGAAATGTCTGTAGTGAGATTTATTAATGTGTCTCTCCATAACCAGGATTACACAGTAGTGAAGAAGACCTCTAGTGAGCGCTGTCAGGACCCTGTGTCTGAGGGATGGGGAAGACCCCTGAGCCCAATCATGGGGCCTGCACCTCACCCCCTGATACATGAGGACATCAATGACCAGAAGATCCTAGAACTCACCTACAAGATGATTGAGCTGCTGACTGGAGAGGTGACACTGCTGGGAATGCTGGGACATTATACAGTAACACTATGAACGGATCGGGGGGATGATGGTATCATTGTATGTGTCAGGTTCCTATAAGGTGTCAGGATGTCACTGTCTATTTCTCCATGGAGGAGTGGGAGTATTTAGAAGGACACAAAGATCTGTACAAGGACGTCATGATGGAGGTTCCCCAGCCCCTCACATCACCAGGTAATAGACAAGACTAAATACACACGGCCTATAATTATCTGTATGTAATAGACAAATTCAATTCCTGTATGTGTTTCCTTCAGTTCTATCCAGTAAGAGGACAACACCAGAGAGATGTCCCCGTCCTCTTCTTCCCCAGGACTGTAAACAAGAAGATCCCAATGTTCCTCAGGATCATCAGGTAGATGGAGAGAACGTTCCATGAGATCTCCCCTATGATGTGTAGACAGCTGTGAAGATCTTGTGCTCAGTCTTGTTTTATCCACCAGTATTATAGAGATGGAGATGGAGATGGCAGGATTAGAGCTGATCATAGATGTGAATTCTCCATCTGTCTGTGACTGTTACAATATTTGTTTCAGGGTGAAGATCTGACCCGTATTAATACTACAGAGACATATGTAAGGAGTGATGAGCGGTGTAAAGAAGAGCTTCTTACAGATGTGGACTCAGGTGAGTTTTAACCACTAAGTGCAGAGAAGTCACAGATAGAGATGATCGATTATTTCATTGCTCTGTTCGGATTACGATCGCCAAATTTGCAATATTCGCCGACTAATTAGTTGAATATTTGCCGAACATAACTGAATGCCATTGACGTCAATGGGAGGCAAAAACAAACGCATGCACAACACCTTATAACGGCCTCAAAGCTGCCAAAATACATCAAATGAGGGACAGACACCAGGAATTCACCCACAGTATAGATTTTAGCATTGCACTGCAGTAATCAACCAGGCATGAGGTATCTGGGTCTGGGACAGCGTTTAAAGCTTTTAGTTGAACGTCACAGTAAGACAAAGTGGGTGAGGGATCGGTGTAGGGCCCCTTTGCTGGGAGCCCTGATACCACATGCAACACCTCTACATGCCTTCATGCTGAGCTACACTCAGGTGGCACAAATATCAGTTTTATAGACTACCAATGTCAGAAAAATTTAAGAATAGTAACATGGGTAGTTGAGTCCAAGGAGGTGGAGGCCTGACTGTGTCGGAGGCCTACTGCTACAGGCAACATTCATGAAGGAGACCCAACCAGGAGTGTTCACATTTCCAAAAAATATTGGCAGACACCACAAAAGTGGCATCAATTTCACTACAGTAGAAGTAGTATAATAGAGACCGACAGGTCTTTCACTACACCCAATCCAGCAGATGGACACCCAACAAGGAGTGTTCACATTTAAACAAATGAGGTCCTTGCACCTCAGAAGTGGCATCAATTTTACCACAGTAGAAGTAGTATAATAGGGACTGACAGTTCTTCCACTGCACCCAATGCCACAGATGGACATCCAACCAGGCATGTTCACATTTCATAGTGGCTGAGAAAATGTTATACCACCAGGTTGAGGACGTGAGTCACGCAAGGGACGTCTTTGAGCTTGCCTCGCCGTAGGGCCGCCACCAGGTTTGCACCATTAATTGGACACGGCCTTTCCTGGATGCAGGTTCAGTGGAGACAGCCATTGATCAAACTCGGCCTGCAATGCTGTCCACAACTCTTCATCTGTATGACTGCAATCTCCAAGGCATATCAATTTTAAGACTGTCTGATTGTGGTGAGCCCTGGCTGCGCAGTACGGAGGTGGTGGGGGTTCGCTCTGCATTGTTGGAACGCGCATCTCATTAAGGCAGAGGTTGAGAGAGCAGGTGGAGGCCCTAGAGGAGATAGAGGAGGCAGAAGCAGTGCCGGAAGTGTTAAATGTAAAGGTTTGTCCTGCAAGCCTTGGAGATTACAAGACTTGTGGAATAGCATCTGTCCCCAGTGTCACCCAGTGCCCAGTCTGCGAGATGTAACGCCCTTGGCCATGCTTACTCTTCCAAGTGTCTGTTGTGAACTGCATCCTGGCAGACAGGTGATGTCTGCGACATGCTGGCGTAGCGCAGGCACAGCTTTCTTAGAAAAGTAATGGCGGCTGGGTAATTGGTACTGGGGGACTGCGATGGCCATCAGCTTTCGGAAACCGTCTATCTACCAGGCGGAAAGGCAGCATTTCCGTGGCCAACAGATTGGAGATGGTGGAGTTCAACCTCTTAGCTTTGTCATGTGTAGGAGGAAACAATCTTTTACGTGACCACAACTGAGGAACCGTGTGCTGGCTGAAGTGCTGAGAGAGGGCAGAGTACAGTGAGCTGGACAAACTGCTGGACTCTGAGAGAGATGTAGGCAGTGATGTTACAGTGGATTGAGAAACTTGTGGTGTGCTCGTTCTCTGTGATTGGTCAAAAACATCAGGCATGTCCGCTTCCGTTCCAGTGGAAGGCGGCCTCTCAGTCAGCATGACTGGAGCAAGTAAAGAACCCGAGGTTCTGCGGTCGAAGACCTGCGTCTTAATATTTGTCACGGTAACAGAGGAGGAGGAAGAAGCAGCAGATGCGATTGATGGAGCGGCTGATGGTTGTTGAGGTCTCCTGGTCCGCATTTTTGCGCAGTGGGATTTCCACAGTAAAGCACATTGATTGCGCATGTGAAGGTTCATACATGTAGTAGTCAAATTATTGCACTTTTTACCTCGACTCGGTTTTTTAAATTTTTTGCAAGGATGGCAAATTATGTGAGTTGGCTCATCCTTTCCAGTGTCAAAAAAGGCCCAGGGTAGGCAACCCTTTCCACCCCTACAAGCTGCAGACCCGCGGACGTTGCTGGTCACAGGCACAGTTGTGGCTGAGGATGCATCACTCGTTGTGGCTGCATCACTCGTTGTGGCTGCATCACTACGTGTCTTCGACATACGGCACAACGTAACCTCCTCATCGTTCTCCGCAGATGACCTACTCAGCTGTATGTTCACGCTAACTGGTATCTAATGCCTCATCATCATCATCCTCTGTTATCAGATTCCTCGACCTTGGAGTCATCCTCCTCCTTTTCTTGCCCTGACAGCACAGTACAGTCCGCGTGAGCCTCAGATATCTGAATCTCATCAGGATCACCTCCCCACCCAGGGGTTAACGTCTGATGATGAGGGTCAGTATGCTGTTCGGACCGTTATTCATCCTGCCCCGGATCCAAGCTAAAATAATTTTGGGCATCGGTGCAGATTTCCTCCTCTAGACTCTGCAAAGCTTTTGAGTACACTTCTGATGAACATGGCATAGAATGTGTGAACAGCTCTTTGGACTCACCCATCTGTGGTTCCATACAGTCAGTTGAACGGTTGGAGAGTTGGGACGCGGGGGAAGCAAGGTGAATTTGGGTGCCACCTCTGTGGACTGTACTTGATGTGATGTTGAGGTGGAGTAAGGAGAAGAGGCCACTTGAAGTTGCACTTGCCATCCACTCAAGAACATGCCCTTTCTGGGCCTCATCAACAAGGTGTACCGCTGTGCAGCTGCCAAAGAAAGGTAGTGGTGTAGCCTGTCCAGTAATATAAGTTGTCAGTTGACTTTGCATAGGATGTGACGTTGCTTCATTAGTGCTTTCACAAACATTACCACATACCCCACGAACACCTTGAACACCAAGCCTAATTACTCTTCCACCACGGCCTCACTTTTTCCCAGTTATGTTGCTCAGATGTGGTAGGAGCACAGTATTAGCTACAAAAAATTAGATTTTAAACTCTGCAAACAGCTGAATTTCAGCGACAGTAAATTCTAAGTTGAAATATGGCGTGCTGTATCGTGTTAGTCTAGGAGCAGAAGAATTTTTTGTGGCCTCTGGATCAGGCCTCTACAGCTTGATTTCAACCCAACCGAATGACAAAGTATGATACGGTGAGTTGTCTAACTTTTTTCAACTGAAAAATTCTAATTTTTTTTTTTTTAATGTGCCTTAGGTCTGCAGCCAGTTTTATATCACCACGGCACTAAATGACAAGGTGGGATACAGCAGCCTGCTTCACATTTAGCTAGTGAAAAAATGTTATTTAGAATGCTATACTCGTGCATGGAGCACAATAGAAGCAGTGCACAACACACTTGTAGGACATGTGCCCTGCTGGCTTTGTCTGTGAACCTCAGTAATGGTCAAAAAAGAAAAAAAAATGCTGGAAGGTAAATTTAACAGCCACACTGGACACTAGCTAGATACACTATCTGATATACAACCGCCTAACGTCAAGATTTTAGCTAGTTAGTTAACAGTGCCAGTGTCAGGAGCAGCCTCTCTGCGCTGTATCAGTATCAAAATGGCGCTAAAACAAGATGTCCGCTATTTATATGGAGAGGGACATGTGATTTCAGCGGCCAATGACACAAGCCGTTGTGTCAGGACATTGTGGGTGATTCCTGCGCCCTGATTGGCTAGCCGCAATGTGCACACATAAAGTTAGTCTGACTGATTACAAGAACGCCGCGCCTCTAACCTCTGCAAACCCCTCTCCCCTCATCAAACACATGCCAAACGCTCATGATACATCACCATTATCATTGCTAAAGTGCTGAAAATACTTTTGTGGCAACGCAAATATTTTCCCACACTTTTTACCGAATGTTACCGATTTTTCCCAATTTTATAAATTTTTGCTCGTGTTTCCGAACGCGAATCTGAATTTGCTATATTCGTGCCAAATTTATGTTTGGTGATCGTTTTCCGAACATATTCGCTCATCTCTAGTCACAGATTCTTCTCCTGGGAATATATGTGCCATGGCAGAAATAATTCTTAACATGTAAATAAAAGTTGGGTGTCATGTCATTCTTTATAAAAAAGCACCATGATAAAAGGGTAAGACAAAATTATTCGGGTTCTTCAGCACTTCTGCTTGCAGAGGACAATCTCGCTTGCCTATAGAGTTTTTTTATATCCAAGTTTCTCACTTGTCCCTCGTCCGACACCAATCAGTCCCTGTATTCATTTCTGAGGGAAGCTGTTTCCAAAGCCATCCACATATTGTCAGATTATGTTATGTGACACATTTAACCCTTCATTCTTGCTCAGAAATGAAACAGTAATTAGAAAACTGAAAAGAACCATATTATTTAAAAATTCCATTGTGTCCCCTATGATTATTTTTCGTGGGAGGCCATCAGTCACTGGTTTGGGGTTAATTGTTTTGAATGCTGTGCGCTGTTATTTTTCTTCATTCAGCCAAAATACACAATGCAGAAGGATGAAAATGTGATACTTTTTTGAATGCCAGGAATGCTGGCTACTTTCCTGGAAAAGTTAGTGGTAAGACAGCTGGAGGATCAATTTTCAAATAAGTCACATGACTTTGTAAAAAGAGCACAGTAGAGAGGCAAAGTCTCTCAGAAGCAAATATGATCAGAGGTCACCAATCTATGAACAACTGCTTCTAAAAATTGAGGAACAATTTCTGAAAAATGTTCCTCAACGTAACAATTTAAATATCCCACCATCTACAAAAATCATCAGAGATTTTGAGAAATCCATGTGCACAAGGGACAAGACTGACGGTCAATATTAAAAGCTCATGATCTACGGGCCCTAAGACAGCGATACAAATATAAAACGGGCATGATACAGTCATGCAAATCACTACATGGTATCAGGAAGACTTCCAGAAATCATTGGTTGCAAACACAGTTCTCATTGTGCAATTCATAAATACGAGTTAAAATTGTATCATGTACATTGTGTGCAGAACTATTAGCCAATTTTGTATTTTTGATTAATTTTAGTATTGAACAACTAGTGTTGTCGTCAGTCCGAAAGTTTAATTATCCTGAATATTTAGAAAGTACAAGTGCAGTTATGCTTTTTTTTTTTTGAGAATATCTATGTGTGCAGAATTATTATGCAACTAAGTGAAAACCATCAGTTGTTTATTTTCATGTATAAAAGTGTGAATATTAACCAAACAACTGAAAATGTAAAAAAAACACATTTCTGACATTTCCAAAATTCATTTTAGTAACAATCATAATCCATCTATCCATAGAGACTGTCACTTTCTCAATATATTGCTGATCTAGTTTTTGGGCAGCATCAACCACAGCCTCCCAGACATTGATCAGGGAGGGAAAAAAAAACACAAAAATTGAGCTCAACTTGAGTTGGTATGCATCCAGCACATAAAAGCATGTTCACATTGGCCATAAAATATATAAACCTACAAAAGAAAAAGTGAGCAAAAACCCTGCTGTAGCTAAGTAAATAAAAAGCAAGTGCATTTAAATAACACAGTTTTTAGTAATACTGTTTTTGATCAAAAATGGCTTAAAAGCTATCCCAGAGATCATAGAGGGGACTGTTTTCCTTCACCGTAAATCTCCCATGTAAGATGGGACCACACGTTCTCAGTAGGGTTTAAGTCTGGTGAGGAAGGGTCATCATTACATTATTCTTCTTGTCTATGGTCTTTCCTGGCATCAAGCAGAGGACCCTTCAATGCCACAATGGAGAATTGTTCTGCAGGTTTAATTATACCAGCCCATAGCAGTGCCCACCTCCACCTCGCTGACAACTGAGTGGAAGTGGAGATCTGTGCCCATTACTGATCCAGCCACGGCTCCATCCATCTCGTCCATGAAGCGTCATTCTGATCTCATCAATCCATATAATTTGAATAATCTGTCTTCAGATATTTTTTGGCCCACTTGCAACGTTTCACCTTCATTGTCTTGCTCTGTGGTGGTCTGGGTTCAGTGTCCTGGCCGTGTCTCTAAGCACCGAACACCTTGTACTTCTGTGTCTGGTCGGACGCAGCCTTCTCACCTCATCCATGTCTCTGAGCACGTTGTACTTCGGTGTTTTGCTAAATAGTGGTCGAGTTCAGCCTCTTCACCTTGGTTGTGTCTTTGAGCACGGAACACCTTGTACTTCTGTGTCTTGCGCATTGGTGGTCTGGTCAGCCTCCTCACCTTGGCTGTGTCTCTGAGCACTGAACAACTTGTACTTCAGGACCTCCTGGGAGGTTGCAGTTCCAGAATATTATAGCACAGAAGGATTCCTGGTCACTAGACATTTGATTCTTCTCACACCTTTGCAGTTAATCTGCTTCTTTTTTTTCTAAACACATTTTTTTGTGACCATGTTGACTATTTTCAAAAAACGGCTGATCGTTTTGTGATTGACCCACCATCTAAACATATTCAGGAGCTGCATCCCTGTGTAAGACATTAAACAATTTTAGCTAAACTTAAGGTTTTGATCCATTGTTGCGTAAGGAAAACAAGCTGCTAATAATTCTGTACACCTTGATAAAAAGTGATGATATCCTTAGGCCAAACCCTCCATTATTACACAAATGCACATCACCTGATCTGCTTCATCCTATAAGCATTCAAGTTTATACAGGTTGGAGTTAGAGAATCTGCATAAAATGATGATATGGTCAAAATACTCACTGCCTAATAATTGTGCATTTGGCGTAGAGAAGAAGCCATTAATCAACACAATGCAGGATTTTCTCTGGGCCAAAACCCCTTTATAATGGACTGAGGCAAGATGGAAATTCATTCTGTGGTTGGTTGGATGAATCAAAATGTGAAATTCTTTATGGAAGCCACGGAGGCCGTATCCTGCAGACTCAAGAGGAGAGGGACCATCCAACTTGTTATCAGCGCACAGTTCTGCATCTCTGATAATATGGGGGCATTAGTGCCTATAGCATGGGCATCTTAAACTTTTGAAAGGCACTAACCATGCTGAGAATTTAGAGCAATATATGCTCCCATCCAGAAATCTATTTTAGGAAAGGCCTTGAATATTTCAGTAAGACAATGCTAAATCACATACTGCATCTATCACAACAGCATTGGTTTCAGAAGAAGATTTCAGGGAATAAACTGGTCACCTGCAATCCAGAACTTTCACCAATAGAAAACATGTTGCTCATTATGAAATGAGAAATCCTGCAAATATGACCCCGGGCTCTGTAGCAGCAAGAGTCCTACAGTTTGAGATCCTTGGTATAAGTTAATAATCAAATTTTGCATTTTGCTGCATGTCTTATGATTTGTACAGAAATGTTTGTTTGTTATAAAATATCAGTACAGTTTACATGTGCTTACTAAAAAAATGTTTTATTCTTGGCAGAAAACTGCACCAGGTGCTCAGAGGGATCTCCAATATCTTTACATTGTAAATTAGATGATCCTAGTATTACACAAGATCCATATGAAGAGCATGTCATTATCCAAGTTATACCTCCATTCCTTGACAGCAATGATCTATCATCTTATACTTTGAATGAGGTTCCAACTTTTGATTCATCACAGACTGTTAAAAAAAATAAATCTCACAAAAGGATTTTTATAAATCAAAGCGGTCATACGATGGAGAAACCATATTCATGTGCAGAATGTGGAAAGTGTTTTAATCAGAAATCAAAACTTATGAAACATAATAAAGTTCACACAGGGGAGAAGCCATTTTCTTGTGGAGAATGTAGGAAATGTTTTAGCGAGAAATCAGATCTTTTTAGACATCAGAGAATTCACACAGGGGAGAAGCCGTATTGTTGTTCAGAATGTGGAAAATGTTTTAACCAGAAATGTGGTCTTGATAGACATCAAAGTATACACACAGGTGTAAAGCCATATGCATGTTCAGAATGTGGGAAATGTTACGCTGCTAAATCAAATCTTGTTAGACATTTGATCACTCATGAAGAATCAAATATGTTCTCATGCTCTGAATGTGGGAAATGTTATATTGCTAGATCAGATCTTATTAGACATCTGGGAATTCACACAGAAGCAAAAATGTTCTCATGTTCACAATGTGGAAAATGTTGTAATACTAAATTAGATCTTGTTAGACATTTGGGAATTCATAAAGAAGCAAAGATGTTAACATGTTCTGAATGTGGGAAATATTTTAATCAAAAATCATATCTTATTAAACATGAGCGAAGTCACACTGGGGAGAAGCCATATTCGTGTTCAGAATGTGGAAAATGTTTTAGGCAGACATCAGATCTTGTTAAACATAAGAACATTCACACAGGGGAGAAGCCACATGTATGCTCGGAATGTGGGAAATGTTTTAACCGAAAATCAAACCTCATTAAACATAAAAACATTCATATAGGTATAAAGCCATTTTTTTGTGAAGAATGTGGGAAGTGTTTTAGCGAGAAATCAGTTCTACTTAGGCATCAGAGAATCCACACGGGTACAAAACCATTTTCATGTTCAGAATGTGGAAAATGTTTTAACCAGAAATCAACTCTTGTTAAACATCAAAATACTGTTAAACATCAAAGTACATCATAATATTAATGTTAAATTCAATCTTGTTAGACACAAGGCCTCATTCAATGTCTGTTTCTCACGCTTGGTTTTCACAAATCGAACACATACGCATTAAAGTCTACAGTGCTATCTACATATTTGTGCTTTTTGTGAACTGTATGTCCACAAAACAAATCAAGGAGACATTTTCCATCTTGATCAGAATTAAGGAGTCAAAACTATCCATACAAGTCTGAGTCTGAAAATCACAGGCAGAACACGGATGGCATCAGTCTGCTGTTTGTGAACAACATTGTAGAGGATAGGAGAAGCCTCGCAATTTTTTTTTTTCTTCATTAAAAATCACAAAGTCATGAAACAATAATGGTAAGAATTGACCACTGATCAGAAACTCATGAAACTCCAATCCAAACCTATGATGGTCCATGTTTCTAAGTACCATAAAATGCATGGACATCTGAATGAGGCCTAGGAAGGTTAACATAGGCTTCAAGCTATTTTAATGTTTTGAATGTGGGAAACTTTTTATAGTGATAAATTAAGTATTAGTAACCTTTTAAGTTATAGACTTCATTATGCACATAAAATCAATAAATACATGTGAGAATAAGTTTCTTTAGTTAATAAAGTTGCTCTTATCTGTGTTTTTTTTTTTCTTTTTTTGCTTTCTGCTGCATCATAGCTGGTCGTTCACCTTTCTGTATTTACATTTTTTGCTTAGGGGGCTTTTCCCAGCCCTAGTGATTTGATTTCTCATGAACAAACATGTCATGTATACACTTTTCAGCACGTGATGTGGCGTATGCCTGCGCAGGTTAATTTATCTCTTTTCACTAAATCTTCTACTCCCACATCTGTTCTAGGTGAGCATAAATCACATCTCCAACACAATTCAAACACTCCAGATTCACAACAGGCTGCCGAACTCATCCAACCCATGGGGTGATAATTCCTCAAAATATATACTACTGTCTGACAGTCAAAAGGCCACATAATCTCTGAAAGGCTATGGATTCTTTATACAAGAACCAATCTTATTAATGTTTTAAGCTTTAATATTAAAAGTACAGCGCTTACGCGAAAAGATATAAAAAGAGAAAAATAACAGGACACACAAATAAGCAAAACAGTTCTACAATAACAATGCAGAAACAACAGAAATACCTAAACTTTTCCATCTAAAGTTATTATTCTGCTTCCTTGAGGGAAGGCGAATGGGATTATGGATCACATCCAGCAGAAGCTGATGCCCACATGTGTACATCTGTCCATTGTGTAACTCATCTTTTATATGCTTGATCCTGGGCTCAAGTTTTCAGGACTGTCTAGATCAGTGTTTCCCAAACTCCAGTCCTCACGGCCCCCACGAATCATATTTTCAGAATTTCCATAGTGTTGCATAGGTGAGAGAATTCCTGATGCCTTGATGATACTTCCACCTTCTGCGCAATACAAAGGAAATCCTGAAAACATGACCTGTCGGGTCCATGAGGACTGGAATTTGGGAAACACTGGTCCGAATCGTATTATTAACCCCTTAGTGACAGCCATTTTGCAGCTTAATGACCAGGCCAATTTTTACAATTCTGACCACTGTCACTTTATGAGGTTATAACTCTGGAACACTTTAACGGATCCCGCTGATTCTGAGAATGTTTTTTTGTGACATTGTACTTCATATTAGTGGTAAAATTTCTTCAATATGACTTGTGTTTATTTAAGAAAAAAAATGGAAATATGGGGGAAAAATTTTTAAATTTTGCAATTTTCAAACTTTTAATTTTTATGCCCTTAAATCAGAGAGATATGTCACACAAAATACTTAATAAACAATATTTCGCACATGTCTACTTTACATCAGCACAATTTTGGAAACAATTTTTTTGTTAGGAAGGTATAAGGGTTAAATTTAACCAGCGATTTCTCATTTTTACAACAAAATTTGCAAAACCAAGCACATCACATTTAAAGTCACTTTGAGGGGTGTTCATGACAGAAAATACCCAAAAGTGACACCATTTTAAAAACTGCACCCCTCAAGGTGCTCAAAACCACATTCAAGAAGTTTATTAACCCTTTACATGCTTCACAGGAACTGAAGCAATGTGGAAGGAAAAAAACTTTTTTTACAAACATTTTATTTCAGAACCATTTTTTTTAATTTTCAAAAGTGTAAAAAGAGAAAATGAATCACAAAATGTGTTGTGCCATTTCTCCTGAATGCGCCTATACCCCATATGTGGGGGTAATCCACTATTTGGGCGCACGGCAGAGCTTGGAAGGAAGGAGTGCCGTTTGACTTTTTCAATGCAGAATTGGATGGAATTGAGATTGAATGCATTGTCGCATTTGGAGAGCCCCTGATGTGCCTAAACAGTGGAAACTCCCCACAAGTGAGACCATTTTGGAAACTAGACCCCTTAAGGAACTTATCTAGATGTGTGGTGAGCACTTTGAACCCCCAAGTGCTTCACAGAAGTTTATAACGCAGATCCGTGAAAATAAAAAATATTTTTTTTCCAGAAAAATGATCTTTTCACCCCCAATTTTTTACTTTCACAACGGTAACAGGAGAAATTGGATCCCAAAACCTGTTGTCCTGAGTACACTGGTATCCCATATGTGGGGGAACCTCTGTTTGGCACACGTTTGGGCTCGGAAGGGAAGTAGTAATGTTTTGAAATTCAGACTTTGATGAAATGGTCTGCTGGCATCATGTTGCGTTTGCAGAGCCCCTGATGTGCCTAAACAGTAGAAACCCCCCACAAGTGACCCCATATTGGAAACTAGAACCCCAAGGAGCTTATCTAGATGTGTGGTGCGCACTTTGAACCCTCAAGTGCTTCACAGAAGTTTATAACGCAGGGCCGTGAAAATAAAAAATCTTTTTTTTCCACAAAAGTAATTTTTTTTTAACCCACAATTTTTTATTTTCTCAAGGGTAACAGAAGAAATTAGACCCCTAAAGTTGTGCAATTTGTCTTGAGTACGCTGATGCCCCATATGTGGGGGTAAACCACTGTTTGGGTGCACAGCAGAACTCAGAAGGGAGTGAGCACCGTTTGACTTTTTGAACACAAAATTGGCTGGAATCAATGATGGCGCCATGTCATGTTTGGAGACCCCCTGATGTACCTAAACAGTGGAAACCATCCCAATTCTAACCCCAACACAACCCTAATCCCAACCAAAACCCTAATCCCAACCCTAAAACTTTAGCCCAAATCACTTTAGCCCAACTCTAAACCCTAATGGGAAAATTTAAATAAATATATTTTCTTTATTTTATTATTTTTCCCTAACTAAGGGGGTGATAAAAGGGGGTTTATTTACTTTTTTTTTATTTTGATCACTGTTATAGGGTCTATCACAGTGACCAAAATGAAGCAATAGGAAAAAACTTCCAACTGTTGCCAGGTGCCGGCCGGAAGATCTCAGCGGGTGCAGTGCACATGCGCCCGCCATTTTCTTACCGGAAAAAGACGCCTGCAGCTGTGGGGGGAAGCCAGGAGAACTAAGGACACCGGAAGGTACCAGGGGGATTGGGGACCCTATTTCTCCTCTGATGTGCGATCACATTAGAGGAGAGAGAAATTAAATGGCACATCAGACTTTTTTTTTTACAGTCGCCATTATGCGGTTAATAACGGTGATCGCAACACAGGGGTTGGTAATAACCGACCCGTATCATGTTCTTTGGGAGAAATTCCGACTCTGGGGGGTGCTATACACTTTTTCCACAGCACCGTGAAGTCACGGCTCTGTGGTTTAAGTACCCTTAACTGCCGCTGTTAAAAGGCGTAGTGGCGGTCATTAAAGGGTTAAAATCAAAGTTCTTTATCTGGGCCATGGGCTTAGATGTAAGCATCTTGCAAATGAAATGTCTTATTTTTTCCAACCAACCCCCTCCAAATAGTAAATGGGAAAAGTCCGGCCTCATCACAAACGACATTATCAGCATCATTAAACCGCATTATCCCATATGTGGTTGAAAAATACTGTTTTATCTTAGAAGGGGAAGAAGAGGTATTCAGTTTAATCTGGACTAGATTGCAGATACATGCTGCATTTGCAGATCTACTGTGGTGCCAAAAAAGCAGAAATAATCTCCGCTAAAAAAGTGACTCAATTTTGGAAATAATACCCCTTAAGGCCGGGATCACACATGCGACAAAGTCGTCCAACACTCGCATGTGAAATCCCAGCTCTGGCACCGCGCACTCCACTCCCGAGTGCCGGCGCCAGAGCTGGGATTTCACATGCGAGTGTCGGACGACTTCGTCGCATGTGTGATCCCGGCCTTAAGGAATTCATCTAGGCATGGGGTGTGCATTTTAACCCCTTTCCAACATCGAGCGTAATAGTGAGCCAATGTCGGACTCCCCCTTTGATGTGGGCTCTTGCGGTAAACCCACATCTTTCCCAGGACATGTCAGCTGTTGTGAACAGCTGACATGTGCCTGCAATAGCCGCGGGTGGAATCGCGATTCACCCGCGGCTATTAACTAGTTAAATGCCGCTGTCAAATGCTCACAGCGGCATTTAACAAGCGCTTCTGGCAATCGCATCGGAAACCAGCCCACCGGTGACCCCCGTCACGTGATCACGGGTCACCGGTGTGTTGGGGGTCATGATTTCCACTTTGTTTCTGTTACTTTGTGTCGGGGCTGTCAGTCTGTGCTGCAATCACCTGTGTTCATTTTCCTTAATCAGGCTTCTACTTAAGTGCTAGTTCCTCCCCCCATTGTCAATCGTACACTTTCTGTTGCCTGTGTAACATTAATCCCTCTGCGATCTGTGCCTGACCCTGCTTGACTTGATTCTCTTCCCAGACTCTGACCCTTTGCTTGTGACCTGACTTTGCTCATGCCTGCTCCCTGTAACCTGTTTTGTCTCTCTGGCTTTCCTGACCATGGCTCGTGTATTGGACTTCGTCTCTGACTTCCCTTTGTCGTACTGCACCATTTCCTGGATCTGACCTCGGATTGTTTGACCTCCCTTTACTTACAGTAAGCAGTTTATATATTTACTACCGTGACTCGCGTTACAGTTGGCATGACAACCGGAGGTCTCCTGGAGACCTCTATGGTTGTCAGTGCTGACTTGATGTGAGCGCCACCCAGTAGTCGGCGCTCATAGCAAGTGAGTAATTCCACTACATAGAGATAAGCTGTTCATTGCCTCTATGTAAAACTGGGTCTGAACTGAAAAAGTAAGTTGATGTGTATGCAAAATGTAAATGCATATCAAACACATGACCATTAAACAGAGAAAACAAAAAACAAGAAGCAAATATCCTAAAATAAAACAAAATAAAAAATATATTGCAAAACATGCATGAAGTTGTAATAATAATAAAAAGGGTATTTGGTAAACATAATTTTGATCAAAAGAATGTACAAGCCATCCCGCCACGTCAAGGCAACCCTTTGTGGGACAGTCCTACTCTAATATTAAAAACCTTTCCACTTGTCAAGTGACGTAAATGTGAACAAGGCAGAGGGACTGAACCCACCAGTTGAAGCATAGGCCAGACAGGATGGATTTTTCAGCTCAAAAGCAGGGCGGTCACACCCTTATATGCACAAAATGCACTGAGAACTAAATGAAAAACTGGGTCTGAACTGAAAAAGTTATATTTTTTTTATTTTGTTTTATTTTAGGATATTTGCTTCCTGTTTTTTGTTTTCTCTGTTTAATGGTCATGTGTTTGATATGCATTTACATTTTGCATACACATCAACTTACTTTTTCAGTTCAGACCCAGTTTTTCATTTAGTTCTCAGTGCATTTTGTGCATATAAGGGTGTGACCGCCCTGCTTTTGAGCTGAAAAATCCATCCTGTCTGGCCTATGCTTCAACTGGTGGGTTCAGTCCCTCTGCCTTGTTCACATTTACGTCACTTGACAAGTGAAAAGGTTTTTAATATTAGAGTAGGACTGTCCCACAAAGGGTTGCCTTGACGTGGCGGAATGGCTTGTACATTCTTTTGATCAAAATTATGTTTACCAAATACCCTTTTTATTATTATTACAACTTCATGCATGTTTTGCAATATATTTTTTATTTTGTTTTATTTTAGGATATTTGCTTCTTGTTTTTTGTTTTCTCTGTTTAATGGTCATGTGTTTGATATGCATTTACATTTTGCATACACATCAACTTACTTTTTCAGTTCAGACCCAGTTTTTCATTTAGTTCTTAGTGCATTTTGTGCATATAAGGGTGTGACCGCCCTGCTTTTGAGCTGAAAAATCCATCCTGTCTGGCCTATGCTTCAACTGGTGGGTTCAGTCCCTCTGCCTTGTTCACATTTACGTCACTTGACAAGTGGAAAGGTTTTTAATATTAGAGTAGGACTGTCCCACAAAGGGTTGCCTTGACGTGGCGGGATGGCTTGTACATTCTTTTGATCAAAATTATGTTTACCAAATACCCTTTTTATTATTATTACAACTTCATGCATGTTTTGCAATATATTTTTTATTTTGTTTTATTTTAGGATATTTGCTTCTTGTTTTTGTTTTCTCTGTTTAATGGTCATGTGTTTGATATGCATTTACATTTTGCATACACATCAACTTACTTTTTCAGTTCAGACCCAGTTTTTCATTTAGTTCTCAGTGCATTTTGTGCATATAAGGGTGTGACCGCCCTGCTTTTGAGCTGAAAAATCCATCCTGTCTGGCCTATGCTTCAACTGGTGGGTTCAGTCCCTCTGCCTTGTTCACATTTATGTCACTTGACAAGTGGAAAGGTTTTTAATATTAGAGTAGGACTGTCCCACAAAGGGTTGCCTTGACGTGGCGGGATGGCTTGTACATTCTTTTGATCAAAATTATGTTTACCAAATACCCTTTTTATTATTATTACAACTTCATGCATGTTTTGCAATATATTTTTTATTTTGTTTTATTTTAGGATATTTGCTTCTTGTTTTTTATTGCCTCTATGTAGCAGAGCCGATTGGGTTGTGGCAGCTTTAAGTCTCCCATGGAGACTATTGAAGCATGCCATAAGTAAAAACAAATTTTAAAAAAAATTATAAAAAAATATAAAAGTTCAAGTCACCCCTCCTTTTGCCCCATTCAAAATAAAACATTAAAAAAAAATCAAATATACAGTGGGTTCGGAAATTATTCAGTCCCCTGATTTTTCACTTTGTTTCATTGCAGCCATTTGGTAAATGCAAAAAAGTTCATTTTTTCTCATTAATGTACACTCTGCACCCCATCTTTATAGAAAAAAAATGAAATGTAGAAACTTTTGCAAATTTATTAAAAATAAAAACTGAAATATCACATGGTAATAAGTATTCAGACCCTTTGCTCAGTACTGAGTAGAAGCACCCTTTTGAGCTAGTACAACCATAAGTCTTCTTGGTAATGATGCAGCAAGTTTTTCACATCTGGATTTGTGGATCCTCTGCCATTCTTTCTTGCAGATCCTCTCCAGTTCCGTCAGGTTGGATGGTGAACGTTGGTGAACAGCCATTTTCAGGTCTCTCCAAAGATGCTCAATTGGGTTTAGGTCAGGACTCTGGCTGGGCCTGTCAAGAATGGTCACAGAGTTGTTTTGAAGCCACTCCTTTGTTATTTTAACTGTGTGCTTGGGGTCCTTGTCTTGTTGGAAGGTGAACCTTCAGCCAAGTCTGAGGTCCAGAGCACTCTGGAAGAGGTTTTCATCCAAGATATCTCTGTACTTGGCCAAATTCATGTTTACTTTAATTGCAATCAGTCGTCCTGTCCCTGCAGTTGAAAAACAACCCCATAGCATGATGCTGCCACCACCATGTTTCACTGTTGGGATTGTATTGGGCAGGTGATGAGCAGTGCCTGGTTTCTCCACACATACCGCTTAGAATTATCATCAAAAAGTTCTATCTTCGTCTCATCAGACCAGAGAATTTTATTCCTCATAGTCTGGGAGTCCTTCATGTGTTTTTTTTTAGCAAACTCTACGTGGGCTTTCATAAGTCTTGCACTGAGGAGAGGCTTCCGTTGGGCCACTCTGCCATAAAGGCCCGACTGGAGGAGGGCTGCAGTGATAATTGACTTTGTGTAACTTTCTCCCATCTACCTACTGCATTTGTGGAGCTCAGCCACAGTGATCTTGGGGTTCTTTACCTCTCTCACCAAGGCTCTTCTCCCACGATTGCTCAGATTGGCTGGACGGCCATGTCTAGGAAGACTTCTGGTGGTCTCAAACTTCTTCCATTTAAGGATTATGGAGGCCACTGTGCTCTTAGGAAACATGAGTACTGCAGAAATTCTTTTGTAACCTTGGCCAGATGTGTGCCTTGCCACAATTCTGTCTCTGAGCTCCCTGGTCAGTTCCTTTGACCTCATGATTCTCATTTGGTCTGACATGCACTGTGAGTTGTGAGGTGTTATATAGACAGGTGTGTGCCTTTACAAATCAAGTCCTATCAGTTTAATTAAACTCAGCTGGACTCCAATGAAGGAGTAGAACCATCACAAGGAAATGGACAGCATGTGACATAAATATAAGTGTCTGAGCAAAGGGTCTGAATACTTATGACCATGTGATATTTCAGTTTTTCTTTTTAATAAATTTGCAAACATTTCTAAATGTCTGGTTTTTATCAGTCAAGATGGGGTGCAGAGTGTACATTAATGAGAAAAAAATGAACTTTTTTGCATTTACCAAATGGCTGCAATGAAACAAGGAATGACAAATTTAAAGGGGTCTGAATACTTTCTGAATCCACTGTACACATATTTAATATCGCCATGTTCAGAATCGCCCGATCTATCAATAAAAAAAAGATTAACCTGATCGCTAAATGGCGTAGCGAGAAAAAAGTCAAAACGCCAGAATGATGTTTTTTGGTCACCGCGACATTGCATTAAAATACAATAACGGGCGATCAAAAGATCATATCTGCAAATGGTATCATTAAAAACGTCAGCTCGGCATGCAACAAGTAAGCCCTCACCCAACCAGAGATCACCAAAAATGGAAACGCTACGAGTATTGGAAAAAAAAATTTCACCACTTAGATAAAAAAGAACCTAGACATGTTTGGTGTCTCTGAACTCGTAATGACCAGGAGAATCATAATGGTCAGTTTTAGCATTTAGTCAACCTAGTGAAAAAGCCAAACAAAAAATAAGTGTGGGATTGCACTTTTTTTGCAATTTCACTGCACTTGGAATTTTTTTCCCGTTTTCTAGTACATGACGAGGTAAAACCAATGGTGACATTGAAAAGTACAACTCGTCCCGCAAAAAGCCCTCACATGGCCATATTGACGGAAAAATAAAGTTATGGCTCTGGGAACAAGAGAAGCGAAAAACGAAAACACAAAAACGAAAATACATCCAGGGGTTAAGGGGTTAATCCATAGGTGCTCTAATGCACTTTTCAAAACAAGTTTTGTTTTTGCTTGCCAATGTTATATTTTGTTTTAGTAATTTTTATTTGAGGACATTTTACAATATCACGGTAAAGGAAAAGGTTACATGTGGCAATATAACATGAGTTGAAATTCAACATATATAATATTATTGGAGTATGTCGAATAATATCATAGATGCTATATGAAGGATAATAATAAAAATTTAGATAATAAAAATTTAGAACCAATGTTATTGTGAGGGATCTTACAGGGGAAGGGGGGTCATCTTCGCTCACCTTGGGGGAGGGGAGAGGACCTAGCAGGGCTCGGCTCTCTGGCGCCACCACTTGCTCCAGGTCAGTCAGGGAATTGCACCTAGGGCAAATAGTTGCCGGAAAGGCTTCCCTTATAGGCACGAGTTAGCGAGGCGCTCCCAGTGAGGGGGGATATATATAAACCTGGCCGTCACTGCCAGAGTTCCTCACTAAAACAATACGGTATTCTGCCACCAGTTCCTCGTTTGAAGTAAGCCCCGTCCAACAGCAGGCTTATATTGGGTCAGGAACCCACCTGGGTAGCGTATCATATAACCAACCGAGCATGCGGATGTGGGAATTTGTGGATCGAGATAAAAGAGCAGCCCAAGATTAATTTTATATTTAATCGCCTAAAAGGCGCACTAGAAATATACAAGCATGTATTTACAGAACAATATACAGGTATGCAGTCAGGAGTGTAGTACAAAGGATAGGGTATAGATAGATTGCAATTACCGTGTTGTGTAGTATGTGACCACAGGGAGGCGCTGATGGATCACAGGTCCAAATCTTAGTTACAGGCTTTCCTAGCTCCGTCTGAAAACGGGTCCTCCAGTCAAAAGAAAACTACAAACTGAGCTCCAAGTGAGGAGCTTGTCTTAGTGTTCGCTCCCTGTCCTTGGACCCTTGGTATGTGACCCGGCTTGTCTTCTGACCTGTTTTACTGTCTCTTTTCTCTGTTATCTCTGCTACTTTCTGGCTATGACTTTTGGCTTGTATTTGACCACGTGTATTTCTGTAACCTCTGGTACTTCTTGTCCTGACTGTTTCTGACTCGGTTCATCTGACCACTCTTTCGCCACCTTTTGGTGCTTGTGCTGCTGCTGAGTGGTCCGCTGTATGTGCAACCTCCCCCCCCTCACCAGCATCCCCTGGTTGAGGTTGCACTATAATGCACTGCAGCAGCATTACATTATCACTGACCCATACATTTAAAGGGGGGATTTTGAATTTTTTTTTTCTCTGGTCATGGATCCGCTTCATAACTTGGCAGATCAGGTGTCCAGTTTGATACAGATGATGCGGGATTTATCGGTGGAACATCGGACCCTTGCCACATCTCCTACTCAATTACAAAAACAGTGGACGGAGACTGTTAAGACCGTGCAGGGAACCACCCTTCATACTGTTAGTCGACCTGGTGATTCTGCAGATGTCGCTTTGCCCTCTCCTGAACCCTCGGTTAAGCTTTCTGACACCTTTTCTGGAAAGAAAGATGAATTTCGTATGTTCAGGGAGAGTTGTAAATTATTGTTTTCTCAGACCTCGATCATCGGGAATGAGACTCAGCGGGTGGGGATTATAATCTCCTTACCCAGGGAGGTTCCCCAATCTTGGGCTTTCTCACTTATCCCCCCCTCTGTCCCTGAACTGATGTCGGTGGATAGGTTCTTTGAAGCCCTAGGAATTATCTACGACGAACTGGACCATGTTAGGGTTGCAGAGGACACGATCATGGGTCTGGTTCATGGGAAGAGCTCATCTGAGTGGTATAGCTCCGAGTTCCATCAGTGATCCACTGAGGTGTCCTGGGATGAATCTGCGCTGAGATGTCAGTTTAGGAGAGGACTGTCGGATCACCTGAAAGATGCTCTGGCTCTCCATCCACCACCCAGCTCATTGGAGGAGGCTATGACTCAGGCTATCCGTATGGATCGGAGGCTGCGAGAGAGAGGTGTTACACAGCGAGAGGTTCCATTGCTCCCTGCTAATCCTGTTGTTTTACCACCGTCTGAACCTATGGAGGTGGGGGCCATCAACCTCAAGGAGAAGGAGAGGAGACAGCAACGTGAAGGAAAGCTGTGTTTTTACCCCAGACATTGGAAAAAGGACTTTCCCTCTTGCCCATCGACTAACAAGTGGCTGAGTCTGGGTGATTGTCGAGGAGGTCACCCAGACTCTCAGGTACCTTTTTCCTCATTCTCTAAAGAACTGTTGGAAGTAAAACTTAAGGTACTGCCACACTAAACGCTCCCGCTAACGATCACAATAACGACGCATACTAATGCGATCGTTTTTGTGATCGTTTTAATGTCGCTAGTAGCTGCCACACTTAGCGATCTCGTTAACGACACATAAGCGGTTAGCGATCTCCTTAACGACTTTGCGATGTAAAAAACAGCGCACATCGTTCACAAAAGGTGCCAGACACAGCGATATAGGCTCACCAGCGGGACGCCAATGATCAAAATACGGTCCAGAACTCTAGTGAACGATCAGCGAGATCACAGCAGGGGCCACGTCGTTTCTACATGCCACACACAACAGCGTCACTAACGAGATCGCTAAATAGTGACGTATTTTAGCGATCTCGTTAGCGACGCTGTTTAGTGTGGCATACCCTTTAGTTGTGGGAGTTAATTCACGCCAACTTCTGCTTTCGTGGACTGCGGGTCATCTCTGAACTTTATTGACTCTTGGTGACCAAGTGTAAGTTAGGGACAGTTAGGCTGGAGTCTCCTATTCATATTGTTGCCATTGACAAAATACTGCTGGCTAAGAATGTCATTAAATTTGTCTCGGAGGAGTTTCTCCTTAAAGTGGGTTCCCCTGGTTACTGTTACATAACCCTGTCATTGACTGGGAATCTCTGAACATTGTGAACTGCGGTCCCAAATGTGCTACGAAATGTCTTGTTTCTGTATCTGTGTCATCCGTCAGTCTGATGGGTATTCCAGCTAGGCTCAGAGATATTGCGTTCTGATATTATAGGTTATTTTCCAGATTCAATACCTCATAACCTTGCTGTGATTTGTTGTACGATGACGAGTTATATCAGTGTGCTTCATCACCCAAAAGGGCCAGCTGGCTTGCAGCTGCAGAAGTTTTCACAAGTTAGTGTTATCAGCTTCAAAGGCTTGTTCTTGGTTTTTAAGTAAAGATAATCACTGCATGGCTTTTTATGGCCTTGGGGAATGCAAGGGTGGGGGCACATTTCAGGAGAGGAAGTTGTCCTGAACTTAGAATCCAAGCTGGATGTGTACCTCGGATATCAGAAAATAACTCATATTTTCCTGACACCTCCCCCTTTTGGACTACGCTACGGAAGCAGGACCTCTCATTAATCCTCCATGCGTACCTCTGTGGGCTCGCCCCACCAGGATAACCGGTCTGCATTGCTATGCTCAATGCCCTTTTTGTGTTTAATGGTAAAGTTGTACTGCTGGAGGGCCAGGCGTAGCAAGCTTCCATTTTTACCAGACACAATGTGCAGCCAACTCGGGTTGTGGTCAGTTACGATGGTGAAGGTGCGCCCTTACAGGTAGGGCTGCAAACATTGCAGGGCCTAAACCATGGCCAGGCACTCCTCTATGGTGGGATAGGCCACTTCACTCAGCAGGAGCACAGCACCGAGGCCAAACTCTGGCGTTGGTATGTACTAAGAACGGCCGACTACTGTCGACTGCCCTTAGCACAGGACAGCTGCTCAGGGCTGCTTTCAAAGCCCGAAAGGCCACCCCACTGCCATTTGTCCAATTGACTGTGTGAGGTAGGTTTTTCTTGGTGTGGTCTGTGAAGGGCTTCGCTAGGCTACTATAGTTTTGTACAAAGCGCCTATAGTACCCCACAGTGCCGAAGGACATCAACCGCTTCTTGGTCCTGGGGTGGGCCAGGATGCGATAGCATCCACTTTACCAGTCTCTGGCCTCATAGTCCCCCCGCCTACCTGGTGCCCCACGTAGTGGACCTCGCTCATGCCCATCTGGCACTTTCCTGGCTTGATGGTCAGGCCTGCTTGGTGGATGGCAATGTCATGCAGGTATGCCAACGCGTACCTCTCCAGTCCCTGGAGAAAGTGGTTGACCATCCGCTGGAAGGTGGCAGGGGCATTCTTCATGTCACATGATCAGGGGCCTCAGTGTATGCAGGATTCTGCTATGCTGGTTGTCATGGTGCTGGATGAGGGGAAGTTTATGTGTGGGTTCAGGAGGGGTTTACAGGGTGGATGTAGCAGAGCCGTGTGTGTACGAGGTGTACGGCGCGGAACCGTGTGTGTACGAGGTGTACGGAGCGGAGCCGTGTGTGTACGAGGTGTACTGAGCGGAGCCGTGTGTTTATGAGGTGTACGGAACAGAGCCGTGTGTGTACGAGGTGTACGGAGCAGAGCCGCGTGTGTACGAGGTGTACAGAGCGAGGCCGTGTGTGTACGAGGTGTACGGAGCGGAGCCGTGTGTGTACGAGGTGTACGGAGCGGAGCTGTGTGTGTACGAGGTGTACGGAGCGGAGCCGTGTGTACAGGGTGTACGGAACAGAGCTGTGTGTGTATGAGGTGTACAGAGCAGAGCCGTGTGTTTACGAGGTGTACGGAGTGGTGCCGTGTGTACAGGTTGTACGGAACAGAGCCGTGTGTGTACGAGGTGTACGGAGCGGAGCCGTGTGTGTACGAGGTGTACGGAGCGGAGACGTGTGTACAGGGTGTACGGAACAGAGCTGTGTGTGTACGAGGTGTACGGAACAGAGCCGTGTGTGTACAACATGTACGGAGCAGAGCAATGTATATGAGGTGTATGGAGTGGAGCCATGTGTGTACGAGGTGTACGGAGCGGAGACGCGTGTACAGGGTGTACGGAACAGAGCTGTGTGTGTATGAGGTGTACAGAGCAGAGCCGTGTGTTTACGAGGTGTACGGAGTGGTGCCGTGTGTACAGGTTGTACGGAACAGAGCCGTGTGTGTACGAGGTGTACGGAGCGGAGCCGTGTGTGTACGAGGTGTACGGAGCGGAGACGTGTGTACAGGGTGTACGGAACAGAGCTGTGTGTGTACGAGGTGTACGGAACAGAGCCGTGTGTGTACAACATGTACGGAGCAGAGCAATGTATATGAGGTGTATGGAGTGGAGCCATGTGTGTACGAGGTGTACGGAGCGGAGACGCGTGTGTACGGAGCGGAGTCGATTGTGTACGAGGTGTATGGAGAGGAGCCATGTGTGTACGAGTTGTACGGAGCAGAGCCATGTATGTACAACATATACGGAGCGGAGCCATGTGTATGAGGTGTATGGAGCGGAGCCGTGTGTGTACGAGGTGTACGGAGCGGAGCCGCGTGTGTACGGAGAGGAGCTGTATGTGTACAAGGTTACGGAGTGGAGCCGCGTGTGTACGAGGTGTACGGAGCGGAGCTGCGTGTGTACAGAGCGGAGCCATGTGTGTATGAGGTCTACAGAGCGGAGCCACGTGTGTACGAGGTGTACAGAACAGAGCTGTGTGTGTACGAGGTGTACGGAACAGAGCCGTGTGTGTACAACATGTACGGAGCAGAGCAATGTATATGAGGTGTATGGAGTGGAGCCATGTGTGTACGAGGTGTACGGAGCGGAGACGCGTGTACAGGGTGTACGGAACAGAGCTGTGTGTGTATGAGGTGTACAGAGCAGAGCCGTGTGTTTACGAGGTGTACGGAGTGGTGCCGTGTGTACAGGTTGTACGGAACAGAGCCGTGTGTGTACGAGGTGTACGGAGCGGAGCCGTGTGTGTACGAGGTGTACGGAGCGGAGACGTGTGTACAGGGTGTACGGAACAGAGCTGTGTTGTACGAGGTGTACGGAACAGAGCCGTGTGTGTACAACATGTACGGAGCAGAGCAATGTATATGAGGTGTATGGAGTGGAGCCATGTGTGTACGAGGTGTACGGAGCGGAGACGCGTGTGTACGGAGCGGAGTCGATTGTGTACGAGGTGTATGGAGAGGAGCCATGTGTGTACGAGTTGTACGGAGCGGAGCCATGTATGTACAACATATACGGAGCGGAGCCATGTGTATGAGGTGTATGGAGCGGAGCCGTGTGTGTACGAGGTGTACGGAGCGGAGCCGCGTGTGTACGGAGAGGAGCTGTATGTGTACAAGGTGTACGGAGTGGAGCCGCGTGTGTACGAGGTGTACGGAGCGGAGCTGCGTGTGTACAGAGCGGAGCCATGTGTGTATGAGGTGTACAGAGCGGAGCCACGTGTGTACGAGGTGTACAGAGCAGAGCCGTGTGTGTTCCAGGTGTACAGAGCGGAGCCGTGTGTGTACGAGGTGTATGGAGTGGAGCAGTGTGTGTACGAGGTGAGCGGAGCTGTGTGTGTACGAGGTGTACAGAGCAGAGCCGTGTATGTGCGAGGTGTACGGAGCGGAACCGTGTGTATACGTGGTGTACGGAGCAGAGCCGCGTCTGTGCGAGATGTACGGAGCGGAGCCGTGTGTGTACGAGGTGTATGATGTGTACAGGGCAACACACATTTCAGTGTTGCAAGGTTTTTATTCATTCGTGAAAGCAAATATAAGCCGAATGTTGCTGTGAAATGTGCGACAAAGTTAGACATTTTGTCCTTGCTTGGTCTTTATCATAATGTCTTTTGGTTGTTGTGATAAGGGGAATATTATTTCTCAAGAAGAAAAGACTTCAAAGGGTATAGGCAATAAGGTGCTGTGCTGTCATGGCTTCATGTGGCGTTCCTCATCATAGAGAGACTGCGCTTTGGGACAGCCTGTGTACAGGTCTTTCCTTGGTTTCTCTTTCATAGGGCAGGAAGATAAGACTCCTACAATCCGGCCACAGAGCACGAGCATCTCATTAACTGAAAACTCCTGACACTGATTACACAAGATGGATTTCTTCACCCAAGGTATCAATTTAATCAGTTTTTTGGCACCAACCTGAAAGTATCTGTAGTTTACTTAACCTGTCAGGAGGATTTGCTTTCTTTAAGGGCTCATACCCACTTGCGAGAAATACGGACGAGTGCAATCCGATAAAAAATCCGTTTGCACTCAGGCCAATGTTATTCAATAGGTGACATCTCATTTGCGAGTTTTTTTCTCAGTGGAAATCGGACTGAGAAAAAAATTGCAGCATGCTGTGTATTGCTGCAATTCTCAGATGAGACTCGCCAATACAAGTCAATGGGTGCGAGAAAAAAATCAGCCCTCGCACCATCTATTATATTCTAACTTATTCTATTCTATACTATACCCGGCATCTACCAGCTTTTAATATATCCATCTATATATACACTGCTCAAAAAGTAAAGGGAACACTCAAATAACACATCCTAGATCTGAATAAATGAAATATTCTCATTGAATACTTTGTTCTGTACAACGTTGAATGTGCTGACAACAAAATCACACAAAAATCATCAATGGAAATCAAATTTATTAACCAATGGAGGCCTGGATTTGGAGTCACACACAAAATTAAAGTGGATTGAAATGTCCTTAAAACAAGTCAAAATGATGCTCAGTAGTGTGTGTGGCTTCCACATGCCTGTATGACCTCCCTGTGCCTGTATGACCTCCCTACTGTACAACGCCTGGGCATGCTCCTGATGAGGCGGCGGATGGTCTCCTGAGGGATCTCCTCCCAGACCTGGACTAAAGCATCCTCCAACTCCTGGACAGTCTATGGTGCAACGTGACGTTGGTGGATGGAGCGAGACATGATGTCCCAGATGTGCTCAATCGGATTCAGGTCTGGGGAACGGGCGGGCCAGTCCATAGCTTCAATGACTTCATCTTGCAGGAACTGCTGACACACTCCAGCCACAAGAGGTCTGGCATTGTCCTGCATTAGGAGGAACCCAGGGCCAACCGCACCAGCATATGGTCTCACAAGGGTTCTGAGGATCTCATCTCGGTACCTAATGGCAGTCAGGCTACCTCTGGTGAGCACATGGAGGGCTGTGCGGCCCTCCAAAGAAATGCCACCCCACACCATTACTGACCCACTGCCAAACCAGTCATGCTGAAGGATGTTGATGGCAGCAGATCGCTCTCCACGGCGTCTCCAGACTCTGTCACGTCTGTCAAATATGCTCAGTGTGAACCTGCTTTCATCTGTGAAGAGCACAGGGCACCAGTGGCGAATTTGCCAATCCAGGTGTTCTGTGGCAAATGCCAAGCGTCCTGCACGGTGTTGGACTGTGAACACAGCCCCCTTCTGTGGACGTCATGCACTCAGACCATCCTCATGGAGTCGGTTTCTGCACATTTGTGGCCTGCTGAAGGTCATTTTGCAGGGCTCTGGCAGTGCTCCTCCTGTTCCTCCTTGCACAAAGGCGGAGGTAGCGGTCCTGCTGCTGGGTTGTTGCACTCCTATGGCCCCCTCCACGTCTCCTGGTAGTGCCTCCAGCCTCTGGACACTACGCTGACAGACACAGCAAACCTTGCCACAGCTTGCATTGGTGTGCCATCCTGGATGAGCTGCACTACCTGAGCCACTTGTGTGGATTTTAGAGTCTGTCTCATGCTACCACGAGTGTAAAAGCACAACCAACATCAAAAGTGACCAAAACATCAGCCAGAAAGCATTGGTACTGAGATGTGGTCTGTGGTCCCCACCTGCAGAACCACTCCTTTATTGAGTGGGTCTTGATAATTGCCAATAATTTCCATCTGTTGTCTATCCCATTTGCAAATAGAAATGAAAGTCCAGCTCACCAGTGCAGCATACCAGGAATCGGAGCAAGGAACCGCTGTGTCAGACGTAGAACATTGCAAAAAGAGAAAATCCAGCTCAACGATGAAGTGAAGATAAAAAAATCTTTATTCACTTGTCGTTCCAAATACAGAGAAGTATCAGCATAGATGGCAGCAGATGAATGCGTTATCAACGCGTTTCAGGTGACGCAGCACCCTTAGTTATGATCTTGATGACTAAGGGTGCTGCGTCACCTGAAACGCGTTGATAACGCATTCATCTGCTGCCATCTATGCTGATACTTCTCTGTATTTGGAATGACAAGAGAATAAAGATTTTTTTATCTTCACTTCATCGTTAAGCTGGATTTTCTCTTTTTGCACTATTCCATTTGCACAACAGCATGTGAAATTGATTGTCAATCAGTGTTGCTTCCTAAGTGGACAGTTTGATTTCACAGAAGTTTGATTTACTTGGAGTTATACTCTGTTATTTAAGTGTTCCCTTTATTTTTTTTTGAGCAGTGTATATATGTGAACATGGTATGTAATGATATTATGGTGTTCAATGGGGAATGTAAAAGAAGAGATTGGACAAGGAAATGACAATCATAATTCTTCTTTTTCTTGTTAAATAATATATCTTTATTTAGCTTGCAAATCCACAGACAAATCGCAAAGAAAACCGCATGAAAATCCGCATCAAAACTGCGCAGATTTTAAACTGCATTTTCTGCCAAGAGAGGAAGAATCCACGCAGAATTTTACAACAGCAAATCCGCAACATGTGCACATAGCCTTAGACTTGGTTTTAATGATAGCCAGGGACAAGGAGGAACCCAGGAGAGGTCTGGATCATTTATTTGAAAATGGTCACCATATTAGTTTTGCATTGGTTTCTTGGCACATAGTGCCAGTCACTACAGAGTCTCAAAAATTATGTTCAACGACCGAGCTGTCACAGGAAGGTTTTCTCAAACAGCTCCAACTGTTATGGCGGCGTCAGGGTCTGTGATTTCCACAGATTTAGACAATCCTTGTTGGGACTCCATAGGTAGCTATGGTCAGCACTGAGTAACTCAGGCGTTGACTTCTAGAGCTGCAGCTCTTAGAAGGCACCTTGCAGTAAAGAAATTAATTTTATATATACCGAAGCTAGATCTTTCCTTCTCCTGCATATACTTTGCGCCCAGCAGAGGCGTCAATAGCGTGGCTTCTGTGCCGATTGTTCCTCCAAAAGGGTGAGCTGGTCTTTTTACCTTTTACACGGAAATGAAAACTGACTGCTTGTTTAAAGGGTTACGAAATATTAATGTATTGCTCTTAAGTCTCCTACATTCTAAACATTAAAGTGGCTTCACTCTGATGACTAACACGATTTGTTTTAATATTAACATTTGAATTCTGATCATGAATTTACTCTTTTGTGAGTATTTTGATGATTAACAAGAGCTGATTTCTGGCTTAAGCATTTTCCACATCCTTCACAAGCAAATGGCTTCTCCCCTGTGTGACTTTTTTTTATGTTTAATAAGACTTGATTTCTGCTTAAAACATTTCCCACATTGTGAACACGAGAACACTATTTCTTCTGTGTGAGTTCTCCGATGTCTAACAGAATTTGATTTAGCAGTGTAACATTTCCCACATTCTGAACATGAATATGACTTTGCTCTGGTGTGAGTATTTTGATGTGTAACAAGATTTGATTTCCAGTTAAAACATTTCCCACATTCTAAACATGAATATGGCTTCTCCCCTGTGTGAATTCTCTCATGTTCTAGAAGATATGATTTTTGGTTAAAACATTTCCCACATTCTAAACAGGAAAATGGCTTCTCCCCTGTGTGACTTCTCTCATGTTTAATAAGACATGATTTTTCGATAAAACATTTCCCACATTCTGAACATGAATACGGCTTCACTCCTGTGTGATTTCTTTGATGTTTAAATAGAACTGATTTATCGACAAAACATTTCCCACATTGTAAACATGAAAATGGCTTTACACCAGTGTGAATTCTCTGATGTCTAACAAAACACGATTTCTGGCGAAAACATTTTTTACATTCTGAACATGAATATGGCTTCTCCATTTTGTGAACTGTTCGATTTATTATACTCTTTCTGTGACATTTCTTTTTCTTAACCATCTGTGATGATTCGGAATATAGCACTTGTTTAAAAGGATCTGATGATAGATCTTTACCATGATGAGCAGAAGGAATATCTGTAAAAATGGTAAATTCTTCATAGGCATCATCTGTTCTGCCATAGTCAAATGATTTACATTGTACTGAAATCTGATGTCCCTCTGTGCTCCTGTTATAATCACCTGTCAAGAATAGAACATATTTCATTCTTTTTTAATAATATTACTACCTGAAAATAAATGAAACATACTTACCTCTCAGACAGGAACCACTCCTGCAAAGCCACTGCTGCGATTCCTAGCGATCACGTAACATTTTTTTAAAATCTGGTTGAACCATGAAGGCTGTAGTCAATCGACAGGCACTAATCGCAGTCACATGGCATAATGTCATATGACTGCTGGGAATCACAGTGTCATCATTGCAAGAGCAGTGACAGTCTAAGAGGAAAGTATATTTTTATGACCATATAGACAAAGGTAAATTCCAACATTCAGATTTCAAATTTTAAAAACTTGCATCTTTATATACGGAACATGGATATATAAAATAGTGATTTCTGGGATTACAAACCAACACGTTTCAACCAAGTGATCTCAGTCATGATATGGAATTACTTGTATTAAAATCTAACTTCAAATCTGAGAAAGATAGAAAGGTTTGGGAATATAAACTTATGATGACCTTTGACACTCTTAGTGCTGGAATGAACGTGTCACATGGATTCATGTCATTCTATATCAATTAAGGAATCTGCGTCTCTGACCTTCTAGGGGCATCAAAACACAATAGCAGACCCCAATCAGAGGGTAATAAAACTTTCTCTCCTTATCTATGAACTGTTCCAATATTTATGTTCATCCCTCTGCCATAATGACAGTTCTGCTTCACGTCACTTGTCTTACCTATTGCATTATTCCTGTGTCCTCTTGTGTATAAATATGTGATTCTTCAGATGTTGTATTAGTCCTTGCCTGATGAAGAGACCTGAGTAGTCTCGAAAGCTTGCAATTTGTTACCATCTTTTCAGTTAGCCATTAAAAGGTATCAACCACCGAGGACTCTCAACTCTAAATATTTCTCAGTCATGACTAATTTTTATGACACCACAAACTCCCTTTACAACAAATTCCACCCAACTGAGCTGTATCAATCACTGAAAATATACATACTGGTTAAAACTATTAGCATTCATGCATACATAAAAGACATGTCAAACAAAACACTTTTATAAAGGAGCAACGCATGAATATTTCTTTCAGAATGTTAATAATGATACAACAAAATGTGCCTGGGATTCAGGCCAACAGAAAAACAACTGTTCATTGAGAAAATTAAAAAAACTTCACAATTCAATCTCTTCTCGACACCCATCATCCATGTTCGTACGAGCAGAACCAGCACCGATCGCAGCCATTTAACCACTCAGATGCTGCTGTCAATAACGATAGCAATATCAAGATACTTATTTGATAGAGGGGCTTCGTCTTTATCTCTATCAGCACCTCGTGATTTGCCATCTTGTGGTTGCCAATGGATGAGTAATGGCCTTGGGGTCAGCCAACTATGGTAACCTGTTAGTCGCGGTCATAAGCAAAGTCCATCATACCTTTTGTTAGTGTAAGACGACTCTAATAACCTGCAATGTATAGGTATTTCAGGGTATTTAATCAGAAATCAAGTGAAAGTTTTAAGTAAAAAATAAAAGTCTAATAACATTTGAAAAAAAATGTATGAAAAAATAAAATATATAAAGGTACACAGAAGCCTCTAGCAGCAAAATTATAATATCTCAGGGGTGGAAGTCAAGAATAAGGTATTTAAAGGGAATCTGTCACTCCATTTTTAACTATAAGCTGCGGCCACAGCCATCAGGGGCTTAACTACAGCATTCTGTAATGCTGTAGATAAGCCCTCGATGTTATATTATACTCACCCAGGGGCGGTCCGGGTCCGGAGGGAGTCCCGGTCTGGTCCGGTACCTCTCATCTTCTAGCAAAGACGTACTCTTCTTTGCTTCCCGTCGCGGCTCCTGCGCAGGCGCCAGACCTCTCTGACCTTTCCCGGTGCCTGTGCACTGCAGTATTCTTTATCTGCCCTCAACAGGGCAGAGCAGTGCACCTGCACATGAGCCGTGACGGGACGCAAAGAAGAGGACGTCTTCGCTAGAAGATGGGAGGCACCGGACCGCGACTCCCTCCGGACCTGGACCGGACCACCCCTGGGTGAGTATAATATAACTCGTTTTTCTTCTCTTTCAGGTTACATCGGGGGCTTATCTACAGCATTATGGAAGCTGTAGATAAGCCCCTGATGGCTGTGGCCGCAGCTTATGGTCAAAAAAATGGGGTGACAGATTCCCTTTAAGATTTCATTATTTGTTGATGACGTTTTACTGACCCTCACTAAAGTTCATATAACACTCCCCAACCTCATAGACACTTTGAAGGAGTATGGACAGCTGTTGGGATTTACATTAAATACCTGTAAATCAGAGGCCTTACCCTTGAACGATTCCCCTAATATCCTTGACTAATAAAGACAAACTTTTACCCCTTTCTGCCATCCGATGTACTATTCCATCCATGTGCCCTGGGACTTAATACCCAAGGATGGAATAGTACATCATACACTATCAGCCGCGCTCACGAGTGGAACGCAGCTGATCGCGGCCGGATGTCAGCTGATTCTTAAGCTGACACCCGGCACTAAGTGCCAGGAGCAGTCACGGACCGCTCCCGGCACTGTAACCCCCGGCACACTGTGATCAAACATGATTGCAGTGTTCCGGCAGCATAATGAAGCATCGCTCAAAGAGGGGGCTCCCTGCGTGCTTCCCTGAGACCCTCAGAGCAGCGCGATGTGATCGCGCTGTTCCGAGGGCCTCCTACCTGCAGGCCCCTGGATCCAAGATGGCGGCGGGGTCCTTCCAGGAGGTGGCTTGTCAGTGCCTGCTGAGAGCGGGCTCCGGAAAGCCTCCTGCAATGCCTGTCAGATCGATGATCTGACAGAGTGCTAAGCAAACTGTCAGATCAGCGATCTGACACTATACAGTGATGTCCCACCCTGTGACAATGTAAAAATAAAATAAACGTGTAAAAATATTTTAAAAAAATCCCTAAATAAGTAAAAAAATAAATAAAAAATATTTCCCCAATAAACACATTATTATGTAAATAAATAAAAAAAACAACAATAAAAGTACACATATTTAGTATCCCCGCATCTTTAACGACCCGCCCTATAAAACTGTCCCACTAGTTAACCCCTTTAGTGAACCCATTAAAAAAAATCAGTGCTTTATCATCATACCGCCGAACTAAAAGTAGAATAACACACGATCAAAAAGGATATAAATAAACATGGTACCGCTGAAAACATCATCTTGTCCCACAAAAAACGAGCCGCCATACAGCATCATCAGCGAAATAAAATCAAAAAAAGTTCTAGCTCGCAGAATAAAGCGACCAAAAATAATTATTTTGTATATAAAATTGTTTTTATTGTATAAAAGCGCCAAAACATAAAAAATGATATAAATGAGGTATCGCTGTAATTGTACTAACCCGAAGAATAAAACAGCTTTATCAATTTTACCACACGCGGAACGGTATAAACGCCTCCCCCAAAAGAAATTCTTGAATTGCTGGTTTTTGTTCATTCTACCTCCCAAAAATTGTAATAAAAAGCGATCAAAAAATGTCATGTGCCCAAAAATGGTACCAATAAAAACGTCAACTTGTCTCACAAAAAATAAGACCTCACATGACTGTGTGCCAAAATATAGAAAAATTATAGCTCTCAAAATGTGGTGATGCAAAAACATATTTTTTGCAATAAAAAGCGTCTTTTAGCATGTGACAGCTGCCAAACATAAAAACCCGCTATAAATAGTAAATCAAACCCCCCTTTATCACAACCGTTAGTTAGGGAAAAATAATAAAATTAAAAAAATGTATTTATTTCCATTTTCCCATTAGGGCTAGGGTTGTCATTAGGGTTAGGGGTGTGTTAGGGTTAGGTTTGTGGTTAGGGTTATGGTTAGGGTTGGGATTAGGGTTGGAGTTAGAATTGGGGGGTTTCCACTGTTTAGGCACATCAGGGGCTCCACAAACGCGACATGGCGTCCAATCTCGATTCCAGCCAATTTTGGCGCTCCTTCCCTTCCGAGCTCTGCTGTGCGCCCAAACAGTGGTTCCCTCCCACATATGGGGTATCAGCGTATTCAGGAAAAATTGGACAACTTTTGTGGTTTAATTTCTCCTGTTACCCTTGAAAAATAAAAAATTGGTGACTAAAAATTTTTTGGTGAGAAAAAAATAGGATTTTTATTTTCATGCCTGGGCATTATAAATTTCTGTGAAGCACTTGGGGGTTCAAAGTGCTCACCACAGATCTAAATAAGTTCCTTAGGGGGTCTAGTTTCCAAAATGGGGTCACTTGTGGGGGGTTTCCACTGTTTAGGTACATCAGGGACTCTGCAAACTGAACATGACACCCATCAAAGTCTGCATTCCAAAACGTCATTACTTCCTTTCCGAGCCCTGCCGTGCACCCAGTTTCCCCCCCCCACATATTGGGTGTCAGCGTACTCAGGCCAAATTGGACAACTACTTTTGGGGTCCAATTTCCTTGGGAAAAATCAAAAATTGGGGACTAAAAAATCATTTTTGTGGAAAATTTTTCTCACACACAGGCATTATAAACTTTAGTGAAACACTTGGGGGTTCAAAGTGCTCACAACGGATCTAGATAAGTTCCTTAGGGAGTCTAGTTTCCAAAATGGTGTCACTTGTGGGGGGTTTCCACTGTTTAGGCACATCAGGTGCTCTCCAAACGCAACATGGCGTCCAATCTCATTTCCAGCCAATTTTGGTTTGAAAAAGTCAAACGTCGCTCCTTCCCTTCCGAGCCCTGCCGTGCGCCCAGACAGTGGTTTTCCCCCATATATGGGGTATCGGCATACTCAGGAGAAATTGCACAACGTTATCTGTCCATTTTCTCCTTTTACCCTTGTTAAAATAAAAAAATTGTTTGTAAAAGATCATTTTTATGACTAAAAAGTTGAATGTTCATTTTTTCCTTCCATGTTGCTTCAGCTCCTGTGAAGCACCTGAAGGGTTAATAAACTTCTTGAATGTGGCTTTGAACACGTTGAGGGGTGCAGTTTTTAGAATGGTGTCACTTTTGGGTATTTTCTGCCATATAGACCCCTCAAAGTGACTTCAAATGAGAGGTGGTCCCTAAAAAAATGGTTTTGTAAATTTTGTTGTAAAAATGAGAAATTGCTGGTCAATTTTTAACCCTTATAACTTCCTAACAAAAAAAATGTGGTTTCCAAAATTGTGCTGATGTAAAGTAGACATGCGGGAAATGTTATTTAATAACTATTTTGTGTGACATATCTCTCTGATTTAAGTGAATAAAAATTCAAAGTTTAAAAATTGCAAAATTTTCAAAATTTTAGCCATATTTCCATTTTTTTCATAAACAGACGCAATTTATATCGAAGACGTTTTACCACTATCATGAAGTACAATATGTCATGAGAAACCTATCTCAGAATCGCGAAGATACGTTGAAGCGTTCCAGAGTTATAACCTCATAAAGAGACAGTGGTCAGAATTGTAAAAATTGGCCTGGTCATTAACGTGCAAACCACCCTTGGGGGTAAGGGGTTAAATTTAGATGGAAAACCAAGGTTTTTAAATACTTGAGATTAATCTGTCCTCTTCCTATAACAGTTTACATAATTGTAACTACCCGTCTCTTTTTGGAAAGTTGAGGAGGCTATTGACTAAGTGGATGCCACTGATTGGCCAGATAGCTTCAGTTAGGATGACTCTCCTGCCTGAGCTACTTTTTTATTTCGAGATTCTCCCCATTAAGGTTCCCCTTGGGGAACTTAGGTTTCTTGAAGAGGCTACAATGAAGTTCATATGGAATGAAAGACACCATAGAATATACAAAAGTGTTCTCACATCTCAGATCACAAGCGGTCTTGTCTGTTTCAGATATCGCTAAATACTATTGGGCAGCACATCTGAAGAGGATTCCCTTGTGGACTTCATTATGGGTTTACAATATTTGGACTGAAATAGAAAATATATGGTTGGCTACAATCCACCTGAACTCCCTTTTATGGTCGATTAAGCCTACTAAGATTCCAATTACTTTGTTGGGCCCTATGCAGTTTACGAGGGATCTTTGGCTCTCATGTGCAATGCATTTTGGATTGGTCTTCCCCAATGATATGTTTTATATACCAGCCTCTGATACCAAACAGTTTGGAACAGACAATGATCCACCTGTGGAGTTTGACAGGATTATTTAGATTTGCGGATATAGTGGATGGAAACACATTGGAAGTTTGCTCGTTTTATGCTATAAAATCTAAATTTGCTATAACTCATAGAGAGTTCTTCCAGTTCATGCAGATTAAGCACCTGGTGTCTTTACTATATGGCTCATTGACGGTTTCTCAACCAACGGAATTTGTGAGGCTTTGTAAGAAAGGCACGTCAATTAAAGGGTTAATATCAGATATATACAGGATCTTGTGTTCTCCTCGGACTGACCCACCCTTGAAACATTCGTATATGATTAGATGGGAGTCTCTTTTGGGAAGGATGTCTCCCCAATTCTGGCAGACTATACGGGAAAAGGCGGACAAATCCTCTATCTGCACCCTTTATAAGGAAAACCAATAAAAAAATTGTGATGTTTTGGCATCACACTCCAGAGCTCCTTCATAGACTAAACCACCAGCTCCCAAATATTTGCTGGCATTGTTGCTCAGCACCGAGTTGTCAGTTCCACATTTTCTGGTCTTGCCCTGGGCCGGCCGGATTTTTGGAAAAGGTGAAAACCTTAATACAAAAGGTTCTATATGAGGAGGTTTAGCTGGATCCTGCTATATACCTACTAAATGTTTTCCCTAGAGGGATGGGGAGGAATTCGTCCAGACTGCTGTTACATCTGTTGACGGCAGCTAGATGATTGATTGCCCTTCATTGGAGACAGACTACTCCCCCCTCTTATCAGAAGGTTTCGAAGAGAATAGGCTGGAGCACATGAAAGCCTTATGGAATGTGAGTTTGTACAGATTTGAGACCATCTGGGCTCCCTAGGACTATTTTAGGGCCCAAAAACATGTTGGTTTTTGAACAGATTTCTTCTTCCCCTCCCTATGTGTATGTCATCTTATTTAGTATTGTGGTTTTATAAGAATTGTAATAGGTGTATGGAGTCATCTTAACTTGGCATAATTTAGAACTGCTGTTGGACTTTCTGTCTTTCAGTTCAATTGCACAATATGTTTTGATGCCACTAGAAGGAAACGTCTTCCAAGAGTTCATTCTAATTGTACTCCATTCTTTCTGATCTTCTAATGTATAGGCCAAATTGTGATTGTTTTGTCTTATTTCTGATTGTAATATTTTGTAAAATTTAATAAAAATTACAGTTATAAAAAAAAAAAAAATGTACACCGATTTGGTATCACCATGTGTGGAACGATCTAATCTATAAAACTATACCATTATCTAACCCCTAAGGTGTACACTAATAAAAATATATTAAATAAAGACAGGTAAAAAATATAGCATTTAAATCACACAGTCAAAGAACAATAAAAAGTGATCAAAAAGTGATGTATAAAAAAATGTTGTCACTGAAAACATCAGATGGTTCTGCCTGAGAAAATATAACAAGTCATAGCTATCCGAAAATGGGGAAGTAGCAAAACATAAAAAAACAATATAAATGTTGTATCACTGATTGTACTGATCCAAAGAAAAAAGTATTTTTATCACTTTTACCGCACGGTAAATGTCGTAAAAAAAAAATTAAAACCAATTCACAAATTACTGTTTTTTTTTAGTTCACTCAAAAATCAAATAAAAGGTAATAAAAAGTGTTAATAGTCCAAACTATAGCCAGCACCCACATCTTCTTAAAATAATTGCTTATTTGATCCAATAGTATAAAAGGCACAAATAATAGTTAAATATGTAAAAAAAGGCAGAAAATAAATATCCGCTGCGCTCCCAGACAACATGTTTCAGCCCTACACAGTAATAGGTAGCGCAGCAAATATTTCTTTTCTGCCTTTTTAGTTTTTGTGCTGTTGTGTTCAACCATTTTTTGTGCCTTTTAACCTCTTTCCGACATCGAGCGTAATAGTACCCAGATGTCGGACACCTCCCTTTGATGTGGGCTCCGGCGGTGAGCCCACATCTTTTCCGGCACATGTCAGCCGTTTTGAACAGCTGACATGTGCCCGCAACAGCTGCAGGTGGATCGTTTAACCTTGTTAAGTGCCACTGTCAAACTCTGACAGCGGCATTTAACACGCGCTTTCGACAAGCGTGCCAGAAATCCTGCCCATTGGCGCCGGTGTCACTTGACCACAGGTTGCCGACGGGTTGGCATGACAACCAGAGGTCTCCAGCAGACCTCTATGTTTGTCACTGCCGGTGGTCGGCACTCATAGAAGTCAGCAATTCTGCTACATACAGGCGATCTGTGTGTAGCAGAGGCGATCGGGTTGTGGCAGCTTCTAGTCTCCCATGGAGACTATTGAAGCATGCCAAAAGTAAAAAAAAAAGAAGAAGTTTTTAAAAATACTAAAAAAATTAAAAAAAACATAAAAGTTTAAATCACCCCCCTTTCGCCCCATTCAAAATAAAACAATAAAAAAAATCAAACACATATTTTGTATCGCCGCGTTCAGAATCGCCTGATAAGTCAATATAAAAAAAAGAATTAACCCGATTGCTAAATGGCGTAACAAGAAAAAAAGTCAAAACAACAATTACGGTTTTTTGGTCGCCGCAACATTGCATTAAAATGCAATCAAAAGATCATATCTGCACCAAAATAGTGTAATTAAATATGTCAAATGCAAAAAATAAGCCCTCACGAAAACCAAGATCATGAAAAATGGAGATGTTACGGTATCAGAAAATGGCGCATTTTTTTTTTTTTAGCAAAAATTTGAATTTTTTTTCACCACTTAGATAAAAAAGAACCTAGAAATGTTTGGTGTTTATGAACTCGTAATGACCTGGAGAATCATAATGGCAGGTCAGTTATAGCATTCAGTGAACCTGGTAAAAAAAGCAAAACAAAATACAATTGTGGAATTGCCCTTTCTTTGCAATTTCACCACACTTGAAATTTTTTTCCCGTTTTCCAGTACACGACATGGTAAAACCAATGGTGTCGTTCAAAAGTACAACTCATCCCACAAAAAACAAGCCCTCACATGGCCATTGTGACCAAAATAAAAAAGCTATGGCTCTGGGAAGAAGGGGAGCGAAAAATGAAAGTGCAAAACCAAAAATACCTCTGGTCGTTAAGGGGTTAAACTACTGGATCAAATAAGCAAATCTGTTAAGAAGGTGTGAGTGCTGGCTGTCGCCTGGACTGTTGCTACTACTGAAGTATTTTGCAGGGCAGGTGAGCTGCTCTTTTTTCACATTCATTCAAATTTTTTTATATACTACAAAGCAGTACCAATAAAAACCGAAAAAAAAGTAGCCCCACACAGGTTTTTTTTGGCGCAAAAACAACTACTGTACTTTTTAAAAAAAAAAAAAACTGTTTTAGAGTGCAAAAATAACAAAATATATTTTTTTATTACAATTTTTATTTACATTTCCAAATTTTCCAAAAGGAAAAACATACAGTTTACATATAAGACAAAAAAAGGAGGGAAAATAGTCAAATTATTGTGCAGAAATGGTACCAATAATCTGTAAATAAAGATAAGTTCACAATACGTATAATAATCTGCCAGATCAGTTTTAAAATAACAAAATATATTAACAGGGCATTGATGTAATGGTGTCGTCCTGAAAAATAAAGTTGTCTTATCACTTTACCGGATGCTGAACAGCATAAAAAAAAAAATACACATAACTTCTGAATTGCAGTTTATTTGTTTATTCTATCTCCCAAAAATTAAAATAAAAAGCGATTAAAAAATATGTTTTGTACCCCCAATGTAAAAATGAAGAATTTGGATCTAAAACAACAGCATAGCGAAAAAAAAGAATCTTTCACTTCCACGACTCAGCATTATAAAATTCTGTGAAGCAACTGAGGGTTCAAAATTCTCACCACACCCCTAGATGAATTTCTTGAGGCGTGAAGTTTCTGAAATGGTGTCAAGTGTGGGGTTTTTAGCTTTTATGGCAGGGGTTACAAATTGCGGTATTCATTTTCTCCTATTACCCATTGTGAAAATGAAAAATTTGGGGCTAAAGCAGCATTTTAGTGGAAAAAATGTAATTTTTCAATTTTCGTGTCCCAATTTTATAAACATTTGTGAAGGACCTGTGGGTCCATAATGTTCACTACATCAATAATTGAATTTCTTCAGGGGTCTAGTTTCCAAAATGGGGTCAATTGTGGGAAGTTTACAAATCCACAAGACCCTTTAAAAGGTCAGAGATTGACTACTATATTTGCCCAAAACCCAGTAAATACCTTGTAATGCGCATTCTGGTAAACAGACTTATATAACACAGATACATCACATGTAATATACTTGTAACGTGTTAACTATTTCACTCCCTGCAACAGATTATAACACTCAGATTATAACTTAACGAGCCAATTCCAGTGACTTTCGTTGGCATAGGAAGCCGGTAGACTGACTTGTGCAATTTTGTAAATGAGTGGAAAACAAGACTTATTGGATGGTCTGGTGGCATAAGTTCACCTAGGATTTTAGTGAGAACCCCACTCTCTATGACTTTTCATACCAAACCAAGTAGAGCGTTACCGAAATCACTGGTAGAATTTCTTGACAATCTCCTTTAGGATGTTCATGACACAACATAGTCATATACTGTTTTCTATAAACTGCTCCCGCATTTGTCAGCTTGGAGTATGACAATGTAATCATTGCTTCTTAATTCTTTTATGGCTCTATTCTGTTGTCTGGTCACATTAAATTTTTGGCACCAAAATTCCTGGTATAATCTTGTATGATTACGTAGGAAGAAGGACCGGGCCGTGGGTACCTGCTCTGTGCCGGGTCTGAACTGTCAGGGCTGTCTCCTCTGTTGTCCGGGGAGAGCTTAGGGGACCGGACAGACCTTTGGATCCGGAAGTAGGGGTCGTGGCTGAGTTGCTGAAGCCACAGAGGGTGCTGAAGTAGTCAGACTTGGCGGGAACAGACAGCGCACAGCAGTGGGCAGTGAGTGCTCCGTCCCTCGAGCACCGTAGTAGCGCAGGTCCGCTCCCGAAAATCCCCACTGCTACCCGCAGAAACTGTGAGCAGAGACGTGCCGTGTGCCGTTGGCCCCCGCAAAGCAAGGTGCCAAGCACTCTGGGCCCGAGAGTGCTGCGCACGTGCCGCCTAAGAGAGACTGGTGTGTAATCGTGAACTGCTCCCTGACACCCCAATGTATATTGCCGAGCCACTTTGGGCTCAGACAGTGCTGTGGCCCTTCCCCCTCCGCCACATTGACATATGGACTGAGGACTTCGCGGAAGGTAACCAAGACTAACTGCTGCCGCCAGGACACGGATCGTCGTCATCTACAGGACTTCACTGGACCAACCCCGCGCCGGCAGTTGCTGGCACCATCCTTTGCCTCGTGGTCTCTACAGCCTGAAGATCGACTGACTGGATAAGTTACACTCTTCAGAACTATTACTTCTACTATTACGGTTGCTTCTCCAATCAGTATATCTTTTACATCCGAACTGTCTATTTTCCCTCATTTTACTGTTTATCTCTGCGTGGAGTATACCTCTGTTGATTAAAAGTATTAACTCTTGCTCTGTCTCCTGTTCGTCACTGCATCATGCAACCTGCTCACAATTACAGTCCACGACATCTTGAAAAACGTTCAAAGGGAATCTGTCAGTACGATCAGTTCTAAGCCGACTGTGGACATGAATGTCATAGGAAGCTGAGTAAAATGATACCTTGATATCTGCGATCTGATATATTTTTCCATAGAAATCTAAGTTTTTCAAACCAGTCGTTAAGATCTATGGGCCCGGATATAGATCTCCCCGAGCAACAAAGGCTTTTGTACGAAGTATTAATTACATTTCAGTAAACGTGTTCTAAGCTCTTTCCCTGTGTCATTTCTCATTATTACACAATTTATGGACATCTATGGTTTGATTTCTTTGCCTGGGTGGATTGGATGGTTGTTACCAACATCTTGTGAGAATTTAATTTCAATAGCACCTTTTGAAATATATTTACTTGCAAAATTGGTGACATGTTCAATACTTATGTCTCCCACTGTATGTGTGTATAATATATATACTGTATATATATTTTCCCGTGTACCTCTCTGTATTTAGTGTTTACTACTCACCTAGATCACAATCTGTAAAATTCTCCTCTTTACACCGCTCATCACCCCTCACACATGTCTCTGTAGCATTAATATGGGTCAGATCTTCATCCTAAAACAAATATTGTAAAAGTCACAGATAGATGAAGTCACATCTATGATCAGCTCTAATCCTGCCATTTCCTGTGTTCTCATTAGACAAGTATAAAACATATACACACGTGGTCAAAATTGTTGGTACCCCTCATTTAATGACAGAAAAAAACACAATGGTCACAGAAATAACTTCTGACAAAAGTAATAATAAATCAAATTCTATGAAAATGAACAAATGAAAGTCAGACATTGCTTTTCAACCATGCTTCCACAGAATTTAAAAAAAAATAAAACTCTGAAATAGGCCTGGACAGAAATGATGGTGCCCCTGAAAATATTGTGAAAAAAGGGACATGCTAAATCAAGGTGTGTTCACTAATTAGCATCACATGTGTCTACAATCTTGGAATCAGTGAGTGAGCCTGTATTTAGGGCTACAGATACTCACTGTGCTGTTTGGTGACATGGTGTGTATCACACTCAACATGGACCAGAGGAAGCAAAGGAAAGAGTTGTCTCAGGAGCGTAGACAGAAAATTATAGACAAACATGATAAAGGTAAAAATTATAAGACCCTCTCCAAGCAGCTTGATCTTCCTGTGACTACAGTTGCACATATTATTCAGGAATTTAGGTTCCATGGGACTGTAGCCAACCTCCCTGGATGTGGCCACAGGAGGAAAATTGATGACAAATCAAAGAGACGGATAATACGAATGGTAACAAAAGAGCCCAGAAAAACTTCTAAACAGATTAAAGGTGAACTTTAACATCAAGGAACATCAGTGTCAGATCGCACCATCCGTCGTTGTATGAGCCAAGGTGGACTTCATGGGACACGACCAAGGAGGACACCATTGTTGAAAAAAAAAATTATAAAAAATCCAGACTGGAATTTACCAAACTACATGTTGACAAGCCACACAGCTTCTGGGAGAATGTCCTATGGAACTTTTTGGCAAGGCATATCAGCTCTATGTTCACAGATGGAAAAATGAAGCATATCAAGAAAAGAACACTGTTCCTACTGTGAAACATGGAGGAGGTTCTGTTATGTTCTGGGGCTGCTTTGCTGCATCTGGCACAGGGTGTCTAGAATCTGTGCAGCGTACAATGAAATCTCAAGGCTATCAAGGGATTCTAGAGAGAAATGTGCTGCCCAGTATTAGAAAGCTTGGTCTCAGTCACAGGTCATGAGTCTTGCAACAGCGTAATGACGCAAAACACACAGCTAAGAACACCCAAGAATGGCTAAGAGGAAAACATTGCACTATTCTGAAGTGACCTTTTTATGAGACCTGACCTAAATCCTATCGAACATCTTTGGAAAGACCTGAAGCATGTCATCAGGAAAAGGCAACCTTCAAAAACGAGACAACAGGAGCAGTTTGTTCTGGAGGAGTGGGCTAAAATGCCTGTCAAGAGATGCAGAAGAATCATTGACAGTTACAGGAATCGTTTGATGATTGCCTCAAAAGGTTGTGCAACAAAGGGTACGATCATTTCTGTCAAGGCCTATTTCATGAGTTTTATTTTTTTTTTAAATTCTGTGGAAGCATGGTTGAAAAGCAATGTCTAACTTTCATTTGTTCATTTTCATAAATTTTTTATTATTATTTTTGTCAGATTCAAGTTATTTCTGTCACCATTGTGGGTTTTTCTGTCATTAAATGAGGGATACTAACAATTTTGACCACGTGTGTAATACTGGGTGGATAAAACAAAACTAAACACAAGACCTTCACAGCCGTCTACACATCATAGGGGAGATCTCATGACACCTTCTCTCCATCTACCTGATGATCCTGAGGAACATTGGGATCTTCTTGTTTACAGTCCTGTGGAAGAAGAGGACGGGGACATCTCTCTGGTGTTGTCCTCTTACTGGATAGATCTGGAGGAAACACATACAGGGACTGAATTCATTCTTTACATACAGGTAATTATAGGCCGTGTGTATTTAGTCCTGTCTATTACCTGGTGATGTGAGGGGCTGGGGAACCTCCATCATGACATCCTTGTACAGATCTTTGTGTCCTTCTAAATACTCCCACTCCTCCATGGAGAAATAGATGGTGACATCCTGACTTATAGGAACCTGACACATACAATGATACTGTCATCCCCCCGAACCCTTCATAGCGTTACTGTATAATGTCCCAGCATTCCCAGCAGTGTCACCTCTCCAGTCAGCAGTTCAATCATCTTGTAGGTGAGTTCTAGGATCTTCTGGTCATTGATGTCCTCATGTATCAGGGGGTGAGGTGGAGGCCCTGTGATTGGGCTCAGGGGTGTTCCCCATCCCTCAGACACAGGGTCCTGACAGCGCTCACTAGAGGTCTTCTTCACTACTGTGTAATCCTGGTTATGGAGAGACACATTAATAAATCTCACTACAGACATTTCCAGAGTCCTCACCTCTCCAGTTCTGTCCATCTGTTATTCCCATAGATAAGAATGATGTAATGTGACGTCATAAGAATCTCTCACCTCTCCAGTAAGCCGGAAGAGGATCTCTAGGGTGAGGTGTAATATCCTCTCTGCCATCTTGTCCCTATTCCTACCCATGCTTGATGGGTCAGGATTTTTGTGTAGATCACTTATTAGTGTCCTATATTGTAGGAACCTGAATTAATAGAAGATGAGTCGATGTCAAAACATACAAAATAACATATAATATATACAATTAACTAGAATTGTGATGCCGTAATAAAGCAATAATGTGGTGGAGCACTTTATACATCTAGATGGTCGGATAGAGATGCCCATGTATTTCTTAATTGAGGTCGCATTTAACAATATAAAGAACTCAACACGCAGCACAAGAGTCTTTCTACATACAATATAATAAAGAAAGGGTTATTTGCATATATCTCATCAGTCCATGATGAATTCTGATGAAGGCTTATAACTCCACCTGGTTCTCCCTGTTACAGAGTAACAAAAAACACTTTTTCTTCTTAGTTGTTGTGAACTATGGCTGCACTGTGCAAGCTAAACTTCAATTAGTACATCTGACCCCTGATAAAGCCAAAAAGTGAAACTGGTTCGGCATTATTTTGAGTTCAACGCCACTGTGATTCTGAGATGAAGTAGCCTTTCCCGTATTACAGCAATCTCCTCCGTGTAAATATAGAATGGTGCAATTAGAGGGAACAACACCCCCACACACGAGAGTCAGGTGTAAGTATAAAGGGTTCGCAAAACTTTAGAGTTACACAAGCCTATATAGCAAAGTCATGTCACCCAATATGTATATGAGCGGAAATGGACACGTACGTGAGAATCCCAACATACCTCCACCTACAGAGCCGCACTCCACATAGAGAATAATAGAGCCTCCAGCATCGACCTCCACCCGCAGAGCAGCACTCCACATAGAGAATAATGGAGCCTCCAGCATCTACCTCCACCTGCAGAGCCGCCCTCCACATAGAGAATGGAGCCTCCACCACCGACCTCCACCCGCAGAGCCGCACTCCACATAGAGAATAATGGAGCCTCCAGCACCTACCTCCACCAGCAGAGCCGCACTCCACATAGAGAATAATGGAGCCTCCAGCATCTACCTCCACCTGCAGAGCCGCCCTCCACATAGAGAATGGAGCCTCCACCACCGACCTCCACCCGCAGAGCCACACTCCACATAGAGAATAATGGAGCCTCCAGCACCTACCTCCACCCGCAGAGCCACACTCCACATAGAGAATAATAGAGCCTCCAGCACCTACCTCCAACCGCAGAGCCACACTCCACATAGAGAATAATGGAGCCTCCAGCACCTACCTCCACCCGCAGAGCCGCACTCCACATAGAGAATAATGGAGCCTCCAGCACCTACCTCCACCTGCAGAGCCGCACTCCACATAGAGAATAATGGAGCCTCCAGCACCGACCTCCACCCGCAGAGCCGCGCTCCACATAGAGAATAATGGAGCCTCCAGCATCGACCTCCACCCGCAGAGCCACACTCCACATAGAGAATAATGGGGCCTCCAGCACCTACCTCCACCCGCAGAGCCGCACTCCACATAGAGAATAATGGAGCCTCCAGCACCGACCTCCACCCGCAGAACCGCACTCCACATAGAGAATAATGGAGCCTCCAGCACCGACCTCCACCCACAGAGCCGCACTCCACATAGAGAATAATGGAGCCTCCAGCACCTACCTCCACCCGCAGAGCCACACTCCACATAGAGAATAATGGAGCCTCCAGCACCGACCTCCACCTGCAGAGCCGCACTCCACATAGAGAATAATGGAGCCTCCAGCACCGACCTCCACCCGCAGAGCCGCGCTCCACATAGAGAATTAGGCTGGGATCACACACACCGATTAAAAAATCTGACCGTTTTAGTGGGACGATTATCGCAGCAAAATGTCATGAACAGTCATCCGTCTGTCATCCGATTTTCCAGGAAAAATGCGATTTAGTCGCATCTGACCATAGTTGTAACATCCGATTTACATCCGACTTGTGAGAATTTATCGCAGGCTTGCAAAACTGACATATAATGGATCCAAAATAATATTATTTAAATCACAAAAGAAAGAATAGATATATACACATAGAACACAGATATATATATATATATATATATATATATATATATATATATGTCATTGTGACATACAGGTCCTTCTCAAAAATTAGCATATAGTGCTAAATTTCATTATTTTCCATAATGTAATGATTAAAATTAAACTTTCATATATTTTAGATTCATTACACACCAACTGAAATTTTTCAGGTCTTTTATTGTTTTAATACTGATGATTTTGGCATACAGCTCATGAAAACCCAAAAATCCTGTCTCAAAAAATTAGCATATTTCATCCGTCCAATAAAATAAAAGTGTTTAAAACAAAATAAGAAAAAAAACATCAAATAATAATGTTCAGTTATGCACTCAATACTTGGTCGGGAATCCTTTTGCAGAAATGACTGCTTCAATGCGGCGTGGCATGGAGGCAATCAGCCTGTGACACTGCTGAGGTGTTATGGAGGCCCAGGATGCTTCGATAGCGGCCTTAAGCTCATCCAGAGTGTTGGGTCTTGCGTCTCTCAACTTTCTCTTCACAATATCCCACAGATTCTCTATGGGGTTCAGGTCAGGAGAGTTGGCAGGCCAATTGAGCACAGTAATACCATGGTCAGTAAACCATTTACCAGTGGTTTTGGCACTGTAAGCAGGTGCCAGGTTGTGCTGAAAAATGAAATCTTCATCTCCATAAAGCATTTCAGCCGATGGAAGCATGAAGTGCTCCAAAATCTCCTGATAGCTAGCTGCATTGACCCTGCCCTTGATGAAACACAGTGGACCAACACCAGCAGCTGACATGGCACCCCACACCATCACTGACTGTGGGTACTTGACACTGGACTTCAGGCATTTTGGCATTTCCTTCTCCCCAGTCTTCCTCCAGACTCTGGCACCTTGATTTCCGAATGACATACAAAATTTGCTTTCATCAGAAAAAAGTACTTGGGACCACTTAGCAACAGTCCAGTGCTGCTTCTCTGTAGCCCAGTGCTGCTTCTCTGTTTCTGGTTCAAAAGTGGCTTTACCTGGGGAATGCAGCACCTGTAGCCCATTTCCTGCACACGCTTGTGCACGGTGGCTCTGGATGTTTCTACACCAGACTCAGTCCACTGCTTCCTCAGGTCCCCCAAGGTCTGGAATCGGTCCTTCTCCACAATCTTCCTCAGGGTCCAGTCACCTCTTCTCGTTGTACAGCGTTTTCTGCCACATTGTTTCCTTCCAACAGACTTCCCATTGAGGTGCCTTGATACAGCACTCTGGGAACAGCCTATTTGTTGAGAAATTTCTTTCTGGGTTACCCTCTTGCTTGAGGGTGTCAATGATGGCCTTCTGGACATCAGTCAGGTCGGCAGTCTTACCCATGATGGCGGTTTTGAGTAATGAACCAGGCAGGGAGTTTTTAAAAGCCTCAGGAATCTTTTGCATGTGTTTAGAGTTAATTAGTTGATTCAGAAGATTAGGGTAATAGGTCGTTTAGAGAACCTTTTCTTGATATGCTAATTTTTTGAGACAGGATTTTTGGGTTTTCATGAGCTGTATGCCAAAATCATCAGTATTAAAACAATAAAAGACCTGACAAATTTCAGTTGGTGTGTAATGAATCTAAAATATATGAAAGTTTAATTTTAATCATTACATTATGGAAAATAATGAAATTTAGCACTATATGCTAATTTTTTGAGAAGGACCTGTATATATATACATATATTTATAGTTCTTACACTTCTACATACTGTAATAGCCGCTAATTCAATTGCCGGCTTCAGTGAAATCACAGAAGCCGACATGAAATGATACATTGTTTCCACACATTTAACCATGTAATTTCATGTATTTTTATATATGTTTGAAACATACAATTACATGAGTATATGTGTGGTAAATTTCAGACATGTAGGGGTTAATTAAAGGTGTAAATTCGTTGAAAAAAAATGCGTGGGCTCCCGCTGTATTTTCTCCACCAGACAGACAAAGCAAGCGAGTGGGGGCAGATAATAATAGCCTAGGGAGGGTACATTTTTTTTGTGCCCCCCCTGGCTACTAACATCTGCCTCCAGACACCCAGAAAGGGCAAATCTATAATTAGATTCGCCCTTTCTGGCACTTTGCCCGTCTATTCCCATTGCCCTGTAGCGGTGGCGAATGGGTTAATCTCACCTTAATGTCACCTTAGTATTGAAAGGTGACCTTAAGGCAGGTTAATAATTGATAGCTGTCAATTAGACAACTATCAATTATTAATCCTATTGTATGAAAGAAAAATCAAACACACACAGTTTAATAAAAAATAAGTTTAATTAAATAATCACACAGTTTTTGACCATATTTTATTTTCCTGCTAAAACCATTTCCTGTAATAAAAATAAAATAAAAAAGCCAAATTATACTTACCAATCCGATGTACAGTCAGGTCCCACGGTGTAATCCATCAGAAAGGGTTAACAGGTTACAGGTCGCAGAGAGCTAATAATGCTGTCTCAGACCTGTATTCCCCTGAATGAATAAGTTCCTCTCCCAGCGAAAGTAGAGGAATAGATTCATGAATGGAGCTTAATTTATTTATTGGCAATTTAACTTTAGTGACCTGACCTAAAGGGAAAGTGGACACAATCAATTAAGCTTCATTCATGAAACACATCCTCTCCTGTCGCCAGGAGAGGAACTTATTCATTCAGGAGCTTTGAGCTGAGCATGCAGGATTACTTGCACTGCTTGGCTCAAAGCTAGTTAACCCTTTGTGAAGGATTACAGCGTGGGACGTGACAGATCGGCGGAATAGGTAAGAATAATGTTGTTTTATTTTTTTTTCTTTATTTTAGGAGATCAATGGCTTCGCACGGATTAAGTGTAAAATAAAATATGGTCAAAAAAAGGTGTTTTTATTTCATTAAAATAATTTTTAATTAATGTGTCTGTGTTTTTTTAATTTACTACAATAGGATTAATAATTGATAGTTGTCTAATTGACAGCTCTCAATTATTAACCTGCCTTAAGGTCACCTTTCAATACTAAGGTGACATTAAGGTGAGATTAACCCATTCGCCACCGCTACAGGGCAATGGGAATAGACGGGCAAAGTGCCAGAAAGGGCGAATCTAATTATAGATTTGCCCTTTCTGGGGTGTCTGGGGGCAGATGTTAGTAGCCAGGGGGGGACACAAAAAAAATGTACCCTCCCTAGGCTATTATTATCTGCCCCCACTCGCTTGCTTTGTCTGTCTGGTGGAGAAAATACAGCGGGAGCCCACGCATTTTTTTTCAACGAATTTACACCTTTAATTAACCCCTACATGTCTGAAATTTACCACACATATACTCATGTAATTGTATGTTTCAAACATATATAAAAATACATGAAATTACATGGTTAAATGTGTGGAAACAATGTATCATTTCATGTCGGCTTCTGTGATTTCACTGAAGCCGGCAATTGAATTAGCGGCTATAACAGTATGTAGAAGTCTAGGAACTATAAATATATGTATATATATATGTCACAATTACATATATATATATATATAAATATATATATATATATATATGTGGATTCTATGTGTGGATATGTATTGATTCGATTCTTTATTAAAGCTGTCAGTGTGCTTTTACAGTATAGGCAGGGATGAATTGCCGGCTTTTCTAAAGGACACTGATGCGATTTAATCGCAAGTCACACAGTGTGGTCCGTTTGTAATCCGATTTTTGATCGCTCCCATAGACTTGCATTGGCGATAGTCGACCCACAATCGGTGACAATCGCAGCATGCTGCGATTGCACTCGGACGTTTAAAACGGACCACAAAAAATCTGATACTGGGAGCTGCTCCATAGATTAACATAGGTCCGACTGCAATGCGATATTTCATCGCATTGCAGTCGTCCGATTTTGTCGCCACTGTGACTCCAGCCTAATGGAGCTTCCAGCATCTACCTCCACCCGCAGAGCCACACTCCACATAGAGAATAATGGAGCCTCCAGCACCTACCTCCACCCGCAGAGCCACACTCCACATAGAGAATAATGGAGCCTCCAGCATCTACCTCCACCCGCAGAGCCACACTCCACATAGAGAATAATGGAGCCTCCAGCACCGACCTCCACCCGCAGAGCCACACTCCACATAGAGAATAATGGAGCCTCCAGCACCGACCTCCACCTGCAGAGCCGCACTCCACATAGAGAATAATGGAGCCTCCAGCACCTACCTCCACCCGCAGAGCCGCACACCACATAGAGAATAATGGAGCCTCCAGCACCGACCTCCCCCCGCAGAGCCGCACTCCACATAGAGAATAATGGAGCCTCCAGCACCTACTCCACCGCAGAGCCTACTCCACAAGGGGGGGGGGGGGGGGGGGGGGGGGGGGGGGGGGGGGGGGGGGGGGGGGGGGAAAAAAAAAAAAAAAAAAAAAAAAAAAAAAAAAAAAAAAAAAAAAAAAAAAAAAAAAAAAAAAAAAAAAAAAAAAAAACATAGAGAATAATGGAGCCTCCAGCACCGACCTCCACCCGCAGAGCCGCACTCCACATAGAGAATAATGGGCCTCCAGCACCGACCTCCACCCGCAGAGCCGCACTCTCACATAGAGAATAATGGAGCCTCCAGCACCTACCTCCACCCGCAGAGCCGCACTCCACATAGAGAATAATGGAGCCTCCAGCACTACCTCCACCCGCAGAGCCCACTCCAAAGAGAATAATGGAGCCTCCAGCACCGACCTCCACCCGCAGAGCCCACTCCACATAGAGAATAATGGAGCCTCCAGCACCGACCTCCACCCGCAGAGCCGCACTCCACATAGAGAATAATGGAGCCTCCAGCACCGACCTCACCCGCAGAGCCGCACTCCACATAGAGAATAATGGAGCCTCCAGCACCTACCTCCACCCGCAGAGCCGCACTCCACATAGAGAATAATGGAGCCTCCAGCACCGACCTCCACCCGCAGAGCCACACTCCAATAGAGGAATAATGGAGCCTCCAGCACCGACCTCACCCGCAGAGCCACACTCCACATAGAGAATAATGGAGCCTCCAGCACGACCTCACCCAGCAGCCACACTCCACATAGAGAATAATGGAGCCTCCAGCACCTACCTCACCCGCAGAGCCCACTCCACATAGAGAATAATGGAGCCTCCAGCACCGACCTCCACCCGCAGAGCCGCACTCCACATAGAGAATAATGGAGCCTCCAGCACCGACCTCCACCGCAGAGCCTCACTCCACATAGAGAATAATGGAGCCTCCAGCACCTACCTCCACCCGCAGAGCCACACTCCACATAGAGAATAATGGAGCCTCCAGCACGACCTCCACCCGCAGAGCCACACTCCACATAGAGAATAATGGAGCTCCAGCACCGACCTCCACCCGCAGAGCCACACTCCACATAGAGAATAATGGAGCCTCCAGCACCGACCTCCACCCGCAGAGCCGCACTCCACATAGAGAATAATGGAGCCTCCAGCACCGACCTCCACCCGCAGAGCCGCACTCCACATAGAGAATAATGGAGCTCCAGCACCTACCTCCACCCGCAGAGCCACACTCCACAAAGAGAATAATGGAGCCTCCAGCACCGACCTCCACCCGCAGAGCCGCACTCCACATAGAGAATAATGGAGCCTCCAGCACCTACCTCCACCGCAGAGCCACACTCCACATAGAGAATAATGGAGCCTCCAGCACCTACCTCCACCCGCAGAGCCCACTCCACATAGAGAATAATGGAGCCTCCAGCACCGACCTCCACCCGCAGAGCCCACTCACAAGAGAATAGAGCCTCCAGCACCTACCTCCACCGCAGAGCCGCACTCCACATAGAGAATAATGGAGCCTCACACCGACCTCACCGCAGAGCCACACTCACATAGAGAATATGGGCCTCCAGCACTACTCCACCCGCAGAGCCGACTCCAAAGAGATAATGGAGCCTCCAGCACCGCCTCCACTCAGAGCCGCACTCCATAGAGAATATGGAGCTCCAGCACTACCTCACCCGCAGAGCACACTCACATAGAGAATAATGAGCCTCCAGCACGACCTCCACCCGCAGAGCCGCACTCCACATAGAGAATAATGGAGCCTCCAGACTACTCCACCGCAGAGCGCACTCCACATAGAGAATAATGGAGCCTCCAGCACTACCTCCACCCGCAGGCCGCCTCAATAGAGAATAATGGGGCCTCCAGCACAGACTCACTGCAGAGCCACACTCCACATAGAGAATAATGGAGCCTCAGCACGACCTCCACCGCAGAGCCGCATTCCACTGAGAATATGGAGCTCCAGCACCTACCTCACCGCAGAGCCACTCCACATAGAGAATAATGGCCTCCAGCACGACCTCCACCCGCAGAGCGCACTCACATAGAGAATATGGAGCCTCCAGCACCGACTCCACCCGCAGAGCCCATCACATAGAGAATAATGGAGCCTCAAGCACTACCTCCACCCACCCTCCACATAGAGAATAATGGGCTCCGCAGACCTCCACCCCAGGCGCACTCCACATAGAGAATAATGGAGCCTCAGCACCGACTCCACCCGCAGAGCCGCCCTCCACATAGAGATAATGGAGCCTCCAGCCGACCTCCACCGCAGAGCCGCACTCACATGAGAATAATGAGCTCCAGCACGACTACCCGCAGAGCCGCCTCCACATAGAGATAATGGGCTCCAGCACCGACCCACCTGCAGAGCGCACTCCACTAGAGAATAATGGGCCTCCAGACACCTCCACCCAGGCGCGCTCCACATAGAGAATAATGGAGCTCCACCTACCTCACCGTAGAGCCTCATCCACATAGAGAATAATGGAGCTCCAGCACCGACCTCCCTCGAGCCGCATCCACATAGAGAATATGGAGCCCAGCACTACTCCGCAGAGCCGCACCCACATGAGAAATGGAGCTCGCACGACCTCCACCCGCAGAGCCGCACTCCAATAGAGAATAATGGAGCTCCAGCACCTACCTCACCGCAGAGCCATCCACAAGAGAATAATGGGCCTCCAGCACGACCTCACCGAGAGCCGCACTTACATAGAGATAATGCAGCTCCAGCACCGACTCACCGCAGAGCACCTCACATAGAGATAATGGAGCTCAGCACCGACCTCCACCCGCAGGCCGCACTCACATAGAGAATAATGGGCCTCCAGCACAGACCTCCACCCGCAGAGCACACTCCACATAGAGAATAATGGAGCCTCCAGCACGACCTCCACCCGCAGAGCCGCACTCACATAGAGAATAATGGAGCCTCAGCACGACCTCCACCCGCAGAGCCGCACTCCCATAGAGAATAATGGGCCTCCAGCACCGACCTCCACCCGCAGAGCCGCACTCCACATAGAGAATAATGGAGCCTCCAGCACCTACCTCCACCCGCAGAGCCGCACTCCACATAGAGAATAATGGAGCCTCCAGCACCTACCTCCACCCGCAGAGCCACACTCCAAGAGAGAATAATGGAGCCTCCAGCACCGACCTCCACCCGCAGAGCCACACTCCACATAGAGAATAATGGAGCCTCCAGCACCGACCTCCACCGCAGAGCCGCACTCCACATAGAGAATAATGGAGCCTCCAGCCACACTCCACCCGCAGAGCCGCACTCCACATAGAGAATAATGGAGCCTCCAGCACCTACCTCCACCCGCAGAGCCGCCACTCCACAAGAGAATAATGGAGCCTCCAGCACCGACCTCCACCCGCAGAGCCACACTCCAAGAGAGAATAATGGAGCCTCCAGCACCGACCTCCACCGCAGAGCCCACTCCACATAGAGAATAATGGAGTCTCCAGCACCGACCTCCACCCGCAGAGCCACACTCCAAAGAGAGAATAATGGAGCCTCCAGCACCGACCTCCACCCGCAGAGCCACACTCCACATAGAGAATAATGGAGCCTCCAGCATCGACCTCCACCCACAGAGCCACACTCCACATAGAGAATAATGGAGCCTCCAGCACCTACCTCCACCCGCAGAGCCTCACTCCACATAGAGAATAATGGAGCCTCCAGCACCGACCTCCACCCGCAGAGCCGCACTCCACATAGAGAATAATGGAGCCTCCAGCACCGACCTCCACCCGCAGAGCCTCACTCCACATAGAGAATAATGGAGCCTCCAGCACCGACCTCCACCCGCAGAGCCACACTCCACATAGAGAATAATGGAGCCTCCAGCACCGACCTCCACCCGCAGAGCCGCACTCCACATAGAGAATAATGGAGCCTCCAGCACCGACCTCCACCCGCAGAGCCGCACTCCACATAGAGATAATGGAGTCTCCAGCACCGACCTCCACCCGCAGAGCTGCACTCCACATAGAGAATAATGGAGCCTCCAGCACCTACCTCCACCCGCAGAGCCGCACTCCACATAGAGAATAATGGAGCCTCCAGCACCGACCTCCACCCGCAGAGCCGCACTCCACATAGAGAATAAGGGAGCCTCCAGCACAGACTTCCATCCGCAGAGCCACACTCCACATAGAGAATAATGGAGCCTCCAGCACCGACCTCCACCCGCAGAGCCGCACTCCACATAGAGAATAATGGAGCCTCCAGCACCGACCTCCACCTACAGAGCCACACTCCACATAGAGAATAATGGAGCCTCCAGCACCGACCTCCACCCGCAGAGCCGCACTCCACATAGAGAATAATGGTGCCTCCAGCACCTACCTCCACCTGCAGAGCCGCACTCCACATAGAGAATAATGGAGCCTCCAGCACCGACCTCCACCCGCAGAGCCTCACTCCACATAGAGAATAATGAAGCCTCCAGCACCTACCTCCACCCGCAGAGCCACACTCCACATAGAGAATAATGGAACCTCCAGCACCTACCTCCATCCGCAGAGCTGCACACCACATAGAGAATAATGGAGCCTCTGGCACCTACATCCACCAGCAGAGCCACACTCCACAGAGGATAATGGAGCCTTCAGCACCGACCACCCGCAGAGCCGCACTCCAGGAAATCCCGCGTCACTAATTGGTCCGGCCGCGGACAATCAGCGACGCACGACTAACTCTGCCCATGTGGTCATGTGACTCACCAACTGCCCATGATGTACTGAACATATTTTGTCAGTTACAGTGTCTGATGTACTTCTGTCATGTTTACTGAACACGGGTAATACACAGTGACATGAGGTAATATACAGGTGACATGAGGTAATACATAAGTAACATAAGGTAATAGTAAAATGAGGTAATATACTGTAACATGAGGTAATACACAGTAGTATGAGGTAATACACAGGTAACATGAGGCAATATATGGTAACATGAGGTAATACACAGTTATATGAGGTAATACACAGTGACATGAGGTAATATACAGTAACATCAGCGACGCAGGGCTAACTCCGCCCATGTGGTCATGTGACTCACCAACTGCCCATGATGCACTGAACATGTTTTGTCAGTCACAGTGTCTGATGTACTTCTGTCACGTTTACTGAACACGGGTAATACACAGGTGACATAAGGTAATACATAAGTAACATAAAGTAATACACAGTAAAATGAGGTAATACACAGTAACATTTAATGATAATATATATATTTTACCCGAAAAATCCTGTGTATTCATTGCATTATTCTTAAATCTTAATAAATAAACTACATACATATTCTAGAATACCCGATGCGTTAGAATCGGGCCACCATCTAGCAGAGAATAATGGGGCTCCAGCACCTACCTCCACCCGCAGAGCCGCACTCCACATATATGGCTGTTCTGTGCGCACAGGACCTGTGATGACGTCACATGGAGGGGAGGCGTCATTTCACCCTGCCAGATAAATTTTAGGTGTTGAGAATGCAGTGAAGAAAGATCTCTTTTCGGATCCGTGAAGGTCCTGAAAAGATACCGTAATAGATTCTAGGCAAGAGGGTCAGTAGACCAGGTCGGGAGGTTGGATATGTAGCCCGTGACTGGACGTCTTCCACCAGGAGGATAATTACATTTATAGGCTGGGTCCTGTTTTCTGGAGATGCTGGTCTGATAGAGGCGCCATGTTACATATTCGGTGGACTTGTGAGCCAACCAAGTCTTTCTGTGCCAACATACTTCCGATCTAGCTATAAGTTAGTGGGGTCGCGATTTCAATTACTCCAAAGATTGTATATCTGTCTTTTTTGAATGTCTCCTGTTTCCTGATTAGAATTTCCCTCAAATCTGATTGTGTTCTTTTGATTCCAGTTCACACCTGTATATCTGTCTTTTTTTATGTGTTTTAATCCTGTGCTGTGTAACTAGCAAACTGTTCATATTAGCTCCTAATTCATCCCCTCCTTTGAGTACTCAAGGTTCCTAAGATCACAGTGGCTCCATAATCCTTAAATGGAAGAAGTTTGGGACCATCAGAAGTCTTCCTAGACCTGGCCATTCAGCCAATCTGAGCAATCTGGGAGAAGAGCCTTGGTGAGAGAGGTAAAGAAGAACCCCAAGATCACTGTGGCTGAGCGCCACAGATGCAGTAGGGAGATGGGAGAAAGTTCCACAAAGTCAACTAACACTGCAGCCCTCCACCAGTCAGGACTTTATGGCAGAGTGGCCTGACAGAAGCCTCTCATCTGTGCCAGACATATGAAAGGCCCCATAGTTTGCTAAAAAACACATGAAGGACTCCCAGACTATGAGAAATAAGATTCTCTGGTCTGATGAGACGAAGATAGAACTTTTTGGTGATAATTCTAAGTGGTATGTGTGGAGAAAACCAGGCACTGCTCATCATCTGCCCAACAGTGAAATATGGTGGTGGCAGCATCATGTGCCAAGTATTTCTACATCACAGCTGATAGATTTGTTATCCTACTTGTGCACCACCAGAATTCCAGAAGTGCCATGTTTTCCTAACTACTTGCATAACTAATTCATGTCCGACAAAACCAAGTTCAGCAACTGTTCACTGTGTAAGGCAACATTACCAAATTCAGGGGCTATTACTATGAAACAGAGGATGACGGTATTCCTTGCTGATCCGCAGCTGACTCAGTGAAATGCCTGTTGAACCAGTAATGATATGCTATATTGGGAAAAGCAGGTGACGATAAGAGCTTCGCTAGTTTTTCACTCTCAAAAGGTAGAAGACATTAGATAGCGTTTATACAGCAAATGTGGGTCTGGTCCAAACAAGTGCAGTTTTTATTGCTTTCGAAAGGTTACACAGATGTCATAAAAACCCCCCACAATTATTGGCTTTTTCCACGCTCTAACTTAACAGGACAGACACTGACTACTCATATACAGCTTAGCTAACCCCAGCTTGTTCAAACAAAACAGCATTTGTCCATAGCCACCATTAATAGTTGCAGGCGTGGCTTAGGAGGAATCTGGCTTCTCTCTCTGTTTAGATCCAAGACACATCCAGTCTGCTCAACTTTCCAGCAGTATTACTAAGGTGAATACCAAGCCTGATCATATGCAGAGCTCTACAGGTGCCCTAATCAAAACTTGTGTAAAGATTTAACCCAGTACTACCTGGGTTTGCTGCAACCTGAAGGGCCTGTAGAGATTCCAGAGAGTTATTTAAAATGGAATCTATATGATCGGCTATTTAAACATCTGGTTTCAGATTTCTATATGGTAGTCTAGGAGTTAAAAGGACGTATACTATCATGTTCCAATTAACATGAAAAGCCAAAATTACTGAGGATACTTCTCAACACTTCTCAACATAAAATGAGAAAACAGATTTAGGCCGGAATCACACACAACGTATAAAAAAATCAGACCGTATTTTACGGACGAGAATCGCACAAATGTTCCCTGAACAGTGATCCATATGTCATCCGTGTGCAATGCGAGGATGTGAGCGCTGCATAACTCAATTGGCAGAGTTGGGGACAACCTTGACAGGGTTAGGCAATCCCTGCCTGTGTTGCGGGTGTCGAACAGCCACAAGACATGCAGCTTTGGAGACTCGAGCATAGTATACTCTAATACAGTGGTCCCCAATCTTTTTTGCACCAGGTACCGGCTTCAAGCAAGACCATTCTTCCATGGCCTGGCAGGGCGGGGATGTAGGGTGTGGGAGGGGTGGGGCTTTGGTCATAAGGGGGCAGGGCTATGGACGGGGTTGTAGTTTAGTAGTAGTGCATACTTATTCACATTATAAATGTTATAATTAAATGATGTCACTCACCTCACCATAGGTTTAGAATGAGTGGAGCACCGGGCTTGTTTCCCTGTATCAGTGGGATGACCGTTACTGCTGATGATGATTGGAACCTACAAGATAATGGAGCATTGAGCACTTAGAAAATATTGTACTGGAGTACTGTACATGCTGATTATTTTTTAATCATGGTGTAAGAAAATGTGACAAATATTCAAAAAGTGTACCACACATATAATCCCCCATGTATAACAAGATGGTCCCACACATATAATCCCCCATGTATAACAAGATGGTCCCACTCATATAATCCCCCATGTATAGTATGATGGCCCCACACATATAATCCCCCATGTATAGTATGATGGGCCCCACACATATAATCCCCCATGTATGGTATGATGGGCCCCACACATATAATCCCCCATATATAGTATGATGGGCCCCACACATATAATCCCCCATGTATAGTACGATGGTGCCACACATACAGTACAGACCAAAAGTTTGGACACACCTTCTCATTCAAAGATTTTTCTGTATTTTCATGACTATGATAATTGTAGAATCACACTGAAGGCATCAAAACTATGAATTAACACATGTGGAATTATACATTACACTTTACAAAAAAAAAAAATATGTCTTATATTCTAGGTTCTTCAAAGTAGCCACCTTTTGCTTTGATTACTGCTTTGCACGCAGAAAAGGTGAACGGCTGGACTCTACATGCCTAGTTCCCACCGTGAAGCATGGAGGAGGTGGTGTGATGGTGTGGGGGTGCTTTGCTGGTGACACTGTTGGGGATTTATTCAAAATTGAAGCGGTGAGCGGTTCAGCTCACCCCAAACCATCTCGATTGGGTTCAGGTCTGGTGACTGTGGAGGCCAGGTCATCTGGCGAAGCACCCCATCACTCTCTTTCTTGGTCAAAAAGTCCTTACACAGTCTGGAGGTGTGTTTGGGGTCATTGTCCTGTTGAAAAATAAATGATGGTCCAACTAAACGCAAACCGGATGGAATAGCATGCTACTGCAAGATGCTGTAGTAGCCATTCTGGTTCACTATGCCTTCAATTTTGAATAAATCCCCAACAGTGTCACCACTCCTCCATGCTTCATGGTGGGAACCAGGCATGTAGAATCCATCCGTTCACCTTTTCTGCATGCAAAGCAGTAATCAATGCAAAAGGTGGCTACTTTGAAGAACCTAGAATATAAGACATATTTTAAGTTGTTTCACACTTTTTAGTAAAGTGTAATGTATAATTCCACATGTGTTAATTCATAGTTTTGATGCCTTCAGTGTGATTCTACAATTTTCATAGTCATGGAAATATAGAAAAATCTTTGAATGAGAAGGTGTGTCCAAACTTTTGGTCTGTACTGTATAATCCCCCATGTATAACAAGATGGCCCCACACATATAATCCCCCATGTATAGTATGATGGCCCCACACATATAATCCCCATGTATAGTATGATGGGCCCCACACATATAATCCCCCATGTATAGTATAATGGGCCCCACACATATAATCCCCCATGTATAGTATGATGGTCCCACATATATAATCCCCCATGTATAACAAGATGATTCCACACACATAATCCCCCATGTATAGTATGATGGTCCCACACATATAATCCCCCATGTATAGTATGATGGTCCCACACATATAATCCCCCATGTATAGTATGATGGCCCCACACATATAATCCCCCATGTATAGTATGATGGTCCCACACATATAATCCCCCATGTATAGTATGATGGTCCCACACATATAATCCCCCATGTATAGTATGATGGCCCCACACATAATCCCGTTATGTTTTGGTAGCTGAGGAGGACAGGAGCAAAAAAACGCCAAAGCAGCAAGACACCAGAGAGGCTGGGACCTAATGGGTTGCAGATCCATAAACTAACCGCACAACTAGAAGTAGCCGTGGAGCGTACCTACGGTGATCCTAGACGCCTCGGCACAGACGGAGAGTTAGCTACACCTGAAGATAGAAAGAGGAAAGCTAACTGCCCCGAAGTAGAGACCCCAAAGAAATAGGAAGCCCCCAAACATGTAATGGCGGTTAGGCAAGAGGAAAACACGAACACAGACAGAAAATAGAATGAGCAAATGTTGGGGCCCAAATCTGTCTAGAAAGCAAAGTACGGGAGAGAAATTCTGTCTGCAACTCAGAAAAACCCTAACAAAAATACCAGCACTTCTGATTACAAAAAACCTGAGACCACACAATCTCGACCACCTATATCAGATCTCTGGTGTAACACACAGCTACCCAGCAGTAAAAAATATCACAGGAACAGAGAACAAGTGCAAATACAAAATGAGAACAGGGGGCAGCACAAGCCCCCAAAGGGGACTTGGCTGAAGTCCAAGGCAAGACTGCAAAAAGCAAGGAAAATCCAACCACAGAAAAAAAAACAGAAAGTCACTTATCTGAATAATAGCAGGAAAGCAAGCTGAAATTCCAACAAAGACCTGTAAGCAACAATTGATTACCGGCAAGGATCATGGGAGTTCAGCTCACTTATATCAGGCCAGTCAGCCCTACCTGACACCCATTCCTCAATTGGTTCAATACCGTCAGCAACCACCGGAGGGAGCCTCATCTCTGAAGTCGTCTCCAACACATTCACAACAATCCCCCATGTATAGTATGATGGGCCCCCCCCAATATAATTCCCCATGTATAGTATGATGCCCCCCACACATATAATCCCCCATGTATAGTATGATGGGTCATGGGCCCCACACATATAATCCCCCATGTATAGTATGATGGGCCCCACACATATAATCCCCCATGTATAGTATGATGGGCCCCACACATATAATCCCCCATGTATAACAATATGGTCCCACACATATAATCCCACCATGTATATGTGTGGGACCATCTCCCACCCTTGTGTACATGGCTCTGCACACTCCCTTGTATACAAGGCTCTGCTCCCACCCTGTATACATGGCTCCATTCCCACCCTCTGCTGGGCTCCCCCGTCCTCCCCCATACTTACCCTCCACGCTCCGTCGCTGAACTTCCCAGCATCCCTGTCGGCCGTGGCAGCTTCCGCCTTTGCGGTGCGGTCACGTATTACCGCTCATTAAGGTCATTAATATGGACGCCACGCCTATGGGAGTGGCGTCACATCCATATTCATGCACTGGATGAAACTGCCGCGGCCAAGACAGGGATCACAGCGACGGAAGGTGAGTATCGATGTATGAAGCAGGCAGCTTTAGCTGTCACTACAGCGCTACAGCCGCCGGCTCCATGTGGGTCCAGCGTTCTGTGCCGTGGCTCCGCGGCCCGGCAACAGAACGGCTACGCCCGGTCCTGGGCCGCGGATCAGCGGTTGGGGACCCCTGCTCTAATATACTCTATTAGCACATGAGCATTCTTAGAAAACACCTTATTTGAGCACGTTCGTTCATCACGAAAGATATGTGAATCTACAAGCTTGATTATAGAAAAAATGTTAAAAAAAACAAGCTAAAGATTAAAAGAAAACATAGAATATCTAAAATGAGTGAAAGTAATTGTCTGTGTCAAATAGTTAATTAGAAAAAAAGATATAATCAGGAGTATTTGAGAAATACGAAATTAAGAGTGGGAAGGAGAGGTCAAAAACAAATCTGTATTAATATCTAAAATTACTAGGAAGTAAAACACAATACTTAACTAAAGAGACTGATGGAACGTATGGTCATATATGTATACTGCTCAAAGAAATAAAGGGAACACAAACAACCTGTTGCAAATGGAATAGTGTTCCCTTTATTTTTTTGAGCAGTATATATATTAAATGAATAACATAGTAACATAGTTATTAAGGTTGAAGGAAGACTTTAAGTCCATCTAGTTCAACCCATATCCTATCCTAACCTGCCCTAACATGTTGATCCAGAGGAAGGCAAAAAAAAAAACAAGTGGCAAACAGTAAGCTTCACATTGGGGAAAAAAATTCCTTCCCGACTCCACATACGGCAATCAGACTAGCTCCCTGGATCAACGCAGTATCTAGGAAACTAGTGAATATAGCCTGTAATATACTTTTCAAGAAAAGTAGATTAAAATTAGGCAAGATTAATATTGAATGAATAAATTAAAATTAGTCATTATTATGAGAGTGTAACTCTACTCCAGGGGGTGCATATACAGCTCTGGCAAAAATTAAGAGACCACTGCAAAATTTTCAGTTTCTCTGAGTTTTCTCTTTATAGGTATTTTTTTTGAGTAAAATGTAAATTGTTGTTTTATTCTATAAACTACAGACATGTCTCCGAAACTTAAAGCTAAAAATTTTGTATTTATTTGCAACATATGAGAAATCGACAAAATAATAAAAAAGAAACAGTGATTTCAGACCTCAAATAATGCAAAGAAAACAAGTTCTTATTCCTGTAGAAACAACAATACTCATGTTTTAACAAAGTAAGAGATCAGAAATCAATATTTGGTGGAATAACCATGATTTTTAATCACAACTTTCATGAATCTTGGCATGCTTTCAACCAGTCTTTCACACTGCTTTTGGGTGACCTTATGCCACTCCTGGCACAAATTTAAGCAGTTGTTCTTTGTTTGATGTCTTGTGACTATCCATCTTCCTCTTGATTACATTCCAGAGGTTTTCAATGGGGTTCAGGTCTTGAGATTGGGCTGGCCATGATAGGGTCTTGATGTGGTGCTCCTTCATCCACACATTGATTGACCTAGATGTGTGGCATGGGGCATTGTCCTGCTGGAAAAAACAGTCCTCAGAGTTGGGGAACATTGCCTGAGCAGAAGGAAGCAAGTGTTTTTCAAGGATAACCTATGTCCTTCACAAAGATTAACCTGACCAATTCCAGCCATGCTGAAGCATCCCCAGATCATCACTGATCCACCACCAAATTTCACAGTGGGTGCAAGACACTGTGGCTTGTACGCCTCTCTAGGTCTCTGGCTAACCATTAGAAGACCAGGTGTTGGGCAAAGCTGAAAATTATACTCATCAGAAAAGATTACCTTACTCCAGTCCTCTATGGTCAAATCCTTATGGTCTTTGCAAACTTCAGCCTGTCTCTCCTTTGCTGCTCATTGATGAAAGGCTTTTTTCTAGCTTTACATGACTTGAGCCCTGCCTCTAGGAGCCTGTTATGAACTGTTCTTCACCCCAGCTGCCATTTGCCATTTCTTTTGTAGGTCACTTGATGTTATCCTGCGGTTGATGAGTGACATTTGAATAAGATGACGGTCATCCCAGTCAGTGGAGAGTCGCTTTCGCCCACTGCCTGTCTGTAGCTTTGTTGTCCCCAATGTCTGCTGCTTAATGTAATGGACTGCCGTCTTCGAAATTTTAAGGCTGGAGGGAACATGACGTTCACTGTATCCCTCTGCTAGTAAAGCCAGAATTGAGTCCTTCTTTTCCTCACTCAAGCATTTTTTTTTCAACTCAGAAGCACATTAAGTAGAATGAGATGTACTCTGGTTGGAATTCAACTGACACTGGAATGGAATGGCTGTCAGACATGTAGAGATGGTGATTTTTAGAAAACTGTGCAGTGGTCTCTTAATTGTTGCCAGAGCTGTATGCACATTCCCATGTACCACAGTTCCTTAACCCACATAAACCTAACCCACCTGCAGTAACATTGACATAAAAGCATGTGATTCCAATAACCTACAAGGATTAAATTACCCTTATGGGATGAAAAAGTACCATGAAGTAACTTTAAAACCTTTTGAACCATTTGTAAGAATAGTACATATAGATATAGTGTATAGAAAAAATGATTATAAAAAACCTTGTTTGCTTTTTTTTACCACAGATCTATTGATTAAAATGAACATTTTTTCGTGGGAGAACGCCTTTAATTTCTAAGCGACCCAATTTAACATTCCACAGGATACTACCTACATTCCTAATAGGAGTATTCCTAGTTGAAGTATAGCCAGCAAAGAACCATCTTTCCTAGTAGGTGTTCTGCAGAACGCCTACTAATAGTTGCCCCTATTTGCATAAACAAGAACCTGACTTTCACTAATCGAGAACACCACAGATTGGGGTCTTCTGTTTCAATATCAAGAAATGTATGCTCTGTAATGCTATAACTCATAATACCATATGTTTCTCTTCTACTGCTACTGGTGAAGCCTTTCCCCTTACAAGCCATTTTGATTGTCAAACCAGTTACGTGGTACATCTCATTGATTGCATTCGTGGACTTCATTGCGTGGGGTGATCTTCACAGCTACATAAAAGGCTCAACTCCCATAAAGCCAATAATTCTAAAAGTTTTTTTTTGCACCACGGACTGTCATGACATTGCACTTTAATTTGTAACAAAGAAATCAAATCTATTAAAATCACCCGAGTGAACACATACCCTCTGAAACGTCTAAATCAGATGGAAACCTTGAAACGGTCTCAATGAAAGTACTGAGATCTTTTTAAAATGTTTTTTTTTTCTGTACACTATATCTGAATATACTATCCTCACAAATGGTTCAAAGTTACTTCATGGTTCCATCAGCGACGTCAGAGGATGGTGGCATCTTGTAGAAGTACTGTCATGGATCGGTTTCAGGACTCAATCCACTGACCTCTTGCTGCGTGTTCAGTTTCTCTCTCTGATCAGCCACAGCCTGCGTGGTCTCTGTCCAACTGCTCATAGTTCTCCTGTCTGACTTTCTTTACTCGGTTTGCTTCTATTCAGATGTTTCACTTGCCCATTTTGTTCTGTCCCATCACATTTTGGGGGGAGGGGCTATTTCTATCACTATGCACCTGCCTTCTTTGCTGGCTATACTTCAAGGTTGACAGGTGTTTGGAATTCCAGCTCCTTAGTCAAGAGATTATCTTGCCTTAGTAATCTCAGTTGCTTTCCTGCAGTCCGTTTGTGAGTTTTCCTACCCAGCACCATTTCTTTTCTTCCACGTTTGGGGTTTGGGAGGTTTTCACTTAGTCTGTTTATTTTTTTTGGTTCTATACATTTTCTCATATCCATCCCATGTGAACGCATTTAGTTTTTTACCCTGGGTCCTGGTGTCTCCATGCACGCTCTCCTTTTCCTTTATAGGATTTGTTTGTGGCCTCCCCTCTGGTTCCTAAGAAGGTACAAGAAACCCCTCGATGGCCTTTTAGGGAGCTAGGACCGAGGAGGTGTTTTTTCGCTGTGTGACTAGCAATTTTTCTAGTCTGTACAGGGACAAGTTCGATGTTGGTGTGGCATCTTTATTAGTTCTTTCCTTCCTTCGTTGTTTTGGGTGTATGCCTCTTTAGAGTCCCTGAAGGTGTGAAAATGACCTCTGGAAAATATATAGTATCTAAAAGGCACTGCCACACTTAGTGATCGCACTAGCGATCACGACAACGACTTAACCTGGCGAGATTGCTAGTGCGATCGCTATGTGATCACTAGTTAAATTCCAAACACAACTCATCAGCAATCTGTGATTCCAAACACATCTCATCAGCGATCTGTATAACGACCTCTGCGGTCGTTGGGTAAACCTAGCCTGCGACGCTGGTGAAGTCGTTCATAAAGGGTGTCACATTCAGCGATTCAGGCTCACCAGCGGGACACCAACGACCAAAAAACGGCTCAGAACATTCATAAGCGATCAGCGACATCTCAGCAGGGGCCACATCGCTGCTACATGTCACACACAGCTAAGTCGCTAACGAGATCACTACTGCGTCATAAATTAGTGTGGCATACCCTTAACTCATCACTGTCTTCCATGGTACAAAAAGAAGAACCATGCCATTCCTATTCTGACAAAGAAATTCAAGCAGACACTCTCCAAAAATGGATGTAAGAATTGTGAATCCATTATCAAAGAAGGGTCCTCTTAACATGTAATTTGGCCTATTAAGATACTTTTGATTTCAATAAATGTGACCTCTTGAGGCTGCAAGGTTTTTGAGTTTTTTAGTTTAGAAAAAAAATATTATTACCATTGGGAGGTTTGACTAATAAACTTTGATTTATAATTTAACGGTTGATGATGTGAACATTATACTGACCATTTAGGAAAATCAGAGAATAGCATTTGCCTAAGAATTCGGAATGCAATGTATCACAGATCGCTCAGTGTGCATGGATTACACATGCAAGCTGAAGTAAGCAAGCTATTGAAGGGAAACAGTTTTGTCATATAACAATTAAAAAGATCACCTTAATCAGCGCCAGTGCTGCACTCCAGAAATGCTTACATAACCACCTGGCTCCCTCTGTATACCCTCCCAAAAACCTTTTTACGTTCTCCCACGCTGTATGGCAATCTAGTCGGTCCGCTCTGATGGGCGTGGTTTCGGGTCTCTCCATCCCTCCCCCCGGCTGCTGTTTGCAGTCTTCCTTCATTAACTGATGTGGATGACGCCTTGTGTCACTGCAGAGCAACATCACGCACCTGTGCACCGAAATCGAAGCTCATGCCTGCGCACTATGCTTTGATCTACTGCAGACGTATTTACACTTATGGTTTTGGCTCTGCCCGCAGCACGGCAATAAATAGTGTGCAGACGTAAGCAGCAATTTCTGTGCACAGGCGCAAGATTTCGCCTGGCAATGGGGATGACACTAGGTATCATCCACGTCCATTAAAGAAGGAGGATGGTGAGCAGCAGCCGGGAGGTTGGGATGGAGAGGCCAAAAACTACGTGTTGTGAATGTGCTGGAGATGATTTCTGAGCCGGGGCTCCCTCTGGTGGTTGCAGACAGTACTGAACCTTTCAGTGAGATATGGCAATCTGGGATCACGGACTGGTCTGATATAAGGGAGGTTCCCGCCCATGATGGTTGCCGGTGATCAATTGTTCTTGTCTCAATTGTGGTTCCTGGTTCATTTGGAAGTTTGCTGAGTATTGCCTGCATCTTCTGCTATCAGATAAGATATTTTCTGCTTTTATTTTTGTGCTTGCTTTTTGCATTGTTCCCTGCACTTCTGTGGAGGTCAGCCAGGTCCCATCCGGGGGTTTGTGCTCCTCTCAGTTTATCTGGAGCCACTGTTGTTTGTTCATTTGCTTTTTCCTGTTTTTTCAGTGGCTGCAGCTTAGTTTTGTTACACCAGAGATCTGATTGGGTGGTAGAGATCGTGTGATCTCAAGTGTTTTTGCAATCAGAAGAGTTGTTTTTTTTGGATTGCGGTGGGTGTCCTTTCCTGTACTTTTCTGTCTGGACAGATTGGGCCCCAGCGTTTGCTCATTCTGTTTTCTGTCTGTGTCCGTGCTTCTTCTTGTCTAGCCGCCATTACATGTTTGGGGGCTTCCTATTTTCTTTGGGGATCTGCTCCGGGGCAGATAGCTTTCATCTTTCTGCCTTTGGGTGTGGTTGTCTCTCGGGCTGTGACGAGGCGTCTGGGATCAACGTGGAAGCGCTCCACGGCTACCTCTAGTTGTGTGGTTAGTTCGGGTTACTGCAATCCAATAGGTTCCAGCCTCTCTGGTGTATTGCCGTTTTTGCTTATTCTTCTCAGCTACCAAAAGATAACACTACGCCCATTGGACCAGACTGACTGGATCACCATACTGTGCGGGAGAACCTAAAAAGATTTTTGGGGGAATATACAGGGGGAGTCAGTGCTTTATACAATATTGTAGTATACAATAGTGCCATATTAGTTAATTGAGCTAGAGGGGGAAATTAAATTACAAAATTCCAATAGGGCATATTTAATCTTGAGATGAGAATATAATAAGACTCATACCAGGAGGTTAGGACAAGAAACCAGTGGGAATAATAACACCTTGAATAATATCAGTAGATACCACCTTATTGACTGGATCTAATTGAATTAGCTACTCATAACAAGATAGCTGTGAATTTGAAAACTCAGTAGATGGACCATTTACTCAATGAAAAACATCCCATCAATGAACCAATAAAGGTGCGCTTAAAAGGATCCCCAGGCTACTACCTTAGGACTACTAGAATCAATACAAACATTGTGGTTTTAAGAAGCACACAAGTATATTAATTTAATGGATAAAAGTTAGTTTTTAATAGTATTATAGAATCTTTAGTTAGGGTTTACTTGTCATTGGCAAAATACCACAATGACCCCAAAACTAGAATATATCATGGAGTGTGATCCTTCAGATCCGGTCCTACAGCCATACAGTGCCGCATGGAAAACATGGTATAAAAAGCTGGTCGCGTACATTGTACAGAACAATACACTGTGTAACATTTGAATGCTTTTACGATTCACCGACCAGACTGGCAGACTAAATGGCTGACAAATTTCCAGAACGCAATTTTAAATACTTTGAGGAGGTTGCGTTTATTAAATGGCAGCACATACGGAGATTCAAAAGTGGATTGGTCCCTAAAAAAAAATCGTTTTTCAACTTTCTTGAAAAATATGAAAAGTTGCTGCTAAATTTTAACATTTTCTAACGTCATGAAAAAAAGAGAGAAAAGTAAGCTTGAAAGGTAATGCAAATATAAAAGTAGTCGTAAGGTAAATGTTATTAACTATTTTGTGTGATACAACCACCTGTTGTAAGTCCGTAGATATTGAAAATTTGAAATTTTATCATTTTTCCAAATTCAACCAAATTCATATTTTTCTTACATACACACAAAACATATTCACCTAAATTTACCACTAACAAAGTACAATTTGCCATGAAATATAATTTCACAATCGACATATGTAGAAACATTCCAGAGTAATTATCACAGAAAATGACACATGGCAGGTTTGTAAAAAGGCCTGTGTCTACAAGATGAGAATTGACTGTGTTTGGTAGGGATTAAATAATGAATTTCCTGATTGTCCTTCAACAGCACACAAAAGGGTTAATATACAGTGCTTCATCTGTCCGGAGAGAAGAGATATATTTAATTCGCTGTAAACAATTCACCTAATTATAACCGATTCACACGACTATCTTGGTGCAATAATAACAATAATGTGTACAGAAGACGTCTCCACCGTTTTACAATTTCTTCATGATGGATACCAAAAAGGCCTCAACCTTGAGAATTTACCCAACAGCCAGCAACGCTCGTTTAGAACAATCTCAATTCTGAAAGCAGTTTACACCTACTGGATGTTAAAAGATCCTTCCTCAAGTATCTGAATAAAAGTGGCTTTTTTGCAAATTTTCATAAGTGATTTTTCTACTGGTTCAAAAGCCAAACAAGGGTAGCAAAGCCAGTAAAACCGCTCTCTCTTTCTCTCTAGATGGCTGAAAGAAATCATTGAAAACTGTTTGCTAGAAGGCTTAAACTCCCCGATGAATGTTCGTGCACATTCAACAAGATCTATAGCTACATTTTGTCCTGAAAAATGTTGTGCTCCCCTTGAACAAATTTTGTAAAACAACCACATGGTCTTTTTCATTTACCTTCGGAAAACTCGACAGGCTCAATAACGAATCCTCAGAGGATTCAGTATTTGGCAAAAAAAACTACTAGTATGAACTGCTAAACTTAACTTTCTAAATCTATATTGCTTTCTAAGTCCTTTTTATGTGCTGCTAAAGGATGATCAGGTAGTGCAAAAGTTACCTGAAATTTTCATTTCCTGGACTTCGTATTAACCCATCCAAATACATTTTTTTCTTTGCTGCATACCTTTCTTGTGTTCTTGTATGGTATTTATGTACATGTGAAAGTCAGTTGTAATTAGGTTGTTTTCTGCTAATTAAATATGTCTCTTCTATCTGGGCAGATGATGTATCTTAAACCCTTTGTGTGCTGCCTACGTACCCCAGGACATGAAAAATTTTAGAGGTAAATTTTCCAAGTATCGCTATAAAGTTTCCCACTTTCTAAAGATTAAAATGGCTTTACTCTGATGTCTAAGAAGATTTGTTTTAAAGGGAATCTGTCACCCCATTTTTCGAGTATAACATGCGGCCACCGCCATCAGGGGCTTATCTACAGCATTCTGTAATCCTGTAGATAAGCCCCCGATGTCACCTGAAAGAGAAGAAAAACGAGTTATATTATTCTCACCCATGGGCGGTCCAGTCCAATAGGAGTCGCGGTCTGGTCCGGCGCCTCCCATCTTGCAGCGAAGACATCCTCTTCCCGTCGCTGCTCCTGCGCAGGAGCACTGCTCTGCCCTATTGAGGGCAGAGCAGAGTACTGCTGTGCGCAGGCGCCGGGAAAGGTCAGCGAGGTCCGGCGCCTGCGCACTGCAGTACTTTACTCTGCCCTCAACAGGCAGATCAGTGCGCCTGCGCAGGAGCCGCGACGGGAAGCAAAGAAGAGGATGTCTTCGCTACAAGATGGGAGGCGCCGGACCGGATGGCGACGCCCATCAGAACCGGAGGCCGGACCGCCCCTGGGTGAGTATAATATAACTCGTTTTTCTTCTCTTTCAGGTGACATCGGGGGCTTACCTACAGCATTACAGAATGCTGTGGACAAGCCCCTGATGGCGGTGGCCGCATCTTATACTCGAAAAATGGGGTGACAGATTCCCTTTAACATTTCACATTTGAATCATATTTATAGCTTGGCTCTTGTGTGAGTATGTTGATGTTTAGCAAGATTTGATTTCTGATTAAAACATTTTCCACATTCTGAACACGAATACGGCTTCTCACCTGTGTGAATTCTCTGATGTCTAAAAAGAACCGATTTGTTGCTAAAGTATTTCCCACATTCTTCACAAGGAAATGGCTTCTCCCCTGTGTGACTTTTCTTATGTTTAATAAGAGTTGCTTTCTTGGAAAAACTTTTCCCACATTCTAAGCACGACAATGTACTTTCTTCTGTATGTTTTCTCAGATGTTTAACAAGATTTGATTTATCAGCATAACATTTTCCACATTCTGAACATGAATGTGACTTTGCTCTTGTGTGAGTATTGTGATGTGTAATAAGATTTGATTTTCTGTTAAAACATTTCCCACATTCTGAACATGAAAATGGCTTTACAGCCGAGTGAATTCTCTGATGTCTAAGAAGACATGATTTCTGGTTAAAACATTTTGTACATTCTGAACATGAAAACGGCTTCTCCCCTGTGTGAATTCTCTGGTGCCTAAAAAGATCTGATTTCTGGTTAAAAAAAATTTCCACATTCTTCACAATAAAATGGCTTTGTCCCTGTGTGAGTTTTCATATGTATCATAAGATTTGATTTCTGGTGAAAACATTTTCCACATTCTGAACATAAAAATGTATTTTTCCCTGTGTGACCTCTTCGATTTCTAACACTTTTTTTGTGATATTTATTTTTCTTAACAGGCTGTGATGAATCAGAAGATAGGATGTGTTCAAAAGGATCAGATGATAGATCTTTGCTGTGAAGGCATGGAAGTATAGCTGGAAAAATCGCAGGCTCTTCATATGCATCTTGTGTGCTACCACACTCAGGTGATTTACAATTTAGGGCTATCTGATGTCTCTCTGAACTCTTGGTACAGTTATCTGCCAAGAACAGAACACATGTCATTATTTTTAAATTACATTACCTGAAAACTATTAAATGATATCTAAAAACGTTTGTTTTTCAACATGACAATGTCAAGCGCATGTTGTTCATGCTACTATGAGCAGCATGTGTGGCCTAAATGTGCCACCATGGCCTGCAGTGTCTCCAGAGTTGTCTCCCAATGAGCACGTCTGGGATGTCATTGGCTGACAGCTGGAAAGGGAGCTGCCAGCAGCAGATATTGATGAATTGCTCAAGTGCATTCAGCGCAGCAGAACATTACTCAGACGACCATTAATAAACTCAGGGATAAAAACTGAGTCTGTAAGTGCGGGGATTTCTGCACACGGCGCTCATACTCCATACTGAATAAATCAAGATATTTTGAAAATATTGTTTCCATTTTTTTCACAGTCGTTTTATATGAGTCTAATAAAAGCGAATTGATCCTTAGTCCTCAAATTGGGCAAAATCTCTTAGTACTATCAGTATTATTACATTCACATTATATTTGTGCTGTCATCTACACCAGTATAACATATTCATGCCTGTAATGTGCATTTTGGCCAACTAAGGAAAAATACAACTAAAAAACTGACAGCAGACAACTTAAAACAACACAAAATTGTAGCAGCCAATGAATGACAAGCCACCGGGAGAAAAAGAATTAGGGGCAGATGGAAAAATATGGGGGCCAAAATGATCTGTACGGTAATTGGTTTTTTTTTTAAATGGTTCCAATACATTTTCTAATTACTCTGTTTTTTTCTTAGCCATAATGAAGAGTGTAGCATGTGTCACATCTCCACTAGGACCAGCTCCTGCAACGTCTTTTTCCATATTCATTCTGCGGGTGGCGCTAGTGATAGAGGCATTGGAACCAGAAGCTCTAGATGGCGAATGCTCTGTCCAGCCATTTAGATTAGGGTGGATGGGACCTGTAAAGCCGTCCAGTCTGACAGTATAAGTTTTTGTGCTGTCCAGCTGAAGTTACCAACTCCCAGCTCCAGACAATTGGAGAGCACCACATCACACGTAAGCTTCCAGCTTACTGCTGGAAGCTGCCAGATTTATAGTCTTGTGCTTCTCGGGTTTAGACCTGTCTGTTTAGCTCCTTGTAGTATTATTTTGACCACTGCTGGTGTTTCTGACTAGTCTTACATGTTCTAATATGCTACTTTTCCTGCCCTCTTAGTTCTGACCTTTCTACCTCACCACTCCTGCACCACCAAGCATCAGCTTATTCCAAAGATCCAGCCCAGGGACCCCTGATTAAGTTCAGATCCCTGTACAGAAGTTAAAGGGTGAAAAACAGGGAAAATCCATGGGTCTGTTAAGCAGAGTTGCTTGCGTTAAGCGTGTCAGTGATATTCATTTTAGAGCTGCCTGGCGACCACTCACAGAATGTTATTACAGAAAGACTACTGTAATGTGTGTAGTACAGTTCATATAGCGTCTTGTGCTTGGGTGCGATGAAAACACAGGAGTCACAGGTTTGATATAGAAAGTCTTGTATTACTTCATACAAGTTGGCAAAAATAGTCACACAGTTTGCGGACACAGAAACAGGAGACACAGCAGGCCAGAGTAATCTAAGCTCAGCAATAACTCTCCACAACAGGTTCAGGATCTTCTTCTCTGTTACCGTAAGTCCATGCAAACGTGGGTCTTTCAAAGAGCAGGGTTCAGAGTCCACAAGTGCTTCAGAGTTCCTCAGTAGGAATAGCTGGAGTACAAGGTCCAAGGCTTCAGGAGTCAGGTCACAGGTTCACTGCAGGCTAGATTCTGAAGCACTGATTGCTCAGCTGTGGCTGCTTAAGAAGCAAAAGGAGAGAATCAGGGCGGGAACATGCAAGCTAGAAACTCCATTTTGACTGAGGGCAAGATAGCTGCAGCAAGACAGAAAGTAAAATGGCTGATGAACAAACTGAGTTTCAGGAACATGTACACAGAACCTTACATTACTCCCCCTTAGGGACAACCTCCGGATGACCTCAGACCAGGCTTGTGTGGGTACCTCTGATGAAAATGACGGAGCAAGCGAGGAGCATTAACGTTATTGACTGGTTCCCATGAGTTGTCCTCCACTGGGTAGCCCTGCCATTTAATCAGATATTGTAACTGATTTCTATACAACCTGGAATCTAAAATCCTTTCCACCACAAATTCTTCCTGACCATCGACTAGCACTGGGTCAGGGCAAGGAGAAGAACGTCCAGGAAACGTATTGGGTGTCGCAGCCTTTAGTAGGGATACATGAAAAGACAGGGTGGATTCTCATAGTTCTGGGCAGATGAAGACGACAAGCAACGGCACTTATAATTTTACTGATTTTATAGGGTCCAATGTACTTATGTCCCAACTTAGACGATGGAATCCTTAACTTAAGATTTCTGGTTGACAGCCAGACCAGGTCTCCTACCTTGAAAGCTGGTGCAGGTTTACGAAATTTATCTGCTGCTTTCTTGTACCTTTCCTGAGCCGATTCCAGATTCTCCTTTAGAAGATCCATATTCTTCTGTAAAGACGTGATTCTTTCAGCCACTGCTGGTAAAGGCGTTTCTATGGGAAATCGTGGTAGAATGTTAGGATGATAACCTAGATTAGAGTAAAAAGGAGACTGCTTAGTGGAGGCACTCTGAGAGTTGTTATAAGAGAACTCAGCTAATGGAAGTAGATCCACCCAATCATCCTGTAGGTGGCAGATAAAGCAGCGAAGATACTGCTCCAGGGTTTGATTGGTTCGTTTGGTCTGTCCATTAGTCTGGGGATGAAAAGCAGAAGAAAGGTTTACTTTAATGTCCAATGCTGCACAGAAATTTTGCCAAAACCTAGAAGTGAATTGCACCCCTCGATCCGAAATAACCTCATCCGGTACTCCATGTAAGCGAAACACATCTTTAATCATCAAATCTGATGTCTGTTTTGCAGTGGGTAAGCCGACACAAGGGATAAAATGAGCTGCCTTTGTTAGACGGTCAACCACTACTAGAATGGTCTTCTTCCCTTGAGAGGTTGGTAACTCCACAATGAAGTCCATAGAAATGGATCCCCACGGGCGGGACGGGGTGGGAAGAGGCTGTAACAGACCAGTTGGTGAGGAGCGAGGTGTTTTGCATCTTGCACAGACTTCACATGAAGTGACATAGATTAAAACATCCTTCCTGCAAGTGGGCCACCAAAAGAAACGAGAAAGAAATTCCTGTGTCTTTAGAATTCCTCTATGCCCAGCTATCTTGGAATCGTGAATGAGTTGCAATACTCTCAATCTGACTGTTTCAGGAATATACAGGCGTTGTCCCTGAATCCACACACCATTCTTAAAGACAAGACTTACGTCCCTTGGGGTTGTGCCAAAAAGGAATCCGCATGGTATGCTTCCTTGATGTCTTTAAGTAGGTCTTGATTATGAATCACTCCTAGGAATCTAGAGTCAGGAAGAATAGTCTTAGGAGGAGTAATTGGACGTGTTTCTGCTGAGTAAATCCTAGAGAGTGCATCAGCCTTTCCATTGCGCGATCCTGGTCTATAAGAAATGATAAAATTAAATTGGTTTAAGAAAAGATTCCAGCGAGCCTGGCGAGGAGTCAGGCACTTAGCCGACCTGATAAATTCAAGGTTACGATGGTCTGTCAGGACGACTATTTGCTGTGCAGCTCCCTGAAGAAGGTGTCTCCATTCTTTGAAGGCGGCAATAATGGCCAACAACTCTCTATTGCCCACATCGTAGTTCCTCTCAGCCGAAGACAACTGCTGGGAAAAGAAAGCACAGGGATGCAAGACATTCTTCTCACCTGTTCTCTGAGAGAGTATAGCTCCAACGGCACAGTCTGAAGCATCCACCTCTATTATGAAGGCAAGCTCGGGGTTGGGATGTACTAGGATAGGTGCAGTGGTAAATTTATCTTTTAGACGGGAAAATGCTTCCTGGGCTTGGGAGTCCAGGAGAACCTAGACTCTTTCCGGGTAAGTTGAGTGATAGGTGACACTACCTCCGAGAAATTTCTAATGAAACGTCTATAGAAGTTGGCAAACCCGATGAAGCGCTGTACCTCCTTCACATTTCTAGGACTTGGCCAATCCTTGATGGCTTGGGTTTTGCTTCCATCCATACTAATTCCTTGTGTAGACAGTACATACCCCAGAAATTGAATTTCGGTCCTATGGAATTCACACTTTTCAAGTTTGATGTAAAGATGATTTTGTCTTAGACGTTCCAAGACCATTCTCACATGTCCATGATGTTCCTCTGTGGAGTTAGAAAAAATTAGAATATCATCCAAATAAATCACCACGAATGTATCTAGGAGATCCCTGAAGATGTCATTCACCAAGTGTTGGAAAGTGGCTGGGGCGGTACTCAGACCAAAAGGCATAACTAGATATTCAAAGTGTCCATAGCGTGACCTGAATGCAGTCTTCCATTCATCCCCAGGTCTAATACGGACTAAGTTATAGGCCCCACGAAGATCTAGTTTAGAGAAAATTTTGGCATGTCACACTCTCTCCAATAACTCAGGGATTAAAGGCAATGGATAACGGTTTCTAATAGTAACCTTATTGAGTTCCCTATAGTCTACGCAGGGTCTCAGAGATCCATCTTTCTTCTTTACAAAGAAGATGGGTGCACCTGCAGGAGATGAAGAGGGGCGTATGAAGCCCTTGGCTAGATTTTCATCTATGTAATCCTTTAAAGCCTTTAGCTCGGGCCCCGCCAGGGGGTAGATCTTACCAAAAGGTATCTCTGCTCCAGGCAATAATTCAATTGGACAATCATATGGACGGTGAGGAGGAAGCTGGTCAGCGTTCTTCTTGTCACATAAATCCACATAGTCCTGGTATACAGCTGGTAGTTCAGGGACTGACATGGTTCCTTTAGGAACAGAGCAAGCTGAAACTTTTGGACTCATCTGTTTCTCTGGAAAGTGTAATTCCTTGGTCTCCCAGTTAATGGTAGGATTCTGAGCCTGCAGCCATGGTAGCCCTAGAATAATGGGAAAGTGGGGAGAAGAGATAAGCATAAAGGACAGTTTCTCTTGATGATCTTTACCCATAAGAACCCTCAAAGGCTCTGTTTCCTGATCCACTGGTCCAGAGGTCAGCAGGGAGCCATCCACAGTTTCCATCTGTACTGGAGTAGCCTTCTTCACTGAACGTATCCTCTGTTTCAGAGCAAAGGAGACATCCATAAAATTTCCACTTGCCCCTGAGTCGATCATAGCAGAGCTAGACACCCAAGTTGAGTCAACCCAGAGTTTGATGGAAAGAAAGCAATGAGAATTGTTTTTCTTACAACTCAGCTGGGACACCGCTGAGGAAACTTGAAAAATGGCAGCGTTTACACAGTCAACGTCCTCAGAGGTAACGGAGTTTAAGTCCGAGAAATCAAGATCTGTTGCTGCAGATCTCTCTGGAGCCTGAGGCTCGGACCTGACAGATCCCCTCTCGCAACACTCACAGTGAATGAGTGCTGCAGTAGTCTTACGAGAACGGCTGGGGCAGTTTATAATGAAGTGCCCTGACTTACCACAATAGAAACATAGATTCTCCTTAAAACGATGTTCCTTGCGTGCATCACTAACCCGTCGTTGTAAAGAGTCTACCTGCATGGGTTCAGGTTCAGGTTCCCGTGTAATCCTACTCAAAGGTTCCTTAGCTGGAGAGGAAGGTAGGAAAAGGTTCGTGCGATTGCTTTCAAACCATCTCTCTTGCCTGCGTTCAGTCAGACGAGTATCAATACGGATGCAGTAGTTAATAAAGTCACCTAACGCAGTGGGAGGGTCGGCACGAGCAAGTTCATCCTTAATCAGTGGAGATAACCCCTTTCGAAAAATAGATTTTTTGGCGGAACTGTCCCAGGTGGTATCAAGGGCCCATCTCCTGAAATCCAAGGCATATTCAGCTACCGAGTGCTTACCTTGGCGCAAAGCTAACATGGCTGCTTCAGCTGTTGCACCTCGATTGGGGTCATCAAACACCTGCCCCATGGCTGAAATAAAATCATCAAGGTGATTCAAACAATCATCCTCAGTCTCAATCAGAGGGTTTGCCCACATTAAAGCCTTGTTGGTAAGCAACATAATTATAGTAAGCACCTTAGATCATTCAGTGGGAAATTGTGAAGCATGTGCAGAAAAAAAAAAAGATTGCATTGATTAATAAATCCCCTGAATTTCTCACGTTCACCGCCAAAACGAAAAGGGGAATCCCAGAACTCGGGGCTACGGCAGGAGCCTGGACTCGCCCCTCTAGAACCTCAATCCTGGGCAGTCTGTCCAAACACTTGCAAATTGTGATTAGTGAGGTCCTGTAGGTTTGTAAAACGGGTCTTTATATTCTGCAAATCTGCAAGGATATTATCAGTCACTCCGCAAAGTTCCTTTATGCGGGCCTCCATTTTCCAGATCTTTTAAGACAGGAGTACTGGAAGAAGAGGAGAGGGAAAAAAAAAAAAAAAAAACAATAGTGTTTACCTGTGGTAACACTGCAGAAAAAAAAAACACTTAAGGGAATTGCTCACCTGGAATGGTTGTGAGAAGTCACAACCACTGTCATCACAGAAAGTACAACTGGACATCCGATATCCACAGTTAAAGCAGACACAGCCTTTCCAGACCCAGCAGACACTAACGTTTGGCTTCAGAATCTTGTAATGTGTGTAGTACAGTTCATATAGCGTCTTGTGCTTGGGTGCGATGAAAACACAGGAGTCACAGGTTTGATATAGAAAGTCTTGTATTACTTCATACATGTTGGCAAAAATAGTCACACAGTTTGTGGACACAGAAACAGGAGACACAGCAGGCCAGAGTGATCTAAGCTCAGCAATAACTCTCCACAACAGGTTCAGGATCTTCTTCTCTGTTACCGTAAGTCCATGCAAACGTGGGTCTTTCAAAGAGCAGGGTTCAGAGTCCACAAGTGCTTCAGAGTTCCTCAGTAGGAATAGCTGGAGTACAAGGTCCAAGGCTTCAGGAGTCAGGTCACAGGTTCACTGCAGGCTAGATTCTGAAGCACTGATTGCTCAGCTGTGGCTGCTTAAGAAGCAAAAGGAGAGAATCAGGGCGGGAACATGCAAGCTAGAAACTCCATTTTGACTGAGGGCAAGATAGCTGCAGCAAGACAGAAAGTAAAATGGCTGATGAACAAACTGAGTTTCAGGAACATGTACACAGAACCTTACAACTACTCAGCCAGAAGATTTCAATGGCCTTGGGAATGGCTTCAATCCCAACTGGTGTAAAAGGAAGGAGAAAAGGAAAACTAAGGTATAAAAACCCTTCATTCTGGTGGCATTCTCCTCTTTGTGTAAAAAGCTGAAAAGCCCCCACCCTCTTGTCCAAGTAATTATGTGTTATCTGTTTGTTACATTATCACCAATCTTTTTATTTACTGGTTAAGAATATACGACATAGCACACAAGTATATTCTCATGAGAAAAATCCGTGGCTTATCTGCAATTATTGGTTACTACTCACCTTGGCGATTATCTGTAGAAATCTCTTTACACCGCTCATCACCCATCACATACGTCTCTATAGTATTAATATGGGTCAGATCTTCACCCTGAAACAAATGTTGTAAAAGTCACAGACAGATGGAGAAGTCACATCTATGATCAGCTCTAATCCTGCCATCTCCACCGTTCTCATTACACAAGTATAAAACATATAATACTGGTGGATAAAACAAGACTGAGCACAAGATCTTCACAGCCGTCTACACATCATAGGGGAGATCTCATGACACCTTCTCTCCATCTACCTGATGATCCCGAGGAACATAGGGATTTTCTTGTTTACAGTCCTGTGGAAGAAGAAGACGGGGACATCTTTCTGGTATTGTCCTCTTACTGGATAGATCTGGAGGAAACACATACAGGGACTGAACTCATTCTTTACATACAGATAATTATAGGCCGTGTGTATTTAGTCCTGTCTATTACCTGGTAATGTGAGGGGCTCAGGAACCTCTATCATGATGTCCTTGTACAAATCTATGTTTTACTAAATACTCCCATTCCTCCATGAAGATATAGACAGCGACATCCTGACACCTTATAGGAACCTGACACATACAATGATACCATCATCCCTCCGATCTCTTTACAGAGTTACAGTATAGTTATGGTATAATGTCCCAACATTCCCAGCAGCGTCACCTCTCCAGTCAGCAGCTCAATCATCTTGTAGGTGAGTTCTAGGATCTTCTGGTCATTGATGTCCTCATGTATCAGGGGGTGAGGTGGAGGCCTCGTGTTTGGGCTCACAGGTCTTCCCCATCCCTCAGACACAGGGACCTGACAGCGCTCACTAGAAGTCTTCCTCACCACTGTGTAATCCTGGTTATGGAGTGACATTAATAAATCTCACTACAGACATTTCCAGAGTCCTCACCTTTCAGTTCTATCCATCTGTTATTCCTATAGATTAGAATGATGTAACGTGATGTCATCAGAATCTCTCACCTCTCCAGTAAGCCGGAAGAGTATCTCTAGAGTGAGGTGTAATATCCTCTCCATTTTGTCCCTGTCCTTATCCATCATTGGATGGGTCAATCAGGAAAATTCCCTTATATAGAAGCTCTTCACTGAGAGGATCCGATATTGCAAAAACCTGAATAGGAAGACAATGGCTGATGTTACATCATAAAGAATCCAATCTAAAAAGTATTGTCATGCTGAGACACTAGTCACAACTCACGGACTAGATGTGAGGCAGAGTGGTCAAGAGGTCCAAGGTCTATATTCAGGTGAGGAAGGTACGTCAATGACAGAGTGATAACACAAAAACAGATAGTCAGGGGCAAAGTCCGGGATTTGGAAACTAAAGGCAAATTAAGTAAAAGGTAAAAGTTGTTATACAAACGAGTCGGAAGGCAAATCCAAGGTCTGGTAGCAAAAGATCACAATATCATTGTACAGAGCACACCACTAAGCTGAAGCTACAATTGGCAATGATCTGACATTTACAGCCAGTTATATTTCCTGGCAATTATCTGGAAAGGAAAACACCTGGAGGAAACCAAAACACAATACAGACAGCCCAACACACACTTGCTATTCATAGGGCAGCTGAGCTGTAACTCACCGTGTCTCAAGGAAACACAGAGTGGCATAATTGTGACACAAGCGTCATATAACAATATTTACATCACCAACATACTACCGTCAACGCTATAACCAATATTGTAATGTGGGAGATTAGAGTTCACTAGAATGGACAGGTTTACAACACTTGCTGATTGTCCATATGTCTCAGCACATACAGGTGCTTCTGATAAAATTAGAATATCATAAAAAAGTTAATTTCAGTTCTACAATATAAAAAGTGAAACTCATATTATTGTCACGGGGCAGTTGTAGAAATACAGGGGACGAGGAACCTTGGCCCCTGAACTGCCCCTCAAGCTAAGGGAGGACCTGTCTTTCCTTAACTTGGGGGTACGCTTAAAGGTAGCGAGGCCCAAGTCCCCGACCTGTCCCTGTCTCCTGTTTAGCCCTGAGCTAAACCCACCAACCCCCTCCCAGGAGGTGAGACAGGGAATAATGAGAATAAAACAAAATAACTAAAGGAAAAACAGACACACAAGGGTTAAATCAACTTAAACAATAAATACTTCGCTTTCTCTGCTGTTAAGCTCCGCACAGCAGAGTAAGGCCCCAAATGAGGGGAGCAACTGAAGTACGACTGCTCTCCGCAGCTCCTGGCTCCAGCTTGATTGGTTTCCAGAGGAAGCAATATTACCTACACCAGCTGACAACTCAGGAGACCTTATAAAGGAAGTGGGAGTGGTAGCCACCTGCTCCTGACAAGTAATCAGGCATGCAATTTCACCAGCGGCCACCGGGGGCACAGACTGAGATTAAGCCCCGCTGGCCAGACAGGAAAAAGGTTTCAACATGCAGAGAGAGATCTGTCACAGATCCAAATGTGGATTGTGACAATTATATAGAGTCATTACAAACAGAGTGATCTATTTCAAGTGCTTATTTCTGTTAATGTTGATGAATATGGCTAACAGCCAATGAAAACCCAAAAGTCATTAGCTCAGTAAATTAGAATAATTAACAAAAATACCTGCAAAGGCTTGCTAAGCGTTTAAAAAGGTCCTTTAGTCTGTTTCAGTGGGCTCCACAATCATGGGGAAGACTGCTGACTTGACATGTCCAGAAGGCAGTCAGTGACACACTCCTCAAGGAGGGTAAGCCACAAAAGCTCATTGCTAAAGAAGCTGGCTGTTCACAGAGTGCTGTATACAATCATATTAATGGAAAGTTGAGTGGAAGGAAAAATAGAATTAGACTTACCGGTAATTCGGTTTCTAGAAACCTTCCACGACAGCATAGGAAGTTGTCTCCACACCCTAATGGGGGACAGGAAGCACAAGAGAGGTTAAAAAGCCCCTCCCACCTCCCTCTCACCAGTGACTTATAACGTAACACCATAGCACCGGTTACCTTAATATCCTCAGACTTGTCCAAGAACACAGGGAGGGAAATAGTGCTGTCGTGGAAGGTTTCTAGAAACCGAATTTCCGGTAAGTCTAATTCTATATTCTCTAGCAACCTTCCATGACAGCATAGGAGGAATACCAACCTATACTGCACTAGGCTAAATCCCTGTTGGACAAAAGGTCCAACCTATAATGTTTAGTAAACGTATGGAGCGAAGACCAAGTTGCAGCCCTGCAGATCTGCTCGGAGGATGCACCTGCCCTTTCAACCCAAGACACTGAAGTAGACAGTGTTCAGTGAGCTTTGATGTTTGCCGGGGGCGTCATATCCTGCGCCAGATATATTTCGGAGATGGCCTTCTTAATCCAGTTTGCAATTGTATTTTTGGTTCTGGTCGATTCTCCAAGGTTTGGTAAGGTTCAGGTATTGTAGGACTACCCGCCTTATGTCCAGCGTATGGAAATCTTCTTCCCTAGGATTTGCTGGATTCTGGCAGAAAGAAGGCAGGGTAATGTTTTGAGACCTATGGAAGTCAGACACCACTTTTGGCAGGAAAGATGGATTCAAGGAAAGGACTATAGAATCATCCCTAATCGTCAGGTATGGTTCATTAACTGAAAGAGCCTGTAGTTCTCCTATACGCCTTGCTGATGTTATTGCGACGAGAAAGGCAGTTTTACAAGAGATAAGCTGTAGTGTACATAATACATGACGACAGTGATTCAAAGGGAGACTTTGTAAGCCCTTTAAGCGCTACGTTCAAATCCCATGGGGGAACCATAGGTTGTCTCTTCGGGTGTAGCCTGGTAGCTGAGGTCATGAACCTCCTTATCCAGTGGTGGTTGGCCAAGTCCTGGTCAAACATCGAGCTTAAAGCAGCCACTTGTACCTTTAAGGTGCTAGGCCTGAGGCCTAATTCAGGCCTACTCTGTAGGAAATCCAGGATGCGAGAAATATTGGGGTGCGCTGGGTCAGGAGGAACCAGAAGACACCAAGAAGAGAATCTTTTCCACACTTTATTGTATATGGCATTAGTGACTGGTTTTCTTGATTTTTGTAGGGTCGCAATTACTGCGTCAGATAGACCTCTACTTTTTAGTATTTGGGCCTCAGTAACCAGACAGCTAACTTCAATCCCTGAAGATTCGGGTGGTGTAGGGGACCTTGTAGTAGGAGATCGTCTTCTAGAAGTAAGTGGACCGGACCTTCTATTTGAAGCTCTGTTATCAAGGCAAACCAGCTCCTTTTTGGCCACATTGGGGCCACTAGTATGGTCGGAGTCCGATCCTCTCTGATTTTTCTCAGAGTCATTGCTAAGAGTGGAATTGGGGGGGGAAGGCATATGCCAGATTGAAATTCCATTTGTAGGCAAAGGCATCCACTCCCAGAGATTTGTCCCTGGGGTTTAGGGAGAAAAACCTTCCTACTTGGGAGTTCTGACCCGATGCCAGTAGATCTACTTCTGGAAGGCCCCACCTGATTACCAGTGTCTGGAAAATTCTTCCATTCAGACTCCACTCACCTGGCTGAATACCATGTCTGCTCAGGAAGTCTGCCTGAAGATTGGAGCTTCCCTACAGGTGGACTGCTGACAACGAGAGGAGGTATCTTTCGGCCCAAAAACATATTCTTTCTGAAATGCCCTTTAGGCCGCTGAACCTCGTGCCCCCTGGTGTTTTAGGTGGGCTACCGTAGTCATGTCAGAATATACCCTGATATGATAATCCTGGACCAGGTCTTTGCTGCTAGGAGAGCTTCCTCCACAGCCTTTAGCTCCCTGAAGTTGTAAGATCTTGAACTTACTTCCTGACTCCATAACCCCTGGTATGGGGTCTGGGATACCATGGCTCCCCAGCCTTGTTTGCTGGCGTCTGTAGTTACTGTGACCAAAGGGGATTGAGACCAGCTCACACCCTTGCTCAAATTCCTGGGGTTTATCCACCATACTAAGGACGCTTTTACTCTTCCAGGAGTGAGGACCCTTTTGTTCAAAGAGCGGTGGTTCCCATTCCAATTTCCCAGGATGTGGGACTGAAGCACTCTGGAATGGGCCTGTGCCCAGGACACTCACTGTATGCATGATGTCATTGACCCTAGGATTGACATGGCTGACCGAAGGGCTGGGAAACTCTGTTCCCTGAAGCTCTTCATTTTCGCGATTATAGACACTCGATGATCCTCCGGAAGAAAATACATCTGCCTTCTTGCATCCAACAGGACTCCCAGGAATCTTCTCCTCTGAGCTGGTGGGATCTTGGATTTCTTTATATTTGGAATCCATCCCAAGGATCTAAGAATATCCAGAGTCTGTGTCACCTGATTCTGTAGGGCCTGGTAGGAAGCACCTATTATCAACAGGTCGTCTAGGTACGGGACTATACATATGCCCTGACCCCGAATATAGGATACCACCTCTGCCATAATCTTGGAGAACACCCTTGGGGCTGATGATATGCCAAAGGGGAGTACGTTGAATTGATAGTGCCTTATTTTTGGACCTTCCTGAACCGCAAACCTCAGGTACTTTCTGTGTCGTGGATTAACAGGAATGTGAAAGTACGCATCTTTCAGGTCTATGGTTGACATGAAGGAGCGAAGGCCTATTAGAGGAATGGCAGTTTTTACCGACTCCATTTTGAACCTGCGTTATGTGATATGTTGATTGAGGTCTTTTAAGTTTATTATTCTCACCTCCCCTGTGGGTTTTTTTCACCAGGAATTACCTGGAGTAGTGACCTTTCCCATGTTCTTCCACAGGAACCAGGGAGATAGCGTTTGACTGAACTAGGTCCTGTATGCAAGATCTTAGCATCGCCTGAGCCTCCCGAGATGGTAGGGAGGTCACCCTCAGACCCCTGGGGGGGGGGAAGGGCTCGAACTCCACTAGAAGGCCCTCTCTGATGACACTGAGGACCCAAAGGCAGTTGGAGATCGACTGCCAAATGTGGAGGAAATTCGAGAGCCTCCCCTGTTGTGAATGGACTTGAAATGAGTTCTGAGCAGAGGCTCCCTCTGGTGGTTACAAGCGGTACTGGACTGTCCAGTGAAGATTGTGAGGAGTGGGAATCAGGTGTTACTGACTGGTCTTATATAAGGGAGTCGCCTTCCCATCAGGGTTGCCGGTGATCAATTGTTCTGGTCTCAATCCTTGAGTCCTGTTTCCTTTGTAGCCTGCTGTGTCGTGTCTGCATCTCCTGCTAACAGATAAGACATTTTCTTCTTTTTGTTTTTGTGCTTGATTTTTGCATTTTGTCCTGCACTTCTGTGGGGGCCTTCAGGGTCCCCTCCGGGGGCTTTTGCCCTCTCAGTTTAGTTCAGCCACTGATGTTTGTACTTTTGCTTTTTCCAGTTTTTTCAGTGGCTGCTGTTTTGATTTTGTTACACCAGAGAACTAATTTAGGTGGTAGAGGTCGTGTGATCTCAGGTGATTTTGAAATTAGTAGAGTTGGTGCTTTTCAGGGTTTTTTTGGGATTGCAGTAAGTGCCCTTCCTATCCTTTTCTATTTAGGTAGTTTGGGCCCCAACGTTTGCTCATACTATTTTCTGTCTGTGTCAGTATTTCTTCTTGTCTAACCGCCATTACATGTTTGGGGGCTTTCTATGTTCTTTGGGGATCTGCTCTGGGGCAGATAGCTTTCCTCTTTCTATCTTTAGGTGTAGTTAGTTTCTCAGGCTGTGACGAGGCGTCTAGGACCAACGTAGGAACGCTCCACGGCTGCCTCTAGTTGTGGTGGTTAGTCAGGGTACTGCAATCTCATAGATTCCAACTGCTCTGGTGTATTGCCTTTTTTACCTGCACTCCTCAGCTACCGAAACATAACAGTATCACCGGCCCAAAAAATTGAAAATTGTATGGTACTCACAGAAGGGAAAAAATATTGTGAAAGAAAAAAGGTTGTCAGAGTTGTCAGAGATATTTTTCTGTTTGTTGCATTTTTTTTTTCCCTCTGTATCTCTGGGGAGGATTTTTTTTCTCTCAATGGAGTTTGCACAGTTGTCCGGCCGTGTGGATCAGCTTGCCACTGAGGTTCGGAGTATTGCTACCTATCTTGCTAGGTTGCCTGTTGTGGAACCTAGGATTCCCATGCCAGATTTGTTTTTGGGGGATCGAGCCAAGTTTCTGAATTTCAAAAATAATTGTAAATTGTTTTTTGCCTTAAAATCTAAGTCCTCAGGGAACGCAGCGCAGCAGGTTCAAATTGTCATCTCTCTCCTGCGCGGCGATCCTCAGGATTGGGCTTTTTCCCTGACACATGGGGATCCTGTTTTGAGTGATGTTGATGCATTTTTTCAGGCCTTGGGGTTATTGTACGATGAGCCTAATGTCACTGATCAAGCTGAAAAAGCCTTGTTGGCATTAAATCAGGGGCTTGATGACGCTGAGTTATACTGTCAGAGATTCCGTAGGTGGGCAGTCCTGACCAAATGGAATGACGACGCTTTGGCAGCCCTTTTTCGGAAGGGTCTGTCAGATAATGTAAAGGATGTTATGGTGGGATTCCCTGTCCCCTCTGGTCTCAATGATTCTATGTCATTAGCGATTCAAATTGACAGACGTTTGCGTGAGCGGAGAAGTATGCGTGGAATAGTGTTGCCTTGTGAACCTGCTTCTGAATCCATGCAGTGTGATAGAGTGTTTTCTGGGGCACAGCGTCATGAGTTTCGAAAGCGCAATGGGTTATGTTTCTACTGTGGTGATGCCTCTCATGCTATTTCAGTCTGCCCTAAGCGGGGAAGACGTTTTGCACGCTCAGTTGTCTTGGGTAGTGTTCAGACTAAGTTTTTATTAACTGTTACTCTGATATGCTCTCTGTCCTCATTTTCTGCTCAGGCTTTCGTTAATTCGGGAGCAGCGATTAACCTGATGGATTTTGATTTTGCTAAACGTTGTGGGTTTCCCTTGATACCCCTACGGAAGTCTATTCCCCTACTGGGGATCGATTCTACCCCTTTGGCTGAGAATAAACCTCAGTTCTCTACTCAGGTGATAATGAGGGTTGAACCTGATCATCAGGAGAGCTGCAAATTTTTGGTTCTGTATAATCTGCATGACATTATCGTACTGGGTTTCCCTTGGTTACAGTCTCATAATCCTGTTTTGGATTGGAAATCTGTGTCTGTAACCAGTTGGGGCTGCCAATGTGTTAATACCAACACTCCTGTTTTTTCTGCCTCCCCCAGGCTCAGGAAGTTCCTGACTTTTTGATTGATTTTTCTGATGTGTTTAGCGAAAGTAAATCTGCATCCTTGCCTCCCCATAGGAGCTATGACTGCGCTATTGAATTAGTGCCTGGTAGTAAATTCCCTAAAGGTCGCCTTTTTAACTTGTCTGTACCTGAACATGACGCTATGCGGTCTTATATCAAGGAGTCATTGGAGAAGGGTCATATCAGACCATCCTCTTCACCCTTAGGTGCCGGTTTTTTCTTTGTGGCCAAAAAGGATGGTTCATTAAGGCCGTGTATTGATTATCGTCTTTTGAACAATATTACTGTGAAATATCAATATCCGTTACCCTTGATTTCTGACCTGTTTTCCAGGGTGAAAAACGCTACTTGGTTTACCAAGCTTGACCTCAGGGGGGCATATAACCTTATTCGCATTAAGCACGGGGATGAATGGAAGACGGCATTTAATACCCCTGAGGGGCATTTTGAGTACCTTGTGATGCCCTTTGGGCTCACTAATGCTCCTTCTGTCTTCCAGTCCTTCATGAATGACATTTTCAGGGATTTTGTGGATAAATTTCTGATTGTTTATTTGGATGATATCTTGATTTTTTCCGATGACTGGGACTCTCATGTGAAACATGTTCGAACTGTATTCCAGATTTTGAGAGAGAATGCTCTGTATGTGAAGGGATCAAAGTGTCTTTTTGGCGTACAGAGGATCTCATTTTTGGGATTCATTTTGTCCCCATCTGTTATTGAAATGGACCCGGTCAAGGTTCAGGCCATCTGTGATTGGGTCCAACCTACTTCATTAAAGGCTCTTCAAAGATTTTTGGGTTTTGCCAATTTTTATCGTAAATGTATTGGTAATTTCTCGGTTATTGTTAAACCTTTAACTGATTTGACCAAAAAGGGTTCTGATGTGGTGAATTGGCCTCCTGAGGCAGTCTCTGCATTTCAGGAACTTAAGCAGAGATTCACTTCTGCTCCTGTTCTACGGCAGCCTGATGTTTCTCTGCCATTTCAGGTGGAGGTTGATGCCTCTGAAATTGGGGCAGGTGCCGTTTTGTCCCAAAGAGATCCAGAGACCTCTTAAAGTAACCCTTGTGCCTTTTTCTCTCGAAAATTTTCTCCTACTGAACGTAATTATGACGTGGGTAATCGGGAGTTATTGGCCATGAAGTGGGCTTTTGAAGAGTGGAGACATTGGCTGGAGGGAGCCAAACATCAGGTGGTGGTCCTTACGGACCATAAGAATCTGGTTTATCTGGAATCTGCCAAGCGACTTAATCCTAGACAGGCCAGGTGGGCCTTGTTTTTCACACGTTTTAATTTTGTGGTTTCCTTTCTTCCTGGCACTAAGAATGTTAAGGCGGATGCCCTCTCGAGGAGTTTCCTTGCGGACTCTCCTGAGTTATCTGATTCTTCTGTTATTTTGAAAGAGGGTGTAGTTCTTTCCGCCATCTCGCCCAATTTGAGATTGGCTCTGGAGGGGTGTCAGGAGGATAGGCCCGAGCGCTGCCCTGTTGGGAAATTGTTTGTCCCGGACCAGTGGAAAAAGAGTGTGATGTCTGAGATTCATTGTTCCGCGCTGGCCGGTCATCCCGGAATTTTTGGTACCAGAGACTTGGTTAGTCGGTCCTTTTGGTGGCCTACCTTGTCTCGTGATGTCAGGGAATTTGTGCAGTCCTGCGGGACTTGCTCTCGCTCCAAGCCTTGCTCTCGCTCTAGTGGTTTGTTGATGCCATTGCCTGTGCCCAAGAGACCATGGACCCATATCTCTATGGATTTCATTTCCGACCTCCCTGTTTCTCAGAGAATGACAGTCATCTGGGTGATTTGTGATAGGTTTTCCAAGATGATACATCTTGTGCCATTACCTAAGTTGCCTTCCTCCTCTGAATTGGTGCCTTTGTTACTTCAGCACGTGGTTCGTTTACACGGCATTCCTGAGAACATTATGTCTGACAGAGGAGTCCAGTTTGTTTCAAGATTTTGGAGGACCTTTTGTTCTAAACTTGGTGTTCAATTGTCTTTCTCCTCGGCGTTTCATCCTCAGACCAATGGTCAAACAGAGAACAAACCAGACATTGGAGACTTATCTAAGATGCTTTGTGTCTGCTGATCAGGATGACTGGGTCTCTTTTTTGCCTTTGGCTGAGTTTGCTCTTAATAATAGGGCTAGCTCTGCCACTTTGATGTCTCCATTTTTCTGTAATTCTGGGTTTCACCCTCGATTTTCTTCAGGTCAGACGGAGGCTTCTGTCTGTCCAGGTGTTGACTCTGTTGTGGAGCGTATGCAACAGATTTGGGACCAGGTAGTGGAGAGGTTGTCCCTCTCTCAGGAGAGGGCCCAGCGGTTTGCTAACCGGCATAGGACTGATGGTCCTCGGTTTAAAGTGGGGGACTTGGTCTGGTTGTCCTGAAAAAATATTCCTATGAGAGTGGCATCTCCTAAATTTAAGCCTAGGTTCATTGGACCTTATAAGATCATGGAGATTCTTAATCCTGTTTCTTTTCGTTTGCTTCTTCCAGGGACATTTAAGATCCATAACGTGTTCCACAAGTCATTGTTGAAGAGGTTTGTTGAGCCAGTGGTTCCTACTGCTTTGCCTCCTGACCCTGTTCTGGTTGAGGGCAATATGGAGTTTGTGGTTGAGAAAATATTGAATTCTCGTTTTTCTAGATGGAAACTCCAGTATTTGGTTAAGTGGAGAGGTTATGGTCAGGAAGACAATTCTTGGGTGTTTGCTTCGGACATCCATGCTAGGAGACTCATCCGTGCGTATCATAGAACTCATCCTGACCGACCTGGTTGCTCAAGTGAGGGTTCGGTGACCCCTCCTCAAGGGGGGGGGTACTGTTGTGAATGGATTTGAAATGAGTTCTGAGCAGAGGCTCCCTCTGGTGGTTACAAGCGGTACTGGACTGTCCAGTGAAGATTGTGAGGAGTGGGAATCAGGTGTTACTGACTGGTCTTATATAAGGGAGTCGCCTTCCCATCAGGGTTGCCGGTGATCAATTGTTCTGGTCTCAATCCTTGAGTCCTGTTTCCTTTGTAGCCTGCTGTGTCGTGTCTGCATCTCCTGCTAACAGATAAGACATTTTCTTCTTTTTGTTTTTGTGCTTGATTTTTGCATTTTGTCCTGCACTTCTGTGGGGGCCTTCAGGGTCCCCTCCGGGGGCTTTTGCCCTCTCAGTTTAGTTCAGCCACTGATGTTTGTACTTTTGCTTTTTCCAGTTTTTTCAGTGGCTGCTGTTTTGATTTTGTTACACCAGAGAACTAATTTAGGTGGTAGAGGTCGTGTGATCTCAGGTGATTTTGAAATTAGTAGAGTTGGTGCTTTTCAGGGTTTTTTTTGGGATTGCAGTAAGTGCCCTTCCTATCCTTTTCTATTTAGGTAGTTTGGGCCCCAACGTTTGCTCATACTATTTTCTGTCTGTGTCAGTATTTCTTCTTGTCTAACCGCCATTACATGTTTGGGGGCTTTCTATGTTCTTTGGGGATCTGCTCCGGGGCAGATAGCTTTCCTCTTTCTATCTTTAGGTGTAGTTAGTTTCTCAGGCTGTGACGAGGCGTCTAGGACCAACGTAGGAATGCTCCACGGCTGCCTCTAGTTGTGGTGGTTAGTCAGGGTACTGCAATCTCATAGATTCCAACTGCTCTGGTTTATTGCCTTTTTTACCTGCACTCCTCAGCTACCGAAACATAACACTCCCCCCCACGGGGTCGGAGTCATTTCTCCTGCTGTTGCTCGGGGACAAGGATATTCCTACCTCTCCCCTTAGCATAGCTCCATCTCCCCATTTTCCCCTTTCCCTGGGAGGTTTGATTTTGGGGAGCTCGAAAAAAACGCTTCCTGGGAATCTTTTGCTCAGGGAGAGCTTTTTTCCTATCCGTGGCCATTTCAAGGATTTCATCCAAGGCTGGGCCAAAGACATGTTCACCCTTGAAGGGTATGGAGCACAGTCTGATCTTAGAGGTAACATCCCCGCTCCACATCTTGAGCCAGAGAGCTCACCTGGCAGAGTTAGACTGTACCAGTGACCTGGCGGAGGTACAAATTGTCTGCATAGATGCATCCGCCAAGTACCCGTAGCTTTCTGGAGTATGGGAAGTGAGTCAAGGAGCTCACCTCTTGAAGTCCCCTGAGAAATGTGATTTTCTAGCTCCTCAAGCCACCTGAAGAGGGATCTAGAGACACATGTCGAGGCAATAGCTGACTTTAGTGCAGAGGCAGAAGTCTCCCAGGCCTTCATTAGAAGGCTCTCTGTTGTGAACGTATTGGAGACGACTTCGGAGCTGAAGCTCCCTCTGGTGGTTGCTGAGGGTATTGAACCTATGTTGAACACCAAGAGTCCTACACCTGCAGTCGACGAGTGGTTGTCAGATGGTACTGACTGGCCTGATATAAGTGAGTTGACCTCCCATGATCCTCGCCAGTGATCAATTGTTCTTCCTGGTCTAGGTTGGAATTCAGCTTGCTTTTCTGCTGTCTCCTGCTTGCATTCAGATAAGTCTCTTTCAGTTTTTTTTTACTGTGGTTTAAATTCCTTGCTTTTTGCTGTATTGTCTTCAGCCGGGTCCCCTTATGGGGGGCTTTGGCTGGTCTCCGTTTGTTTTTTGTATTTGTTCATTTGCTCAGTTCTTGTGATATTTTACTGCTAGGTTGCTACGTGTCCACATCAGAGATCTGATATAGGTGGTCGAGACCGTGTGGTCTCAGTATTTTTGGATTCAGAAGTGTTGGGAGTTTTTGCTAGGGTTTTTCTGGGTTGCTGTGCTATTTAGACAGTTTTGGGCCCCAGCGTTTGCTCAATCTATTTTCTGTCTGTGTTCGTATTTTCATCTTGTCTAACCACCATTATATGTCTGGGGGCTTCCTATTCTTTTGGGGTCTACTCCGGGGCAGTTAGCTTTCCTCTTTCCATCTTCAGGGATAGCTATCTCTCCGGCTGTGACGAGGCGTCTAGGGCACCGTAGGAACGTCCCACGGCTGCTTCTAGTTGTGCGGTTAGTTTAGGGGTCTGCAACCTATTAGTTTCCAACCTCTCTGGTGTTAGGCTGCCTATGCGGGTTTTTGCTCCTGCCTCCTCAGCTACCTAAACATAACAGCTCTCTATCTTACGGTGCATTGGTTCCTTAGGTTGGGACACATTGTCAAAGGCAAGGATTGTCTTTTTTACTTACCTGGCGACCTGGACATCTACCTTCGGGATGTCCCAATTAAAGGCATCACTTTCCAATGGGAACCTGTGCTTAAGCTCTGAAGGAGAGGAATAACGTTTCTTCGGGTATTCCCATTCTTGCGAGATCATATCCACTATGCTCCTGTGCACCGGGAAACCCGCCTGTTTGGCCCCCTCCAATCCTCCAAACATTTTATCCTGGGCTGACTAAGTCACTGGTTCCACTTCTAGCCCCATAGTGGCACGAACTGCACTGACCAGCTCCTCCACATACTCCAAGGAAAAAATATATTTTCTGGCCTCAGAACTCCTATGGGTTACTTATTCCTCCCATTTTTCAGAGCCTGAATTATATGATTGCTCTGATTCGGAAGCCGAGTCCTCTGTCTGAAGCTTGCGCTTTTTTGTGGGAGACGGGCCCATTGACGGAGCCGGAGGAGGCGGGGTGGGGGAGGAGGGCAAAGGCAGTTAGTGACGACTGAACCTCCTGTCTGACTAGGCTGCGAATTTCATCAATTAAGGAGGGGTGTTCTACTTTGATCACTCCATCCGTGCATGTCTGACACAATTTTTTCTTCCATGATGTGGGAAGTCTTGTGTTACAGATGCCGCATTTAATTGCTTTGGTGGTGCTTTTATGGGAAGACTTGTCTCACTAGAAAATAAGGAGAGAAGTACTTTTAAAAATCAGCTCCCTCCTGCTACCACCTTCAGGACCCACCCCACTAGACACTTACTGTGGCTGGGGCAGTGCTGGGCTCTGCAGAAGCAGGGCAGGAAGAGCTATCCATGCTGACAGGGGATTTTTGCCTTACCTGTCGGCCCCAGCGGTCATGTCTCACCCCCCTCCTCCTCCCAGGGTTGGGAGCAGGCCCTGTAAAACTTGGGCCCTCCTAAGCGGGGACGGAAGTTCCCTGCGCTCCACTGGAACACATACCCCAGAAGTGACCGTCAGATAAGTCACTTCCGGGACGCCGACACCGCGTGCAAGCAGGGGAGGAGGAGGATGGCAGAGGGCTGCGGGAGGCTTCTGGCCGGGGATCACTGGCCCGCTTTACCCCCAAGGGGGGCGCAGGTGGGCCAGGAAGGTCCCGAATTCCATGGAAGACGGGAGCAGTACGGAGGAGGGGAGGCAGAACCACCGACCACCACTGCCAAGCATATGACATGATTCGAGGTAACTGCAGCAGCCGGCCATGCAGCATACCCCTAACCTCTCCATGCCCAATGGGAGACAGGAAAAACACTGGTGAAAGGGAGGTGGGAGGGGCTTTTTAACCTCTCTTGTGCTTTCTGTACCCCATTATTGTGTGGAGACAACCTCCTATGCTGTCGTGGAAGGTTGCTAGAGAAAAGTGTGGTAGAAAAAAGTGCTCAAGCAACCGGGATAAGCACAGCCTTGAAAGGATTGTTAAGAACAGGCCATTCAAAATTTGGGGGAGATTCACAAGGAGTGGACTGCTGCTGGAGTCATTGCTTCAAGAGCCACCACACACAGACGTATCCAGGACATGGGCTACAAGTATCGCATTCCTTGTGTCAAGCTACTCATGAGTCATGACCAATAAACAATGCCATAAGCTTCTTACCTGGGTCAAGGAGAAAAAGAACTGGACTGTTGCTCAGTGGTCCAAGGTGTCGTTTTCAGATGAAAATAAATTTTGCATTTCATTTTGAAATCGATAGATCATTTCTGAACATATTCGTTCATCTCTAATAGTGTTGATGACTGAGACATGAATGAGTGTGATGAAACGGGCACACGGTCCGCCACACGGTAGCCCGGGGTATCACGGCTTGTGATCCCTCCGTGCCGCAAATGTGACGAAAACGCGCAAACACACGACGGCTGCTGCCGTCCGACCCAGTAAACTGCAGGGATTTATAATTATCCCACTTCCACTTAGGAACTTGCAGCCCTCTGGCGCCCCCCTTACCCTCAGGTCAGTCAGGGAACTGCACCTAGGATAATTAGTCGCCAGACGGGTCACTTGGATGTGTGCTGGCTATTGGGCACGCTGCAGTGAGGGAATTATAATTACCTCGGGCCGCAGCCAGGCAATACACGTATAAAACCCGCTCCGTCACTGCCAACGCCACCCCATAGGTCAACACTTTACACCCCGTCTTTTAAGCTGCCACCAGCTACGGTTTACTTTTGGAACAATTTATCAAGAGGGTCCGTAGCAACCCCAAAACAGTAGCGTTGTACTTCAGGCACGTGCAAATTCGTTTATAGAGCAGGAGAATCAAACTAATAATTTTATAGGTTTATTCCTTAAAAACAGGCAGTGCTTATACAATATAAAAGATGTAACAAGCTGAGGCAATATAGTTATGTACAAGGCAGTTAGAAAATAAAATAGGATTAAAAGTGGAAAAACTCACATGGTAGTTACAGGCAAGGCTGGCTGGGGGAGGAGCCACACGTCATAGTTCACTTGCAGATCTCTTAGTCAGGACATCACAGCATGGACTGCACAAGGGGGGCTCACCACAAGACTTATACCTGTGGGCTGCTGACCTCACAAAAGGGGATGGTTTTTCTGGCCACCTCCCCAGGCTAAAAGTCATGGTTTAAGCTCTGGAAGATTATCAGGAGCATATTTCATCCTGACAACCTCGCAGAAGAGTGGCAGACCTATCAATGAGCTTACTTTAAAATGACGGTTCCAATGAGCCCAAACTTGGAGGAAATAGTTCATGGGGATCCGAGAATTCTATTTCTCGGGTTCTGTGGGAGTTACGGGTTCACCAGTACCACGGGAACAATGGCGGTCGGCATATGTTTCAAAACAGTGACTTTCGTGTTTCTGACGCAACTTCCCACCATGTTATAAGCCAAAAGAATGAATTCTCATAATGGCGGCTATGAAAGGAAAGCACATGTGAAGACAATGGGGACCCCCTACGGTGAGGCGGGAAAACTCCAGCACTGGTCTCTCAGATTACACTGAGCCTCAATGGGAGGGGGGGGAAGGGAAGCGCAGCTACACACCGGCTGCCAAATGTAGTAGATGTCATCACAATGAGTTTTATGGAAAAGATTATTTTGTACTCTGCCTGTTGGCTCTTAGTCAAGTAGGAAGAAACTGCTTGTTACTGTGTGCAGGATAAAGGATGAAGATACAACATGTACTACGGCCATACTGTATTCTTTTGTGTGTTATATAAGAGGCGAGTTGGTGCCATATCAAGGTTTAAATTTGTAGGATGAGTAAGAAGTGCAGTTGCCATGTGGCATAAGGTTAGGACGGTGAATTCCTTAAAGGGTTAGTCCTAATCTGCCACTTCTGTAGCAGGAGGTGAAAAGAGTATATGGACTCCTTGACCACTCTGACTCACGGCTTGACCGTGAGAAGTGACTAGCGTCACAGCAGCTAATCAGCCGATGTAATTAACTCTCTGCTGTGAGTTTGGAGCGTGCCTGATGATTCTACAACACTCCGTTCTCCTAGCTCTGACCTCAGTTACCCCCTGATTTTGTCCCCAACTTCTGATTTTGCACTATATCTACCCGGTCTGGTTTTGACCCGGCTGGTTAACTCTTCTTCACCAGTTGGCTTCCCAGTAGTGATGGGCAGTCAGCTTCTTTTTTAGGGGAGTTGGATCATTTGTCTCATCTCACCAAAAAGAGCAGGTTCCCTTGGATCCCAAATGGATCTCTATTTAATATGTGTTCATCCACAATCTGATGATGTCCAACCTCTGCCCACCTACAGCTATTCACAGACCATTCCCGGAGGCAGGTGGTTGGGCTTTCCTCCTTCTTGGTATCCAAACATGTTGATTTTACTCGCAATGAGAGCCAGTCAGAAACTGCAAGCGGCTCTCACAAGGGTGCTGGCTCCCATTGTTCACTGAAGGAATCTGGCTCATAGTGCCATATTGGTCGGAACGATCTATCACTACTTCCTCGACGGACAGTCACTGCATGTACGTAACCTAAAGGACCCTGTTGTAATCTCAGATCCCTGTATGGTGGTTAAGGCCCCACCTTCAGTATTTGATCAGTATTCTACATCAGTATTTGTAAGCCAAAACCAGGAGTCAGTGAAAAATACAGAAGTGGTGACGTGTTTCTATTATACTTTTTCTCTGATTGTTCCACTCCTGGTTTTGGCTTACAAATACTGATGTAAAATACTCACCAAATACTGAAGGTGGGGAAGTAGCCTAAGAGTGAGTACTGTGCTGAGTGGTTTAATGGGAACAGGTCACCAGTTTTCTCACATATAAACTATGCCCATCACTTTTAAGATGGGATGTGAATGGGGTTCCTGCAACCCTTTGTATCCTCGGACCTGCCCTGCATACCTCAAAGAAAGTGTTTTATACTTTATACAGTCTGGTCCATGGGTGTCTCCAGATTCTGATCAGCACTGTGGTGTAGTGACTAATGTGGCAGCTAGGGGGCGCTGTACATGTTGCTCAAATTATGCATGGAGGCATGAGATGGATGGGAAACCAATCCCTGGTAGGGTGATAAATGGAAGGTATGTGTCGCAGAGCTCCTCTGTGCTGTAGGTCAGGAATATTGTTCTGGGACTTGTAGTCCCATAAGAGTTCTGATTATTGTCAAGGGTGACCTATAGGGTTAGCTTGTGAGCTGGGTGGGACTTGCTAACCACACATACACCGCCCACTGGTGGTGGTATAAGGAATGCTACAGTCTGGTGATTGTAGGTGTTGTGAAGGACCTGTGATGAGGTCATGAACAGGTGACCAGATCATGTGCTTCATACCTTGGCTTGGGGAGTGGCTACAAGTATGAAAGGCAGTGTTTGGCACATGGTGAGGGGAGAAAGAAGGAGAGTGTGTGTGTGTCCTGCATAGGGCAGCCTGTAAGGTCCTGGAAGGTCTGTCAGTGTTGGAAGATCCTGGGGTAGAATCGGATTCCTGGAAGCACGTGGTGAGACTTGGAACCTGGTGGCCGGGGTGCTGGACGGGGGTCTTGAATAGCACCCGGACAGGACACGTGTGTGCGGAGCCTGGGACGGTCCCACACTGAGAACCACGCGGTTCTGTTGAGGGTTTGGCTGGAGTCAGCCTGGAAGTGTGACTTTCTGTTACAGTGTGTCAGTGAGCACCGGAAGCGAGCTCTAGACCACGTGGGAATGGCACCTGGCGGTCCCTGCTGGCCTGCAGCCGCTAAGTCAAGCCCGTCCTATGCAAGGGTGAGTCTGGGAACAGTGATATTCCAAGCGGGAATGCATTTATGTTTTGTGATATTTCTGTTACCTGGTGTTAAGGAGACAGTAAACAATTGATTTTTGGACTTAAAGCCTGTGTGTTGCCTCGTTACTGTGGCCCGGCCATTGCCTACCAGAGGGAATCCCTACAGCACCGACCCAATCCTTTCAAATGCCTCCTCTCCTATCTGCATGAAAGTGGATGATGTCTCTATATCATACACACATTGCCCTAAGTCTAGTGCCTGTGAAATGGAATCAGAAACCTAGGCAAGCTCACCTCACTGTGCCACACTGAAATGCCAGTGATTCCACTGCACAGCAATTTTAATTTATTATTTAACTGTAAGTAATGCGTTCTTTTCTTTGTAAGCCTCATTCTGTTTTCGGTAAACAGTAGAATGATGTGCTTTACCAAAAAGCTCTAACTTGGTCTCATCTGTCCACAATACACTTTCCCAGGAGGATTTTGGCTTATTCCCCCCCCCCCTTTTTTTCAGACTTCAGTCTAGATCTCTGTGTCAGCAGTGGGGTACTCCTAGGTCTACTGCCACAGAGTTTCATTTCATTCAAATGTCGACAGATAGTTTGCTCGGACACTAATGCACCCTGAGCCTGCAGGACAGCTAGAATTTCTTTGTAACTTGATTGGGGTTGATTATTCACCATCCATATTATTCTCCGTTGCAATCTTTTTATCAATTTTTCTCTGCAGTCCATTTCCATGGAAATTAGCTACAGTGCCATGGGTTGTAAACTTCTTGATTATTATGTTTTGCACCATGGACAAAGAAACCTTGAGATCTCTGGAGATGGACTTGTAGCCTTGAGATTATTGATATTGTTCAACAATTTTGGTTCTCAGGTCCTCACAGTTCTCTTCTCCATGCTTAGTGTGCTACACACAGACACACAATGCAAAGACTGAGTCAACTTTTCCCCTTTATATCTGGTTTCAGGTGTAATTTTCATACTGCCCACACCTGTTACTTGCCACAGGAGAGTTTGAATGAGCATCACGCTTGAAACTAAGTTTTTGCCAACAAATTTGGTGTTTTGTGTGAAATTATGTCCAATTTTCCTCTTTTTTCTGCGTTGTTCCAATACACACAAAGGAAATAAACATATGTATAACACAACATGTGTAAATTGGAATAATTTTCTGGGAGAAATACTTCATTTTCTGGAACTACTTCAAGGGTACCAACACTTTTGGCCATGACTGTAGGTTATAAGTGAAAAAACTGGTGGCAGGTTCCCTTTAAGCAAAGTGTCATTTGAAGGCTTAGGACTGCTCTTCTCACAGCCATTTTATCCTTCCATCATCCTGATGCTGAATTGGTTTATGAACAGAAACTAATTATTACTCACAGTGATCACCCAGGACTGGCTTCTCCACCTCTACAATCACTGGAAATAATATATTGTCAAACTGAACACCATAAATCTTACTGGGAGCCCAATGTCACAGCCGTGATCAGAGGTTACTCCGATCTCAGCTGTTTAACCTGTTAGGACATCAGGCAGAAGGAAGGAGCCGCCACCATCACCCCATTGGGCAACAACACATCCAAATGGGTTGTCATGGCAGCCACGGGCATAATAATGCTGTGCCACAAGCGTTCTAGTAAATAAATGATTCATAAAGCAAAAGACAAAGCAAAATACAAACACAGCAACAAGAAATAAAATAAGTTCTGTCTCCGGGGATGATGATAGTACACCGTACAGAGGACACCGCAGATAGCGGCCCCTCACCCAGCTACATCACAGGGAGAGGAAGAAATGTCACCTGGAGCCTCACCACACAAATACCAGGGCTGAAGGGGTTAATAGCATGGATGACAAGTCCCAGTAATGGGGAATCTCCAGCACCTACCTCCACCTGCAGAGCCGCACTCCACATAGAGAATAATGGAGCCTCCAGCACCGACCTCCACCCGCAGAGCCGCACTCCACATAGAGAATAATGGAGCCTCCAGCCCCGACCTCCACCCGCAGAGCCGCACTCCACATAGAGAATAATGGAGCCTCCAGCACCGACCTCCACCCGCAGAGCCGCACTCCACATAGAGAATAATGGAGCCTCCAGCACCGACCTCCACCCGCAGAGCCACACTCCACATAGAGAATAATGGAGCCTCCAGCACCGACCTCCACCCGCAGAGCCGCACTCCACATAGAGAATAATGGAGCCTCCAGCACCGACCTCCACCTGCAGAGCCGCACTCCACAAAGAGAATAATGGAGCCTCCAGCACCTACCTCCACCCGCAGAGACACACTCCACATAGAGAATAATGGAGCTTCCAGCACCGACCTCCACCCGCAGAGCAGCACTCCACATAGAGAATAATGGAGCCTCCAGCACCGACCTCCACCCGCAGAGACACACTCCACATAGAGAATAATGGAGCCTCCAGCACCTACCTCCACCCGCAGAGCCACACTCCACATAGAGAATAATGGAGCCTCCAGCACCTACCTCCACCCGCAGAGACACACTCCACATAGAGAATAATGGAGCCTCCAGCACCGACCTCCACCCGCAGAGCCGCACTCCACATAGAGAATAATGGAGCCTCCAGCACCTACCTCCACCCGCAGAGCCGCACTCCACATAGAGAATAATGGAGCCTCCAGCACCGACCTCCACCCGCAGAGCCACACTCCACATAGAGAATAATGGAGCCTCCAGCACCTACCTCCACCCGCAGAGCCACACTCCACATAGAGAATAATGGAGCCTCCAGCACCTACCTCCACCCGCAGAGCCACACTCCACATAGAGAATAATGGAGCCTCCAGCACCTACCTCCACCCGCAGAGCCACACTCCACATAGAGAATAATGGAGCCTCCAGCACCTACCTCCACCCGCAGAGCCGCACTCCACATAGAGAATAATGGAGCCTCCAGCACCGACCTCCACCCGCAGAGACACACTCCACATAGAGAATAATGGAGCCTCCAGCACCTACCTCCACCCACAGAGCCACACTCCACATAGAGAATAATGGAGCCTCCAGCACCGACCTCCACCCACAGAGCCGCCCTCAACATAGAGAATAATGGAGCCTCCAGCACCGACCTCCACCCGCAGAGCCACACTCCACATAGAGAATAATGGAGCCTCCAGCACCTACCTCCACCCGCAGAGCCACACTCCACATAGAGAATAATGGAGCCTCCAGCACCGACCTCCACCCGCAGAGCCGCACTCCACATAGAGAATAATGGAGCCTCCAGCACCTACCTCCACCCACAGAGCCACACTCCACATAGAGAATAATGGAGCCTCCAGCACCGACCTCCACCCGCAGAGCCGCACTCCACATAGAGAATAATGGAGCCTCCAGCACCGACCTCCACCCGCAGAGCCGCACTCCACATAGAGAATAATGGAGCCTCCAGCACCGACCTCCACCCGCAGAGCCGCACTCCACATAGAGAATAATGGAGCCTCCAGCACCTACCTCCACCCACAGAGCCACACTCCACATAGAGAATAATGGAGCCTCCAGCACCGACCTCCACCCGCAGAGCCGCACTCCACATAGAGAATAATGGAGCCTCCAGCACCGACCTCCACCCGCAGAGCCACACTCCACATAGAGAATAATGGAGCCTCCAGCACATACCTCCACCCGCAGAGCCGCACTCCACATAGAGAATAATGAAGCCTCCAGCACCTACCTCCACCCGCAGAGCCACACTCCACATAGAGAATAATGGAGCCTCCAGCACCTACCTCCACCCGCAGAGCCACACTCCACATAGAGAATAATGGAGCCTCCAGCACCTACCTCCACCCGCAGAGCCACACTCCACATAGAGAATAATGGAGCCTCCAGCACCTACCTCCACCCGCAGAGCCGCACTCCACATAGAGAATAATGGAGTCTCCAGCACCTACCTCCACCCGCAGAGCCGCACTCCACATAGAGAATAATGGAGTCTCCAGCACCTACCTCCACCTGCAGAGCCGCACTCCACATAGAGAATAATGGAGCCTCCAGCACCTACCTCCACCCGCAGAGCCACACTCCACATAGAGAATAATGGAGCCTCCAGCACCTACCTCCACCCGCAGAGCCACACTCCACATAGAGAATAATGGAGCCTCCAGCACCTACCTCCACCCGCAGAGCCACACTCCACATAGAGAATAATGGAGCCTCCAGCACCTACCTCCACCCGCAGAGCCACACTCCACATAGAGAATAATGGAGCCTCCAGCACCTACCTCCACCCGCAGAGCCGCACTCCACATAGAGAATAATGGAGCCTCCAGCACCTACCTCCACCCGCAGAGCCGCACTCCACATAGAGAATAATGGAGCCTCCAGTACCGACCTCCACCTGCAGAGCCGCACCCACATATATGGCTGCTCTGTGCACAGGACCTGTGATGAGGTCACAGGAGGGGAGGAGTCAGGGGTCACATGATCAGGGGCCTCAGTGTATGCAGGACTCTGCTGTGCTGGTTGTCATGGTGCTGGATGAGGGGAAGTTTAAGTGTGGGGTCAGGAGGGGTTTACAGTGTTGATATAGCAGAGCCGTGTGTGTACGAGGTGTACGGAGCGGAGCCGTGTGTGTACGAGGTGTACGGAGCAGAGCCATGTGTGTACGAGGTGTACGGAGCGGAGCCGCATATGTACGAGATGTACGGAGCGGAGCCGCGTATGTACGAGATGTACGGAGCGGAGCCGCGTGTGTACGAGATGTACGGAGCAGAGCCGTGTGTGTACGGATCGGAGCCGCGTGTGTACGAGGTGTACGGATCGGAGCCGCGTGTGTACGAGATGAGCGGAGCCGCGTGTGTACGAGGTGTATGTAGCAGAGCCGCGTGTGTACGAGGTGTACGTAGTGGAGCCATGTGTGTACGAGGTGTACGGAGCGGAGCCACGTGTGTATGAGGTGTACGGAGCAGAGCCGCGTGTGTATGAGGCGGAGCCAAGTGTGTACGGGGTGTACGGAGCGGAGCCGCGTGTGTACGAGGTGTACGGAGCGGAGCTGCGTGTGTTCGAGGTGTGCGGAGCCGCGTGCGTACGAGGTTTACGGAGCGGAGCCGCGTGTGTACGAGGTGAGCGGAGCTGCGTGTGTACGAGGTGTACGGAGCGGAGCCGCGTGTGTACGAGTTGTACGGAGCGGAGCTGCGTGTGTACGGAGCGGAGCAGCATGTGTACGAGGTGTACAGAGCGGAGCCGTGTGTGTACGAGGTGCAGGGCCGGCTCCAGGTTTTTATGGGCCCCTGGCGAAAGAGTCTCAGTGGGCCCCTTTAACACAGACCACGATTCATGATGCACAGATACTGCAGAGAAATATGGGTATAGTACAATGCCAAACACTTCTCTTCTTCCATTACATGAGTGATATCTATTGTACAATAGTTCAAAAACCGCCAAATCCTCACAGCGCACAGTACAGACTGGACAGTACAGTCCTCCATACAATATTATGGGCACAACATAGTCTCCCCCTCATCACCCATATAATACCCCATGCAGGATGTCACCCCCCCATCCCCCATATAATGCTCCATACAGAATACTGGACCCAATATAATGCTCCATACAGAATACTGGACCACATATAATGCTCCATACAAAATATGGAGCTCTCCTCTACACTGTGCTGCGTTCTGCACTGTTACGGCTCAGGAAAGGGTGCTGTGGAAAGACTCCCCATTATCATCATCATTGCCTGCCCATCATTATCATCTTTGCCTCCCCATCATCATCATCATTGCCTCTCCATCATCATCATCATTGTCTCCCCATCAACATCATTGCCTGCACATCATCATTGCCTCCCCATCATCATCATTGCCTTCCCATCATCATCATCATCATCATTGCCTCCCCATCATCATCATCATCATTGACTCCCCATCATCATTGCCTGCCCATCATCATTATCATTGCCTCCCCATCATCATCATCATCATTGCCTCCCCATCATCATCATCATCATCATTGCCTCCCCCATCATCATCATTGCCTCCCCATCATCATCATTGCTTGCCCATCATCATCATCGCCTCCCCATCATCACCATCATCATTGCCTCCCCATCATCATCACTGCCCTCCCCCCACCACCATCACACATACAGCACCACAGCACTCTCACATACACACACACACAAAGCACTGCACTACATACACACAGACACCTCACATCTCACCTGTCCGGCGTCCGCGCTCTCTCTGCCACAGCCGGCCGCTGAATGATGATGTCATTCAGCGGTGCGGCTGTGAGAGGAAGCGCAGGCGCCCCCTGGAGCCCGGAGCTGCAGCAGCGGAGGCACAGGGAGAGGTAAGTTATGTGCCAGCTGCTGCTGGGGCCCTGAGCAAGCGTGGGGGTCCAGTGGCGGCGCTGGTACCGCTCTCATCCGCTAACGGGCGCCGGGGTGCCCGACGGCGAGTGGGCCCCCCGCCTGCTCAGGGCCCCGGCACTAGCCTGGGTATGCCGGGTGCTGACGCTGGCCCTGACGAGGTGTATGGAGCAGAGCAGTGTGTTCAAGGTGTACGGAGCAGAGCCGTGTGTGTACGAGGTGTTTGGAGCGGAGCCTCGTGTGTACGAAGCGGAGTCGTGTGTACGAGATGTACGGAGCGGAGCCGCGTGTGTATGGGGCATATGGAGCCGCGTGTGTATGAGGTGACCGGAGCCGTGTGTCTGTGCGAGGTGTGCGGAGTGGAGCCATGGGTTTATGTAAAGGTATGGAAAATTCCATAATTTTGTGAAAGAAATAAATCATAATGATTTCATTCTTAATTTTACACCAACCTATAGTAGGGAAACTACACTGCTCAAATAAATAAAGGGAATACTTAAACAACAGAATATAACTCTAAGTAAATCAAACTTCTGTGAAATCAAACTGTCCACTTAGGAAGCAACACTGATTGACAATCAATTTCACATGCAGTTGTGCAAATGGAATAGACAACAGATGAAAATTATTGGCAATATCAAGACACACTCAATAAAGGAGTGGTTCTGCAGGTGGGGACCACAGACCACATCTCAGTACCAATGCTTTCTGGCTGATGTATTGGTCACTTTTGAATGTTGGTTGCGCTTTCACACTCGTGGTAGCATGAGACAGACTCTACAACCCACACAAGTGGCTCAGGTAGTGCAGCTGTGGCGCCCTGAGGGTCCAGTCGCCACAGAGATGTTGCATCGCACCCAGCGGTGTGGCACCTGACTCTCAAGTAAGAGGGAAGCACCCTATTGACCCCAACCACTGCATCCATCACACATCATGCTAGCTGAGTGCAGGCGGACCCTTCGGGAGGATGGTGTGACTCAGGCTGGTTAGAACAGGGTGTAGCTAGTTGGGTGGGTGGAGTTTTAGGCAGCATTAGGCTGCGTGTGAGATTAGAGTTTCCAGTTTTGAGCCAGGTAGTCAGTGTGTGGGTACTGGACTGTCCTGCTGCTCCTCTGAGTCCACCTCAGGGAGCCTTGCTGAAGAGAGAGAAAGGGTCCAGGGCAAGACAGCAATTGAGGCTGTGCCCCATCCTGAAGCAGGAGGACCAAGCGAACATCGGGGAACGGTCCCTAGACTAGTGGGAAAGTTTAGCTCCACTAGTAACACCGAGAACAGTGGGTCTCTTCAAGGGGCCACTAGCCACCATAACTCACCGGGAGGAAGCTTAGGGGTCAAGTACGTCCAGGACTTCCGTACTGGGTGGCCTCGTAAACCACCGGTCCAGACTGGTAACTGAAAGGGCCCAATACTCCCTCGTCCGAGGGCTCTGTGGTGGCGGGGTGCATGGAAGTCAGGAGTGTAGCACCTAGAGAAGAAGCTGGAAAGGAACATATTAAAAGGGAGTCTTTGGAAGCGCGACTGTGTCGACCCGCCACCACAATTGTGGGTTACCAGGGCAATGGGGTACTCAGAGCCGAGCCCATGGAAGTCTATGGGGTTTGTCACAGGTAGCTGTGGCTCGGTCTGTGGCCCTGGCGGTCTGGCGTATGTTGGGGGAATATTTACAGGGGATAGGTTTATATACAGTTCGTGACGCCACCTGTAGTCTTCTGGTAATTAGTACCAGCGCTGCTGTAGATCTCTGAGGGGATGGTGAGGCAGCTAGATGTCGGGTCCCCTACAGGTGGGACTCTTCCCTCAGGTCGGTAGTTAGGTAGGGATTGTGCAGGCATGCAATAATAACTCAGTCTCACACGGTCAGCGTCTTTCCATACCTTTACTTGTAAGATGTTCAGGCAGGTCCCAGGGAGGCTGATCCAAGGAGAGTGTATCTTGAGACAGCAGCTGGACAAGTTAGGGGCCTCCTTTACTTCCAATACAATGAGTACAACTAGCCTGAAGCGTAGTTCCCTCAATAACTCCAGCTAATCCATAGCTGTACCGCCCAGTCAGCTTTGTGTCAGGAGCCTTCCTGCGAGAGAGCTGAATTCTTATTTTGTCGTGCACTGACTCAAAAGTCTTCACTCCCCCTGACCCCAGTTACGTACTGACTATATGGGGCTTGTTTGCCGCGACCTAAGGTCCGGTAAATTCCTGGTTTTCTTACCACTATGCTTGTAACAATAGTGATCCTTCGGTCCCCAGTGACCGGTTGCAATGTGCAGGACTTCTTCAATCCGTAAGCACTATTCCAATAAACCACTGTGCCTTTCGCCTTGTCCTCGCTGGTAACATAAGCACTCACACTAGCCAAGGGTCGAGCAGTCACTTCCTTCTTTTCCTTCACTTCAAAGTTAGTTACAGATGCTCAGTTATCAATAGGCAGGAGCACGTCTCTGAACCTTTCACTGTCCTTTAGACAGGTGACTGAAGTCTTTCTGCAATAATCTCCTTCTCCTCAGTCCAGGCTAGACCTTCCTCTCTGAAGTCCAGGCACTGACTGACTGACCACTCCCTCAATAGTAAACTACACTACCCTAAGGGTGTGTCTAGTGTATGATGAGTGAATGGGTATTTAGCATTAAACTACTGTCTCGCCACACACTCTCCAGGGTACTGCGTGTGCCTAACACCAGGGCTACACATTCCCCCATGGTAAAAGACAGCACTCCCGGGCTGTAAAATATAAAGAGACAGTTTTGTTTATGCATGAAAACATTAAACAATTAACATTGGTTCGTCCCATCCGGGAGGTGAGGATATCTTGAACGTTGCAAACATTAACATTATATATAGAAATACAAAAGTATTAAATAGCATTCAATAAATATACAGTATACTTGTGAAGGACCCGCACCAAACCTTCAACGTGGGTCCTGGGTGGGCTGCAGGACATCCGATTGCAGACCTCACTCAGTGCCACACCACACGGGTTTTTGTATTCAGAGGTAGTTGTGCTGGTTTATGTAAAACCAAGATAAGGCACCGAAGCGCAACTATGTACAAATAAGTTCTGGGTTAGCACAGTCCTCAACCTCAAAGTCCATTGTAAAACCAAAGACATGAATATAATATCACATTATTATACTAAAGTGCAAAACTTTTTCTGGTTACTGTTTACCCAGCCGGGCATTCTACGGTTAGCAAAATATATATGCATCATATACGTTGTACTTTTCAACTTGTGCAAAAACTTATAAAACATTTCCAAACTTTTTACTTATGGTAGACCCGATATGGATCTCACCGATTCTTCTTTTCTATCTATTCATTTTCAAATAATACACTTTCCAATACACTTTCCACCCCGGGGGCTGGAACAATGCAATGGGCCCTAGTTCCCAGGACTAGCAAATCATGCGCTGCGATTAGGGTCTGGGTCGCCACAGTTCTTGTGCGAACCTCTAGGGACGCAACGGGTACATTCCCTTCACGTGACACCGATTGCGTTTCAATCACAGTTAACGATATGGACCGTGTCATGGATTGCGATTGAGACTGGGTCGCATGCTGCGATGTAGAGATTGCTTTCCTTTGCGATGAAATCTGGGTCGCTAGTTGCGATGAATTTGCAGGGGGCGATGCTGGGGCACGGCCGGATACTTCTTGAGCCGGAGACGGGGACGCTGCGGTAGTGGTGACGTTACCTGCGTCGGGGACGGGGTCACGGACGATGGTGACGTTAAGGGCATACCATCCCTTCATTCCCCAATGCCGTGTGTACGTGACGAGGTCTCCATTTACTAAGTCCCTCCCGGGATGGCCTTGCGGCAGGTGGGATTCTACGTCACGCCTGCTGACAAAGACCCCTGGGTAGAGGCCCGGTTCACGGATGAAGCCCCAGCCCTTCCGGAGCTGGAACTCAGTCACACACCCCTGCCGCCGCGGTTCCCTCAGGGTACCTTTCTCTCTCCGGACACTCTCTTTGTCCGCGATCAGCTCTGCATGTTGTCGCTGACGGTTCCGCTGAGCTTCCCGCTCTTCCTCCTGCTGGCGTTTCTGCTTCTCCTCACGACGCTGCCACTCATATTCCCACTGGGCGGTGTAGGCGACGTCATCCAGGCGCGCCATTTCGTCCCAGTCCACGTCTGGTAGTGACGGACAGGACCCCTCCGGTGTCCCTGCCGGGGACCGATCATCTGCTGCGGCCTCCTGGCCGGGCGGGCGTTCCGGAACTGGCGGTACCTCCTCAACCTCCTTCGCCTCCACCGCTTCACCGGTGGGATCAGGATTGGTACTTTCGGGGGCAGCCTCCGGTTGCTCCTTCGCCTTGGGCAGCAGACTCTTCGGTATCTGGAATCGTGGGGGGTCGTTGAGGGGAGAGATCACCGTGTCCCACAGCCTCCGCTGTTCCAGGGTACGCCGGCGTCTCTCGATCTCTTCAAAGCCAGGTTGGTACTGGACCATCTTCTTCAGGCGTGCATTTTCTTCTTGAATCTCTAGCAACGCCTGCTGCAGGTGCAGGACCACGGATAACTCCGGTGCTGGTGGCAGCTTGGCTGGGGCACGGGGCCTGCCTTCCTCCGCTTCCCTGCTCGGCTGCACACGTCCTGCTTCCATGATGTTCCAGAAGATTTTTTCTTCTTTCTGCGGAGACATCCGGTCTCTTCCGTGGAGGTGGGGTTTGCGTCTCCTCCTCCTCGCAGGGAAGGTGAAGAGGAGGCGGACCTCCTTTGCTGTAGGGCAGGATCGCATGTTGTAATAGCACTTTGAGAGGGCAGGCATTTTCTTCGCGCCACTGGGGGGTAGACGCCCACGAAGGTACGCCCACCTTCTTCTCCAGCGCCTGAGGGCGCGAATACGGCGACAAAAATGGCGATTTTGGCGCCAAAAGTGCAAACAGTCCTTTTTCACAAAAACAATTCCTTAGGCACACAGGGCTCGCAATTCTGCGAGTTTCGCATCCTGTTCGTGACGCCAAGTTGTGTGTCGACCCGCCACCACAATTGTGGGTTACCAGGGCAATGGGGTACTCAGAGCCGAGCCCATGGAAGTCTATGGGGTTTGTCACAGGTAGCTGTGGCTCGGTCTGTGGCCCTGGCGGTCTGGCGTATGTTGGGGGAATATTTACAGGGGATAGGTTTATATACAGTTCGTGACGCCACCTGTAGTCTTCTGGTAATTAGTACCAGCGCTGCTGTAGATCTCTGAGGGGATGGTGAGGCAGCTAGATGTCGGGTCCCCTACAGGTGGGACTCTTCCCTCAGGTCGGTAGTTAGGTAGGGATTGTGCAGGCATGCAATAATAACTCAGTCTCACACGGTCAGCGTCTTTCCATACCTTTACTTGTAAGATGTTCAGGCAGGTCCCAGGGAGGCTGATCCAAGGAGAGTGTATCTTGAGACAGCAGCTGGACAAGTTAGGGGCCTCCTTTACTTCCAATACAATGAGTACAACTAGCCTGAAGCGTAGTTCCCTCAATAACTCCAGCTAATCCATAGCTGTACCGCCCAGTCAGCTTTGTGTCAGGAGCCTTCCTGCGAGAGAGCTGAATTCTTATTTTGTCGTGCACTGACTCAAAAGTCTTCACTCCCCCTGACCCCAGTTACGTACTGACTATATGGGGCTTGTTTGCCGCGACCTAAGGTCCGGTAAATTCTGGTTTTCTTACCACTATGCTTGTAACAATAGTGATCCTTCGGTCCCCAGTGACCGGTTGCAATGTGCAGGACTTCTTCAATCCGTAAGCACTATTCCAATAAACCACTGTGCCTTTCGCCTTGTCCTCGCTGGTAACATAAGCACTCACACTAGCCAAGGGTCGAGCAGTCACTTCCTTCTTTTCCTTCACTTCAAAGTTAGTTACAGATGCTCAGTTATCAATAGGCAGGAGCACGTCTCTGAACCTTTCACTGTCCTTTAGACAGGTGACTGAAGTCTTTCTGCAATAATCTCCTTCTCCTCAGTCCAGGCTAGACCTTCCTCTCTGAAGTCCAGGCACTGACTGACTGACCACTCCCTCAATAGTAAACTACACTACCCTAAGGGTGTGTCTAGTGTATGATGAGTGAATGGGTATTTAGCATTAAACTACTGTCTCGCCACACACTCTCCAGGGTACTGCGTGTGCCTAACACCAGGGCTACACACGACCAACTTACCTGAGGGTTGCTGGACCAATCACTTGGAGGACACAGCGCCCGGCTGGCATCTGTGTGCACAACAGACTGTGAGTAAAAACCCTGAAACTGCAACAGAACTGTTTCCTGATTATTCCAGCAACGCACACTCCCCTCTGCTACATCCCTCCTGCACCATTGCTTTATCTTACATCTACCTGCCCTGGAAGTACTCCGTCTCACCTGTGGGAGACTTAACAACTAGCTGCACAACACCATCCCTTCCAGAGGACCTGCACAGCAGCGCTGGTCTTCCTGACTAGGTACTACAGGTGGCGTCACGACAAACTACACTAACACTAATCCCCTGTAAATACTCCCCCATTTATAGTGAGCGCCCAGGGCCACGGACCGAGCCGTGGCTGCCCGTGACATCCCCTACAGAAGTCGACGGGCTCGGTGCCGAGTACCCCACGGCCCTGGCGGGCGGCTCACAGCTCATCCAGGATGGCACATCAATGCTAGCTGTGGCAAGAAGGTTTGCTGTGTCTGTCAGCGTAGTGTCCAGAGGCTGGAGGCACTACCAGGAGACAGGCCAGTACATCAGGAGACATGGAGGGGGCCGTAGGAGGGCAACAACCCAGCAGCAGGACCGCTGCCTCTGCCTTTGTGCAAGGAGGAACAGGAGGAGCACTGCCAGAGAGCCCTGCAAAATGACCTCTAGCAGGCCCAAATGTACATGTGTCTGCACAAACGGTTAGAAACCAACTCCATGAGGATGGTCTGAATGCACGACGTCCACAGATGGGGGTGGTGCTCATAGTCCAACACCGTGCAGGACGCTTGGCATTTGCCACAGAACACCAGGATTGGCAAATCGCCACTGGCGCCCTGTGCTCTTCACAGATGAAAGCAGGTTCACACTGAGCACGTGACAGAGTCTGGAGACACCGTGGAGAGCGATCTGCTGCCTGCAACATCCATCAGCATGACTGGTTTGGCAGTGGGTCAGTAATGTTGTTGGGTGCCATTTCTTTGGCGGGCCGCACAGCCCTCCATGTGCTCGCCAGAGGTAGCCTGACTGCCATTAGGTACCGAGATGATATCCTCAGACCCCTTGTGAGACCATATGCTGGTGCGGTTGGCCCTGGGTTCCTCCTAATGCAGGACAATGCCAGACCTCATGTGTCTGGAGTGTGTCAGCAGTTCCTGCAAGATGAAGGCATTGAAGCTACGGACTGGACTGCCCGTTACCCAGACCTGAATCCGATTGAGCATATCTGGGACAGCATGTGGGCTGATATTAATAGCCTAGAAAGGGGCCATGGATACTGACCCCCGAGGCTATTAATCTGATGGCTGGGGGCAGATGTTTATAGCCTGGGAAGGGGATAATACCCATGGAGCTTCCCAGGCTATTAATATCAACTCACAGCTGTATACTTAGCCTTTACTATTAAAATTGGGGACCCCCCAAAAAGAATTATGTAGGGTCCCCCTATAATTAATTACCAGCAAAGGCTAGGCCGACAGCTGTGGGCTGATATTAATAGCCAAGGAAGGGGCCATGGATACTGCCCCCAGGCTAAAAACATCAGCTCTCAGCCGTCCCAGAAAAGGCGCATAGAATTACTCTATGTAAAAGCTCATGTTAAAAATTGCATTGCAGTCGAATAGCAATCACACTGCATTCAGATGTAAACAGGATGCTAGGGTTGAAAAATTGGTATGTACTCGCATAAAACAACGCATGACACTTGCATTACACTCGTGCGACTCTTGGGCACGGAGAATCAGACCGATTTTTTTTAGACATTTAGTGTGACTCCAGCCTAACAGCTTCATCTTAATGACAAGCTGCCACTTACCATTCTGGCTCAGATATGTTCCAAAAAGTCAGCTCCTCCAAACTCAAAGGAAGTGTACCAATTAGATGAATACATGAGGCTAATTATCTTCAAGAGCAATTTACCAAACATGAATTATGGTGCAACCTTGGAGGAAAAGACCAAGGAACTGGTGAAACATTATACACGGGACTCTTTCATTAATAAAGAAAAAGAGGATATAATGCCCTGAACAATCAAGAAGAAAGTAATCACAGAACCTATTATAATTCAAAATAATAACCAAGTAAATCATTCAAAAGAACAGTAAATTTTGACCAGTTATAAAATGAGACCATAGAAGAATTGTTACCTGAAAACCTGAAGTTTGTCTTTCGAAGGGCCAACACTATTGGAAATCGAGAGGCTCCTCAGTCTCTTGAACTTGGGCTTTTGGCCATGTGGTACTTGTGGTTCATGTAGAGCCACTGGGTGCAAAAAGAATTATTGTATGAAAGAGGTCACCAGCCTTGATGGAAAAGCTACATTCATGATAAAGAATTTTATTACTTGTTCAACTAAAGGTGATATTTATGCAATTGTATGTTAATATGGGAAGTTTTATGGAAGGCAGACAAAAAGATCATTGCATACACGGTCAAGGGAACATTTTAATAACGTCAAAAAGTATCAGCATTATTTTGTTGAAAATTACAAGGGTGAGGTTAGGTGAGTGCAAGTTTTTGGAGCAAAATAACTACCCAGGATTGGAGAAAGTCAGGTTTTATTTAAAAAAAAATGCCTAGAGTAGAGAAAATGGATATTCGACATGAACTTGCCTACCCCTTTTTAAGCACTTCCCAACACCCACTGTACATGTACGAAGCAAGTCAGGAGTGGATGTATGGAGAAAGGTTCAGGAGCTGAGCCCACACAATCCACGCCAGAAGAACATACAGTGGGTACGGATAGTATTCAGACCCCTTTAAATTTTTCACTCAATGTTTCATTGCAGCCATTTGATAAATTCAAAAAGTTCATTTTTTTCTCATTGATGTACACTCTGCACCCCATCTTGACTGAAAAAACAGAAATGTAGAAACTTTTGCAAATTTATTAAAAAAGAAAAACTGAAATATCACATGGTCATAAGTATTCAGACCCTTTGCTCAGTATTGAGTAGAAGCACCCTTTTAAGCTACTACAGCCATTAGTCTTCTTGGGAATGATGCAACAAGTTTTTCACCCCTGGATTTGGGGATCCTCTGCCATTCTTCCTTGCAGATCCTCTCCAGTTCCGTCAGGTTGGATGGTGAACGGTGGACAGCCATTTTCAGGTCTCTCCAGAGATGCTCAATTGGGTTTAGGTCAGGGCTCAGTCAAGAATGGTCACAGAGTTGTTATGAAGCCACTCCTTTGTTATTTTAACTGTGTGCTTAGGGTCATTGTCTTGTTGGAAGCTGAACCTTCAGCCAAGTCTGAGGTCCAGAGCCCTCTGGAAAAGGTTTTCATACAAGATATCTCTGTACTTGGCCGCATTCATGTTTACTTCAATGTCAACCAGTCTGTAATGTATGTGGTACAGTTCATATAGCGTCTTGTGCTTGGGTGCGATGAAAATACTTGAGACACAGGTTGATAAAGAAAGTCTTGTATTGCTTCATACAAATTGGCAAAAATAAACACACAGGTTGCAAACACAGAAGCAGGAGACACAGCAGGCCAGAGTAATCTAAGCTCAGCAATAACTCTCCACAACAGATTCAGATCTTCTTCTCTGTTACCGCAAGTCCATGCAAACGTGAGGCTCTCAAGAGCAGAGTTCAGAGTCCACAAGTGCTTCAGAGTTCCTCAGAAGGAATGGCTGGAATACAAGGTCCAAGGCTTCAGGAGTCAGAACACAGGTTCACTGCAGGCTAGATTCTGAAGCACTGATTACTCAGCTGTGGCTGTTTAAGAAGCAAACGGAGAGAATCAGGGCGGGAACATGCAAGCTGGAAAACTCCATTTTGACTGAGGGCAAGATAGCTGCAGCAAAACAGAAAGCAAAATGGCAGACGAACAAACTGAGTTTCAGAAACAGATACACAGAACCTTACATTACTCCCCCCTTAGGGACAACCTCCGGATGACCTCAGACCAGGCTTGTGTGGGTACCTCTGATGAAACTGACGGAGCAAGCGAGGAGCATTAACGTTATTGACTGGCTCCCATGAGTTGTCCTCCACTGGGTAGCCCTGCCATTTAATCAGATATTGTAACTGATTTCTATACAACCTGGAATCTAAAATCCTTTCCACCACAAATTCTTCCTGACCATCGACTAGCACTGGGTCAGGGCAAGGAGAAGAACGTCCAGGAAACGTATTGGGTGTCGCAGCCTTTAGTAGGGATACATGAAAGACAGGGTGGATTCTCATAGTTCTGGGCAATTGAAGACGACAAGCAACGGCACTTATAATCTTACTGATTTTATAGGGTCCAATGTACTTATGTCCCAACTTAGACGATGGAATCCTTAACTTAAGATTTCTGGTTGACAGCCAGACCAGGTCTCCTACCTTAAAAGCTGGTGCAGGTTTACGAAATTTATCTGCTGCCTTCTTGTACCTTTCCTGAGCCGATTCCAGATTCTCCTTTAGAAGATCCATATTCTTCTGTAAAGTCGTGACTCTTTCAGCCACTGCTGGCAAAGGCGTCTCTATGGGAAATCGTGGTAGAATGTTAGGATGATAACCTAGATTAGAGTAAAAAGGAGACTGTTTAGTGGAGGCACTCTGAGAGTTGTTGTAAGAGAACTCAGCCAATGGAAGTAGATCCACCCAATCATCCTGTAGGTGGCAGATAAAGCAGCGGAGATACTGCTCCAGGGTTTGATTGGTTCGTTCGGTTTGTCCATTAGTCTGGGGATGAAAAGCAGAAGAAAGGTTTACTTTAATGTCCAATGCTGCACAGAAATTTTGCCAAAACCTAGAAGTGAATTGCACCCCTCGATCCGAAATAACCTCATCCGGTACTCCATGTAAACGAAACACATCTTTAATCATCAAATCTGATGTCTGTTTTGCAGTGGGTAAGCCGACACAAGGAATAAAATGAGCTGCCTTTGTTAGACGGTCAACCACCACTAGAATAGTGTTCTTCCCTTGAGAGGTTGGTAATTCCACAATGAAGTCCATAGAAATGGATCCCCACGGGCGGGACGGGGTGGGAAGAGGCTGTAACAGACCAGTTGGTGAAGAGCGAGGTGTTTTGCATCTTGCACAAACCTCACACGAAGTGACATAGTCCAAAACATCCTTCCTACAAGTGGGCCACCAAAAGAAACGAGAAAGAAATTCCTGTGTCTTTAGAATTCCTCTATGTCCGGCTATTTTGGAATCGTGAATGAGTTGCAATACTCTCAATCTGACTGTTTCAGGTATATACAGACGTTGTCCCAGAATCCACACACCATTCTTAAAGACAAGACTTACGTCCCTTGGGGTTGAGCCAAAAAAGAATCCGCATGGTATGCTTCCTTGATGTCTTTAATTAGGTCTTGATGATGAATCACTCCTAGGAATCTAGAGTCAGGAAGAATAGTCTTAGGAGGAGTAATTGGACGTGTCTCTGCTGAGTAAATCCTAGAGAGTGCATCAGCCTTTCCATTGCGCGATCCTGGTCTATAAGAAATAATAAAATTAAATTGGTTTAAGAAAAGATTCCAGCGAGCCTGGCGAGGAGTCAGGCACTTAGCCGACCTGATAAACTCAAGATTACGATGGTCTGTCAGAACGACTATTTGCTGTGCAGCTCCTTGAAGAAGGTGTCTCCATTCTTTGAAGGCGGCAATAATGGCCAACAACTCTCTATTGCCCACATCGTAGTTCTTCTCAGCCGAAGACAACTGCTGGGAAAAGAAGGCACAGGGATGCAAGACATTCTTCTCACCTGTTCTCTGAGAGAGTATAGCTCCCACGGCACAGTCTGAAGCATCCACCTCTATTATGAAGGCAAGCTCTGGGTTGGGATGTACTAGGATAGGTGCAGTGGTAAATTTATCTTTTAGACGGGAAAATGCTTCCTGGGCTTGGGGAGTCCAGGAGAACTTAGACTCTTTCCGGGTAAGTTGGGTGATAGGTGACACTACCTCAGAGAAATTTCTAATGAAACATCTATAGAAGTTTGCAAACCCGATGAAGCGCTGTACCTCCTTCACATTTCTAGGACTTGGCCAATCATTGATGGCTTGGGTTTTACTTCCATCCATACTAATTCCTTGTGTAGACAGTACATACCCCAGAAATTGAATTTCGGTCTTATGGAATTCACACTTTTCAAGCTTGATGTAAAGATGATTTTGTCTTAGACGTTCCAAGACCATTCTCACATGTCCATGATGTTCCTCTGTGGAGTTAGAAAAAATTAAAATATCATCCAAATAAATTACCACGAATGTATCTAGGAGATCCCTGAAGATGTCATTCACCAAGTGTTGGAAAGTGGCTGGGGCGGTACTCAGACCAAAAGGCATAACCAGATATTCAAAGTGTCCATAGCGTGACCTGAATGCAGTCTTCCATTCATCCCCAGGTCTAATACGGACTAAGTTATAGGCCCCACGAAGATCTAGTTTAGAAAAAATTTTGGCATGTCGCACTCTCTCCAATAACTCAGGGATTAAAGGCAATGGATAACGGTTTCTAATAGTAACCTTATTGAGTTCCCTATAGTCTACGCATGGTCTCAGGGATCCATCTTTCTTCTTTACAAAGAATATGGGTGCCCCTGCAGGAGATGAAGAGGGGCGAATGAAGCCCTTGGCTAGATTTTCGTCTATGTACTCTTTTAAAGCCTTCAGCTCGGGCCCCGCCAGGGGGTAGATCTTACCAAAAGGTATCTCTGCTCCAGGCAATAATTCAATTGGACAATCATATGGACGGTGAGGAGGAAGCTGGTCAGCGTTCTTCTTGTCACATAAATCCACATAGTCCTGGTATACAGCTGGTAGTTCAGGGACTGACATGGTTCCCTTAGGAACAGAGCAAGCTGAAATTTTTGGACTCATCTGTTTCTCTGGAAAGTGTAATTCCTTGGTCTCCCAGTTAATGGTAGGATTCTGAGCCTGCAGCCATGGTAGCCCTAGAATAATGGGAAAGTGAGGAGAAGAGATAAGCATAAAGGACAGTTTCTCTTGATGATCTTTACCCATAAGAACCTTTAAAGGCTCTGTTTCCTGATCCACTGGTCCAGAGGTCAGCAGGGAACCATCCACAGTTTCCATCTGTACTGGAGCAGCCTTCTTCACTGAACGTATTCCCTGTTTTAGAGCAAAGGAGACATCCATAAAATTTCCACTTGCACCTGAGTCGATCATAGCAGAGCTAGACACCCAGGCTGAGTCTACCCAGAGTTTGATGGAAAGAAAACAGTGAGAATTGTTTTTCTTACAACTCAGCTGGGACACCGCTGAGGAAACTTGAAAGATGGCAGCATTTACACAGTCAACGTCCTCAGAGGTAACGGAGTTTAAGTCCGAGAAATCAAGATCTGTTGCTGCAGCTCTCTCTGGAGCCTGAGGCTCGGACCTGACAGATCCCCTCTCGCAACACTCACAATGAATGAGTGCTGCAGTAGTCTTGCGAGAACGGCTGGGACAGTTAATAATAAAGTGCCCTGACTTACCACAATAAAAACATAGATTCTCCTTAAAACGATGTTCCTTGCGTGCATCACTAACCCGTCGTAGTAAAGAGTCTACCTGCATGGGTTCAGGTTCAGGTTCCCGTGTAATCCTATTCAAAGGTTCCTTAGCTGGAGAGGAAGGTAGGAAAAGGTTAGTACGATTGCTTTCGAACCATCTCTCTTGCCTGCGTTCAGTTAAACGAGTATCAATACGGATGCAGTAGTTAATAAAGTCACCTAACGCAGTGGGAGGGTCGGCACGAGCAAGTTCATCCTTAATTAGTGGGGATAACCCCTTTCGAAAAATAGATTTTTTGGCGGAATTGTCCCAGGTGGTATCAAGGGCCCATCTCCTGAAATCCAAGGCATATTCAGCTACCGAGTGCTTACCTTGGCGCAAAGCTAACATGGCTGCTTCAGCTGTTGCACCTCGATTGGGGTCATCAAACACCTGCCCCATGGCTGAAATAAAATCATCAAGGTGATTCAAACAATCATCCTCAGTCTCAATCAGAGGGTTTGCCCATATCAAAGCCTTGTTGGTAAGCAACATAATTATAGTAAGCACCTTAGATCGTTCAGTAGGAAATTGTGAAGCATGTGCAGAAAAAAAAAGATTGCATTGATTAACAAATCCCCTGAATTTTTCACGTTCACCACCAAAACGAAAAGGGGGCAACTTGGGAATCCCAGAACTCGGGGCCACGGCAGGAGCCTGGACTCGCCCCTCCAGAACCTCAATCCTGGTTCGCAAATCCTGGGTAGTCTGTCCAACCACTTGCAAATTGTGATTATTTAGGTCCTGAAGATTTGTAAAACGGGTCTTTATATTCTGCAAATCTGCAAGGATATTATCAGTCACTCCGCAAAGTTCCTTTATACGGGCCTCCATTTTCCAGATCTTTTAAGACAGGATACTGGAAGAAGAGGAGAGAAAAAAAAAACAATAGTGTTCACCTGTGGCAACACTGAAGAAAGAAAAAACTTTAAGGGAACTGCTCACCTGGAATGGTTGTGAGAAGTCACAACCACTATCATCACAGAAAGCTTTCAACCAGACATCTGATATCCAGAGTTTCAGCAGACAAAAAGAGAAGAGAAAAAAAAACAAAACAATAGTGTTTACCTGTGATAACACTGCAGAAAAAAAAACTTAAGGGAATTGCTCACCTGGAATGGTTGTGAGAAGTCACAACCACTGTCATCACAGAAAGTACAACCGGACATCCGATATCCACAGTACAGCAGACAAGCCTTTCCAGACCCAGCAGACACTAACGTTTGGCTTCAGAATCTTGTAATGTATGTGGTACAGTTCATATAGCGTCTTGTGCTTGGGTGCGATGAAAATACTTGAGACACAGGTTGATAAAGAAAGTCTTGTATTGCTTCATACAAATTGGCAAAAATAAACACACAGGTTGCAAACACAGAAGCAGGAGACACAGCAGGCCAGAGTAATCTAAGCTCAGCAATAACTCTCCACAACAGATTCAGATCTTCTTCTCTGTTACCGCAAGTCCATGCAAACGTGAGGCTCTCAAGAGCAGAGTTCAGAGTCCACAAGTGCTTCAGAGTTCCTCAGAAGGAATGGCTGGAATACAAGGTCCAAGGCTTCAGGAGTCAGAACACAGGTTCACTGCAGGCTAGATTCTGAAGCACTGATTACTCAGCTGTGGCTGTTTAAGAAGCAAACGGAGAGAATCAGGGCGGGAACATGCAAGCTGGAAAACTCCATTTTGACTGAGGGCAAGATAGCTGCAGCAAAACAGAAAGCAAAATGGCAGACGAACAAACTGAGTTTCAGAAACAGATACACAGAACCTTACACAGTCATCCTGTCCCTGCAGCTGAAAAACACCCCCATAGCATGATGCTGCCACCACCATGTTTCACTGTTGGGATTGTTTTGGGCAGGTAATGAGCAGTGCCTGGTTTTCTAAACACATACCGCTTAGAATTATCACCAAAAAGGTCTATCTTCTTCTCATCAGACCAGAGAATCTTATTTCTCATTGTCTGGGAGTCATTCATGTGTTTTTTAGCAAAATCTATGAGGGCTTTCATATGTCTTGCACTGCAGAGAGGATTCCGTCAGGCCACTCTGCCATAAAGGACCGACTGGTGGAGGGCTGCAGTGATAGTTGACGTTGTGGAACTTTCTCCCATCTCCCTACTGCATCTATGGAGCTCTGCCAGTGGTCTTGGGGTTCTTTACCTCTCTCACCAAGGCTCTTCTCCATCGATTGCTCAGTTTGGCTGGATGGACAGGTCTAGGAAGACTTCTGGTGGTCCCAAACTTCCATTTAAGAATTATGGAGGCCACTGTGCTCTCAGGAACCTTGAGTACTGCAGAAATTCTTTTGTAACCTTGGCCAGATCTGTGCCTTGCCACAATTCTGTCTCAGAGCTCCTTGGCCAGTTCCTTTGACCTCATGGTTCTCATTTGGTCTGACATATACTGTGAGCTGTGAGGTATTATATAAACGGGTGTGTACAGCTTTACAAATCAAGTCCTATCAGTTTAATTAAACACAGCTGGACTCCAATGAAGGAATAGAACCATCTCAAGGAGGATCACAAGGAATGTGACTTAACCCCTTCCCAACCTATGACACCTACATAGGCGTCATGAAAACCTGTGCCTTCCCGACCTGTGACGCCTACGTAGGCGTCATGGTATAAATCAAGTTCCTGCGGGTTGGGTGACCGGGGTCACTGAAAGGTCACCCGACCCGCAGATACAGGAAGAGTTGTGCTTCACCCCAGGGGGTGGCTTTGCCCCCCGTGGCTAGGATTGCTCTGATTGGCTGTTGAAAGTGAAACATCCAATCAGAGCAATTGTAATATTTCACCAATGAAACTTGGTGAAATATTACAATCCAGCCATGGCCGATGCTGAAATATCATCGGCCATGGCTGGAGACAGTTATCTGACCCCACCCACACCGACTGACGGGAGCTATCTGTCCCCGCCCCGACTGACGGCGGCGATCTGCTGCCGCCATCAGCATCTGCTGTTATGATCTGCTACAAGCACTAAGGAAAGGTGCGAATTCTGTCCCTACAATAGGACTGAGCTGGATCCCTACGATGTAACGGGGGACCTGATCCTGCGACCAGACCCGCTAAAGTCCTCAGCTAGTCTGAACGAAGACCTATAGTTGCGAGGGAGGAATCCCTACAAGATCTAGGGACTGGGTGAAAAGGTGGACACCTCCTAACAAAGTGTAGCAGGGAATATAAAACAGAAAACAAATACTAAGAGATCCTAAGATCAAGCAAAACTGACAGAGTAAGGCACCTAAGCACCCGGCTAGCTTAAGAGTAGATAATACAATGAAGTCCAGCAAAGCCAGAAGGGCGGAGCCAGACTAAATAGGGAAAAAAGGTCATGTGACCAGCAAACTGAAACAAAATCTAACAAGAGGGTTCTAACAACTGCTCCCCCTCCCTCCGCTTCCCCCTGCCTACCGATCCACCTTTCTCCCCCCGGTACTGATCCAACTCTCGGCGTCCCTCCCGGTGTCCTCCATCATCGGTCATGGGCGCTGCGATTTTCCAAAATGGCGGGCACATGTGCAGTGTGCCCGTCTAATCTGCCGGCTGGCAGATTTATTAATTTATTCAGGGACATTTTGATCACTGTTATAGACCCTATCACAGTGATCAAAATAAATAAAAATAGTAAATACCCCCCCTTCATCACCCCCATAGGTAGGGACAAATAATAAAGTAAAGAAAATATATTGATTTTTATTTTTCCATTAGGGTTAGGGTTAGACTTAGCATTACGGTTAAGGTTAGAATTAGGGTCATGCTTAGGGTTAGAATTAGGGTTAGGGTTGGAATTAGGGTTAGAGTTGGAATTAGGGTTAGGGTTGGAATTAGGGTTAAAATTAGGGTTAGGGGTTTGTTGGGGTTAGGGTTGGGATTTGGGTTAGGCTTGTGGTTAGGGTTATGGTTGGGATTAGGTTTAGGGGGTGTGTTGGGGTTAGGGTTATGGTTAGTGTTGGGATTAGGGTTAGGGTGTGTTGGCATTAGGGTTGTGGTTAGGGGTGTGTTAGGGTTGGGTTGGAGTTAGAATTGAGGAGTTTCCACTGTTTAGGCATATCAGGGGGTCTCCAAACACGACATGGCACCACCATTGATTCCAGCCAATTTTTCGTTCAAAAAGTCAAACGGTGCTCCCTCCCTTCCAAGCCCCGACGTGTGCCCAACATATGGGGTATCAGCGTACTCAGGAGAAATTAGACCCCTAAAGTTGTTGTGCAATTTTTCCTGTTACCCATGGGAAAATAAAAAATTGGGTGCTAAAAAATTATTTGGTGGAAAAAAAATGATTTTTTATTTTCATGGCTCTGCGATATAAACTTCTGTGAAGCACTTGGGGGTTCAAAGTGCTCACCACACATCTAGATAATTTCCTTGGGGGTCTAGTTTCCAAAATGGGGTCACTTGTGGGGGGTTCTACTGTTTAGGCACATCAGGGGCTCTGCAAACGTAACATGATGCCCGCAGACGATTCCATCAAAGTCTACATTTCAAAACACTACTTCCCTTCCAAGCCCAGATGTGTGCCCAAACAGTGGTTCCCCCCACATGTGGGGTACCAGCGTACTCAGGACAAACTGTACAACAACTTTTTGGGTCCAATTTCTCCTGTTACCCTTGTGAAAATAAAAAATTGCAGGCTAAAGAATCATTTTTTTGAGGAAAAAAAAATGATATTTTATTTTCACCACTCTGCGTTATAAACTTCTGTGAAGCACTTGGGGGTTCAAAGTGCTCACCACACATCTAGATAAGTTCCTTGGGGGGTCTAGTTTCCAAAATGAGGTCACTTGTGGGGGAGCACAGGGACTCTCCATACGCGACATAATGTCCGCTAACGATTGGAGCTAATTTTCCATTAAAAAAGTCAGATGGCGCTCCTTCCCTTCCGAGCATTGTCATGTGCCAAAACAGTGGTTTATGACTACATATGAAATATCGGTGCACTCAGGAAAAATTGGCCAACTAATTTTAGGATCCATTTTATCCTGTTGCCCAAGTGAAAATGAAAAAATTGAGTTTAAAAGAACATTTTTGTGAAAAAAAAGTACTTTTTAATTTTTTACGGATCAATTTGTGAAGCATCTGGGGGTTAAAAATGCTAACTATGCATCTAGATAAGTTCCTTGTGGGGTCTAATTTCCAAAATGGGGTCACTTGTGGGGGAGCTCCAATGTTTAGGCACACAGGGGCTCTCCAAACGCGACATGGCAACCGCTAAATATTCCAGCATATTTTCCATTCAAAAAGTCAAATGGCACTCCTTCCCTTTTGAGCCCTGCTGTGCGCCCAAACAGTGGTTTATGACCACAGATGAGGTATCGGTGTACTCAGGAGAAATTGCCCAACAAATTTTAGGATCCATTTTATCCTGTTGCCCATGTGAAAATGAATAAATTGATGCTAAAAGAACATTTTTGTTGGAAAAATTATGATGTCCATTTTTTCCTTCCACGTTGCTTTAGTTCCTGTGAAGCACCTGAAGGGTTAATAATCTTCTTGAATGTAGTTTTGAGTAGCTTTAGGGATGCAATTTTTAGAATGGTGTCACTTTTGGGTATTTTCTGCCATATAGACCCCTCAAAGTGACTTCAAATGTGATGTGGTCCCTAAAAAAATTGGTTTTGTAAATTTTGTTGTAAAAATGAGAAATCGCTGGTCAACTTTTAACCCTTATAAATTCCTAACAAAAAAAAATTTTGTTTCCAAAATTGTTCTGATGTAAAGTAGACATGTGGGAAATGTTATTTATTAACTATTTTGTGTCACATAACTCTCTGGTTTAACAGAATAAAAATTCAAAATTTGAAAATTGCGAAATTTTCAAAATTTTCACCAAATTTCCATTTTTTTCACAAATAAACGCAAAAATTATTCACTTAAATTTACCACTAACATGAAGCCCAATAAGTCACGAAAAAACAATCTAGGATCCGTTGAAGCATTCCTGAGTTATTACCTCATAAAGGGACACTGGTCAGAATTGTAAAAAATGGCCAGGCCATTAAGGTCAAAATAGGCTGGGTCATGAAGGGGTTAAATATGAGTGTATGAGCAAAGGGTCTGAATACTTATGACCATGTGATATTTAGTTTTCTTTTTTAATAAATTTGCAAAAATTTCTACATTTCTGCTTTTTTCATTTAAGATGGGGTGCAGAGTGTACATTAATGAGAAAAAAATTAACCTTCTTGAATTTACCAAATGGCTGCAATGAAACAAAGAGTGAAAAATTTAAAGGGGTCTGAATACTTTCCGTACCCACTGAATAATAACTACAAATAATCCATTCGGTATCGGTGCCTCGTGCAATATTAGCTGTAAATTCAGACCTGTCAGTTCTTGCCCTGTGAGGTGTAAATGATGTCAGTTCTTGAAGATATGTTGAAAGCAAAAAAATAAAATGACAACACCTCTGGATTGAAACTGCAACAATGAAGCTGTGGTTCCACGGTCCGGAACCACAGCGCTTTGGACGGAGCGGAAATTCCGCTCCGTCTAAGCCCCGCCCCCTTTATGACGCGCGATCTTTCCGGAGGTGTTCAGGACACCTCCGGAACACCTCCGGAAAGAGCGCAGGGCTGCATAGCCCTGTGTTAATTCTGTTGCGGCGACGCACCGTCGCCGCAATACGCGAGGACATGCTGCGGTCTAAAAAGACGCGCCGCATGTCCGTTTACGCAGGTTTTCCACCTGCGTATTGTTACGCATAGTGGAGACGGGATTTCTTGAAATCCCCTCCACTATGCTGTAACATCTGGACGCTGCGTGTTTGGCGCTGCGCCAGCGCACAGCGCCAAACACGCAGCATATCCTGACCGTGGAAACTCACCCTAAGAAAGAAAAGTCGTGGAGTTCTGGAAATCCCATGATGGATAGACATGATAATAATATGTAACTGATGAAAAACTGAAAACAACATTTTCAAAACATCTCGATTTATTCAGTATCGGGTATGAGCGCCATGCACAGAAATCCCGGCAATTCCAGCTTCAGCTGCTATCAATGAGGTTATTAATAGTTGTCTGAGGAAGGTTCTATTGCTGAATACACTTGGGCAAATCACCAAGTAGTATTAAGCCCACGGTAAAAGGAGAACGGGCGTTTGGTGGGATGATCTCTGGTCCATGCTGTGTCAAACCAGCGGACTACAGCACCTGCTGACCCGCATGTCTCCACACAAGTGAAAATGAAAGAAAATGCAGCTGTGTTTTCACACTGTGGGAACTTAGCCTAAAAGTCACATCAAATGTTGACTAGTCTCTAAAAGAATAGATTTTGTAAACTTTCCATAGAATATGAACACCTGCTGCTAAATTTTTACGTTTTCTAACATCCTAAAAAAAATTTTGTTTAATAAAAAATAAAACAGGGATTTTTGTGTGTACTCACCGTTAAATCCTTTTCTCTGAGCCACTCATTGGGGGACACAGGAACATGGGTGTTATGCTGCTGCCACTAGGAGGACACTAAGCAAATACACAAAAAAGGTTAACTCCTCCTCCTGCAGTATACACCCTCTGCTGGCTCTATCCTGAACCAGTTCAGTGCCAAAGCAGTAGGAGCTCACAAACAGAAGTGCAATATGTCAAAACCACAAAGCCCTCACCAAGTCCAAAGTGTGAAGAGCTTTCTCAGTACGGTGGACCGTAGCTGGACAGAACGAGGGCAGAACTATGTCCTCGTTTAGATGAAAAGCCGAGACGACTTTAGGTAAGAAGGATGGAGACGCCCTTAACACCACCTTGTCTTGGTGGAAAATCAGAAAAGGAGGTTTGCAAGACAAAGCCGCCAATTCCGAGACCCATCTGATGGATGTCATTGCAACAAGAAAGGCAACTTTCCACGAAAGAAGAGAGATGGAAGCATCCTGTATTGGCTCAAAGGGGGTCACTTGTAAGGCACTTAGGACTAAGTTAAGGTTGCAAGGCTCCAAAGGCATCTTGTAGGGCGGTATGAGGTGTGACACTCCCTGTATGAAGGTCTTAACCTGTGGTTTTCAAGCTATCCTTTGCTGGAAAAGGACGGAAAGAGGTGAAATTTTGCCAACGCTAAGCCTAAGTCCAATCCTGCTTGAAGAAACTCCAAAATGGAGGGAGTGGAAAACACCAACGGGGAACGACCTTTATCCTTACACCAGGAGAAAAACGTTTTCCAAACGCAATGGTAAATGCGCATGGAAACAGGCTTCCTAGCGATGATCATCGTAGATGCCACTCGTCGCGAGAAACCGGCCTGGGTTAGGATCCAGGATTCAATGGCCAGGCCGATAAATTCAGCATTCTCAAGTTCTGGTGGCAAATGGGTCCCTGAGATAGAAGATCTGGACAATTCGGTAACCGCCAGGGGACGTCGGCGACTAGATGTACTAGTTCCGCATACCATGCCCTGCGCCGCCAATCTGGAGCGACGAGAATCACCGGGATGCCTTTCGCCTTGATCTTTCGGATGACCCTTGGAATTAACTGAAGTGGTGGAAAGATGTAAGGGAGGCGAAATTGGTTCCAATGGAGCACCAGAGCATCCGAGCCGATGGCTAACGGGTAGCGGGACCGGGCTACGAATGCTGGAACCTTGGCATTTACGCTGGAGGCCATGAGGTCCACATCCGGAGTACCCCAACCCTGGAAAATTTAATGAAACACCTCCGGGTGAAGAGACCATTCCCCCAAGGCTAGGCCCTGACAGCTGAGAAAATCCACAGCCAAATTCTCTAGTCCCAGAATATGAACAGCTGAGATGAGTGAGTGGTTTGTCTCGGCCCATTGCAGAATGTGCGTCACTTCGAGCATCGCTCTTCTGCTTCGTGTGTGTAAGGTTCTGTGTACATGTTCCTGAAACTCAGTTTGTTCGTCAGCCATTTTACTTTCTGTCTTGCTGCAGCTATCTTGCCCTCAGTCAATATGGAGTTTCCAGCTTGCATGTTCCCGCCCTGATTCTCTCCTCTTGCTTCTTAAGCAGCCACAGCTGAGCAATCAGTGCTTCAGAATCAAGCCTGCAGTGAACCTGTGACCTGACTCCTGAAAGCCTTGGACTTGTACTCCAGTTATTTCCTATTGTGGAACTTTGGAACACTCGTGGACTTTGGAACCTTGCTATTTTGATAAATCCACGTTTGCATGGACTTACGGTAACAGAGAAGAGATCCTGAACCTGTTGTGGAGAGTGATTGCTGAGTTTAAGTTACTCTGGCCTGCTGTGTCTCCTGCTTTTGTATCTGCAAACTGTGTGACTATTATTGCCACTTGTATGAAGTAATACAAGACCTTCTATATCAAACCTGTGACTCCTGTGTTTTCATCGCACCCAAGCACAAGACACTATATGAACTGTACTACTTACATTACAAGATTCTGAAGCCAAACGTTAGTGTCTGCTGGGTCTGGAAAGGCTGTGTCTGCTGTAACTGTGGATATCGGATGTCCGGTTGTACTTTCTGTGATGACAGTGGTTGTGACTTCTCACAACCATTCCAGGTGAGCAATTCCCTTAAGTTTTTTTTTCTGCAGTGTTACCACAGGTAAACACTATTGTTTTTTTTTTTCTTTTCTCTTTTTTGTCTGCTGTAACTGTGGATATCAGATGTCCGGTTGAACTTTCTGTGATGATAGTGGTTGTGACTTCTCACAACCATTCCAGGTGAGCAGTTCCCTTAATTTTTTTTTCTCTCTGCAGTGTTACCACAGGTAAACACTATTGTTTTTTTTTTTTCTCTCCTCTCCTCTCCTTCCAGTACTCCTGTCTTAAAAGATCTGGAAAATGGAGGCCCGCATAAAGGAACTTTGCGGAGTGACTGATAATATCCTTGCAGATTTGCAGAATATAAAGACCCGTTTTACAAACCTACAGGACCTCACTAATCACAATTTGCAAGTGTTTGGACAGACTGCCCAGGATTTGCGAGCCAGGATTGAGGTTCTAGAGGAGCGAGTCCAGGCTCCTGCCGTAGCCCCGAGTTCTGGGATTCCCAAGTTGCCCCCTTTTCGTTTTGGCGGTGAACGTGAGAAATTCAGGGATTTATTAATCAATGCAATCTTTTTTTTTCTGCACATGCTTCACAATTTCCCACTGAACGATCTAAGGTGCTTACTATAATTATGTTGCTTACCAACAAGGCTTTGATGTGGGCAAACCCTCTGATTGAGACTGAGGATGAATGTTTGGATCATCTTGATGCTTTCATTTCAGCCATGGGGCAGGTGTTTGATGACCCCAATCGAGGTGCAACAGCTGAAGCAGCCATGTTAGCTTTGCACCAAGGTAAGCACTCGGTAGCTGAATATGCCTTGGATTTCAGGAGATGGGCCCTTGATACCACCTGGGACAGTTCCGCCAAAAAATCTATTTTTCGAAAAGGGTTATCTCCACTGATTAAGGATGAACTTGCTCGTGCCGACCCTCCCACTGCGTTAGGTGACTTTATTAACTACTGCATCCGTATTGATACTCGTCTGACTGAACGCAGGCAAGAGAGATGGTTCGAAAGCAATCGCACTAACCTTTTCCTACCTTCCTCTCCAGCTAAGGAACCTTTGAGTAGGATTACACGGGAACCTGAACCTGAACCCATGCAGGTAGACTCTTTACAACGACGGGTTAGTGATGCACGCAAGGAACATCGCTTTAAGGAGAATCTATGTTTCTATTGTGGTAAGTCAGGGCACTTCATTATAAACTGCCCCAGCCGTTCTCGTAAGACTACTGCAGCACTCATTCACTGTGAGTGTTGCGAGAGGGGATCTGTCAGGTCCGAGCCTCAGGCTCCAGAGAGATCTGCAGCAATAGATCTTGATTTCTCGGACTTAAACTCCGTTACCTCTGAGGACGTTGACTGTGTAAACGCTGCCATTTTTCAAGTTTCCTCAGCGGTGTCCCAGCTGAGTTGTAAGAAAAATAATTCTCATTGCTTTCTTTCCATCAAACTCTGGGTTGACTCAGCTTGGGTGTCTAGCTCTGCTATGATCGACTCAGGGCCAAGTGGAAATTTTATGGATGTCTCCTTTGCTCTGAAACAGGGGATACGTTCAGTGAAGAAGGCTACTCCAGTACAGATGGAAACTGTGGATGGCTCCCTGCTGACCTCTGGACCAGTGGATCAGGAAACAGAGCCTTTGAGGGTTCTTATGGGTAAAGATCATCAAGAGAAACTGTCCTTTATGCTTATCTCTTCTCCCCACTTTCCCATTATTCTAGGGCTACCATGGCTGCAGGCTCAGAATCCTACCATTAACTGGGAGACCAAGGAATTACACTTTCCAGAGAAACAGATGAGTCCAAAAGTTTCAGCTTGCTCTGTTCCTAAAGGAACCATGTCAGTCCCTGAACTACCAGCTGTATACCAGGACTATGTGGATTTATGTGACAAGAAGAACGCTGACCAGCTTCCTCCTCACCGTCCATATGATTGTCCAATTGAATTATTGCCTGGAGCAGAGATACCTTTTGGTAAGATCTACCCCCTGGCGGGGCCCGAGCTAAAGGCTTTAAAGGATTACATAGACGAAAATCTAGCCAAGGGCTTCATACGCCCCTCTTCATCTCCTGCAGGTGCACCCATCTTCTTTGTAAAGAAGAAAGATGGATCTCTGAGACCCTGCGTAGACTATAGGGAACTCAATAAGGTTACTATTAGAAACCGTTATCCATTGCCTTTAATCCCTGAATTATTGGAGAGAGTGCGACATGCCAAAATTTTCTCTAAACTAGATCTTCATGGGGCCTATAACTTAGTCCGTATTAGACCTGGGGATGAATGGAAGACTGCATTCAGGTCACGCTATGGACACTTTGAATATCTAGTTATGCCTTTTGGTCTGAGTACCGCCCCAGCCACTTTCCAACATTTGGTGAATGACATCTTCAGGGATCTCCTAGATACATTCGTGGTGATTTATTTGGATGATATTCTAATTTTTTCTAACTCCACAGAGGAACATCATGGACATGTGAGAATGGTCTTGGAACGTCTAAGACAAAATCATCTTTATATCAAACTTGAAAAGTGTGAATTCCATAGGACCGAAATTCAATTTCTGGGGTATGTACTGTCTACACAAGGAATTAGTATGGATGGAAGCAAAACCCAAGCCATCAAGGATTGGCCAAGTCCTAGAAATGTGAAGGAGGTACAGCGCTTCATCGGGTTTGCCAACTTCTATAGACGTTTCATTAGGAATTTCTCTGAGGTAGTGTCACCTATCACCCAACTTACCCGGAAAGAGTCTAGGTTCTCCTGGACTCCCCAAGCCCAGGAAGCATTTTCCCGTCTAAAAGATAAATTTACCACTGCACCTATCCTAGTACATCCCAACCCCGAGCTTGCCTTCATAATAGAGGTGGATGCTTCAGACTGTGCCGTTGGAGCTATACTCTCTCAGAGAACAGGTGAGAAGAATGTCTTGCATCCCTGTGCCTTCTTTTCCCAGCAGTTGTCTTCGGCTGAGAGGAACTACGATGTGGGCAATAGAGAGTTGTTGGCCATTATTGCCGCCTTCAAAGAATGGAGACACCTTCTTCAGGGAGCTGCACAGCAAATAGTCGTCCTGACAGACCATCGTAACCTTGAATTTATCAGGTCGGCTAAGTGCCTGACTCCTCGCCAGGCTCGCTGGAATCTTTTCTTAAACCAATTTAATTTTATCATTTCTTATAGACCAGGATCGCGCAATGGAAAGGCTGATGCACTCTCTAGGATTTACTCAGCAGAGACACGTCCAATTACTCCTCCTAAGACTATTCTTCCTGACTCTAGATTCCTGGGAGTGATTCATAATCAAGACCTACTTAAGGACATCAAGGAAGCATACCATGCGGATTCCTTTTTGGCACAACCCCAAGGGACGTAAGTCTTGTCTTTAAGAATGGTGTGTGGATTCAGGGACAACGCCTGTATATTCCTGAAACAGTCAGATTGAGAGTATTGCAACTCATTCACGATTCCAAGATAGCTGGGCATAGAGGAATTCTAAAGACACAGGAATTTCTTTCTCGTTTCTTTTGGTGGCCCACTTGCAGGAAGGATGTTTTAAACTATGTCACTTCATGTGAAGTCTGTGCAAGATGCAAAACACCTCGCTCCTCACCAACTGGTCTGTTACAGCCTCTTCCCACCCCGTCCCGCCCGTGGGGATCCATTTCTATGGACTTCATTGTGGAATTACCAACCTCTCAGGGGAAGAACACCATTCTAGTGGTGGTTGACCGTCTAACAAAGGCAGCTCATTTTATCCCTTGTGTCGGCTTACCCACTGCAAAACAGACATCAGATTTGATGATTAAAGATGTGTTTTGCTTACATGGAGTACCGGATGAGGTTATTTCGGATCGAGGGGTGCAATTCACTTCTAGGTTTTGGCAAAATTTCTGTGCAGCATTGGACATTAAAGTAAACCTTTCTTCTGCTTTTCATCCCCAGACTAATGGACAGACCGAACGAACCAATCAAACCCTGGAGCAGTATCTCCGCTGCTTTATCTGCCACCTACAGGATGATTGGGTGGATCTACTTCCATTAGCTGAGTTCTCGTATAACAACTCTCAGAGTGCCTCCACTAAACAGTCTCCTTTTTACTCTAATCTAGGTTATCATCCTAACATTCTACCACGATTTCCCATAGAAACGCCTTTACCAGCAGTGGCTGAAAGAATCACGTCTTTACAGAAGAATATGGATCTTCTAAAGGAAAATCTGGAATCGGCTCAAGAAAGGTACAAGAAAGCAGCAGATAAATTTCGTAAACCTGCACCAGCTTTCAAGGTAGGAGACTTGGTCTGGCTGTCAACCAGAAATCTTAAGTTAAGGATTCCATCGTCTAAGTTGGGACATAAGTACATTGGACCCTATAAAATCAGTAAAATTATAAGTGCCGTTGCTTGTCGTCTTCAACTGCCCAGAACTATGAGAATCCACCCTGTCTTTCATGTATCCCTACTAAAGGCTGCGACACCCAATACGTTTCCTGGACGTTCCTCTCCTTGCCCTGACCCAGTGCTAGTCGATGGTCAGGAAGAATTTGTGGTGGAAAGGATTTTAGATTCCAGGTTGTATAGAAATCAGTTACAATATCTGATTAAATGGCAGGGCTACCCAGTGGAGGACAACTCATGGGAACCGGTCAATAACGTTAATGCTCCTCGCTTGCTCCGTCAGTTTCATCAGAGGTACCCACACAAGCCTGGTCTGAGGTCATCCGGAGGTTGTCCTTAAGGGGGGAGTAATGTAAGGTTCTATGTATATATTCCTGAAACTCAGTTTGTTCGTCAGCCATTTTACTTTCTGTCTTGCTGCAGCTATCTTGCCCTCAGTCAAAATGGAGTTTCCAGCTTGCATGTTCCCGCCCTGATTCTCTCCTTTGCTTCTTAAGCAGCCACAGCTGAGCAATCAGTGCTTCAGAATCTAGCCTGCAGTGAACCTGTGACTTGACTCCTGTAAGCCTTGGACCTTGTACTCCAGCTATTCCTACTGAGGAACTCTGAAGCACTTGTGGACTCTGAACCCTGCTCTTTGAAAGACCCACGTTTGCATGGACTTACGGTAACAGAGAAGAAGATCCTGAATCTGTATTGGAGAGTGATTGCTGAGCTTGGATTACTCTGGCCTGCTGTGTCTCCTGTTTCTGTGTCTGCAAACTGTGTGACTATTTCTGCCAACTTGTATGAAGTAATACAGGACTTTTCTATATCAAACCTGTGACTCCTGTGCTTTCATCGCACCCAAGCACAAGACGCTATATGAACTGTACTACATTACAATTGGGTGGATCTACTTCCATTAGCTGAGTTCTCTTATAACAACTCTCAGAGTGCCTCCACTAAGCAGTCTCCTTTTTACTCTAATCTAGGTTATCATCCTAACATTCTACCACGATTTCCCATAGAAACGCCTTTACCAGCAGTGGCTGAAAGAATCACGTCTTTACAGAAGAATATGGATCTTCTAAAGGAGAATCTGGAATCGGCTCAGGAAAGGTACAAGAAAGCAGCAGATAAATTTCGTAAACCTGCACCAGCTTTCAAGGTAGGAGACCTGGTCTGGCTGTCAACCAGAAATCTTAAGTTAAGGATTCCATCGTCTAAGTTGGGACATAAGTACATTGGACCCTATAAAATCAGTAAAATTATAAGTGCCGTTGCTTGTCGTCTTCAACTGCCCAGAACTATGAGAATCCACCCTGTCTTTCATGTATCCCTACTAAAGGCTGCGACACCCAATACGTTTCCTGGACGTTCTTCTCCTTGCCCTGACCCAGTGCTAGTCGATGGTCAGGAAGAATTTGTGGTGGAAAGGATTTTAGATTCCAGGTTGTATAGAAATCAGTTACAATATCTGATTAAATGGCAGGGCTACCCAGTGGAGGACAACTCATGGGAACCGGTCAATAACGTTAATGCTCCTCGCTTGCTCCGTCAGTTTCATCAGAGGTATCCACACAAGCCTGGTCTGAGGTCATCCGGAGGTTGTCCCTAAGGGGGGAGTAATGTAAGGTTCTGTGTACATGTTCCTGAAACTCAGTTTGTTCGTCAGCCATTTTACTTTCTGTCTTGCTGCAGCTATCTTGCCCTCAGTCAATATGGAGTTTCCAGCTTGCATGTTCCCGCCCTGATTCTCTCCTCTTGCTTCTTAAGCAGCCACAGCTGAGCAATCAGTGCTTCAGAATCAAGCCTGCAGTGAACCTGTGACCTGACTCCTGAAAGCCTTGGACTTGTACTCCAGTTATTTCCTATTGTGGAACTTTGGAACACTCGTGGACTTTGGAACCTTGCTATTTTGATAAATCCACGTTTGCATGGACTTACGGTAACAGAGAAGAGATCCTGAACCTGTTGTGGAGAGTGATTGCTGAGCTTAAGTTACTCTGGCCTGCTGTGTCTCCTGCTTTTGTATCTGCAAACTGTGTGACTATTATTGCCACTTGTATGAAGTAATACAAGACCTTCTATATCAAACCTGTGACTCCTGTGTTTTCATCGCACCCAAGCACAAGACACTATATGAACTGTACTACTTACATTACAGTGTGCCTCCTTGGCGATTGATGTACCCCACAGCTGTGGCATTGTCTGATTGGATCCGGATGGGGTGACTGGCTAAGAGGTGATGGAATTGAAGAAGAGCTAGTCTGATTGCTCGGATCTCGAGGATATTGATCGGAAGCTGGCTTCCCTGAGCCGTGTGGTGCCCCCATCCGAGGAGACTGGCATCGGTGGTCACTACCAACCAGTGCACCGGAAGAAAAGACCTTCCCTGATCGAATGATGACGTCAAAGTCCACCACTTGAGAGACCGCCTGATCCTGGGTGCCAGGCGAAAGCGGCAAACTAAGGAGGCTGGATTTCTGTCCCAAGCCGAGAGCAATTCTTGTTGCAGGGGACGGTGTAATTGGGCAAACGGTACTGCCTCGATGGACGTTACCATTTTCCCCAGGATCTGTATGGTGAACCGCAGAGAGGGAGAGTGAGCCAGAGATAGCAATCAGGCTCCCCGGGTTAGAGAAGAAATCTTTTCCGGAGGGAGAAACACCAACCCTCTGGAAGTGTCCAAGATCATCCCCAGAAAGGGAATTTGCTGGGATGGAACCGGGGAGGATGTGTCCAGGTTCACTAGCCAACTGAGGTGAGATAGAGTGTCCACAGTGACAATGACACTCTCTGCGCAGGCCAGCGAGGACGGACTCTTGATGAGGTCATCCAAGTAGGGCATAATCACCAAGCCTCGAGTGTAGGATGAACATGACGGCTGCCATGACCATTGTGAAATCTCTGGGGACGGTGGCGAGACCGAAGCGCAGAGCGGTAAATTTAAAGTGTTCGTCTCCAACCGCAAAGCGTAAAAATCTTTGATGACCTTCGAAGATTGGAGTGTGGAGATATGCATCTTTGATGTCCACGGACGCAAGGTATTTCCCTTTCTCCAGAGACGCGATGACAGAACGAAGAGATTCCATTCTGAAATGGCGCACTCTGACAAATTTGTTCAACAACTTTAGGTCTAGGATGGGGCGCATGGTTCAGTCCTTCTTTGGGACCACGAATAGATTTGAGTAAAACCCCTTGAACCTTTCCGAGGGAGGAACCGGAATGATGACTGCGCTGTTGCGGAGGGCATATATGGCCTGATAAAAAGAAACCACAAGCACCTTCGACTTTGGGAGGCGAGACTGGAAAAAAATGCCTTGGTGAAGGAGACGTGAATTCGAATTTTGTATCCAGAGGACACGAGATCTGTGACCCATTGGTCGAGAACGACCGACAACCATACCTGGTGAAACAAGAGCAGGCACCCGCCTACCCTGTCTGTATCCTCCGGACATGGCAAGGAGTCATTGAGCAGAGGGCTTGCGGGAAGCGGTACCTTTGGGTCTGGACCGGGGGGATCTGTTTCTCCAGGAATTAGAGGGTTTGAACGATGGATGCGAACCCCTGTAACCATGGGGGGGCGAGCCGAGCTAGTGGAAGCGAGTGTGGATGACCAGCTAGTGGTATTGCGGAAAGGCCGAAAGCGGCCCTGGGGTTGGCTCCGAAAGGGCCGACTAGGTCTACGCAGGGGAGAAATTTGCTTTTCACACCAGTGGCGTCTGAGATAATTTGATCGAGTTTTTCTCCAAACAAACGCCGGCTTTGGTACAGCAGGGAAGTCAAGGATTTCTTTGAAGCGGAGTCTGCCCACCATTCTCGAAGCCATAGGGCTCTCCTGATGGTAACGGCGTTTGTGGCTGCAAGAGTGGCACAATTAGCTTAGCCGCATCTAGGGAGGCATGGACAGCAAAATCCCAAGCCCGGGCGATATGGTAGGCGAGACTGGTCACCTCGGAAGGTAGGTTATTGTTTCGACTGATTTTTGCTAGGGCCTCTGCCCAGGCTACCATAGCTCTGGCTACCCAAGTGGTGGCAAAGGAAGGGAAGTGTAAGGTTCTGTGTACATGTTCCTGAAACTCAGTTTTTCCGTCAGCCATTTTACTTTCTGTCTTGCTGCAGCTGTCTTGCCCTCAGTCAATATGGAGTTTCCAGCTTGCATGTTCCCGCCCTGATTCTCTCCCTCTTGCTTCTTAAGCAGCCACAGCTGAGCAATCAGTGCTTCAGAATCAAGCCTGCAGTGAACCTGTGACCTGACTCCTGGAAGCCTTGGACCTTGTACTCCAGTTATTTCCTATTGTGGAACTTTGGAACACTCGTGGACTTTGGAACCTTACTATTTGATAAATCCACGTTTTCATGGACTTATGGTAACAGAGAAGAGATCCTGAACCTGTTGTGGAGAGTGATTGCTGAGCTTAAGTTACTCTGGCCTGCTGTGTCTCCTGCTTTTGTATCTGCAAACTGTGTGACTATTATTGCCACTTGTATGAAGTAATACAAGACCTTCTATATCAAACCTGTGACTCCTGTGTTTTCATCACACCCAAGCACAAGACACTATATGAACTGTACTCCTTACATTACAAGATTCTGAAGCCAAACGTTAGTGTCTGCTGGGTCTGGAAAGGCTGTGTCTGCTGTAACTGTGGATATCAGATGTCCGGTTATTTCTGTGATGACAGTGGTTGTGACTTCTCACAACCATTCCAGGTGAGCAATTCCCTTAAGTTTTTTTTTCTGCAGTGTTACCACAGGTAAACACTATTGTTTTTTTTTTTTTCTTTCCTCTTTTGTGTCTGCTGTAACTGTGGATATCAGATGTCCGGTTGAACTTTCTGTGATGATAGTGGTTGTGACTTCTCACAACCATTCCAGGTGAGCAGTTCCCTTAATTTTTTTTTCCTCTCTGCAGTGTTACCACAGGTAAACACTATTGTTTTTTTTTTTTCTCTTCTCCTCTCCTTCCAGTACTCCTGTCTTAAAAGATCTGGAAAATGGAGGCCCGCATAAAGGAACTTTGCGGAGTGACTGATAATATCCTTGCAGATTTGCAGACTATAAAAACCCGTTTTACAAACCTACAGGACCTCACTAATCACAATTTGCAAGTGTTTGGACAGACTGCTCAGGATTTGCGAGCCAGGATTGAGGTTCTAGAGGAGCGAGTCCAGGCTCCTGCCGTAGCCCCGAGTTCTGGGATTCCCAAGTTGCCCCCTTTTCGTTTTGGCGGTGAACGTGAGAAATTCAGGGGATTTATTAATCAATGCAATCTTTTTTTTTCTGCACATGCTTCACAATTTCCCACTGAACGATCTAAAGTGCTTACTATAATTATGTTGCTTACCAACAAGGCTTTGATGTGGGCAAACCCTCTGATTGAGACTGAGGATGAATGTTTGGATCATCTTGATGCTTTCATTTCAGCCATGGGACAGGTGTTTGATGACCCCAATCGAGGTGCAACAGCTGAAGCAGCCATGTTAGCTTTGCGCCAAGGTAAGCACTCGGTAGCTGAATATGCCTTGAATTTCAGGAGATGGGCCCTTGATACCACCTGGGACAGTTCCGCCAAAAAATCTATTTTTCGAAAAGGGTTATCTCCACTGATTAAGGATGAACTTGCTCGTGCCGACCCTCCCACTGCGTTAGGTGACTTTATTAACTTCTGCATCCGTATTGATACTCGTCTGACTGAACGCAGGCAAGAGAGATGGTTCGAAAGCAATCGCACTAACCTTTTCCTACCTTCCTCTCCAGCTAAGGAACCTTTGAGTAGGATCACACGGGAACCTGAACCTGAACCCATGCAGGTAGACTCTTTACAACGACGGGTTAGTGATGCACGCAAGGAACATCGTTTTAAGGAGAATCTATGTTTCTATTGTGGTAAGTCAGGGCATTTCATTATAAACTGCCCCAGCCGTTCTCGTAAGACTACTGCAGCACTCATTCACTGTGAGTGTTGCGAGAGGGGATCTGTCAGGTCCGAGCCTCAGGCTCCAGAGAGATCTGCAGCAACAGATCTTGATTTCTCGGACTTAAACTCCGTTACTTCTGAGGACGTTGACTGTGTAAACGCTGCAATTTTTCAAGTTTCCTCAGCAGTGTCCCAGCTGAGTTGTAAGAAAAACAATTCTCATTGCTTTCTTTCCATCAAACTCTGGGTTGACTCAGCTTGGGTGTCTAGCTCTGCTATGATCGACTCAGGGGCAAGTGAAAACTTTATGGATGTCTCCTTTGCTCTGAAACAGGGGATACGTTCAGTGAAGAAGGCTACTCCAGTACAGATGGAAACTGTGGATGGCTCCCTGCTGACCTCTGGACCAGTGGATCAGGAAACAGAGCCTTTGAGGGTTCTTATGGGTAAAGATCATCAAGAGAAACTGTCCTTTATGCTTATCTCTTCTCCCCACTTTCCCATTATTCTAGGGCTACCATGGCTGCAGGCTCAGAATCCTACCATTAACTGGGAGACAAAGGAATTACACTTTCCAGAGAAACAGATGAGTCCAAAAGTTTCAGCTTGCTCTGTTCCTAAAGGAACCATGTCAGTCCCTGAACTACCAGCTGTATACCAGGACTATGTGGATTTATGTGACAAGAAGAACGCTGACCAGCTTCCCCCTCACCGTCCATATGATTGTCCAATTGAATTATTGCCTGGAGCAGAGATACCTTTTGGTAAGATCTACCCCCTGGCGGGGCCCGAGCTAAAGGCTTTAAAGGATTACATAGACGAAAATCTAGCCAAGGGCTTCATACGCCCCTCTTCATCTCCTGCAGGTGCACCCATCTTCTTTGTAAAAAAGAAAGATGGATCTCTGAGACCCTGCGTAGACTATAGGGAACTCAATAAGGTTACTATTAGAAACCGTTATCCATTGCCTTTAATCCCTGAGTTATTGGAGAGAGTGCGACATGCCAAAATTTTCTCTAAACTAGATCTCCGTGGGGCCTATAACTTAGTCCGTATTAGACCTGGGGATGAATGGAAGACTGCATTCAGGTCACGCTATGGACACTTTGAATATCTAGTTATGCCTTTTGGTCTGAGTACCGCCCCAGCCACTTTCCAACACTTGGTGAATGACATCTTCAGGGATCTCCTAGATACATTCGTGGTGATTTATTTGGATGATATTCTAATTTTTTCTAACTCCACAGAGGAACATCATGGACATGTGAGAATGGTCTTGGAACGTCTAAGACAAAATCATCTTTACATCAAACTTGAAAAGTGTGAATTCCATAGGACTGAAATTCAATTTCTGGGGTATGTACTGTCTACACAAGGAATTAGTATGGATGGAAGCAAGACCCAAGCCATCAAGGATTGGCCAAGTCCTAGAAATGTGAAGGAGGTGCAGCGCTTCATCGGGTTTGCCAACTTCTATAGACGTTTCATTAGGAATTTCTCTGAGGTAGTGTCACCTATCACCCAACTTACCCGGAAAGAGTCTAGGTTCTCCTGGACTCCCCAAGCCCAGGAAGCATTTTCCCGTCTAAAAGATAAATTTACCACTGCACCTATCTTAGTACATCCCAACCCCGAACTTGCCTTCATAATAGAGGTGGATGCTTCAGACTGTGCAGTTGGAGCTATACTCTCTCAGAGAACAGGTGAGAAGAATGTCTTGCATCCCTGTGCCTTCTTTTCCCAGCAGTTGTCTTCGGCTGAGAGGAACTACAATGTGGGCAATAGAGAGTTGTTGGCCATTATTGCCGCCTTCAAAGAATGGAGACACCTTCTTCAGGGAGCTGCACAGCAAATAGTCGTCCTGACAGACCATCGTAACCTTGAATTTATCAGGTCGGCTAAGTGCCTGACTCCTCGCCAGGCTCGCTAGAATCTTTTCTTAAACCAATTTAATTTTATAATTTCTTATAGACCAGGATCGTGCAATGGAAAGGCTGATGCACTCTCTAGGATTCATTCAGCAGAGACACGTCCACTTACTCCTCCTAAGACTATTCTTCCTGACTCTAGATTCCTGGGAGTGATTCATAATCAAGACCTACTTAAGGACATCAAGGAAGCATACCATGCGGATTCCTTTTTGGCACAACCCCCAAGGGACGTAAGTCTTGTCTTTAAGAATGGTGTGTGGATTCAGGGACGTCTGTATATTCCTGAAACAGTCAGATTAAGAGTATTGCAACTCATTCACGATTCCAAGATAGCTGGGCATAGAGGAATTCTAAAGACACAGGAATTTCTTTCTCGTTTCTTTTGGTGGCCCACTTACAGGAAAGATGTTTTAAACTATGTCACTTCATGTGAAGTCTGTGCAAGATGCAAAACACCTCGCTCCTCACCAACTGGTCTGTTGCAACCCCTTCCCACCCCGTCCCGCCCGTGGGGATCCATTTCTATGGACTTCATTGTGGAGTTACCAACCTCTCAAGGGAAGAACACCATTCTAGTGGTGGTTGATCGTTTAACAAAAGCAGCTCATTTTATCCCATGTGTCGGCTTACCCACTGCAAGACAGACATCAGATTTGATGATTAAAAATGTGTTTCGTTTACATGGAGTACCAGATGAGGTTATTTCGGATCGAGGGGTGCAATTCACTTCAAGGTTTTGGCAAAATTTCTGCGCAGCATTGGACATTAAAGTGAACCTTTCTTCTGCTTTTCATCCTCAGACTAATGGACAGACGGAACGAACCAATCAGACCCTGGAGCAGTATCTTCGCTGCTTTATCTGCCACCTACAGGATGATTGGGTGGATCTACTTCCACTCTCAGAGCGCCTCCACTAAGCAGTCTCCTTTTTACTCCAATTTAGGTTATCATCCTAATATTCTTCCTCGATTTCCCATAGAAACGCCTTTGTCAGCAGTGGCTGAAAGAATCACGTCTTTACAAAAGAATATGGATCTTCTAAAGGGAAATCTGGAATTGGCTCAGGAAAGGTACAAGAAAGCCGCAGATAAATTTCGTAAACCTGCACCAGCTTTCAAGGTAGGAGACCTGGTCTGGCTGTCAACCAGAAATCTTAAGTTAAGAATTCCATCATCTAAGTTGGGACATAAATACATTGGACCTTATAAAATCAGTAAAATTATAAGTGCTGTCGCTTGTCGTCTTCAACTGCCCAGAACTATGAGAATCCACCCTGTCTTTCATGTATCTCTACTAAAGGCTGCGACACCCAATACGTTTCCTGGACGTTCTTCTCCTTGCCCTGACCCAGTGCTAGTCGATGGTCAGGAAGAATTTGTGGTGGAAAGGATTCTAGATTCCAGGTTGTATAGAAATCAGTTACAATATTTGATTAAATGGCAGGGCTACCCAGTGGAGGACAACTCATGGGAACCAGTCAATAACGTTAATGCTCCTCGCTTGCTCCGTCAGTTTCATCAGAGGTACCCACACAAGCCTGGTCTGAGGTCATCCGCAGGTTGTCCCTAAGGGGGGAGTAATGTAAGGTTCTGTGTACATGTTCCTGAAACTCAGTTTTTCCGTCAGCCATTTTACTTTCTGTCTTGCTGCAGCTGTCTTGCCCTCAGTCAATATGGAGTTTCCAGCTTGCATGTTCCCGCCCTGATTCTCTCCCTCTTGCTTCTTAAGCAGCCACAGCTGAGCAATCAGTGCTTCAGAATCAAGCCTGCAGTGAACCTGTGACCTGACTCCTGGAAGCCTTGGACCTTGTACTCCAGTTATTTCCTATTGTGGAACTTTGGAACACTCGTGGACTTTGGAACCTTGCTATTTGATAAATCCACGTTTTCATGGACTTATGGTAACAGAGAAGAGATCCTGAACCTGTTGTGGAGAGTGATTGCTGAGCTTAAGTTACTCTGGCCTGCTGTGTCTCCTGCTTTTGTATCTGCAAACTGTGTGACTATTATTGCCACTTGTATGAAGTAATACAAGACCTTCTATATCAAACCTGTGACTCCTGTGTTTTCATCACACCCAAGCACAAGACACTATATGAACTGTACTCCTTACATTACAGGAAGAGAGTAGATCCAGCGGCCTCGAAGACTGACCTAGCAAGGTTGTCGATCTGACGATCAATGGGATTTTTTGATGGAAGACCCATCAGTTAGAGACAGGAGAGTACTAGAGGCGAGCCTTGATATGGGTGGATCCACTGTAGGGGATTCAGTCCAGTCCTTCCTTAAAGTAGGTGCAAAAGGGTACCGTGCTTCTAGGGGCTTTTGGCTTGTGAATCGCTTATCTGGGCAATTTCTATGCTTCTGAACAATGTCCGTAATCTCGGGGTGGTTAGCAAAAACCCTGTAAGGACGTTTGGTTCTTTTGAAAGATAAGGAATGATCCGGATTAGTATCGGGTTCTTCGTCTACTCTCAGAGCCTGATTAACTACTTCAATGAGAGAATCTAAAGACTCCTGGAAATCAGGCGAGTCCAGGTCTACGGCCACATCTGACTCATATACTGAGTCGTGATCGCTGAAAACCCCAGGTGAGGAGGAACGAGACACCGAGCTAGCGGATGCAGAGGCATTGGAGTTCCGTGGGGACGGGTGACAGGTACGTTTCCTAGAGGAATATGCGTCCACTGTTGCCATCCGGCCCCTGTCTGAGGAAGGCTCTCGCGTGGCCGAGGTGCCCTCTACAGGGGGTAAGGAGATGCCCTGGCTTGAGGAGGAATCACAAAAGGACTCTAGGGCCTTAGCGAGAGAAGCCATGGACTGCGCCAAGAGGGCCACTCGGGGGGGCTGGCACCCGTGTTCAATAGTAGTGGGGGGCTCCTGAGAGCCTGAGACTTTGCAGTCCGTACAGATAGGATTAGAATGTTTCGGAGGTAGGGAGACATTGCATGTGGTACATGGGGCATAGATCACTGTGTGTGTCTTATCAGCCTTTTTATTGGCCTTTGATTGAGACATATTGCAAATTTCCGAGGGAATCTGCAAATGGCTGTTGAGAGGCTGCAGGGAAGAGATAAACTGTGTGCCTGTATTGTAGGGGTTAAGCAGTGTGTGCCTGCAGCGGAGGGGTTAAGCAGTGTGCGCCTGCAGCGGTGTCCTTAGAGTTTTTGCTGGATTGCAGACAGTATTCTGTCCTGTCTTGTTCTATCTAGACAGTTTGGGCCCCAGCATTTGCTTACTCTATTTTCTGCCTGCGTTTGTATTTCATCTTGTCTCACCACCAATATATGTTGGGGGGCTTCCAATTCCTTTGGGGGTCTACTCCGGGGCAGTTAGCTTTCCCCTTTCTCTCTTTAAGCTTAGTTAACTCTCCGGCTGTGTCGAGGCGTCTAGGGCATGTCCCACGGCTACTTCTAGTAGTGCTGGCAGTTTAGGAGTCCGCAATCCGCTAGTTACCAACCTCTCTGGGTGCCTGGTTGCTTAGCCTATTTTTGCTGCTGTCCTCCTCAGCTACCAAATCATAACACCTGGCTCCGGAAGGTGGTATGAGGGGCGACATCCCATGTGCCCGTCCGTTGTAGGTGTGGGGACAGCGGACCCATTAAAGGGATCCGTCGCCCCTAAGAGAGCTCAGGCATGCGGTAACGTTGCAGGAGGGGGTACGGGGAGGCGACACTCCGCGTTCCCGCCTATTGATGATTTAGGGAGATCGGGACTTTGAAAAGCCCCGTCGCCCTTCCATTCCATGGGAAAAAATGTAAAAGTAAAAAAGGTAGAATTTTTTTGTTAAAATACTAATAAAATTGGGGTCTGATGACAGACCCTAGTGGCTCCTACAGACACTAAGCAAGAACTGGTTCAGGATAGAGCCAGCAGAGGGTGTATACTGCAGGAGGAGGAGTTAACCTTTTTTGTGTATTTGCTTAGTGTCCTCCTAGTGGCAGCAGCATAACACCCATGGTCCTGTGTCCCCCAATGAGGCGATGAAGAAACAGACATTTGAAAAATAATGTAAATATAAAGTAGACATACAAGAAATATTATTTAATAATTATATTATTATTGTTGTTGTAAGGGCATGGTCTGTATAAGCTGGAAATGTCTAACTTTTTCCAAATTTCAGACATAATAAATAATAAAGGCAAAACATATTCACACAAAATTACCACTAACATAACTAATATCAACAGTTCACATCTTAACATTTCAATATTTTTCAAACCATTACATTTCACATTCTGATCATAAACACGGATTTGTTCCCGTGTGAGAATTTTGATGTTTAACAAGAGTTGATTTCTGATTAAAACATATCCCACATTCTGAACATGAAAACAGCGTTGCACCAGTGTGAATTATCTGATGCCTAACAAGATCTGGTTTCTGATTAAAACATTTTCCACAATGTGAACATGAAAACGGCTTCTCCCCTGTGTGAATTCTCTGATGTCTAAACAAAACTGATTTCTCACTAAAACATTTCCCACAGTCTTCACAAGAAAATGGTTTCTCCCCTGTGTGAATTTTCATATGTTTGATAAGATTTGATTTACGGTTAAAACATTTCCCACATTCTGAACATGAGAAAATAATTTCCTCTTTGTGAGTTTTCACATGTCTAACAAGATTTGATTTAGCAGTATAACATTTTCCACATTCTGGACATGCATATGGCTTTGCTCTTGTGTGAGTACTTTGATGTGTAATAAGATTTGATTTCCTGTTAAAACATTTCCCGCATTCTGAACATGAGTATGGCTTCTCCCCTGTGTGAATTTTCTCATGTTTAATAAGATTTGTTTTATGGTTAAAACATTTCCCACATACTGAACATGAGAACACGTTTTCTTCTTCCATGTGCGTTCTCAGATGTCTAACAAGATTTGATTTAGCAGTATAACATTTCTCACATTCTGAACATGCATACGGCTTTACTCTTGTGTGAGTATTTTGATGTGCAATAAGAATAGATTTCCAGTTAAAACATTTCCCACATTCTGAACATGAAAATGGCTTTACACCTGTGTGAATTGTCTGATGTCGAACAAGACATGATTTCTGGTTAAAACATTTTCTACAAGCTGAACATGAATATGGCTTCTCCCCTGTGTGACTTCTCTGATGTCTAAAAAGATCTGATCTCACGCTAAAATATTTCCCACATTCTTCACAAAAAAATGGCTTTTTTCCTGTGTGAAGTATCATATGTGTCAAAAGATTTGATTTCTTGTAAAAACATTTTCCACATTTTGAGCATGAATGTGTCTTCATTGCTGTGTAAGCTCTATGATTTATAATACCCTTTTTGTGACGTTTACTTTTCTTAACAGTTTGTGATGAATCTAAAGACAGGACGTGTTTAAAAGGATCAGATGAGACATCTTTGCTTTGAAGGTCTGGAGGTTTATCTGCAATAATGGCATGTTCTTCATATGGATATTGTGTGATACCACGATCATATGATTTAGAATGTAAAGTTCTGTGATGTCCCTCTGAGCTCCTGGTAAGATTACCTGACAAGGATATAACAGATTTTATTAGTTTTGAAAAGAATCACCTGAAAATTATTCTAACATATATTTAAAAATGTATATACAATTTGCAAGGCATTTAGCAAGATACTAACAGGCATTATCTGGGACGTTAGTGATTTTTTTCACATGGGGCTAAGCGCTTACAAGCAGGTAGTTGACATCTCTGCCATGTCAGAGGGGTCACAAACTGCTCCGGTCAGTGAATCTTCTGCTTCTGGTGATGTCTTGTTCTTTACTCTGTCGATGGGATATCACTGCCGATGTTTTGATGGTTTACTCCCTCTGCCTAACTTCGGTGAGCCGACTGTCAACATGCATGATGTCAGCAGTCAATCTACGTCGACAGAGCAGGATGGAAGAGAAGGTGTTGCACCGTTGAAGTGAGGCGAAATGAAGCATGAACTTGCAGAGATTGGCACCCGGAAGAACAGGCAAGTAGTTACTAACTACCTGCTTGTAAGTTCTTAGCTCCATATGAAAAAAATAACCAAACTTTGTGGATAACCCCTTAAATTGCTGAAGTAGCCCACTTAAAGTGAAAAAAAAAAACATATTTAGTTCCAAAGAGGTGGCTTTTCTGCATTGATAGCATTTCTGTCCCCAGTGGCCATATGACATTATTAATTATGGCGGAACTGTAAACACCGAAGACAATCCGTAGGAATCGCAGAACTGACATTACAGGAGCAGTACGGATCCTAAAAGTATAAATATTCTTTTTTTTCATGTTATGTGGAACACAAGCAGTTAGGAAGGGGTTGTCTAGTTAAAGTTGTTGTTTACCGCTATGACAATAATATAAAATAGATATCCCTCTAACAGACCCCAAGACAAGCCCCAGAAGTTCTCGAAATCGATACCAAGCCATTTTTCATTCCTTTACAATCTTATGCTGGCATCTTGAAAGAGTAATATTAATTGGTAATTTCTCTCTCCACATGCAGTTGATGCTGGTTATATTACATAACCAGCATCTATGTCTAACAGCAGCACCTAAAGTGGAGCTCTGATCGCTGTTGTCAACCATTTACATGCTGCTTTCAATCACTAACAGCGCCACTGAAATGGAGCAATTGCTGTTATTTGTAAGGACTGGCTCCCAGGGACCTTCTGAAAGCCCCCATTTCTGCCATCTTGGTACTCCTGTGAAGCTCAACCATGGGCTGAGCTTCGTAGGAGACTTGAATTTTCACTATATACTGCCGTATTGTAGTGTACAGTATACTGGTGGGGGATGTGAACCTGCGATCTAAGTGGACAAAAAAATATACAGCAAAAAAATGAAAAAAAAAAAAAAGTTAATCAATGGATCTGTAAAAGTTTGACCTATCAAAATATGTGAGATAATCCAAAATCTGTAAAGAGCAAAAAACATCAAAATCCCAGCTATGCAGTTTTCCGGTCATGTCCTCCCCCAAAAAAATTTCATAAAACAATATCAAGAAATGTTATGTACCATAAATTAGTATAAAAAAAACAGTCAACTCGCCATAAAGAAAAAAGCCCTCCAAATGTTAAGGTTCTCGGAAAATGGTGACACAAATCAAAAAATATATATATATCGTATTTTTCAGATTATAAGATGCACTTATTCCCCAAAACTTTGGGGGGTGGTGGATGGGGAGTGTCTTATAATCCAAATGTAGCTATCTGGGGAGGAAGGTGAGGAGACTGTGGTGTAGCTGGGTCTCAGGAGGCAGGGTCGCTACTGTACAATACTGCGGGCACCGGGCTAGGAGGAGGGGGTGTTCGACGGTATGAGGCTGCAGCGTGCTCCAAACTTTCAGAAAACGTCTGGAGTTCCTTCACTTCCCATTATTTTCACTGTGGTGGACTTTGGGAGAATGCCTTCCCCTCTCGATAAGCTTGCATAAAAGCATAAGATGTATAGTCATAAGACGCACCACCATTATATTAAATTTTTTTTTTCATATTTTCCTCCCCATTTCTCGGAATTTGCAATTCTTTTTTTATTACATTTACACTATTCACTTCACCATACATTAAAAAAAACTACAATTTGGCCTGCAAACAAGCTCTTCTAGGTCTATGTCAACAGAAAAAAAATAAAAAATCTATGGCTCTTAAAAGGAGGACACAAAAAAAACCACGCAATTTTGTGCGATGTTTCGAGGAATTCCCTTTTCCCATTCGAGTTCCGTGAAATGTCATGCAACAGGTGTGGATGCTAAAGTCCATCATACAGACGCCTCTGCTGGCTCCAGGGCTCAAAGTTGGAAGCAAGGAACCTCGACAAAGATTTCATAATTATGATTATATTGGTGTTTGCATTGTTTGATATACAGTATATGGAAACTGGAGGAAACACATACAGGGACTGAAATCATTTTACAGACAGATAATTATAGGTCGTGTGTATTTAGTCCTGTCTATTACCTGGTGATGTGAGGGGCTGGGGAACCTCCATCATGGTGTCATTGTACAGATCTTTGTGTCCTTCTAAATACTCCCACTCCTCCATGGAGAAATAGACAGCGACATCCTGACACCTTATAGGAACCTGACACATACAATGATACCGTCATCCCCCGATCCCTTCATAGCGTTACTGTATAATGTCCCAGCATTCCCAGCAGTGTCACCTCTCCAGTCAGCAGCTCAATCATCTTGAAGGTGAGTTCTAGGATCTTCTGGTCATTGATGTCCTCATATATCAGGGGGTGAGGTGGAGGCCCCGTGATTGGCTTCAGGGGTCTTCTCCATCCCTCAGACACAGGGTCCTGACAGCGCTTACTAGAGGTCTTCTTCACTACTGTGTAATCCTGGTTATGGAGAGACACAGTAATAAATCTCACTACAGACATTTCCAGAGTCCTCACCTCTCCAGTTCTGTCCATCTGTTATTCCCATAGATAAGAATGATGTAATGTGACGTCATCAGAATCTCTCACCTCTCCAGTAAGCCGGAAGAGGATCTCTAGGGTGAGATGTAATATCCTCTCCGCCATCTTGTCTCTATCCCTATCCATTCTTGGTGGGTCAGGAAAATTGTAGAAACCTAAATGGAAACAGGATGAGATGGTGCAAAAACATGCAAAATACCACGTAAAAAATACAATTATTAGAGTTGTGATGCCGATGTAAAACAATAATGTGGTCACCCTTATTAAAGCATTAAGGCCAAATTTTTCAAATCAGTAATCTTGTGGCTATTAATTTATTGGTTAATGGGAGTCTGTCACCAGGTTTTTGCTACGTAATCTGAGGGCAACATGACAGAGTAAGACAGCCTGATTGAAGGGATATGTCAATTACTGGACTATATTTTGCCATTTTAATAAAATCAGTGTTTTATTATTTCAGGACTAGATGTGTCATGCCTCCTAGTCCAACACCACTGCCATCACTGATTAGTAGCTTTCTGTCAATACACAATGTACACAGAAAGAGGCCAATCAGAGGTGTCGGTGGGGTTACACAAGGTTCAGCATTCCGAGCACTGTTAGACCTGCAACAAAAACGGTTATTCTATCACAACTGCTGCACCCAGTAAGCTAAGTGAGACATTGGTGAAATGAGAGTCTCTGCCCCTCCATCATGCCGCAGTCAAATTTCAAAGCAAAAACCTGCTTACAGATTCCCTTTATGTATTATATAGGTTAGCCACTACTTTTCTATTGATGACATATCCTCAGGAAAGGCCTTCAATAGGTGATGAGAAAAAGGTGCAGCACCCGATACCCCCAGATCAATTGTTACCGGCGCTCCCTGGAATATAGATATATTTCCCATGTGTTACATATACTCCTCAACATTGAAATTGCAACACCAATTAGGAAAAGTCATGTAATTCTGGAAATCACAGAATGGATAGACAAAGATGCAAATGATGAAAGAATGGAAACTAATTTTTCAACACATCTCGATTTATTTAGTATCAAGTATGAGTGTTACGCGTTAAAATCCTAGCACTTGCAAAGTCACCATTTTTAAAATCAGATGAAACCATGTGGACAATGCCATGAAGACGCCTTCACAAGTGAACGTCACACCAATTCTACACCCGGGATTATGGTGTGGGGTAGCATAATGTATGGTTGCCGGACCCCTGTAGTCATCATTCCCTTCACAATAACAGCTCAGAGTTACATTGGTTGTGAAACCAGTGGTCCGGGAATTTCTTCAGTGTTCTAGGAGTAGATTTTCAACATGACAACACCAGGATGCATGTTGCGCATGCAGCATCTCTGGACTTGTTTCCCATCAAGCACATCTTTGATGTCATTGGTTGTCAATTGCAATAAAGGCGCCGTCAGCAGCGGATTTTGATGATTTTCCCAGGAGTGTTCAACGATGCAGAACATTCCTCAAACAACCATTAATAACTTTGATAGCAGCCAATGCTGTAAGTTTGGGGATTTCTGCATGTGGCTCATACTACAGACTGAATAAATCTAGATGTTTTGAAAATTTTGTTTCCAAATATATATTTGCAGATCATATCTATCCATTCTGTGATATCCAGAGCTTCGTAACTTTTCCTTGTTGGTGTTACAATTTTAATGGAGAATAAGAAAAAGAGAGAGAATAAGAGAAAGAAAGAGAAAGAGAGAAAGAAATAGATATACATACTTATATTCCCATGAGAACAATCTGTAACTTCTCTGCATTTAGTGGTTACTACTCACCTGGGTAGTTATATGTAGGAATCTCCTCTTTACACCGCTCATCACCCCTCACATATGTCTCTGTAGTATTAATATGGGTCAGATCTTCACCCTGAAACAAATATTGTAAAAGTCACAGACAGATGGAGAAGTCACATCTATGATCAGCTCTAATCCTGACATCTCCACCGCTCTCATTACACAAGTATAAAACATATAATACTGGTGGATAAAACAAGACTGAGCACAAGACCTTCACAGCCGTGTACACATCATAAGGGAGATCTCATGACACCTTCTCTCCATCTACCTGATGATCCTGAAGAACATTGGGATCTTCTTTTTTACAGTCCTGTGGAAGAAGAGGCACGGGGACATCTCTCTGGAGTTGTCCTCTTACTGGATAGATCTGCAGGAAACACATACAGGGACTGAATTCATTCTTTACATACAGATAATTATAGGTCGTGTGTATTTAGTCCTGTCTATTACCTGGTGATGTGAGGGGCTGGGGAACCTCCATCATGACGTCCTTGTACAGATCTTTGTGTCCTTCTAAATACTCCCACTCCTCCATGGAGAAATAGACGGAGACATCCTGACACCTTACAGGAACCTGACATATACAGCGATACCATCATCCCCCGTTCCCTTCATAGTGTTACTGTATAATGTCCAGCATTCCCAGCAGTGTCACCTCTCCAGTCAGCAGCTCAATCATCTTGTAGGTGAGTTCTAGGATCTTCTGGTCATTGATGTCCTCATGTATCAGGGGGTGAGGTGGAGGCCCCATGATTGGGCTCAGGGGTCCTCCCCATCCCTCAGACACAGGGTCCTGACAGCGGTCACTAGAGGTCTTCTTCACTACTGTGTAATCCTGGTTATGGAGAGACACATTAATAAATCTCACTACAGATATTTCCAGAGTCCTCACCTCTCCAGTTCTGTCCATCTGTTATTCCCATAGATAAGAATGATGTAATGTGACGTCATCAGAATCTCTCACCTCTCCAGTAAGCCGGAAGAGGATCTCTAGGGTGAGATGTAATATCCTCTCCGCCATCTTGTCTCTGTCCATATCCATCCTTGACGGGTCAGGAGAATTATATAAATCAATCGGTATCTTATATTGTAGGAACATAAATGAAAAGAATATGAGTCAATGTCAAAACATACAAAATACCATTTAAGAAAAAAATTACTGGAGATATATAAAGCAATTATGTGGTAGAGGAGTTCACATATCTAGAGGTCACACAGAAAAACACCTATGCCCTCATGTCATCATGAATCACTGGTGTTATTAAAAAATTCAGATTATATTGCTAAATAGCTTCAAAATTAAGAAATCAAAGTGAAGCGCAATTGCATTTACAGCCGATAAGATATAATATTGTGGTATAGAAAATTACCTTACTTACAAAATGATCACGTTATTTTTCTATCACAGTGAACGTCTCCAGAAATCGTAAAAAAAGAAACAACTTACTTACACGACAAAAGAAATGATCCCAAAATACTACCTAAAGAAAAAAAGCATTTTTGTAGAAGAAAACATAAAAACTTGCTTCATTATACGTTACTAAATTAATAAGGTCAATCCTTTAAGTTTTTACAATAAACTGGATAAATTGTGTTTCGGGCCAGGAGGCGTGACGAAGAAGCGAAACGTGCGTTGGGGCGGCGGGGACGCCGTGTATACACAAAGCATCTAGTGCCGTTCATTATCTCTTTCTTGCCTGATATATTAGATTATTAGAAACATTTTATCCTTTATATTTGTATTGGCATCATCTGCTTAAGTTCTTATCAGGTCGTACACATATCCCTTTTTGTGCTCACTGGCCACATGCAATACATGGTCCCTGCTTGGTTAGCAGCAACCTTGTTCTGTTTTTCCTTTTGTTATCTTATCTTTGAATTATAATAAACTTTAAGTTTTTATTGGCAATTTACACTGTCAAGTCCTTTTGATGTTTATCTTGATTTCAGTTTTTGCCTTTCGAATATTGTGTCTGGGTCCCTTATGTAGTTAGCACTCTTGACTACCCAGCCTCACAAAAGCTATTATAACACGTAATTTACTAATGTTATATTACTTCTTATATGTCAGCTATATATCAGCTTCATAAAATCATGTTTTCTTTCTTCTGTTAGGAAACCATGTCTAAGCCTGCAGATATCGTTAGAAGGTTCTGTTAGATGCTGTACCAGAGACAAGAAACAAGACACCCTGAAAGTATATTCCCTCAAAAATTATCCGTGAAAACTAATAATAAACCAGGAGTGGAACTGAGCCGCCCGCCAGGGCTGTGGGGTACTCGGCACCGAGCCCGTCGATTACTATGGGGGATGTCACGGTGACACAGCTCGGTCTGTGGCCCTGGGGCTCACCTTAAATGTGGGATATTTACAGGGGATTAAAAGGTTTGTAGGATGTTCGTGACGCCACCTGTGGTACCTGGTCAGGGTGACCAGCGCTGCTGTATAGGTCCGCTGAAGGGTTGGTATTAGGCAGCAAGGTGTTAAGCCTTCCACAGGCAAGGCTGGGGTCCTTCAGGGTAGATAGAATATGTAGGGATGCAAGACAGTAGAAGTAATAAGATGGACACACACACAAAAGTCTCTTTCTGTACCTTTACTAAAGATGTTATTGCAGGCACGTCCTGGGGTACTGCAGGGCGAAGGGTGCACATCCAGTTTCCTCCACTGAGTAGGTGTAGGGCCTCCTTACTTCTATAATGTGAGTCTCTGACCTGTGTGAAACTAGGTCTGAGTCTGTCTCCAACTCTACGCCCGGCTGACCTTGTGGTAGGGCCTTCTCTTGAAAGAACACAGTCTATGATGGCGGTACCTGCCAGACTCCCATCTTCCTGACCCAGTTACGTATCAACACTTATGGGCCCCTGCGACTTGTAGTCCCGCAGGGTCTCCGGTATCTCCTGCTAGTCGTGAAGATTCTAGCAAGCTCGGACCCGGTGTCCGCTTGTAATGGTGAGGATGAGCTGTTTAAGCTCCTCTGTCCCTCACTTGCTTTCTACTCGCCTTTCGTCCTACTCGGATCCTCACACTATCACACACTAGCAGATGGTGGACTGCTTCTTCTCTTTCTTCACCACTCTCTAAGCGTCGGCACGCTTGCTCGCTGAACTGAACTCGGTTGACTCAGTTCTGACTAGGCTGGAGTGGCTTTCTTTCCACTTGTACTAGCCTCCACACGTGTGAACTAAGCTTCAAGCTGCAGACTTCAGGTTCCTTCTTAAACAGCTGAACTCTCTCTTTTGAGCTCTGCTCCGTGTGCCAGACTGCACACTTTCTTCTGCGCTCTCAACTCTCTCTAAGCAGGTCTGTCTCTGCTCTTCACTTCACCCTCTGAGGTGACTGAAAACTTCTAGACTCGCCTAGGCTAGACTTCTCTCAAGAGTCTCTGTGCTCTAGACTCGACTGTCTGTTAACTGTCTTCACCCTCTGAGGCGACTGAAAAACTTCTCTAGCTTCAGTGCCTTCACCCTCCTTATATATGGCTAAAACAGCTCCCTCTGGTGGCTCTAGGGATGGGTGAAGGTGTGTGAATGTGTATACAGGACCTCTAGTGGTGGTTACCTTCAGTGCACCCTTCTGGAGATTAGGATTCCAGGCACAGCTGGGCTCCACAGAACCTACAGAGAAAAGCTATTAGGCAGGGGTTAAATATACAAGAACACACAGTACGGGTGTATAGCGGCGCTGGTGCATATATATGACCAATAAGCAGCAAGTATGAAAAAGGCTTTCTACCACAGAGAAAGCTTAATGATAAAAAAGGGAAATATATCTTAAAATATACTCGCGCTATTATTGGATATATCAACACGACTGATAAACCCTTACCTTAAAAAGTGTATGGTGCAAATGATGTGGAGAGGAGATGCAGAATTATCCAGTAGCGAATGCGCCTTTTACAGTTGTTCTCAAAGAATGGTAATACAAAACTAGAAGAGAAGGATAAATACTTTAAAGAATACAACCAGAGGAAAAAAGGGGGGGGGAATGCATAAATATATATGGAGAGCTAGAATAAAGTAATATAATATGGGCTATAATACCCCCTAAATGATGGTCTAGTAACTAATAATGTGGCAATGGAGAGGCCACTTAAACAACGATATCGTATACAGAAGGCACAGGTGTGTATACGAATGATGAGCAAATATATATTTGGATATTTTGTGCACAGGAATCTCCTGTGTATTTTGCACTCCGTGGGTGTCTACACATGTGGGAGTAAAGGTAGAAACCAATAAATAGTACTAACAAAAAATAAAATAAAATAGGTGTGGTGTAGCAATGTACAGAAAATACAAAGGTATACATTAAATCTACAAATGGTCGCTTAGGATGTATACATGCTCATATAGGAGTGAGTGACTAATCATTAACCATTAAAAAATGTGCACAAAGGAGATAGATACAAATAGCAACATTCTGCAGTGAAAAAAAAATATTTAGAAAACACAGCGCTGCTCAGCGTATAGAAACATGTGTCCAGTGAAAAAGTCAGGCGATCGATTTAGTGCCTTTGAAAGAAGGTATCCATTTTACTGAACGGTACTTATCTGAAGGAAAAAGGAGGGTCGCGATGATGAAATCCAGGCAGTCTTCACAGCGCACCGTGGGTTCCGGAAGAGCGGCCCCGGCCGGTGGCACGCTTCTGGTTCACCCGAGACGCTGAACGCTGTATGCAGAGATGCGGTGATACACAGTAATGGCGTCGGTGGAGCTCAATATTTCGGGTCACGTGTCCAGGACGGTCACGTGGTGCCCAGGAGACAAGTACGGTGACCTAGAAGAGCCAAAATACAATCCAACGCGTTTCGGAATCTATCGGATTCCTCCCTGAGGAAGGAAGGAATCCAATAGATTCCGAAACGCGTTGGATTGTATTTTGGCTCTTCTAGGTCACCGTACTTGTCTCCTGGGCACCACGTGACCGTCCTGGACACGTGACCCGAAATATTGAGCTCCACCGACGCCATTACTGTGTATCACCGCATCTCTGCATACAGCGTTCAGCGTCTCGGGTGAACCAGAAGCGTGCCACCGGCCGGGGCCGCTCTTCCGGAACCCACGGTGCGCTGTGAAGACTGCCTGGATTTCATCATCGCGACCCTCCTTTTTCCTTCAGATAAGTACCGTTCAGTAAAATGGATACCTTCTTTCAAAGGCACTAAATCGATCGCCTGACTTTTTCACTGGACACATGTTTCTATACGCTGAGCAGCGCTGTGTTTTCTAAATATTGTTTTTTTCACTGCAGAATGTTGCTATTTGTATCTATCTCCTTTGTGCACATTTTTTAATGGTTAATGATTAGTCACTCACTCCTATATGAGCATGTATACATCCTAAGCGACCATTTGTAGATTTAATGTATACCTTTGTATTTTCTGTACATTGCTACACCACACCTATTTTATTTTATTTTTGTTAGTACTATTTATTGGTTTCTACCTTTACTCCCACATGTGTAGACACCCACGGAGTGCAAAATACACAGGAGATTCCTGTGCACAAAATATCCAAATATATATTTGCTCATCATTCGTATACACACCTGTGCCTTCTGTATACGATATCGTTGTTTAAGTGGCCTCTCCATTGCCACATTATTAGTTACTAGACCATCATTTAGGGGGTATTATAGCCCATATTATATTACTTTATTCTAGCTCTCCATATATATTTATGCATTCCCCCCCCCCCTTTTTTTCCTCTGGTTGTATTCTTTAAAGTATTTATCCTTCTCTTCTAGTTTTGTATTACCATTCTTTGAGAACAACTGAAAAAGGCGCATTCGCTACTGGATAATTCTGCATCTCCTCTCCACATCATTTGCACCATACACTTTTTAAGGTAAGGGTTTATCAGTCGTGTTGATATATCCAATAATAGCGCGAGTATATTTTAAGATATATTTCCCTAAATATACAAGAAATTCACACGATTCTCGTGGGAAAAAATCATTCCCACGATGAGCTTTTGACTCTGTGTATTTTAGCTGCATCAAAAAAACGCAGTATCTTAGAGATCCAGCAAGGTGGATGGGATTAATAGAAATCTCGTGCCCACTGTGCTTAATTTTTACTCGGCGTAAACTGATTTGCGTTGACGGTTTCAAATTCACAGCATGTCGATTCTCTTGCGGCTTTTTCTGCGCAGATTGTCCGCCTAAACTTGTGTTGGGTGTGGACTATCCGCAGGTAGAAAGCACACATCGGAAATACATTGTGTAATCCGCACCTAGGTGTGTCAAAGTTTTGTCAATTTTAAATGCCAAGAAGCATCAAAAACAAAGCTGCTTTATTTAAAGCCTGACATACAAACAAGAGAAAAACTGCAGTGATCAAAGCACCTATAAAACATGCAATCTAAAAACGCAAGTAACTTAATTTACATAATAAATGCAGAAGTTCGGCAATATCAAAAACTCACCAAAAGATAATCGTGGGAACGTACCCTCATGAAAAAGATTCACACTTCTGTGTTTCCGAGACACCCCTGGTTTTGGTATAGAAATTCTGATGAAATACTGATGTGTGAATAAAGCCTAATACAGTCCATGCACAGTAGATGAGATTTATATCAGTCTCATGCCCACTGTGCTTTTTTTGGATGCTTTAGTTTTTCTCCCTTCTGAAATTTTTAATCTGTGGATTTTCTGCATCTCATTCAAGCTGAAGCCTTTAAAGTGTGTTTCTGTATTAAAAATACAAGTAATCCGTACATGATTATATCAATAAAGTTTTATCTGCGCTCAAAAAAGGAAGTTTCCAAATCAAAGCAATGTTATGGAAAACATGACATAAAATTCAGATATAAAAAATTGCAGCTGAAAAAAACACAATACTAAAGCCTTACACACATTCAGGTGATAAGGTTTCTTTGACAGCTGGACAATCCAAACACAAAAAAAGTGCTGTTATGCCTCTAGTTAATGCATTAACCTCCTATTAATGTGATAAAGGGAGTTTGTCAGCACAAAAAGACTATTCAAACAAAGCACAGGTGCTCAGTGCTCATACCCACCTACTTGTTTTCTATCTATCTCTGTCATTCTCTGACTCCTGTAAAGCCAGAGCTGTCAATTCAGGAATAGAGAGATGCCAAATAAGTAGTTGGCAAGTTCAACTGAGCGGTTTCGTTCTGCCAAGCGGTCACCAAGTGCCACAGTGATGAGAGCTGTTTTATTCTGGCTCTGCTCACATCCATTTGCCTGAGCCGAAAATAGCTGATTTGAAAGCAGATTTGATCCTATCAATGATATCAATCCGTAAGATCCCCTCAAGCTTATTATGTCTGTAAAAACACACATATATAATATATATATATATATATATATATATATATATATGTTTCACCATTAAGGCAGTGCCTTCATCAGGCCAGAAGGTATGTTCCTCACCGACAAGGTATGTTCATAACCGACAAGATATGTTCCTCACCAACAAGGTATGTTCCTCACCGTCAAGGTATGTTCCTCACTGTCAAGGTATGTTCCTCACCAACAAGGTATGTTCCTCACCGACAAGTTATGTTCCTCACCAACAAGGTATGCTCCTCACCAAGATATGTTCCTCACCGACAAGGTATGTTCCTCACCGACAAGGTATGCTCCTCACCAAGATATGTTCCTCACCGACAAGGTATGTTCCTCACCGACAAGGTATGTTCATACCTGACAAGGTATGTTCATAACCGACAAGGTATGTTCCTCACCGACAAGGTTTGTTCCTCACCGACAAGGTTTGTTCCTCACCAACAAGGTATGTTCCTCACTGACAAGATATGTTTCTCACCGACAACATATGTTTCTCACCAACAAGGTATGCTCTGCAACTTTACTCGACTTGTCCAGTAAAACATAAGCCCTCGTACATGAACAGAACAGAAAACAATGTTCTGGTTCAGGGAACAATTGATTTTTTACAGGATGTGTGATCATTGTGCATAAGTAGAAAACATGTAAAAACTACACATGTACTGAAACAATATAATTGTGGCGACCCATATTATTTACGTCGTGTGGGTCAGGGGTGTAACTACAATGTGTGCAGGGGTTGAAATCGCACCTGTCCGTGGAACCTAGGGGGCCCATAAAGTCCCTTTGGCCTATATGAGAAGACCAATACTATTATCGTTCTGGAGAATACAAGCCCTCATACAATTATATGGAAAAGCAAAAAGGTAAAAATCGATGGCCTTTCAAATACAAGGAAAAACCAAAACTGAACCAGTGCCACCAAGGGGTTAATGCTAACGTGCCGCCTTCAGGCCTTATACACACCACGTACGAGTGATCACAACATGTTCTATGGGGAAAATGACCCGTCTGACTGATGGTCCACAGAAAAGATGGAGAAATGTGCAACGTCGGGAGAATGTAGGCCGATCTCGTGAATGGACCAAGTTGACAGCACATGGATGACGTCCACACCCAGTCCATTATTCCCAGACTGACTGCTCGGAGACCCCGGGAAATCTCCGCTCGGGTCTCTGTCCAATATCTATTTATGTAGGTGAAGAAGAATGACCCCGAATAGTGAAGAACCCGAACAGGGAACAGAAATGGGGGAAACCGGACAATGACGAGGAGGAAAAGTGACCCAATATCTGTGTGATCTCCAGCACCGACCTCCACCCGCAGATCCGCACTCCACATAGAGAATAATGGAGCCTCCAGCACCTACCTCCACCCGCAGAGCCGCACTCCACATAGAGAATAATGGAGCCTCCAGCACCTACCTCCACCTGCAGAGCCGCACTCCACATAGAGAATAATGGAGCCTCCAGCACCGACCTCCACCCGCAGAGCCACACTCCACATAGAGAATAATGGAGCCTCCAGCACCGACCTCCACCCGCAGAGCCGCACTCCACATAGAGAATAATGGAGCCTCCAGCATCTACCTCCACCCGCAGAGCCACACTCCACATAGAGAATAATGGAGCCTCCAGCACCTACCTCCACCCGCAGAACCGCACTCCACATAGAGAATCCGATAGATTCCGAAACGCGTTGGATTGTATTTTGGCTCTTCTAGGTCACCGTACTTGTCTCCTGGGCACCACGTGACCGTCCTGGACACGTGACCCGAAATATTGAGCTCCACCGACGCCATTACTGTGTATCACCGCATCTCTGCATACAGCGTTCAGCGTCTCGGGTGAACCAGAAGCGTGCCACCGGCCGGGGCCGCTCTTCCGGAACCCACGGTGCGCTGTGAAGACTGCCTGGATTTCATCATCGCGACCCTCCTTTTTCCTTCAGATAAGTACCGTTCAGTAAAATGGATACCTTCTTTCAAAGGCACTAAATCGATCGCCTGACTTTTTCACTGGACACATGTTTCTATACGCTGAGCAGCGCTGTGTTTTCTAAATATTGTTTTTTTCACTGCAGAATGTTGCTATTTGTATCTATCTCCTTTGTGCACATTTTTTAATGGTTAATGATTAGTCACTCACTCCTATATGAGCATGTATACATCCTAAGCGACCATTTGTAGATTTAATGTATACCTTTGTATTTTCTGTACATTGCTACACCACACCTATTTTATTTTATTTTTGTTAGTACTATTTATTGGTTTCTACCTTTACTCCCACATGTGTAGACACCCACGGAGTGCAAAATACACAGGAGATTCCTGTGCACAAAATATCCAAATATATATTTGCTCATCATTCGTATACACACCTGTGCCTTCTGTATACGATATCGTTGTTTAAGTGGCCTCTCCATTGCCACATTATTAGTTACTAGACCATCATTTAGGGGGTATTATAGCCCATATTATATTACTTTATTCTAGCTCTCCATATATATTTATGCATTCCCCTCCCCCCTTTTTTTCCTCTGGTTGTATTCTTTAAAGTATTTATCCTTCTCTTCTAGTTTTGTATTACCATTCTTGAGAACAACTGAAAAAGGCGCATTCGCTACTGGATAATTCTGCATCTCCTCTCCACATCATTTGCACCATACACTTTTTAAGGTAAGGGTTTATCAGTCGTGTTGATATATCCAATAATAGCGCGAGTATATTTTAAGATATATTTCCCTAAATATACAAGAAATTCACACGATTCTCGTGGGAAAAAATCATTCCCACGATGAGCTTTTGACTCTGTGTATTTTAGCTGCATCAAAAAAACGCAGTATCTTAGAGATCCAGCAAGGTGGATGGGATTAATAGAAATCTCGTGCCCACTGTGCTTAATTTTTACTCGGCGTAAACTGATTTGCGTTGACGGTTTCAAATTCACAGCATGTCGATTCTCTTGCGGCTTTTTCTGCGCAGATTGTCCGCCTAAACTTGTGTTGGGTGTGGACTATCCGCAGGTAGAAAGCACACATCGGAAATACATTGTGTAATCCGCACCTAGGTGTGTCAAAGTTTTGTCAATTTTAAATGCCAAGAAGCATCAAAAACAAAGCTGCTTTATTTAAAGCCTGACATACAAACAAGAGAAAAACTGCAGTGATCAAAGCACCTATAAAACATGCAATCTAAAAACGCAAGTAACTTAATTTACATAATAAATGCAGAAGTTCGGCAATATCAAAAACTCACCAAAAGATAATCGTGGGAACGTACCCTCATGAAAAAGATTCACACTTCTGTGTTTCCGAGACACCCCTGGTTTTGGTATAGAAATTCTGATGAAATACTGATGTGTGAATAAAGCCTAATACAGTCCATGCACAGTAGATGAGATTTATATCAGTCTCATGCCCACTGTGCTTTTTTTGGATGCTTTAGTTTTTCTCCCTTCTGAAATTTTTAATCTGTGGATTTTCTGCATCTCATTCAAGCTGAAGCCTTTAAAGTGTGTTTCTGTATTAAAAATACAAGTAATCCGTACATGATTATATCAATAAAGTTTTATCTGCGCTCAAAAAAGGAAGTTTCCAAATCAAAGCAATGTTATGGAAAACATGACATAAAATTCAGATATAAAAAATTGCAGCTGAAAAAAACACAATACTAAAGCCTTACACACATTCAGGTGATAAGGTTTCTTTGACAGCTGGACAATCCAAACACAAAAAAAGTGCTGTTATGCCTCTAGTTAATGCATTAACCTCCTATTAATGTGATAAAGGGAGTTTGTCAGCACAAAAAGACTATTCAAACAAAGCACAGGTGCTCAGTGCTCATACCCACCTACTTGTTTTCTATCTATCTCTGTCATTCTCTGACTCCTGTAAAGCCAGAGCTGTCAATTCAGGAATAGAGAGATGCCAAATAAGTAGTTGGCAAGTTCAACTGAGCGGTTTCGTTCTGCCAAGCGGTCACCAAGTGCCACAGTGATGAGAGCTGTTTTATTCTGGCTCTGCTCACATCCATTTGCCTGAGCCGAAAATAGCTGATTTGAAAGCAGATTTGATCCTATCAATGATATCAATCCGTAAGATCCCCTCAAGCTTATTATGTCTGTAAAAACACACATATATATATATATATATATATATATGTTTCACCATTAAGGCAGTGCCTTCATCAGGCCAGAAGGTATGTTCCTCACCGACAAGGTATGTTCATAACCGACAAGATATGTTCCTCACCAACAAGGTATGTTCCTCACCGTCAAGGTATGTTCCTCACTGTCAAGGTATGTTCCTCACCAACAAGGTATGTTCCTCACCGACAAGTTATGTTCCTCACCAACAAGGTATGCTCCTCACCAAGATATGTTCCTCACCGACAAGGTATGTTCCTCACCGACAAGGTATGCTCCTCACCAAGATATGTTCCTCACCGACAAGGTATGTTCCTCACCGACAAGGTATGTTCATACCTGACAAGGTATGTTCATAACCGACAAGGTATGTTCCTCACCGACAAGGTTTGTTCCTCACCGACAAGGTTTGTTCCTCACCAACAAGGTATGTTCCTCACTGACAAGATATGTTTCTCACCGACAACATATGTTTCTCACCAACAAGGTATGCTCTGCAACTTTACTCGACTTGTCCAGTAAAACATAAGCCCTCGTACATGAACAGAACAGAAAACAATGTTCTGGTTCAGGGAACAATTGATTTTTTACAGGATGTGTGATCATTGTGCATAAGTAGAAAACATGTAAAAACTACACATGTACTGAAACAATATAATTGTGGCGACCCATATTATTTACGTCGTGTGGTCAGGGGTGTAACTACAATGTGTGCAGGGGTTGAAATCGCACCTGTCCGTGGAACCTAGGGGGCCCATAAAGTCCCTTTGGCCTATATGAGAAGACCAATACTATTATCGTTCTGGAGAATACAAGCCCTCATACAATTATATGGAAAAGCAAAAAGGTAAAAATCGATGGCCTTTCAAATACAAGGAAAAACCAAAACTGAACCAGTGCCACCAAGGGGTTAATGCTAACGTGCCGCCTTCAGGCCTTATACACACCACGTACGAGTGATCACAACATGTTCTATGGGGAAAATGACCCGTCTGACTGATGGTCCACAGAAAAGATGGAGAAATGTGCAACGTCGGGAGAATGTAGGCCGATCTCGTGAATGGACCAAGTTGACAGCACATGGATGACGTCCACACCCAGTCCATTATTCCCAGACTGACTGCTCGGAGACCCCGGGAAATCTCCGCTCGGGTCTCTGTCCAATATCTATTTATGTAGGTGAAGAAGAATGACCCCGAATAGTGAAGAACCCGAACAGGGAACAGAAATGGGGGAAACCGGACAATGACGAGGAGGAAAAGTGACCCAATATCTGTGTGATCTCCAGCACCTACCTCCACCCGCAGAACCGCACTCCACATATATGGCTGCTCTGTGCACACAGGACCTGTGATGAGGTCACAGGAGGGGAGGAGTCAGGGGTCACATGATCAGGGGCCTCAGTGCATGCAGGACTCTGCTGTGCTGGTTGTCATGGTGCTGGATGAGGGGAAGTTTCTGTGTGGGGTCAGGAGGGGTTTACAGTGTGGATGTAGCAGAGCCGTGTGTGTACGAGGTGTACAGAGCAGAGCTGTGTGTGTATGAAGTGTACTGAACGGAGCCGTGTGTACGAGGTGTACGGAGCAGAGCCGCGTGTGTACGAGGTGTACAGAACCGAGCCGCATGTTTACGGGGTGTACGGAGCGGAGCCACGTGTGTACGAGGTGTACGGAGCGGAGCCGCGTGTGTATGAGGTGTACGGAGCGGAGCCGCCCGTGTACGAGGTTTACGGAGCGGAGCCGCGCGTGTACGAGGTGTACGGAGCAGAGCCGAGTGTACGAGGTGTACGGAGCAGAGCCGTGTGTGTACGAGGTGTACGGAGCGGAGCCGTGTGTGTACGAGGTGTACGGAACAGAGCCGCGTGTGTACTGTGCGGAGCTGTGTGTACGAGGTGTACGGAGCGGAGCCGTGTGTACGAAGCGGAGCCGCGTGTGTACGAGGTGTACGGAGCGGAGCTGTGTGGATGAGGTGTACGGAGCGGAGCCGCATGTGTACGAGGTGCACGGAGCGGAGCCGCGTGTGTGCGAGGTGTACGGAGCGGAGCCGCATGTGTACGATCCCCGCCCGCTCACGCTACGCCACTGGGCTAAAGCGATCGGAAATATGTATTTTCCGATGGCTTTAAGCGACCCCTGTGATTTGGTCGTTCGACCCCCGCCGGGGTTGTGACCCACAGGTTTAGAACCACTGCCCTAGTGGCATCTAAACATATTGTTTATTAGAACAGCAAAAGACAAAGTCCAACAGAAGTTATAATTGATGCCAAGTTAAGAGGACTCCATCCGATGTCCATTCTCGCATTCAATAAGGCTGTCATATGTTCCAGGACTCCCCCTTTTTTGATAACCAGCCAAGCTAAAGCAGGTGACTGGTATTCTCAGACTGGGAGGGGGCCATGGATATTGACCCTCCCCAGTCTAAAAATAGCCCGCAACCTCCCCAGAAAAGGTGCATCCATTAGCTGCCCCAATTCTAGCAGTTTGCACGGCTCCTCCCTCTTGCCTTGGTGTGTTGGCAAGTGGGGTAATAGTTTTGGGATTGATGTAAGCTTTGTAATGTCATCTGACATCAAGATCAGGGGTTAGTAATGGAGAAACGACTATAAGACATCCCCATTACTAACTCTATAGTCAAATTTAATAAAGACACAGCATAAAGTTCTTTAATTGACATAAACACACAGAGTCTATTATTTGAAATAAAACTCCCCAACCCTCTTTTACCCATTTATTCAACAAAAATAAAAAAAGCAAAGTTATACTCACCTTTACGCCGATAATCCATTAATGGCCATATCTCATGATGATCCAGATGATTTGGTGAGCGGTCACATCAGTGACGTACCACGCCACCCAAAACACACTGAGCTGAGCGTGAGAATGAGGCTGCAGTGACAAGCATTAATGTCATTAAGGTAATTTTTTTCTGGATTCAATTACTCATCCATAGGGTCTTATGTGCATTCTGTTACATTTCGGTGGTACATAACACTACAAAAAAAGTTGAAAAAAATTTCTGAATTCAATTAGTTATCCATAGAGTATTACGTGCTTTCTGTTACATTTCGGTGGTATATAACACTCAAAGAAAGCATTGAAACATTTTTCTGAGTTCAATTACTCATCCAGAGTATTACGTGGTTAGTGGGCAACAATGATGTCACCAAGGCCCGAACCCAGTCCAAAGCCTTCACCGCAGGGGTTCTTCCGAACTGCAGACGGGAGAGCCAGGATACAGCAACTACTGAGCAGGGGCCTAGGCTGATCAGAAGAGATAAGAAAGCGAGCCAAAATAAGGACTGGAGACATGCTAGGGGGTCCGCTAGCTGCAAGGTACCATCAGTTGCCATCCTGGGGGGAGGTCATTACGTACGACCGGCAATGGCCATAGAAGTGTTTGGGACCCATCATCACATCTCATTCAACCAGCAAGCAGTAGAGACAAAACACTTGTCTCGAAGGCTGCAAGAGCCAACGGCTGGAACCAGGATCATGTTGCTCAAAATGGAGGGGCAACGTCACTGGTATGCAGTTGGTTTGATCAGAGAAGGGAGGAGGATGAACCCTTCTTGACGAATGGGCCTGGGAGAGGCTCCCTGAGGTGGCTCAAGACTTGTCAACCACCCCCGACTATCCTTGATGTTCCCCACCTCCTATGCGGGAGCAGGCGATGGTCCAGATGACATAGGGGGCTGTCACCCATTTCTACATGTCAGGGACTCTGGGACTACCCGAAGCTTGGTCACATACAGCCAGGGCACCTGGGAATCAGGCTTCAGGGAGCAGGTGGAGTCTCCCGAGGAAGGAAAAGAAGCGGACACCTGAAGAGGATTATTGTATTACCCTCCTTATAATTTTTTCCTGGCTTTGCACTTTCTGCAAAGCGTTTATAAGTGAAGGAGTACATTACCAAACACTTTCAAAATATTTAAGTTTAAAAAAATTGTGGATTCAGTTAGTCATCCATACAGTTTAGCACGCTTTATGTAAAATTACAGTGGGTTAAAATTGTTAAAAAACCACCTGGCGTAGTACAGTTCCAAAAAATTTTTTTGTTCCTTTGTTCCAAAAATTGACTAGTGTCATACTGTAGAACCTGCTTTGTGTGAAATTTCATTGGTTTGAAAAACAAACCAAAATTGGCCTGCTACAGGTGTACAAATTTGGTTGTTCAAAAATTGACTATTGCCATATATACTGAAATACTTGTTTTTGTTTAAACTGTAATTTTTATTAAATTTTATAATATTAACATTAGAAAACAGAAATCCAACAATCAGAAATGTCTGTGCGTTAACTTTAAGAAGCTTCATAGGAAGGAAAAAAGGGGAGAAAGCTTCAAGAAAGAAGCAAGATGAAATAAAATGTAAGTTAGCGCTCTCCCCCATAAAATGACAAACCTCTATGCATAAAAAACAATAAGCTCTAACTTTCAAGTAGATATCTAAAGAGGTTGTATTTGGCAACACTTTCGTCAAGCTCCTTCCCCGAGTCCACAACACAGAACTAAGCCAATAAATGAAAAATATATATAAAGACAAGACAGACACAAAAAGACAAATAAGAAGGAAGGCACAGGGATCTGTAAAGACGTACTATCTAGCTATTACTTTGAGCCCAGTAATAGTTCCAGGGGTCCACACAGCTTCAAAGCTGTCCACTCCCGCTTCCATCAAAGCAGTCATATATTCCATCCTACGAATATCGGCCATTTTATTCAATAAACCTTATTGAGAAGAAGGGGAGGTCCACTTCCAATTGAGAGCAATCAAACATCTTGCTGCAGTTAAAATATGTAGCAATAATCTAGCAGAGTTCTTACCCAAGCCTCTAGGAGGAACGTTTAGCAAATAAGTAGCAGGATCTAGGTCTACCTCCACATACAAAACCTCTCGAATCAAATCTCTGTCCAAAAATCAATTATCTCTAGGCAAGACCAGAAGATATGGTATTGGGAGCCAACAGCTGAGCCGCAGCGCCAACATAGATTTGAAATTTGAGGGACAACCTGTGGAGGTCTGGAGTATGATATCAAAACATCAGTATTTTATATGGATTCTCCTTATAGAGTGCAGATGGAAAACTTGGTCGCTTTTTCCCAGATGCCCTGCGAGCACTGAGATGACAATCCCCTTCCAAGAATAGACTCCTGAATCGAGTGCCAGGTATCAGCTAACACACAGCGGCGTTCGCAAGCACACAGCCTCTGTGCACGCAAAATTGCCTGGACATTACGTCCAAGTTCAGCAAGTACCTAGCGACCTGGATGAATGGTTATGTCCAATGTCGGGGAGGGGTTACTTGCTGCAAAAATTTTACATTTTCTAACATATTAAACAAATTAAAGGACATTTGAAACCTTATGGAGGGTAAAAGTTGGCATGGAAAATTTTAGTCATCACACAAAATAGTTAATACATATCTGTTGAAAGGCCATAGTCATCGAAAGTTTTAAAACATAATTTTGACAAATTTCAGGTATTTTTTATTCATAAAGGCAAAATATGTTCTCCCAAGTTGAACACTAACAAAGTACAATTTGTCAAGAAAAAATAAGTTCAAAATCTTTGGGATATGTAGAATCTTTATGACGTTATTACCATATAAAATGGCATATCTCAGAATTTAAATAAGAATTGATTTATTGCTATAAAGTATCCCACATACTAAACATTCAAATAGCTTCACTCTGATGCCTAACAAGATTTGATTTAACTTTTACATTTCACATTTTTCTCATGAATATGGCTATGCTGATTTGTGAGTCTTTTGATGTGTAACAAGAGATGATTTATAATTAAAACATTTTCCACATTCTGAACATGAGTACGGCTTCTCGCCTGTGTGAATTCTTTGGTGTCGAAAAAGAATTGATTTATCACCAAAACATTTCCCACATTCTTCACAAGAAAATGGCTTCTCCCTGTGTGACTTCTCCTATGTGTCATAAGATTCGATTTTCTGTTAAAACATTTCCCACATTCTTCACAAGAAAATGGCTTCTCCCCTGTGTGACTTTTCATGTGTGCCATAAGATTTGATTTCCTGTTAAAACATTTTCCACATTCTTCACAAGAAAACGGCTTCTCCCCTGTGTGACTTTTCATGTGTGTCATAAGATTTGATTTCCTCTTAAAACATTTTCCACATTCTGAACAAGAATATAGTTTTTCCTCTGTGTGAGTTCTCTCATGTTTAGTAAGGTCTGATTTTTGGTTATAGCATTCTCCACATTCCGAACATGAAAACAAATTTTCTTCTGTGTGAGCTCTTAGATGTTTAACAAGATTTGATTTAGAAGTATAACCTTTCCCACATTCTAGACATGCATGCAACTTTGCTCTTGTGTGAATATTTTGATGTGTAATGAGATTTGATTTCTGGTTAAAACTTTTTCCACATTCTGTACATGAATATGGCTTCTCTCCTGTGTGGATTCTCACATGTTCAATAAGATGTCCTTTTTGGTCAAAACATTTCCCACATTCTGAACACGAGAACAAGTTCTCTTGGGTGTGTGTTCTCAGATGTATAATATAATGTGATTTATTAGCGTAAAATTTCCCACATTCTGAACATGAATATGGCTTTGCTCCTGTGTGAGTTCTTTGATGTTTAACAAGACTTGATTTCTGAATAAAACTGTTTCCACATTCTGAACATGAAAATGGCTTTACACCTGTGTGGATTCTCTGATGTTCAACAAGACACGATTTCTGCCTAAAACATTTTTTACATTCTGAACACGAATATGGCTTCTCCCCTGTGTGAATTTCCTGATGTCTAAAAAAATTTGATTTCATGGAAAAATATTTTCCACATTCTTCACAAAAAAATGGTTTCTCCCCTGTGTGAGTTTTCATATGTATCATCAGCCTCGATTTCTGGTGAAAACATTTTCCACATTCTGAACATGAATATGGCTTCATCCCTGTGTGAGATCTACGATTTATAATACCCCTTATGTGACAATTACTTTTCTTAACAGTCTGTGATGAATCAGATGATAAGATCTGTTTAAAAGGATGAGATGATAGATCACTACTCTGAAGGCCTGGAGGTTTATCTGGAATAATGATAGGCTTTTCACATGTATCTTCCGTGCTACAACCATTATATGATTTACAATGTATGGATATCTGATGTCCCTCTGAGCTCCTAGTATAATTACCTGTCAAGGATAGAAAAGATTTCATTATATTTAAAAATCACCTGAACATTATTATAACATATCTAACAATATGCAAACAATTTGTACTGGCTTGAGAAAAGCTTCAAATGAGAAGCTGAAATGTCACATGTCTATCGGGGTGAATAATGTCCACTTTTTTCACTTATTTTCTTTGGAGAGCTGCTTCTATTATCTTTTTGTACAAAGTGCAAGATATGCAGAAACCTAATTTTATCAGTTTAACTCCCTTTGAGACGAAGCCCTTTTTCGTTTTTGCGCTTGTTTTTCGCTCCCCTTCTTCCCAGAGCCATAACTTTTTTCCGTCAATATGGCTATGTGAGGGCTTGTTTCTTGCGGGACGAGATGTACATTTCAATGACACCATTGGTTTTGCTAGATCATGTACTCAAAAATTGGAAAAAGATTCCAAGTGCGGTGAAATTGCAAAAAAGTGCAATTCCACAAAGTTTTTTTTGGATTTTTTTTACCATGTTCACCAAATGCTAAAACTGACCTGCAATTATGATTCTCCAGGTCATTACGAGTTCATAGACACCAAACATGTCTAGGTTCTTTTTTATCTAAGAGGTGAAAAAAAATCCAAAGTTTGTTAAAAAAAAAAAAAAAAAAAAGTCCGAGAGCCGTAGCGTCTCCATTTGTGGTAATCTCAGGTTGGCTGAGGGCTTAAATTTTGCGTGCCGAGCTGACGTTTTTATTGATACCAATTTGGTGAAGATATGATCTTTTGATCACCCGTTATTGCATTTTAATGCAATGTCGAGGTGACAAAAAAAACGAATTCTACCGTTTTGACTTTTTTTTCTCACTACGCCGTTTAGCGATCAGGTTAATCCTTTTTTTTATTGATATATCGGGCGATTCTGAATGCGGCGATAGCAAATATGTTTGATTTTTTTATTGTTTTATTTTGAATGGGGCGAAAGGGGGTGATTGGAACTTTTATATTTTTTTTAATATTTTGAAAAACTTTTTTTTTTTTACTTTTGGCATGCTTCAATAGTCTTCATGGGAGACTATAAGCTGCCATAACCTTATCGGCTCTGCTACATGCAGGCAATCGGATCACCTTTATGTACCAGAATTGCTCACTTGCTATGAGCGCTGACCACCTGGCGGCGCTCACAGCAAGCCGGCAGTGGCAACCATAGAGGTCTGCAGAAGACCTCTGGTTGTCCTGCCAACCCATCGGTGACTTCCGCAATCACGTGACGGGGGTCACCAATGTGTGGATTTCAGGCCCGATGGCCTGAAGGGCACATTAAATGCCGCTGTCAGAGTTTGACAGCGGCATTTAACGGGTTAATAGCTGCGGGTGGATCGCGATTCCACTCGCGCCTGTTCCGGGCACATGTCAGCTGTTCAAAACAGCTGACATGTGCCAGGAAAGATGTGAGCTCACTGCCGGAGCCCACAACAATGGGAGAGAGAAGCGACATGCGCAGTACTAGTATGGCGGATGTCGCAAAGGGGTCCAGGACAGGCACCATTTCGGCAATGTCAGCCCTATAATTCCCAGCAGTCACCGGACATTATCCCTGACAGAACTGAGAAACTCAGCAGCTACTGAATGCGGTCACAACAATTTCTGCAGGAAACAATAGGGTTAAATTCCTGCAGAGACCGGCTACACCCCCCTGACGCTATATGAATGCCATATGCAGTGCTGCAAGAAGCAGACTCGGCAGAACAGCCTGATGCGGCGAGAAACCGCACAGTGAGTAGAGTGGAGCTGAGAAGGCATCAGAGTTACCGCCGTGACATATTTCCTGGTACATTCAGATTGCTGACGCTGTACGACTTGTTCTTCTATGATAAAAATTGTCTGACGCAGACGGCTTCTGAGATGATATCACACAGAACATCAGTTAATTCAGAGTCTCATAGCCTGTGCCACAATAACAGTAGTCATGGCCGTCTTACACGCAAGATGGGTGATGTGTGTGCTGTGGTGATTAAATGTGGTAATACTGTACAATAACAGAACTATTCAACCATGTAGATATTTGTGGTATTAAAACTCCTACATCAAAATCTCTTTCACAAGAAAGTAAGTTCGTAGAAGAAGGAAGGTGAGCCGTGTTTTTGTCGCCAATCGTATTAACCGTCCATACACTGAAGACTCTTCTGATATTTAGGTCCTCAAATTGAGCAAAATTCCTCATCGGTACTGATAGCAAACTCTAAACAAATAGGCCTTTTTCACATAGGTATATTTCATGCCCATATTCCACCTGTATTACCACATCCTTATTATATTTGTGTTGTTATCTATACCAGTATCACATTGTAAATATATATGAAAATGTATTTTGGCTGAAGGAGGGAAATTCCAGCTAAATAACGGAGTGTAAAATTGTAGCAGCTTGGGAAGGATTGGTGCCGGAGGCAAATAAGTAAAGGAAGAAGATGGGAATATTGGGCCAAAATAGTCAAAAGGTTATTTTCTTTCAACATTTGGTTCATACCAGTTTAATTACTCTTTATTTGTATCCTGATTCCTAATGAAGGGTTAAATTTGTCATGCAACATACAATCATAGGGAAGAATTGCAAGGCCTAAGAGACAGTATCCCAATGAAATGAAGAAAAATTCTGATCAGTGTCCGATGTGAGAAAAGTGGGATTGTCCTCCTCAGGTAAGAGTTCAAGAGCCCCCATCCTATTAATTTTGTCTTTATCCCTTTGTCATGTCCTTTTTTTTTTTTTAAAAGAGAGATATATCACCCAGCTGTTATTTATTGGATAAGAGTTATGACAGTAAACACATATGTAGAGTGCCATGGATAGGATCTGTGACTTCTCTGCATTTAGTGGTTACTACTCACCTGGGTAGTCATATGTAGGAATCTCCTCTTTACACCACTCATCACCCCTCACATATGTCTCTGTAGTATTACTATGGGTCAGATCTTCACCCTGAAACAAATATTGTAAAAGTCACAGACAGATGAAGAAGTCACATCTAAGATCAGCTCTAATCCTGCCATCTCCACCGTTCTCATTACACAAGTATAAAACATATAATACTGGTGGATAAAACAAGATTGAGCACAAGATCTTCACAGCCATCTACACATCATAGGGGAGATCTCATGACATCTTCTCTCCATCTACCTGATGATCCTGAGGAACATTGGGATCTTCTTGTTTAAAGTCCTGTGGAAGAAGAGGACGGGGACATCTCTCTGGTGTTGTCCTCTTACTGGATAGATCTGGAGGAAACACATACAGGGAGTGAATTCATTCTTTACATACAGATAATTATAGGCCGTGTGTATTTAGTCCTGTCTATTACCTGGTGATGTGAGGGGCTGGGGAACCTCCATCATGACGTCCTTGTATAGATCTTTGTGTCCTTCTAAATACTCCCACTCCTCCATGGAGAAATAGACGGTGACATCCTGACATCTTATAGGAACCTGACACATACAATGATACCGTCATCCCCCCGATCCCTTCATAGCATTACTGTATAATGTCCCAGCAGTGTCACCTCTCCAGTCAGCAGCTCAATCATCTTGTAGGTGAGTTCTAGGATCTTTTGGTCAGTGATGTCCTCATGTATCAGGGGGTGAGGTGGTCTCAGGGGTCTTCCACATCCCTCAGACATAGGGTCCTGACCGCGCTCACTAGAGGTCTTCTTCACTACTGTGTAATCCTGGTTATGGAGACACATTAATAAATCTCACTACAGACATTTCCAGAGTCCTCACCTCTCCAGTTCTGTCCATCTGTTATTTCCATAGATGAGAATGATGTAATGTGACATCAGCAGAATCTCTCACCTCTCCAGTAAGCCGGAAGAGGATCTCTAGGGTGAGGTGTAATATCCTCTCCACCATCTTGTCCCTGTCCCAATCCATCCTTGATGTGTCCGGAAAATTACATAGATCAATTATTAGTATTTACGTTGTACAAACTTTTATGGAAAATAGATGAGATGGTGTAAAAACATACAAAACACGCAATAAAATATACAATTAATTGAGCTGTGATGCCGGTATAAAGCAATAATGAAGTAGAACTCTTCATACATCTAGAGGCCTGGCAAGGAGTAAATATGTCCTATCACATGGGATCAATTGCGTTATAGTTCAGATGATTTAATAATATTAAGAATTCAATGTGCAAAAAAAAAACACAGCTAATTAAACATGGTAACGGTATATTGCATATATCTCACCACTCCACAATAAGTTCTAGAATGCCAAGGTCCTATTATTCTACCTGCTACTCCCAGTTTTCTCCCAGTTTTTGTTTTTTCAAGAAAAAATGTATTTCATCTCTTCTTCTGTGGTGGAACAGCTCAGTCCAATCTTCCCTCAGTCCATAGAATGCGGATTTCACATTTGATCCCTGACAAAGCCAGAAAATGAAACCAGTTGGGCATTGACCTGAAGGTTGCCTGCACTGTGATTTTGATAAGATATCAAGCAAGTTTTAACCCGAATTTTGATAATATGCGTTTGTTTTTTTGGGGTCACCAATGAGATTTTAGTAGTTTACTTAAGGCCTCATTCAGACGTCTGTGATTTTTCACGTAAGTAAGAGCACGGACTGTTATTCATCAGTGTTTTCGATCAGAGTTTCATTGGTATTTTGTCAGGGTGTCCATTTTACCATTAGTGTTTTATGTGTGAAAAAACATGGATAGAACACATAAGTGACTCATGAATGTCTGAATGAGGCCCTAGTATTGAAGTGTCCTAATGACCGCAAAGTAAGATGTGTTATTCACGTTGTGTAATATATATATATATATATATATATATATATATATATATATATATATCTACATCTACCGTATTTTTCGGATTATAAGACGCTCCGGATTACAAGACGCACCCCAAATTTTGAGGAGAAAAATAGGAAATTTTTTTTTTTAATAAAATGGTGGTGCTTCTTCTAATCCATGCGTCTTATTGCTTATCGGGGTGGTGTTGGCGGTGAAGCGGGGTCCCATGGTCGCTGCTGGAGGAGGCTGAAGGCCGCATGCTGGGATGAGGGGGCGTTCCGTTGTGCGGCGCGCCGCTGCGGGTGTCTGGTGCTCTAGGTGGTGCTCCGGTGCTGCTCCAATGCTGCGGGGGCTCTGCCGACGTTTTGTGAAAGGCCAGAGCCCCGCAGTTCCATAGAAACCATGCCATGGGGGCCACCACCCCGGTAAGCAATGGAAACCATGGAACTGCGGGGCTCTGGCCTTTCACAAAATGTCGGCAGAGCCCCCGCAGCCCCAACCCGCAGCACCAGACACCACCCGCAGCACCAGCCGGAGTGCCGCACATTGGAACACCCCCTCATCCCAGCATGCGGACTGCAGCAACGCTCCAATCTTTCTTCCTCCAGCCGCAACCTTGGGACCCCGCTTCACAACAGCCGGTAAAGTATATTCGCATTATAAGACGCACCCCCATTTTCCCCCCAAATTTGGGGGAAAAAGATGCATCTTATTATCCGAAAAATACGGTATATATTTATAAAATAAAAAAAAAAAAAAATACATATTGTTGGTAGTGCTACATCCAAAACTACCTGGTGAACATAATAATCACATTATTTTTCTAGCAGAGAATTACGCCACCTCAAAAAAATAAAAAAATTAAAACAAAAATAGAAAAAAAAACGCGAACAGAATGTCCAATAAACCCAAAAAAGTAGCAATTAAAAAAATTTACTTTTTGAAGAAAAAAAAAGACAAAAAACAAACATGAAATTGCTTATTATTGAGGCACAAATACAACCCCTGGCAAAAATTATGGAATCACCGGCCTTGGAGGATGTCCATTCAGTTGGTTTATTTTGTTGAAAAAAAAAAAAAACAGATCACAGACACGGCACAAAACTGAAGTAATTTCAAATGGCAACTTTCTTGCTTTAAGAAACACTAAGAGAAATCAAGAACAAATAATGTGGTAGTCAGTAATGGTTACTTTTTTTAACCAAGCATAGGGGAAAAATTATGGAATCACTCAATTCTGAGGGAAAAAATTATAGAATCACCCTGTAAATTTCCATTCCCAAAACTAACACCTGCATCAAATTAGATATGCTCGTTAGTCTGCATCTAAAAAAGAGTGGATCACACCTTGAAGAGCTGTTGCACCAAGTGGACTGACATGAATCATGGCTTCAACACGAGAGATGTCAATTGAAACAAAGGAGAGGATTATCAAACTCTTCAAAGAGGGTAAATCATCACCCAATGTTGCAAAAGATGTTGGTTGTGTACATTCAGCTGTGTCTAAAATCTGGACCAAATACAAACAACATGGGAAGGTTGTTAAAGGCAAACATACTGGTAGACCAAGGAAGACGTCAAAGCCTCAATCCCGGAAACTTAAAGCAATATGTCTCCAAAACAGGAAATGCACAACAAAACAAATGAGGAATGAATGGGTGGAAACTGGAGTCAACGTCTGATCGAACTGTAAGAAACCACCTAAAGGAAATGGGATTTACATACAGAAAAGCTAAACGAAAGCCATCATTAACACCTAAACAGAAAAAAACAAGGTTACAATGGGCTAAGGAAAAACAATCGTGGACTGTGGATGACTGGATGAAAGTCATATTCAGTGATGAATCGTGAATCTGCATTGGGCAAGGTGATGATGTTGCCTTTCCAATGACATTTATAAAGATGACTGCCTGAAGAGAACATGCAAATTTCCACTGTCATTGATAATATGGGGCTGCATGTCAGGTAAAGGCACTGGGGAGATGGCTGTCATTACATCTTCAATAAATGCACAATGTTGATATTTTGGACACTTTTCTTATCCCATAAATTGAAAGGATGTTTGGGGATGATGAAATCATTTTTCAAGATGATAATGCATCCTGCCATAGAGCAAAAACTGTGAAAACATTCCTTGAAAAAAGACACATAAGGTCAATGTCATGGCCTGCAAATAGTCCGGATCTCAATCCAATTGAAAATCTTTGGTGGAAGTTGAAGAAAATGGTCCATGACAAGGCTCCAACCTGCAAAGCTGATCTGGCAACAGCAATCAGAGAAAGTTGGAGCCAGATTGATGAAGAGTACTGTTTGACACTCGTAAAGTCCATGCCTCAGAGACTGCAAGCTGTTGTAAAAGCCAGAGGTGGTGCAACAAAATACTAGTGATGTGTTGGAGTGGTTTCTTGTTTGTTTGTTTTTCATGATTCCATAATTTTTTCCCTCAGGGCATATTTCTACATGAAGGGGATCAAGATTGGGCATATTTCTGCATGAAGGGAATCATGATGAGGCATTTCTACATGAAGGGGATCATGATGGGGCATATTACTACAAGAAGGGAATCACGATGGGGCATTTGGCACCTGTTGGCACTTCGTCATAAATAAGTGGGTTTTAGGTTGCAGCTTGGGCACTCGGTCTCAGAAAGGTACGCCATCACTGTCCTAAGTCATGTGACAAGGCTCGTTAAAGGGTCAACATCGACTTGTAGGATTGCTACCTTCCAATAGGTGGCACTAGAGTTCTAGCTCTCTTCCTCTCTGAAGAGACAATTTGCATAATTAGCCTATTTCTCCGGTTCTGACAATTGATTTTGAGAAAGCTTTTGATAGGGTCTCGCATGTGTTTTTGTTTAAAGTTCTGGAGAGAATAGGATTTCCTAAAAAATTTGTGAATGGGATGTCTTTGTATGATTGTGTGTCAAGTGAGTTTCTTGTTAATGGGTGGTTGAGTAAGAAAGTGAATATTATGTCTGGTGTAAGGCAGGGGTGTCCCATGTCCCCTGTCTTATTTGTATGTGTAATAGAACCTTTGTTGTGCTTGGTGAGACGTGATAAAGTGGTGCGAGGTTTGTTGGTACCTGGGAGTGGTGGGAAGCATGTGAAAGTTCTTGGATATATGGATGATGTTGTGGTTGTGAGTAAAAGTGTTGCGTCTATGAGTAGGGTTAAGTTGCTTTTGGAGTTTTTCCTGTGGTGCGTCTGGCTTTAGAGTGAATTGGAATAAATGTAGCTTTAAATGTTTTAGGGATGATGGGGTTAAAAATGGAGGGGTAAAGTGTGAGGAGGGTGCTATCAAAGTGCTGGGAGTATTATTTAATAAGGACTTGGAAGGTAAGGACAGCTGGGAGGAGTGTGGATTGCGCATAGAGCGTAAGTTGCATTTTTGGCGACAGAGACTTGACCTTGAGTGGTAAGATTTTGGCCATAAAAGCGGTGATTCTTGCCATTTTACTTATTATTGCAACAGTTTTTCCACCGTCTTATAGGAAAATAAAAAGAGTGGAAAAGTTAGTTTTTACTTTTTTCTGGAGTAGTAAAATAGAAAAACTTAAGAGAGAAAGTCTTTTTAAGGCTTGTCACCATGGTGGCATGGCCTTTCCAAACATTGAGATTTTTCTGGGGCTTCAGTATATCAAAACGGTAGTTATTTTGTGGAATAAAGGAAATAAGGGAGCATATATGGCAAGATATTCTGCTGGGTGGATGTTGTATGGCTTGTGTTGGAGAAAGAGGGATGCTAGAGTGCCTGTTGCTTTCAAGTGTCCGGTCTGGTATGAGGTGATTGAGAAGTTTGTGAGGAAGCATGATTTACTGAGTGTGCCGATGAATGATTTTAGAATGGCTAAGAAGGTGATGAAAATAATACATAAGAATGATGTGGAGAGTAATATTGTGGGTTTGAGAGGGAATGAAGTCTCGGTTGCATGGAAGAGTTTGGGAACGCATGGGCTGGCTAATAGACTAAGGGATATTGTATGGATGTCCTTGCACAATATTTTGCCTGTGCGACAGGTTCAGAAGAGACGAGGTCTGACCAGAACGGAAGTGTGCCCGAGAGAAGGTTGTGGTGGATGTGAGACTGTGTGGCATACTATGTGGGACTGTGATTATGCGTACAGTGTGTGGAAGTGTGTAGGTGGGTTGTGTAAGGAGTTAGCGGGTGTCAGTTTTATTGACTGGCGTGTCGCGATGTTTGGAATTGGTGCATGTGGTCGTGTGAAAAATAGAATCCTATGGTTAATTATGACTTGTGTGATGCAGAGTTTGTGGGATGTGAGGAATTTAGGAATTTTCAAAGAGAAGCATTTATCTGTGAATAAGTGTGTCGGGCTGATCCTTTCTAGATTATACTTGATTTATAAATTAGACAGTGAAGGCGGTGGTGGTTCTGATGCAGAGGGCGTTTGGAAATTTAAAAAATGACAGCACCTGATCAAATATCAGTGAATTTTAGTGATGTTTATGACGTCTTTTGTGTATACTTTTGGTTTGTTATACTAAAATAAATATGAACCATGATGATGAGAGTTGAAACAACGACGTTTAAGTTGATGAGCTTATATGGAGTTGTTTATAACTAACCTGAATGGTTTAAAAAAACAAAACAAAACAAAACACAGTGTCTGCAAATTGAGATTCTGGTTTGGCTATTATCCTAAGTCACGTGACAATGCTCATTAAAGGGTCAACATTGACTTGTAGGATTGCTACCTTCAAATAGGTGGCACTAGAGTTCTAGCTCTCTCCCTCTTCACACCCACACACATGGGTATACGGTTCCTGATTTTGGCTATTTGCTGTTGTCCTCCTCCTTCTCCTCATCCTTCACCTCCATATCACCAGGGTGACCGTGGTCCGTGATGCAACACCCACATAACTTTTTTAAGGGTGTTTATGATGCCAGTAAAAATAAATTGTTAGTGGAAGGAGGATATACCAGGGTGTGAAATGGGAGATTTTCTAAAAGTCACACTGACCCAAAAGAAAACGATCCCATATAACAGCTACACTGACATGGCTTTGCTGATATTCTACAGGTCAAAAAAGGAAAACGCACTGCAGTCAATAGGTCAATAGAAATACAATTTTATTACACAAAATATTAAAAATAACAAGATGAGATGGATACACAGGGGACAAATGGCATCACAGTAAGCGCATGATACGTAGGCTATCAAGGCAGCAAGGCAGGGCACTGCACATATATGTATAGTTCGAATAGAAAACCACCTAAGAAACTAGGTATATCATATATCAATACTCCAAATGGATAATGTATCGGCCAATATAACCAGCACGTGCTGCAATAGGTCAAGACAAGTGTCACATTAACAACAGAGCAAAAATAGTCATAGGTGGAACATAATTACCAGCAAAGGTGCAATCAGTACAGGTGCCTATCGCCCGACAGCCCTCCCCGACGCGCGTTTCGGAGTGACGACGCACTCCTTCCTCAGGGGGCATATTGGCTGAGCCACAAAGGGGCTCTATTTATATTACCTTAACCGACCGCTGCGCAGGTGTCACCAGTGAAGTATCAGCGGTATCCGGACACACGGGCGCCGCCATGACCGGAAACACGTGGGGCCCCACGTGACCCGGCGTCTGACGTCACCGGAAGTGACACGGACCGAGACGGGACGCCTGCGCAGTAGTGAGGGCCCAGGAATAAGTAAAGACAATGTATAAGCCCATCATAGTGCACATGTACAAATGGAAGCCACACATAACGCAAGATATAAACAAAATTACAAAGAACACCATAATAAATACATATATAAATCAAATAAAAATACATGCAAGATCAAAGAATATACAGAATGCCGCAAGCAATAATGGTAAATACAAAAACTAAAACATAAAGAAAATTACATATATAGAAAATATTATAATAACAAAATAAGATAATATGACAACAATAAACAAACGCATAAATGCTACAGTACATCTATATACAAAAAGTATATATATATAAATATATATATAACATAAATTAATCATAAAGAAAATATATATAAATATATAAGCCCAACACAATGACATATCAGACAAATAGGGTGAATAACAAAAATAGACAGATAAATAATCCAATACGTCCATGTATACATAAAAAAAATTAAATAGAACAAAATAATAATAAAGAAATATACATAGAAATTTGGACAAACGGAAAAAAAACAAACATCTATAATAGAAAAACACGAAGTTAAAATCAGATAAAATCGAGACGCCTGGCACAGGCGAAAACTAAGTGGATTTGGCTATTAAAAACCTTACACCCTCACGGTTTGAATGAGAATATCTCATATGTACCCTTTCTGTGATCTCCTGGCTCTGACATCATTTTGTATCGCACTATCCGCATGACATTGTTTTTATCTGATTTTAACTTCGTGTTTTTCTATTATAGATTATTCGTGTTTTTCTATTATAGATGTTTGTTGCCTTTCCGTTTGTCCGAATGCTGTGACATCACTTGAGTTCATCTATATTCGACACGTCATTTGTTGCTTATTTCTATGTATATTTCTTTATTATTATTTTGTTCTATTTAATTTTTTTTATGTATACATGGACGTATTGGATTATTTATCTGTCTATTTTTGTTATTCACCCTATTTGTCTGATATGTCATTGTGTTGAGCTTATATATTTATATATATTTTCTTTATGATTAATTTGTTATATATATATTTATATATATACTTTTTGTATATAGATGTACTGTAGCATTTATGCGTTTGTTTATTGTTGTCATATTATCTTATTTTGTTATTATAATATTTTCTATATATGTAATTTTCTTTATGTTTTAGTTTTTGTATTTACCATTATTGCTTGCGGCATTCTGTATATTCTTTGATCTTGCATGTATTTTTATTTGATTTATATATGTATTTATTATGGTGTTCTTTGTAATTTTGTTTATATCTTGCGTTATGTGTGGCTTCCATTTGTACATGTGCACTATGATGGGCTTATACATTGTCTTTACTTATTCCTGGGCCCTCACTACTGCGCAGGCGTCCCGTCTCGGTCCGTGTCACTTCCGGTGACGTCAGACGCCGGGTCACGTGGGGCCCCACGTGTTTCCGGTCATGGCGGCGCCCGTGTGTCCGGATACCGCTGATACTTCACTGGTGACACCTGCGCAGCGGTCGGTTAAGGTAATATAAATAGAGCCCCTTTGTGGCTCAGCCAATATGCCCCCTGAGGAAGGAGTGCGTCGTCACTCCGAAACGCGCGTCGGGGAGGGCTGTCGGGCGATAGGCACCTGTACTGATTGCACCTTTGCTGGTAATTATGTTCCACCTATGACTATTTTTGCTCTGTTGTTAATGTGACACTTGTCTTGACCTATTGCAGCACGTGCTGGTTATATTGGCCGATACATTATCCATTTGGAGTATTGATATATGATATACCTAGTTTCTTAGGTGGTTTTCTATTCGAACTATACATATATGTGCAGTGCCCTGCCTTGCTGCCTTGATAGCCTACGTATCATGCGCTTACTGTGATGCCATTTGTCCCCTGTGTATCCATCTCATCTTGTTATTTTTAATATTTTGTGTAATAAAATTGTATTTCTATTGACCTATTGACTGCAGTGCGTTTTCCTTTTTTGATTAGTCCATTTTGCAGTTGGTCTCCTTCAATCCATTAGGCATTCATATTTTGGTATCTAGCAATATTAGTCATCTTTATGTTTTATAGCATTTGATTTACCATTCATGTATTATGCCAGTGTCACTATTGTTTTATTACAACTTGATATTCTACAGGGCATATACTGTATAACACCTTGCATATAATCAAAGATGTCTCCTGGGACTACCTATTCATGCTCCAAATGTGGTTCAGCTAAAACAGATATACTCCATCACTTGTGGGGGTGCATACATATCCAGAAATTATGGAAAAGCATTCATTCACATATCCAAAATACATATTGCATTACATTTCCATTAACACCACAGTGGGCGGTTTTCAACATCCTGGCAGATAGTAATCAAACTATATCGAAACAGAATAGATCATCACTAATTATTTGGGCCTCGGCTACGAGGAAGAATATCCTCCGTCATTGGTTAAACCCAGTGCCACCACCACTAACACTTATTCAATCTAAAATTATGTTTTTGTTTACAATGGCTTGGCTAGACACACTGGCAAAGAAAAAATGACCGGGAAACTCTTCGAAAGATGGGCGTCGTTTATTCCCACATTACCAGACAACACTAAAGATAGATTAAGGAAACAATTCGAACACACCTCATGGTACTTACTTGAGACACTTCATAATCGGGTTCCAATACCTTAGTTATTGACGTTATGTGAGAGTTCAGATCGCACACGGAGGGGATGGGAGGGAGGGTTTTTTTCTTCTTTTTGATTAAGTGTTAGGCTATGTGCACACGTTGCGGAATTGCCGCAGTAATTTCCATGGCAATACCGCACCTCCCTGCTGCGGGAAATACGCATTTTTTTGGTATGCGTATTCCCGCCAGAATAATAGCGTTTTGCAAGCGTAATCTTAGCTTGCAGAATGCTAGCGTTTTCCAGGCGATCTGTAGCATCGCTTGGAAAACTGATTGACAGGTTGGTCACACGAGTCAAACATAGTGTTTGACTCGTGTGACCAACTTTTTACTAATGTTAAAAATAAAAAATAATAAATCGTGATATTCTCACCTTCCGGCGGCACCCGCAGTTTCCCGCCTCTCAGCGACGCTCCCGGCCAATCGCGTTCCCCAGTAATGCACAGCGACAATGACCCAAGCATCACGCAAGACCACTACGTCATCTGGGGTGATTCTCGCAATGCATTACTGGGAACGGGATTGGCCGGGAGCGTCGCTGAGAGGTGGGAAAGCTGCGGGGGCCGCCGGAAGGTGAGAATATCATTATTTTTTATTTTAATTATTGTTTTCTCAGGGAAATGGTACCCAGGGCCTGGAGTAGAGTCTCCTCTCCTCCAGGCCCTGTGTACCAACCGCACATATGAACCGCTTACTTTGCGCATGGTGGGCATAGCCACATGCGGAAAGTAAGCGGTTCAATGCATTCCTATGGCGGCGGAATCGCCGCGATTCTGCAAAAAGAATGAACATACTGCTTTTTTTTTCGCTATGCGATTGCACCGCGGAAAAAAGCGCAGCATGTGCACATCATTGCGGAATCCCATAGGATAGAATGAGTTGCGTTGGGTGAGCGTTTTTGCCGCGTTTTTCGCCGCGAAAAACGATAAGAATCCTCAACGTGTGCACTTAACCTTAAATTCATGATATTTGTTGGATATCGTTGCCTGTATGCACTACTATGTATTTAATAAACAGAGTTAAAAAAAAAAAAAAAAAAAGAGGTCATCGACGGGGCGGTCTTCACCTGCACCAATAAGCTTTTTTCCAGCTCGAGTGGCTAAATTTAATATGGCCAGAACACTGCAGGTCCAGTCACTATGTAGCAGCTCAGCTGCTATTCACCTTAATAGGAGTTGAAGTTCTTGATCATTGCCAGTGAGAAGACCTGAATTTTTCTGGCTTCTTTCATATCTGGACACTGGAACTGAAGAAAGCTGATCCAAGTGGGTTCTGTGTTGCGCAGTCCCAGTGATATGGCACCGGCACTCCCGAGGTTCCCGTGGGTTGTCATGTCGTGAGAGCCTTGCTGCCAATCAGTGACCGTTTCACTCTCACTTTCTTCAGACGCAACTGACTTCTGGAAAAACGTCAGAGCAGCAGCTCTCATTTCTTCCAAGTGTCAGTTTCGGAAGTAAGTGAGAGTGAAGAGGTTATAGATTGGCTGAAGAACACTTGACATGACTTACACGAGCCCCAAGAGAGACACCACTGGAATGGTGCTGGCAGTGGAGGGGAATATAATGTGTTATTTTACAAAGGGGACTATTGCAAATTATATGGGGGTGTCAGAGTAGTGAACAACCCCATTAAACAACAGAATTATTGCTCTTAAAATAAGGCTACATAAATACTTTTTACATGATTACGTGCTAGTATTGTGCAAAAGTATTAAATATGTAAAATATCTTTAAATCTGTCTTTCATTATCAGCCCTGTGTCTCTCTCATATACAGGGTGGGCCATGTATATGGATACACCTAAATAAAATGGGAATGATTGGTGATTTCAACTTCCTGTTTGTGGCATATTAGTATATGGGAGAGGGAAAACTTTTCAAGATGGGTGGTGGCAACCGTGGCGGCCATTTTGAAGTCGGCCATTTTGAATCTAACTTTATTTTTTCCATTGGGAAGAGAGTCATGTGACACATCAAAATCATTGAGAATTTCACATCGGTTTTAACGTAACTTTATTCTTTCATGAGTTATTTACAAGTTTCTCTTTGTTTACAGCCATTGACATATCGCAGAGGTTAACACGTGAGGAGCGGATAGAAATTGTGTTGATGTCTGGTGAACGTAGTACCCGGGTCATTGCAGCAGATTTCAATGCAAGACACCCTAAGCAAGAAAACTGTCACAATTCCCATTTCATTTAGGGGTATCCATATAAATGGCCCACTCAAAAAAGTTTGCCTCATCGCTGAACATAATGTTCTGTGTAAACTGAGGGTCCCGTTACAATTTTTGTTTTGCCCATTCTGCAAATTCAGTGCGCCGATCTGGCATCAGTCGAACATCCCTTTGGCAGATATTAGCTACTCACAAATGGCACCCTTCCAATACCAGCTGCTGCAGCATCCCAACGAGGATGACCCAGATCGGCACGCTGAATTTGCAGAATGGGTAAAACACAAATTGGAACAGAACAGTCAACTCCTGGACAGTCTGTGGTGCAATGTGGTGTTGGTGCATGGAACGAGACATGATGTCCCAGATGTTCTTGATTGAAATCAGGTATGGCGAATTGGCAGGCAAGTCCAAGGCATCAATGCCTTCATCATGCAGGAACTGCTGACACTTCAGCCACATGAGTACTAGCATCGTCATGCATCAGAAAGAACCCAGGGCTCACTGCACCTGCATATGGTCTCACAATGGGTCTGAGGATCTCATCCCGGTACCTAATGGCAGTCAGGGTACCTCAGGCTTGCACTTGGAGGGCTTGGTGGCCCTAAAAAGAAATGCCTCCCTACAGCGTCGGACTGGAGCACCTTGGGCCCACCAGAGAAAATCATTCTTGTGGCCCACTATGTAGTTACATAGAAATAAATACAAGACCACCAATTGTGTGGTAAAACGCGCTAATATCAGGGTATAATATAAGGCAGTACACGTCTTAATTATGTAGCAGGGATTGGGGTAGCCCCCCCACAGAATATAAAGTAGCCCCCTCATAGGGTACAATGCAGCCTCCTCATATAGTATAATGTAGCCCCCTCATAGTATATAATGTAGCTCCCCATAGAATATAATGCAACCCCCTCAAGGTATAAATAAGGTAAAATGCAGTCCCCCCCATAAAATAGAATGTAGCCCCTCATAGGGTATAATGCAGCCCCCCATAGAATATAATGTAGCCCCCTCATAGGGTATAATGCAGCCCCCTTCATATAGTATAATACAGTCCCCCCACAGAATATAATGTAGCCCCCTCAGAAAATAATGCAGCCCCCTCATGGGGTATCATGCTGCCCCCATCATACGGGGTATCATGCTGCCCCCCTCATATGGGGTATCAGTATCATGCTGCTCCCCTCATACGAGGTATTATGCTGCCCCCCCCATATGGGGTATCATGCTGCCCCCCTCATATGGGGTATCATGCTGCCCCCCTCATATGGGGTATCATGCAACCAGGACTCACTATATAAAAAAAAACCAAAACACTATACTCACCTCTCCTCCTCGCTCCCACGCTGATACCGGCCGGCAGGTCTGCTCTGATGTCAGGAGCTGCGCTGCAGTCAGCCCGGCAAACAGCGGGGACATGATGAAGTGATGTCATCACGCACCCGCTGTGTGTCAGAGGCAGAGGGGTAAGATGAGAGAGGGAGCGTCATGTGACACTCTCCTATTATTGCTTTCAACTGTATCGGCATCTACAGTTTAATGCGGTGCGCACTGGGGGGCGGCGCTGACTCCAGGTCTCCATGACTTTCGGCCCCATAGTGGCCCCATAGGCTGGGGGTCCCTGGGGGGAGAGGGGGCCCTGGTCTTCGGGCCCTGATAGCGGGCAGTGTTAGCCGCAGCCTGCGGCAAACAATGCCTGCTTAATGTTCACTCCTCTCCACGCCCATGGGGGCGTGGGGAAGCGTGAATATTCATTTCACTTTAGAAACGGGAACAGGCTTTGGCTTCCTGTCACCTGCTGCTGCTCAGGCACCGGGGGCCCCCATAGCAGCTGCGTGGTGTGCCGCTATTAGTGACAGACCATTGGCTGGGGGCCCCTGGAGCAGAAGGGGCCCTAGGCAGCTGCTGGCCCTATATGACAGCAGGTGTCAGTGCCTCCGGTTCTCTGGTGGCCCAGTCCGACCCTGGCTCCCTACACCATTACTGATCCACTGCCAAACCGGCCATGCTGGAGGATATTCTTCATGGCATCTCTAGACTGTTACATCTGTCACATGTGCTCAGTGTGAACCTGCTCACAACCGTGAAGAACACAGGGTGCCAATTTTGAATCTGTGAATTGCCTTGCACAGTGTTGGGCTGTAAACCCAGCACCCACTTTTGGAGGTCGGGCCCTCATACCACCCTCATGGAGTCTGTTTCTAACAGTTTGAGCAGACACATGGATGTTAGTGGCCTGCTGGAGGTCATTTTGCAAGGCTCTGGCATTGCTCCTCCATTTCCTCCTTGCACAAGAGGAGGTAGCAGTCCTGCTGCTGGGTTGTTGCCCTTCCACGGCCCCCTCCACGTCTCCTGGTGTGCTGGTCTGTCTCCTGGTATCTGCTCCATGCTCTGAACACTACGCTGACAGATAGTTAACTTTCTTGCGACAGATCGCATTGATGTGCCATCCTGGATGAGCTGCACTACCTGAGCAACTTGTGCGGGTTGTAGACACTGCCTCATGCTACTTTACCTCTATGGGTGAGAGCATTTCCACTGCTGAGCATCATTTCCTTATCTTGAGGCATTTCCACTGCGGGGGAGGAAATCAATGAGGGCGATCACTGCCCCTCAATTTTACTGATTGGTCAATTACAAAATGACTGAGCAATCATAACCATCAGTTTCACACACAGAAGAGAAGCCGGTAAGCCGCTCTGGTCTCCTGATCCCTATCAGCGCTGATGAGGATGTTACAGCTGTGTGACCTGTTCTCCCAGTCAGATCATCAGTGCGAATAAAACAACATTATCCCCTTCATACTGACCCCTATGATCGTTCCAGTGCACCTGTGATCTGTCCCACACTACTC
>JARQOD010000003.1:21934728-21976986 GCA_033576555.1 Oophaga sylvatica
TACCCAACCACCTAGTCTCCTCGTGCGGTACGTGACCTCTCTCTTAATTAGGTTAAGCCTGTTCCCCATAACAGCTGGAAGAACAGGCTATAGACCCATGTCCAGAGAGGTTCTGGCAAGATACAGACACTGCCTAGGTATATTAACAAGGGAAGCAGAAAGCCTTTGGCCAAGTTGACCCTTTCCCTCAGGGCTAAAGACCAACCTTTCCACTGGTCCACCTTTTGGGCGGCGATCTTAAGTCTGCCCTCCCAATTTTGCTAGGGGTAGTCCCCGAGGCCAAATTCGATGCCTAGGATTTTGGCGGAGTTCTGGGGCCCTGGAAGGGTATCCGGGAGATCAAAACTAGGATCTCCCCCTACCAGCCAGAGACTTTCGCACTTTTCCCAGTTGATCATGGACCCAGATGCCTCCAAGTAGCGCTCGACCTCAGACATGACCCAATCCGCCTCCTCTCTCAAGGACACAAAGAGGGAGACGTCGTCAGCGTACGCTACCACCCTCAGAGTGGCCCCCAGCTCCGCCCGGTCCATCCCGACTCCCACCAGCGGTCCACGATCTACCCTCCTCAAGAAGGGATCGATCGCGAACACGTATAGAAGTGGGCTCAGAGGACAACCCTGGCGGACCCGGAACTCACCTCAAAAGGGTGACCAACCCAACTGTTCACGAGTGAAAAAGTCTCAGCCCCCTGGTATAAGGTCTCTAACCAATTTACAAACCTCCCAGGCAGACCGTACCTCAAAAGGACAGACCAGAGGTACTCATGATTCACCCTGTCAAAGGCCTTCGCTTGATCTAAGAACAGCAAGTACCCCTTCCAGTGACCCGCCCTGCCCTGCTCCACTGCCTCTCGGACACCGAGCACAGCACTAAAAGTACTGCGGCCTGGAACAGAGCAGTGCTGAGCCCCCGAAAGGATCCGGGGTGCAAACTTCACCAGCCGATTAAACAGCACCTTTGCCAGAACCTTCCGGTCCACATTGAGAAGCGCTATGGGACGCCAATTCTCAATGCGGAACGAGTCTTTACCCTTTGATAGGATAATCAGGGTTGACCTCCTCATTGAGCTGGGAAGAGCGCCCGAGGAAAGGCACTCATTAAACACCTCAGTCAAGAGGGGGACCAAGGAGTCCCTAAAGGTCTTGTGAAACTTGGATGTTAAGCCATCCGGACCTGGCGATTTTTTTGGCCGAAGCCCATCAATGTCCAGTCTCACTTCCTCTTCCCTGATTGCCTCTACCAAAACATCAAGAGAGGGGTCATCTCCTGGCTCAGGAATGGTCTCAGCCAGGAAAGCCGACATCCCTTCTCGATCCAGATCTGTTATGTTTCGGTAGCTGAGGAGTGCAGGTAAAAAAGGCAATACACCAGAGCAGTTGGAATCTATGAGATTGCAGTACCCTGACTAACCACCACAACTAGAGGCAGCCGTGGAGCGTTCCTACGTTGGTCCTAGATGCCTCGTCACAGCCTGAGAAACTAACTACACCTAAAGATAGAAATAGGAAAGCTATCTGCCCCGGAGCAGAACCCCAAAGATAACAGAAAGCCCCCAAACATGTAATGGCGGTTAGACAAGAGGAAATACTGACACAGAAAGAAAATAGTATGAGCAAACGCTGGGGCCAAAACTATCTAAATAGAAAAGGATAGGAAGGGTACTTACTGCAATCCCAGAAAACCCTGAAAAGCACCAACTCTACTAATTTCAAAATCACCTGAGATCACACGACCTCTACCACCTAAATTAGTTCTCTGGTGTAACAAAATCAAAACAGCAGCCACTGAAAAAAGTGGAAAAAGCAAAAGAACAAAACTCAGTGGCTGAACTAAACTGAGAGGGCAGAAGCCCCCAGAGGGGACCCTGAAGGCCCCCAAAGAAGTGAAGGACAAAATGCAAAAATATAGCAAAAACACAAAAGAAGCAAAAGTCTTATCTGTAAGCAGGAGATGCAGACACGACACAGCAGGCTACCAGGGAAACTGGAATGAAGGATTCAGACCAGAACAATTGATCACCGGCAACCCTGATGGGAAAATGACTCCCTTATATAAGACCAGTCAGTAACACCTGATTCCCAGTCCTCACAATCCTCACTAGCACCGCTTGTAACCACCAGAGGGAGCCTCTGCTCAGAACTCATCTCAAACCCATTCACAACAGTACCCCCCCCTTGAGGAGGGGTCACCGAACCCTCATTTGAGCAACCAGGTCGGTCAGGATGAGTTCTATGATACGCACGGATAAGTCTCCTAGCATGGATGTCCGAAGCAAACACCCAAGAATTGTCTTCCTGACCATAACCTCTCCATTTAACCAAATACTGGAGTTTCCGTCTAGAAAAACGAGAATCCAATATTTTCTCAACCACATACTCCAGATTGCCCTCAACCAAAACAGGGTCAGGGGGCACAGCAGCAGGAACCACTGGCTCAACAAACCTCTTCAACAAGGACTTGTGGAACACGTTATGGATCTTAAATGTCCCTGGAAGAAGCAAACGAAAAGAAACAGGATTAATAATCTCCATGATCTTATAAGGTCCAATGAACCTAGGCTTAAATTTAGGAGATGCTACTCTCATAGGAATATTCCTTGAGGACAACCAGACCAAGTCCCCCACTTCAAACCGAGGACCATCAGTTCTATGCCGGTTAGCAAACCGCTGGGCCTTCTCCTGAGAGAGGGACAACCTCTCCACTACCTGGTCCCAAATCTGTTGCATACGCTCCACAACAGAGTCAACACCTGGACAGACAGAAGCCTCCGTCTGTCCTGAAGAAAATCGAGGGTGAAACCCAGAATTACAGAAAAACGGAGACATCAAAGTGGCAGAGCTAGCCCTATTATTAAGAGCAAACTCAGCCAAAGGCAAAAAAGAGACCCAGTCATCCTGATCAGCAGACACAAAGCATCTTAGATAAGTCTCCAATGTCTGGTTTGTTCTCTCAGTTTGACCATTGTTCTGAGGATGAAATGCCGAGGAGAAAGACAATTGAACACCCAGTTTAGAACAAAAAGTCCTCCAAAATCTGGAAACAAACTGGACTCCTCTGTCAGACACAATGTTCTCAGGAATGCCGTGTAAACGAACCACGTGCTGAAGGAACAACGGCACCAATTCAGAGGAGGAAGGCAACTTAGGTAATGGCACAAGATGTATCATTTTGGAAAACCTATCACAAATTACCCAGATGGTGGTCATTCTCTGAGAAACAGGAAGATCGGAAATGAAATCCATAGAGATATGGGTCCATGGTCTCTTGGGCACAGGCAATGGCATCAACAAACCACTAGAGCGAGAGCAAGGCTTGGAGCGAGAGCAAGTCCCGCAGGACTGCACAAATTCCCTGACATCACGAGACAAGGTAGGCCACCAAAAGGACCGGCTAACCAAGTCTCTGGTATCAAAAATTCCGGGATGCCCAGCCAATGCGGAACAATGAATCTCAGACATCACACTCTTTTTCCATTGGTCCGGGACAAACAATTTTCCAACAGGGCAGCGCTCGGGCCTATCCTCCTGACACCCTCCAGAGCAAGTCTCAAATTGGGCGAGATGGCGGAAAGAACTACACCCTCTTTCAAAATAACAGAAGGATCAGATAACTCAGGAGAGTCCGCAAGGAAACTCCTCGAGAGGGCATCCGCCTTAACATTCTTAGTGCCAGGAAGAAAGGAAACCACAAAATTAAAACGTGTGAAAAACAAGGCCCACCTGGCCTGTCTAGGATTGAGTCGCTTGGCAGATTCCAGATTCTTATGGTCCGTAAGGACCACCACCTGATGTTTGGCTCCCTCCAGCCAATGTCTCCACTCTTCAAAAGCCCACTTCATGGCCAATAACTCCCGATTACCTACGTCATAATTACGTTCAGTAGGAGAAAATTTTCGAGAGAAAAAGGCACAAGGGTTACTTTTAGAGGTCTCTGGATCTTTTTGGGACAAAACGGCACCTGCCCCAATTTCAGAGGCATCAACCTCCACCTGAAATGGCAGAGAAACATCAGGCTGCCGTAGAACAGGAGCAGAAGTGAATCTCTGCTTAAGTTCCTGAAATGCAGAGACTGCCTCAGGAGGCCAATTCACCACATCAGAACCCTTTCTGGTCAAATCAGTTAATGGTTTAACAATAACCGAGAAATTACCAATAAATTTACGATAAAAATTGGCAAAACCCAAAAATCTCTGAAGAGCCTTTAATGAAGTAGGTTGGACCCAATCACAGATGGCCTGAACCTTGACCGGGTCCATTTCAATAACAGATGGGGACAAAATGAATCCCAGAAATGAGATCCTCTGTACGCCAAAAGACACTTTGATCCCTTCACATACAGAGCATTCTCTCTCAAAATCTGGAATACAGTTCGAACATGTTTCACATGAGAGTCCCAGTCATTAGAAAAAATCAAGATATCATCCAAATAAACAATCAGAAATTTGTCCACAAAATCCCTGAAAATGTCATTCATGAAGGACTGGAAGACGGAAGGAGCATTAGTGAGCCCAAAGGGCATCACTAGGTACTCAAAATGCCCTTCAGGGGTATTGAATGCCGTCTTCCATTCATCCCCGTGCTTAATGCGAATAAGGTTATACGCCCCCCTGAGGTCAAGCTTGGTAAACCAAGTAGCGTTTTTCACCCTGGAAAACAGGTCAGAAATCAAGGGTAACGGGTATTGATATTTCACAGTAATATTGTTCAAGAGACGATAATCAATACACGGCCTTAATGAACCATCTTTTTTGGCCACAAAGAAAAAACCGGCACCTAAGGGTGAAGAGGATGGTCTGATATGACCCTTCTCCAATGATTCCTTGATATAAGACCGCATAGCGTCATGTTCAGGTACAGACAAGTTAAAAAGGCGACCTTTAGGGAATTTACTACCCAGCACTAATTCAATAGCGCAGTCATAGCTCCTATGGGGAGGCAAGGATGCAGATTTACTTTCGCTAAACACATCAGAAAAATCAAACAAAAAGTCAGGAACATCCTGAGCCTGGGGGGGAGGCAGAAAAAACAGGAGTGTTGGTATTAACACATTGGCAGCCCCAACTGGTTACAGACACAGATTTCCAATCCAAAACAGGATTATGAGACTGTAACCAAGGGAAACCCAGCACGATAATGTCATGCAGATTATATAGAACCAAAAATTTGCAGCACTCCTGGTGATCAGGTTCAACCCTCATTATCACCTGAGTAGAAAACTGGGGTTTATTCAAAGGGGTAGAATCGATCCCCAGTAGGGGAATAGACTTCTGTAGGGGTATCAAGGGAAACCCACAACGTTTAGCAAAATCATAATCCATCAGGTTAATAGCTGCTCCAGAATCAACGAAAGCCTGAGCAGAAAATGAGGACAGAGAGCATATCAGAGTGACAGTTAATAAAAACTTAGTCTGAACACTACCCAAGACAACTGAGCGTGCAAAACGTCTTCCCCGCTTAGGGCAGACTGAAATAGCATGAGAGGCATCACCACAGTAGAAACATAACCCATTGCGCTTTCGAAACTCATGACGCTGTGCCCCAGACACCACTCCATCACACTGCAAGGGCTCAGCAGCTGGCTCACAAGGCAACACCACTCCACGCATACTTCTCCGCTCACGCAAACGTCTGTCAATTTGAATCGCTAATGACATAGAATCATTGAGACCAGAGGGGACAGGGAATCCCACCATAACATCCTTTACATTATCTGACAGACCCTTCCGGAAAAGGGCCGCCAAAGCGTCGTCATTCCATTTGGTCAGGACTGCCCACCTACGGAATCTCTGACAGTATAACTCAGCGTCATCAAGCCCCTGATTTAATGCCAACAAGGTTTTTTCAGCTTGATCAGTGACATTAGGCTCATCGTACAATAACCCCAAAGCCTGAAAAAACGCATCAACATCACTCAAAACAGGATCCCCAGGTATCAGGGAAAAAGCCCAATCCTGAGGATCGCCGCGCAGGAGAGAGATGATAATTTGAACCTGCTGCGCTGCGTTTCCTGAGGACTTAGATTTTAAGGCAAAAAACAATTTACAATTATTTTTGAAATTCTGAAACTTAGCTCGATCCCCTAAAAACAAATCTGGCATGGGGATCCTAGGTTCCACAATAGGCAACCTAGCAAGATATGCAGCAATACTCTGAACCTCAGTGGCAAGCTGATCCACACGGCCAGACAACTGTGCAAACTCCATTGGGAGAAAAGATCCTCCCCAGCACCCAGAGATACAGAGGAAAAAAAAAAAAAAAATGCAACAAACAGAAAAAATATCTCTGACAACTCTGACAACCTTTTTTCTTTCACAATATTTTTTTTCCCTTCTGTGAGTACCATACAATTTTCAATTTTTTGGGCCGGTGATACTGTTATGTTTCGGTAGCTGAGGAGTGCAGGTAAAAAAGGCAATACACCAGAGCAGTTGGAATCTATGAGATTGCAGTACCCTGACTAACCACCACAACTAGAGGCAGCCGTGGAGCGTTCCTACGTTGGTCCTAGACGCCTCGTCACAGCCTGAGAAACTAACTACACCTAAAGATAGAAATAGGAAAGCTATCTGCCCCGGAGCAGAACCCCAAAGATAACAGAAAGCCCCCAAACATGTAATGGCGGTTAGACAAGAGGAAATACTGACACAGAAAGAAAATAGTATGAGCAAACGCTGGGGCCAAAACTATCTAAATAGAAAAGGATAGGAAGGGTACTTACTGCAATCCCAGAAAACCCTGAAAAGCACCAACTCTACTAATTTCAAAATCACCTGAGATCACACGACCTCTACCACCTAAATTAGTTCTCTGGTGTAACAAAATCAAAACAGCAGCCACTGAAAAAAGTGGAAAAAGCAAAAGAACAAAACTCAGTGGCTGAACTAAACTGAGAGGGCAGAAGCCCCTGGAGGGGACCCTGAAGGCCCCCAAAGAAGTGCAGGACAAAATGCAAAAATATAGCAAAAACACAAAAGAAGCAAAAGTCTTATCTGTAAGCAGGAGATGCAGACACGACACAGCAGGCTACCAGGGAAACTGGAATGAAGGATTCAGACCAGAACAATTGATCACCGGCAACCCTGATGGGAAAATGACTCCCTTATATAAGACCAGTCAGTAACACCTGATTCCCAGTCCTCACAATCCTCACTAGCACCGCTTGTAACCACCAGAGGGAGCCTCTGCTCAGAACTCATCTCAAACCCATTCACAACACAGATCCCTCTTTCCCAAGAGGCAAGAGTAAAAGGATCTGACCACCTCCAGGATCCCTGATTTGGATCGGTTCAGGGAACCCGTACTGTCAATCAGTCCTGTCACCATCTTACAATTCACTGACATCTTACAGTTTCTGTAAGGGTCGGGCGAGCGGTACCTCCCGAAATCCCTCTCAAAAACCAAAGATGTGTGCCTATCATACTGACACCTCCTGAGCAAAGACTTCACCCTGGAGAGTTTCCTCCTCAAGGCCTGATGCAAGTGGTGCCTGTTCAGACTACTGAGGCTCGAGAGCTGACGGAAGAACCCCGCCACCCTCTCTTTGAAGATCTCCCACCACTCAGACTTACTGCTGCAGAGATCCAAAAGTGGTACCTGTCTCTGAAGAAATTCCTCACAGGACTGTCTCACTTCCGCTTCTTCCAAGATTCCACAGCCCTCTTCCCATCCGGGGTGTCTCTGTAACATTCAGAGAAAAGAAAATTAAACAGTGATCGGAGAATTCCACCTCAACGGCGGACACTGCAGAAAAGATGGCATCCTCCTTCAAAAAAAACCTATCTATCCTAGACCTACAGCTACCTCTATGAAAGGTGAAACCCCCTTGACCTGGGGTGTGCCGGATGTGGACATCCACCAGGCAAGCTTCGCTAGCTATACTATTTAATGCTGTACTATCATAAGCCAGGTGGCCTCCGGGAACCCCCTATCACGGGATCTCGTAATAGTGTTAAAATCCCCACCGAAGACCACCTGCCGGCTCGTAAAAAGAAAGGGCTTGATCTTCATGAAGAGACATTTGCGGTCCCACCTGGATTGTGGACCATAGATGTTTATGAGCCAAAGCTCCTGTCCCCTCATGAAAACGTCTAAGACCAGGCACCTCCCCATTTCTATCTCAATAACCCGTCGGCATTCCACCTCCGCGGCCTTAAAAAGGACCGCCACCCCGCTATACGGCTCGGCCGCAAGAGACCAACACTTCCACTCCCTCCTGGCTTTATGGATGGCCCCCATGTCTGCTAGCCTGGTCTCTTGCAAAAAGAAAATTTCAGCCTCAAATCGGGTGAAAAAATCAAAGGCCGCAAATCTGGCCGCATCTGACTTAATACTGGCGACATTAATGGACGCCAGAGTCAACGGGGTGAGTTCTGCCATCATGGGTGATTGGGTTAGATGGCATTCTTCTTCCCCACCCCATCTTTCCCCTCCAAAGAGGGGTCTGATCCCTTTCATTTTAGGGAAGATAAGGTATCCATCCCCATGGTCTCCTTGCCTCCGGGCTCCAGGTCTGTCCCCCCCAGAGGAAATGGCGTCCCCTGGGGGACGGACTCCGCCATCCCCTGAAGGCCCCCCAGATGCCTCCCCCGGCCCCTCGCCCCCGACCTCCGTCTCACCAGCTCGTAATTCGACCAGAAGAGCTCTAGCCCCTCCGGCCGGACAAAACTGATGTCGAAGAATAGGGTGGCCGAGGGATGGATCAGGGCAAAGATGTCCGTCGCCCTGAGGCCCATCTTCAGGAGGAGCTCCACCACCCTACTCCTGGGTTTGTAAGCTTCACCGCCACTCCAACGAAGACGGACCACATTCCTCCTGGCAGGCCCTTGCCCGGCTGTCGGGACGGACCAAATGGTTTCCCCCTCCCTTCTATCTTGGAAGGCGGCCAGGCCATGTCTCTCCAACCAGAAAGACAGGTCCACCTCTCTTCCCTCTACATTGACCAACCGCTCTCCTTTTTTAAGGGCCTCCAGAAAACGGCGGTGCAAAACGCCGTCCCTAGAGTCCGGAGGCAAGGAGACCCCCTGTTAGGATTTGAACCTGTAAACCATGGCTTGCTGGTCTGTTACTTTGCTGTGGAGCTATTCGGAACTTGAATAACTTCAGCCTGAAACCATATGAACTTTGTCTGGGATAGAGATCATTGTCAGTATTCCGGGTTTTCTAGGTAACTTTGTCAATGATTTTGCCCTTTGTTAAAATGGAGTTTGCTGTTTTGTGTGCCCTACTTCCTGTTCGTTTGTTTAAAACCCGGCTCAGGTGTTGGCTTCCTTGCTGGAGTATTCTGCTTCTGTTCCCCTGCAACCCAGCTGCTTTGTTCCTCACAGATCTTTTGTGTATTTACCGGGAAAGTGCATAACCAGGTTATCTTCAGGTGTTTCTCAGCCACAGCAGTTTCTACCCATGGCTCTGGACATTCTCTGCATATGTAAGTTGCACTTACTGTGTTATCACTAACCTGTTGACTTGGGAATTTAACCCTTGGTTCACTCCATCTGGTAAGAACTGTGTTTCTGAACTGTTGCTGTTTAACCCTTCGTTCACTCCCTCTGGTGAGAGCTGTTGGAACTGTTACTGGAATCTTACTGACATATGAACTTGTTGTTGGACTTCACTGAATTAAGCCACAACTGAGATTAACTTGTTCCTGGACCTCCCTGTGTTTTCTGCATACCTGGATCTGACTCTTCACACACCAGCAGTGTGTAAATCCAGCCACGTTACCTGTGCATCAGACTTACCTTATGGTCACATTTGTGTGAGGACTCCGTCGTAAGAACTTTACCGCCCTCGCTATAGAGGTTCAAGGACTTATATATCCGGATTCATATAACTGGACTTGTATATATATATGGACTTGTTTCATTGCATGTCACTACGGGTTGTTTGAATATTGTTTTTGGGTGTTTTGCTGTTTCACAAATACATTATTTGCATTCAAAGAAACCCGTCTCTGATTGTTCATTGCCCCACGCTATCAGAATCCTCGAGTTCCTACAATAGTATTACAGGATACTCCAGCCAAAAAAGGGGATTCTGCTGGGGCAATGACGGAGACACGGGCAGACAAACTGTTCACCATAGTTAACTCCTTGCAGCAGGAGGTGGCGGCTGCACACAATCAGATTAGAGACTTGGAGTCTCGGGTTAACCACAATGCACAGGGGTTTGGTCAGGCTCTCCAAGATCTACGTGCTAGGTTAGGAGTCCTGGAGGCCTTACCTACTGAGCCTACCTCATCCACCAGTATGCCCAAATTGCCTCCATTCCGTTTTAATGGTGACCGAAGTCAATTCCGTGGGTTTGTTAATCAATGTATATTATTTTTTGATGTACATGCCTCCTATTACCGGTCTGATAGATCTAAGGTTCTATGTATTATTATGTTGTTGACATCACGGGCACTGGCTTGGGCAAATCCTATGGTTGAAAGTCACGATACCCGTCTAAATAATTTGGACAATTTTCTGGCAGCCATGGCGCAAATTTTCGACGATCCCAACCGCCGTGCTACCGCTGAATCTGCCTTGCTTTCCTTACGCCAGGGGAAACGGTCAGTCATAGAATATGTTACTGAATTTAAAAGGTTAGTGGTGGACACCCAGTGGGATAACAATGCTTTATTACCAATCTTTAGAAAAGGTTTGTCAAATGCAATCAAGGATGAGCTAGCTCGTTCAGAGTCTCCACAGGAGTTTGAATTGTTTATACAGCACTGTGTACGTATTGATATCCGTTTAACTGAACGCAGACAAGAAAAATGGGCCGCTGTAAATCGCATTACTAATTTCTCTCTTCCGTCCAGGGAAACCACAGGCAAAAACCCGCGAGAGGCTGAGGAGGTGCCTATGCAGGTGGACTCACTGCAGAGACGTGAGAATAATGAACGCCGCGAATACCGTCTCCGTGAGCGCTTATGTTTCTATTGTGGTCAATCGGACCATTTCCTCATCAATTGTCCTAAATGTCCCAGGCGACCCAACAAGGTGTTGGCGGTAGTAGGGGATTATGATAACACAGACGCTGAGTCTGAAGTTTCGGAGACCAGTCTACATCTAGATGCGGTTTTCCCCCCAATACTGATGCCGACTTCCTCTAAAGATCAAGGGGAGAAATATTCACATTGTTCTCTTCCTATTCAGATTCAGTGGGAGGAACAGTGGATATCAAGTTCTGCCATGATAGACTCTGGAGCAGGTGGGAATTTCATGGATTCTTCTTTTGCAAAGGAACATGGTATAAAGACACAACTAAGAGCTTCACCAATCACTATGGAAACGGTGGATGGTTCCCCATTAGTTTCTGGACCAGTAGATCGGGAGACAGTGCCTCTGGAGTGTAAGATGGAACCAGACCATCAAGAAACACTTTCATTCATGTTAATATCTTCTCCTCATTTTCCTGTAATTTTAGGAATTCCCTGGTTACGGTCACAAAATCCAATCATCAATTGGGAAACCAAGGAGATAACCTTTCTCCCGAAGTGCAGTTCTACCATCAGTCCAACTGTAGCGGCTCCAGTTACCCAGAACTTGGAAGAGGTGATACAGGTACCTACTCTCCCTCTGATTTATCAGGAATTCTCAGACATTTGTGATAAAAGGAAGGCAGATCAACTTCCCCCACATAGACCGTATGACTGCCCCATAGAATTGCTTCCTGGAGCAGCGATTCATTTCGGCCATGTTTACCCGTTGGCGGCTCCGGAATTAAAATCTTTACGAGAATATATAGATGAGAATTTAGCCAAGGGGTTTATCCGACCATCTTCTTCACCAGCGGGAGCTCCAATATTCTTTGTAAAGAAGAAGGATGGTACTCTAAGACCCTGCATTGACTACCGGGAGTTAAATAAGGTAACCATTCGTAACAGGTACCCGTTGCCCCTAATTCCAGAATTGTTGGAAAGAGTTCGCCAGGCCAAAGTATTTACCAAATTAGATCTTCGTGGGGCATATAATTTACTCCGTATACGGCCCGGAGACGAATGGAAGACAGTTTTAGATGCCTGTATGGACATTTTGAATATTTGGTGATGCCATTCGGACTCTGTAACGCTCCTGCTGCTTTTCAACATTTAGCCAATGACATTTTCAGGGATTTATTGGACCAATATGTGGTAATTTACCTCGATGACTTCTTAATCTTTTCTGACTCCTTACAGGAACATCAGGAACATGTCAAAACCGTACTTAGACGTTTGAGAGATAATCATTTGTACATCAAACTCGAAAAGTGTGAGTTCCACTGTTCTGAAATTCAATTTTTAGGCTATGTTATCTCGCCTCAGGGATTGAATATGGAGTCCAGCAAGATCCAGGCAATCTTGGACTGGCCGGTACCAGGAAACATTAAGGAGGTACAACGATTCATTGGCTTTGCTAACTTTTATAGACGGTTTATCCGAAATTTTTCAGAAATTGTCCATCCCATCACTCTCCTCACCAAGAAGGGGAAGAAGTTTGAATGGTCTTCGCAAGCTCAGGAAGCCTTTGATCGCCTGAAGGGTTGTTTTAACACGGCTCCAATATTGATGCATCCGGATCCTGCACTGCCTTTTATCGTGGAGGTGGACGCGTCTGACTGTGCATTGGGAGCTATCCTCTCACAACGTACCGGAGACAAAGGTTTGCTGCACCCGTGTGCCTTCTTCTCTCGTAGGTTATCTTCTGCAGAACTGAACTATGATGTGGCAGATAAGGAACTTTTGGCAATTATTTCTGCCTTTAAGGAATGGAGACACCATTTGCAGGGGGCAACTCAGCAGGTAGTAGTACTCACGGATCATCGCAATTTGGAATTCCTTAAGTCTGCCAGGTGTCTTTCTCCTCGACAAGCTAGGTGGAGTTTGTTCTTGAACCAGTTTAATTTTATTAAAGAAAAGGGAGAAAAATCCAGCGTGGAGCAGAGATGATTAAAAATAAAAATTCTTTAATAAAGTATTTTTATTTTTAATCATCTCTGCTCCACGCTGGATTTTTCTCCCTTTTCTTTGCTTGCTATGGTTGCTCTGCCACATCCGTGCGAGGAGTGAGGATATAAATGTGCATCATGAACATTGGGGTAAGCTGACATCATCTGTGTTTTTTTTCTACTCATAGTTTAATTTTATTATTTCGTACCGCCCAGGTTCACGTAATGGGAAAGCTGACGCATTATCCCGAATCCATACCGTGGATTCCGTGCCTGGGACCCCGTCTAAGACCATCTTGTCGGAGGCCAATTTCGTTGGAGTGCTCCGGAACCGGGACTTGTGGCAGGAGATCAAGCTGGCCTATGACGGTGACGTATTTCTTGCAGCTCCACCTGACAACGTGAATCTTGTCCTTCGGAATGGTGTGTGGCTTAGAGATCGATGTATTTATGTCCCAGAGGCTGTAAGACTTCGAGTTCTCAAATTGGTCCACGACTCTAAATTGGCTGGTCATAGGGGGGTACAGAAGACGCAGGAATTGTTAGCTCGTTTTTTTTGGTGGCCTACCTGCTTGAAGGATGTGAATGACTATGTCCGCTCTTGTGAAGTTTGTGCCCGGTACAAGGTTCCTCGCGTTTCACCTACTGGTCTTCTTAAACCGCTACCTGTACCGTCTCGCCCTTGGGGGTCTATTTCGATGGACTTTATTGTGGAGTTACCCACCTCTGGTGGTAAAAATACTATTTTGGTGGTAGTAGATCGTTTAACGAAAGCTGCTCATTTCATTCCGTGTGCTGGTCTTCCCTCAGCTACAGAGACAGTAGATCTAGTTATCCAGAACATTTTCCGGCTGCATGGGGTACCAGATGAGATCATTTCTGACCGGGGAATACAATTTACCTCTAGATTTTGGAAAGGATTTTGTTCTGCGCTCCACATTAATGTTTGCTTGTCTTCTGCATACCATCCTCAGACCAACGGGCAGACCGAACGGACAAATCAAACCTTGGAGCAATATCTACGTTGTTACGTCAGTCATTTGCAGGACGATTGGCTGAAGCTACTTCCTTTAGCGGAATTTTCGTACAACAACTCCCAAAGCAGTTCCACGAAGGTAACGCTTTTTTTGCCAACCTGGGTTATCATCCAAGTATTTTGCCTAGGTCTCCGGTTACTATTTCGGTACCAGCGGTTGAAGACAGAGTGACGGCGTTGCAATGTAATTTTGAAGTTTTGAAGGACTCCCTGACCACAGCACAGGAGCGTTACAAGAAGTCGGCCGATAGATTCCGGAGACCAGCACCTATGTATAAGGTAGGAGACTCGGTTTGGTTGTCCACCAAGAATCTAAAATTGGGTGTTCCTTCGCAGAAACTGGGACAGAAATTCATCGGTCCATTCAAGATCACTGGGATTGTGAGCTCTGTTGCCTGTCGGTTGAAGCTACCACGGACTTTAAAGGTACACCCAGTATTTCATGTTTCCTTATTAAAACCAGTCTCTCCTAACACGTTTCAGGGACGTATCGTACCTCCCCCTCCACCAGTGTTGGTTGATGGCGAAGAACAATTCGTGGTACAGGATATTGTTAATTCGAGACTTCATAGAAACCGGCTTCAGTATCTAGTTAGATGGCAAGGTTACTCTCCTGAAAATGATTCTTGGGAACCAGTAAGTAACATCAATGCGCCCCTGAAGATTGCTCAGTTTCATCGGAGATACCCGGACAGGCCTGGTCCAGGACCGTCCGGAGGCCGTCTTTAGGGGGGAGTAATGTCAGTATTCCGGGTTTTCTAGGTAACTTTGTCAATGATTTTGCCCTTTGTTAAAATGGAGTTTGCTGTTTTGTGTGCCCTACTTCCTGTTCGTTTGTTTAAAACCCGGCTCAGGTGTTGGCTTCCTTGCTGGAGTATTCTGCTTCTGTTCCCCTGCAACCCAGCTGCTTTGTTCCTCACAGATCTTTTGTGTATTTACCGGGAAAGTGCATAACCAGGTTATCTTCAGGTGTTTCTCAGCCACAGCAGTTTCTACCCATGGCTCTGGACATTCTCTGCATATGTAAGTTGCACTTACTGTGTTATCACTAACCTGTTGACTTGGGAATTTAACCCTTGGTTCACTCCATCTGGTAAGAACTGTGTTTCTGAACTGTTGCTGTTTAACCCTTCGTTCACTCCCTCTGGTGAGAGCTGTTGGAACTGTTACTGGAATCTTACTGACATATGAACTTGTTGTTGGACTTCACTGAATTAAGCCACAACTGAGATTAACTTGTTCCTGGACCTCCCTGTGTTTTCTGTATACCTGGATCTGACTCTTCACACACCAGCAGTGTGTAAATCCAGCCACGTTACCTGTGCATCAGACTTACCTTATGGTCACATTTGTGTGAGGACTCCGTCGTAAGAACTTTACCGCCCTCGCTATAGAGGTTCAAGGACTTATATATCCGGATTCATATAACTGGACTTGTATATATATATGGACTTGTTTCATTGCATGTCACTACGGGTTGTTTGAATATTGTTTTTGGGTGTTTTGCTGTTTCACAAATACATTATTTGCATTCAAAGAAACCCGTCTCTGATTGTTCATTGCCCCACGCTATCAGAATCCTCGAGTTCCTACAATAGTATTACAATCATCACCTGCCCTGCTGATTGTTCCTGCCCTGATTGAGACTGATTGGATAGAGATCATCACCTGCCCTGCTGATTGTTCTCGCCCTGATTAAGACTGATTGGACCTGCTATATATATCGGGCCCTGTGCAGCTTCCTGTTGCTGAGTATATTGTGAGTGAAGCATTATCTGAGCTCCTGATCTGGAAGGTGTCCTGCTGGCGCCTTCCTGTCTCTTGTGGAAACCCTGCTGTTCCTACCTCGAACTTCTATCACTGAAACGGACTTGGTGATTGTGTGTGATCTCGGCCGGCCCGTGCTCGGGCGGGCTCCGGCATCTGCCGACATAGTGAACTACCACCGACATATACTGCACTTCCAGAAGTCTTTCCACGGTCCGGTCATCTGCACACTTCTGCTCCGGCCACTGACTTCCATCCCAGTATCGCCAGTAACGTGACAGAATACTCAGCCTCTCAAAAATGGAGGCCGCTGGAGCAGAAACTATGGAGACACGTGTCAGAAAACTGCAGGGTGCAATATCCAGTCTGCACACCGAACAGATGAATGGAAAATCACGAATGGACGCATTTATTGCACAAAGCGATCATAATGTCCAGAACCACCAACAAGCTATCCAAGATCTGCAGAGTGCGGTACAAGTGTTGACTGCTCAAATTACACAGCTAGAAGGACAAGCTTCCGTCTCAGCGTCTGCCACGCCCCCCAAGCTACCACCTTTTCGTTTTGGCGGTGATCGAGATAAATTTTGTGGATTTTTGAATCAATGTTACCTGTTCTTCGATACACATGCTAATCAGTTCCCGACTGATAGGTCAAAGGTGCTATGCATCATTATGCTGTTAACCCACAAAGCGATCGCTTGGGCTAATCCTCTGATTGAGACTCGGGACGCACGTTTAGACAATCTGAACGAGTTTATTCGAGCGATGCAGCAGATGTTTGATGACCCAAACCATGCAGCTACCGCTGAATCAACGTTGCTGGCATTACGACAAGGCAAACGCCCCGTCGCAGAGTATGCTGTGGAGTATAGGAGGTGGGCCGTCGACACTGAATGGAATAATGCAGCAAAAGTAACTTTCTTTAAAAGAGGACTTTCTAGTGCAGTAAAGGACGAACTTGCCCGTGGGGAGACCTCTTCGGATCTGGATGATTTCATCAAGCATTGCATCCGGGTTGACACCCGTCTGTCTGAACGACGACAAGAGAAGTGGACCTCCATGAATCGTTCAACTAACTCTTATAACTCCTTCCTGCCATCGGTCACTAAAGAAGTGCCTAGCCGGAATTTCCGAGATACAGAACTAGAGCCAATGCAAGTGGATGCGATCCAGAGACGAGCGAGTGCAAAACGAAGAGAACAGAGATTTAAAGAGAATCTATGTCTGTACTGCGGGGAAGCGGGACATTTTCTTATTAACTGTCCAAGTCGTCCAACAAACCGTTCAAGAAAAATGGTGACGGCTATAATGGATCCTGATTCTTCAGACAAGGAGTCTTTCATCTCAGAGACTGATTACGCTAAAGATGAGATCCAGTCCATATAATCCATAGTTCCACCTACAAGGAAGGAGAGCCGAGAATCCCATTATTTTGTAACTATCAAACTGAAGGTTAACTCCCAGTGGATCACCGCATCAACCATGATCGACTCTGGGGCCAGCGGGATGTTCATGGATTCTGCATTTGCTCAAAATCATGGCATAGATGTGCAGAAAAGACGTTCACCTATTGTGATGGAGACGGTAGATGGATCTCCACTGAATTCGGGGCCAGTGGATCATGAGACAGGACTTTTGGAGATCTATATTGAGCCGCAGCATCGTGAGATGTTGACATTCCTAATTATTTCTTCTCCACATTTTCCCATCATTTTAGGTTTACCCTGGTTGCAGAAGCACAATCCTATCATCGATTGGGAGATGAAAAAGATCAGTTTCCCCGAAAAGGAAGTTCAGACGGAGGTTCCAAGCGAATCCACATTGGAAGCAGTTCAGAATCCAGAATTGCCCCAGCTACCAGCGGTGTATGAAGATTTCTTGGATGTCTGTGACAAGAAGGAGCGGATACACTTCCCCCGCATCGACCATACGACTGCCCAATAGAACTACTCCCGGGGGCAGCTATACCATTTGGAACTATCTACCCTTTAGCGGGTCCTGAACTGAAGGCTCTCAAAGAATTTATTGATGGAAATCTAAGCAAAAAATTCATTTGTCCATCATCCTCGCCCACTGGAGCCCCTATATTCTTTGTTAAAAAGAAGCATGGAACATTACGGCCAGTAGTGGACTACAGGGAGCTTAATAAACTCACGGTAAAAAATCACTACCCTCTACCGTTGATCCCGGAACTACTAGAAAGAGTACAAAGTGCGAAGATCTTCACTAAGTTAGATTTACATGGGGCATACAATTTAGTACGTATAAAGCCTGGGGATGAATGGAAGACAGCTTTTTGTACCCGATACGGACACTTTGAAAGTCTAGTGATGCCCTTCGGACTCGCTAATGCTCCAGCTACCTTCCAGCACCTGGCAAATGATATTTTCCGAGACCTGTTGGATCAGTTCATGGTCGTTTATCTAGATGACATCCTGATCTTTTCAAACTCTATGGAGGAACATCAGACGCACGTAAGACAAGTGCTACAACGGTTAAGGGAGAATTCGTTATATATTAAATTAGAAAAATGTGAATTCCATCAAGAAGAGATTCAGTTCTTGGTATACGTCATTTCACCTCAAGGATTACGGATGGATGCTAAGAAAACGCAAGCTATCACCGAGTGGCCTATCCCTAAAAATGTGAAAGAAGTTCAGCGTTTTGTGGGGTTCGCCAACTTTTACAGACGTTTTATTAAGAATTTTTTTTTCAGAAATCGTGGTACCCATCACGCAACTAACAAAAAAAGGAGCAAAATTCATCTGGACACCCCAAGCGCAAGAAGCGTTCTCTCGTTTAAAAAGGAAATTCACAACGGCTCCCATATTACGCCATCCTGACCCTGCTTTTATCATCGAGGTGGATGCTTCAGACTGTGCGGTCAGCGCTATCCTTTCTCAGAGGACAGGGGAAAAGAAGTTGCTGCATCCATGTGCATTTTTCTCACAAGGTATGTCTGTAGCCGAAAAGAACTATGACGTGGGAAATAAAGAATTGCTCGCCATCTGTCATGGGTGCATCGCCACGAAGATCGTCGCGATTGCACATTCTGACTTCTCACAGCTGAGCTGCTGTTTCTTTGTGTTTGGTAATGAGAGAGTTAATTTTACCTAGCTCTTTGCTAAGACTAGGTCCAGCCTCGCCCGGCTGCTTTTGATTATGTTCTAATTAGTTTCCTTTATATTCCTGCCAGTCTGCTTGTTAGATGCCGGTGAAAGCATTCATGTAGTCTAGCAGACTGGATCGGTTCTGAGAATACTTAAGCTAAGAGCTCCTTAGTTGTTTTAACTCTTACAGCTTATAGTTTATCTCTGAGACCTTAGGTGTTCCTACTGTGTGTGAGTGTTGTATGTAAGACTTTATTTACTTTATTTCTTGTCTTTCTTGTATGTCTTTCTGTTCATTAACCGTTACCTGTTCATTCCCTTTGGTGGTAATCAGGGTCCTTCTTAGGACTAGATTACAGTTGGCAGGGATTGATAGGAGACAGGGTTTACGCTGGTGGCCTGGACCTCTGTACCTTCAACAGTACCTCCAGGTAGAGGGATTAGTTAGGACCCCAGTTTAGGGTCAGCATAGACCCCGGTCACCCTCTAGCCGGAGACAGCGTATAACGGATTCCGTATTGACCCACTGGACATTCTGTCAGGTAATTCTATGTTATCATATATCTATGCGCATGTTATATAGTATGTTGCCCTTTTGATATAGATTACTGACATCACATATATATATATATCTGCTATACAGCGTGACATTTTCACCGGCCATACTAAAGATTCTCCCCAGCTGTCATGGATCCAGTAGCCCAGCTGGCCCGGCAGTTGCAGGGGTTGTCCATGGAGTTTGCAGACATTAAGTCCAAGGTTTTGTCCCCCCGGAGCAAACCAGTTCTGAACCTAAGGTTGCTCTCCCGGACAGGTTCACTGGTGGGCGGGACAAATTTTTTACCTTCCGGGAGGCATGTAAATTGTACTTTCGGCTGCGGCCTCGGTCATCTGGGAGTGAAGAGCAGAGGGTGGGAATTGTTATCTCGCTCTTACAAGGGGACCCTCAATCTTGGGCGTTCTCTATTCCTCCAGGCTCCCCAGATCTCCAGTCAGTGGATCGATTTTTTACTGCCCTGGGTCTGGTATATGATGATCCGGATCGAGTTTCCCTTGCTGAAACAGAGTTACGTAAAATACGGCAGGGAGATCGTCCAGCGGAGGAATATTCTTCTGAGTTCCGTAGATGGGCCACAGATACTCAGTGGAATGACCCAGCTCTTAGGAGCCAGTTTTGTCAAGGGTTGTCTGACAAATTAAAAGATGTGTTGGCTCAGTATGATTCTCCTCCATCACTGGAGGCTGCTATGGCCCTCGCTATTCGCATTGATAGACGACTTCGGGGAAGATGCGAGGTAACTCCGCCTCCCGTGATGACTCCACCTACTACTAAAGTCCCTTATACTGAGGTTCCCCTGGTCTGTTCTGAGGAGCCCATGCAGTTGGGAGGGACATCATTTTGTAGGAGGGAATCGGCGGTGCACCGCAAGACTAGAAGGTGTTTCTTTTGCGGGAGAGAGGGACATTTTGTTGGGGGGTGTCCATCCCGGGCCTCTTTGAGCAAAGGAGTTAACCTGGGAGTGTGTATTTCGTCCCCAAATCCCTCTCAGTTTCTCGTGCCTGCGGAGGTGGTGATTGGTACTAGAACTGAGAGGATTTCTGTTTTTCTTGATAGTGGGTCCGGGGCTAATCTGGTGGACGCTCGGTTTGCCCAGGTGCATGGTATGCAACTGAGTGTATTGGCCAAACCAGTCCCTATAGTCTCTATTGATTCTAGACCTCTCGGTCAAGGTAGCTTGGTACAAGCTGTTCATAACATAGATCTTCGAGTAGGGGCAATACATAAAGAGCAATTGTCTTGTTATGTGTTGGAGGGTCTACCTACTCCTATTGTGTTGGGACTTCCTTGGTTGGCTAAACATAACCCAGTGATTGATTGGCAATCCAGAAAGATAAGCCAGTGTGGTGAATTTTGCAGGAATAACTGCATGAGCACGGTCATCGGTGCGGTTGTGCCTAGGACTTTGCCTCCTTTTCTGGAGGACTTTGGGGAGATGTTCTCAGAGGAGGGGTGTAAAGAGTTACCTCCTCATCGCGCATATGACTGCTCAATAAAGTTGCTTCCTGATGCCTTATCTCGTACTTTCCCAGGGGCCGGGAAGACGGATGATCCGGTTCCTATTCCTCAGGAGGGAGTTGTAGTGTCAGCTGTATGCTCTGAGCTTGAGGGGGAGGTATTGGGGGCTCAGGGGGACGCCCCTGTGGGACTTCCAGGGAGACTGATAGTTCCAGATCGCTTAAGACTGAAGGTTACGGGGAACCGTTACAAACGGATGGCTGATAGGAGGAGAGTTTCTGGTCTAGATCTGAAGGTGAACGATCTGGTTTGGTTGTCTACCAGGAATATAAAACTTAAAGTTTCCTCCTGGAGGTTGGGTCCCAGATTCATCGGGCCGTACAGGATCAGTTCCATAATTAATCCGGTGGCATTTCGTCTGGACCTCCCTCCTACGTTTAAAATTCATAATGTGTTTCACAAGTCATTACTTAAAAAGTATGTGGCACCAGTCATACCGTCACCTCTACCTCCTCCTTCAGTGGTAGTCAATGATAACGTGGAATTTCATGGGTCGAAAATCATTGACTCACGTCTCAGTCGCCGATCCCCTCAGTACTTAGTTCATTGGAGGGGGTATGGTCCTGAGGAGAGGACGTGGGTCCCTGCGTCTGATGCTAACGCAGATCGATTGGTTCGGACCTTTCACACAACTTACCCGGACAGACCTGGTCATGAGGGTCCGGAGGCCCCTCGTAGAAGGGGGGGTACTGTCATGGGTGCATCGCCACGAAGATCGTCGCGATTGCACATTCTGACTTCTCACAGCTGAGCTGCTGTTTCTTTGTGTTTGGTAATGAGAGAGTTAATTTTACCTAGCTCTTTGCTAAGACTAGGTCCAGCCTCGCCCGGCTGCTTTTGATTATGTTCTAATTAGTTTCCTTTATATTCCTGCCAGTCTGCTTGTTAGATGCCGGTGAAAGCATTCATGTAGTCTAGCAGACTGGATCGGTTCTGAGAATACTTAAGCTAAGAGCTCCTTAGTTGTTTTAACTCTTACAGCTTATAGTTTATCTCTGAGACCTTAGGTCTTCCTACTGTGTGTGAGTGTTGTATGTAAGACTTTATTTACTTTATTTCTTGTCTTTCTTGTATGTCTTTCTGTTCATTAACCGTTACCTGTTCATTCCCTTTGGTGGTAATCAGGGTCCTTCTTAGGACTAGATTACAGTTGGCAGGGATTGATAGGAGACAGGGTTTACGCTGGTGGCCTGGACCTCTGTACCTTCAACAGTACCTCCAGGTAGAGGGATTAGTTAGGACCCCAGTTTAGGGTCAGCATAGACCCCGGTCACCCTCTAGCCGGAGACAGCGTATAACGGATTCCGTATTGACCCACTGGACATTCTGTCAGGTAATTCTATGTTATCATATATCTATGCGCATGTTATATAGTATGTTGCCCTTTTGATATAGATTACTGACATCACATATATATATATCTGCTATACAGCGTGACACCATCATATCAGCATTCAAAGAGTGGAGACATCATCTCCAAGGGGCTGCACAGCAAATTTTGGTGTTGACCGATCATCGCAATCTAGAGTTTATCAGGTCTGCAAAATGCCTTTCTCCTCGGCAGACCCGTTAGAGTCTGTTTTTGCATCAGTTCAATTTTGTAATTTCATATCGACCAGGCTCCCGTAACAAGAAAGCAGACGCATTATCCTGAATGTTTTCAAGCGAGGCTAACCTTGTAACAACACCCAAACCCATTGTGGCAGATACTAAGATCTTGGGAGTAATACATGATGGAGATTTGCTGGAAGATTTGAAGGCAGCATACGAAACAGACTCGTTTCTATCACGTCCATCAGGGGACGTGCATCTGTTTTTTAAAAATCAGGTATGGACTGATGGTCGACGACTATATGTACCAGAAGCAGCTCGGTTAAGAGTCCTACAACTAGTACACGATTCTAAAATTGCAGGACACAAAGGGACACAGAAAACGCAGGAGTTTTTGTCACGTTTCTTTTGGTGGCCGAACTTTCAAGAAGACGTGAAGAAGTATGTTAATTCCTGTGACATCTGTGCCAGATATAAGACTCCACGTGCATCCCCTATGGGACTATTGCAGCCTCTCGCCATCCCAACACGACCATGGGGATCAATTTCAATGGACTTTATAGTAGATCTACCAGATTCCAAGGGAAAGACATCCATTCTGGTAGTAGTGGATCGACTTACGAAAGCAGCGCATTTCATCCCGTGTTGAGGTCTGCCTTCAGCAAAAGATACAGCTGATCTGATAATTTGTAATGTTTTTCGCCTCCACGGAGTGCCGGATGAAGTCGTCTCAGATCGAGGTGTGCAATTTACATCTAAATTTTGGTGCAGTTTATGCTCAGCGCTAGACATCAAAGTACGATTGTCAACCGCTTACCATCCGCAATCTAACGGCCAGACAGAACGTACAAATCAGACGCTGGAGCAGTATCTTCGTTGTTATATTTGTCATCTGCAAGACGATTGGGTAGATCTGCTGCCACTTGCGAAATTTTCATATAACAATTCACAGAATGCCTCTACGAAACAGACGCCATTTTTTGCAAATCTTGGATATCACCCAAACATCCTTCCCAAAAATCCTGTGGCACCATTAATACCAGCAGTCGCAGAAAGAATCTCTCTGCTACAGCAAAATCTGAATGTTCTGAAAGACACTCTAAAGGAAGCTCAGGAGAAATATAAGAAAGCGGCCGACAGGTATCGGAGATCCACTCCCACGTTTAGGATTGGAGATCGAGTGTGGTTATTCATTAAGAATTTGAAATTGAAGATTCCCTCTCCTAAATTAGGACAAAAGTTTGTGGGACCATACAAAATCAGTAAGATTGTGAGTCCATTGGCCGTACGTCTACAGCTACCAACATCAATGAAGATTCATCCTGTTTTTCATGTGTCTTTGTTGAAAGCCGCCACAGCCAATCCATTTCCAGAACGATCCCCTCCGCCTCCCAATGCAATTGAAGTGGACGGACGGGAGCAGTTTGTGGTGGAAAAGATCTTGGATTCCCGAATACACAGAAATTGTTTACAATATTTAATCAAATGGCAGGGCTACGACACGGAGGAAAACTCATGGGAACCAGTAAGCAACGTCAATGCTCCTCTTTCGATTAGACAATTTCATCAGCGGTATCCTGCAAAGCCTGGGCAAGTTGCGTCCAGAGGCCACGGTCAAGAGGGGAGTATTGTTAGGATTTGAACCTGTGAACCATGGCTTGCCAGTCTGTTCCTTTGCTGTGGAGCTATTCGGAACTTGAATAACTTCAGCCTGAAACCATATGAACTTCGTCTGGGATACAGATCATCACTTGCCCTGCTGATTGTTCCCGCCCTGATTGAGACTGATTGGATAGAGATCATCACCTGCCCTGCTGATTGTTCTCGCCCTGATTAAGACTGATTGGACCTGCTATATATACCTGGCCCAGTGCAGCTTCCTGTTGCTGAGTATATTGTGGTGCTCAGTCTAACTGAGTGAAGCAAACTGGAGTGATCCAGGGGCTTTGCTGGCAGTGTGCTGCTGAATTTCTACTGCGGTATCCGTATCGGCAGTCTGGACTGAGGATGTTCATAAAGAATACGATCCGTGTGGTGGTGGAAGGTGGTGAGAAAAACAACCTGGTGTACGTCGTTCGTGACCTGTTGGAGGGAAAGGCTGGAGCCCATCGTCAGGATATCTACAGCGTCAATGAATTCCGGAGTCAAGGTACATATGATGTAACCTTTGTGAATGAGGGATGCTGTTTGACCGTCTTTGAATGGCTCAGAAGTAATGAAGGTGATCCATGCCTGGAGGGAGTGCGGGTGGAGCCCCTGTTTGGGCTCATGGAAAAAGTGGTGACTGTGACTGTGTACAACCCCTATACAGAAGTAGCACTACTGGAGCAGTTCCTGGAGCGGTACTGTGAATACGTGAAGGGAGGGGAGAAGCAGAAAAATGTCTTGGGCATTTTCAACTGCAAGTATGTGTTTCGGGTGAAATTGAAGAAGGACCCAGGTTGTTTGGGAGGTTTCACCCACCCACCAGCGAACTTTTCAGTGGCGGGTCATAGGGGCTTCCTGTCATACCCAGGGCAGCCACTATACTGCAGGAGGTGCTTTCAGTTCGGGCACCTGCTAAACATGTGTAGCAAGGAGTTGGTTTGCCGTAATTGCAAGCAAGAGGGTCATGTGGCGGCTAGGTGTCCGATGCCTCGTGAATGTGACAGGTGTGGCAGATTCAGAGCACCTGTATAGAGACTGCCCATTTGGTGTGCCGAGGAGGTCAACTAGAGAGGAGGAGGAAAGAAAGAGACGTGAGGAGGAGCGGAGGCGGGAGGAAGAAGGAAGAGAGAGGAGGAGGTTAAGAGGCGGGAGGAGGAGAAGAAGCGGAGGGAAAGCGAAGTCGCCGCGCTGCAAAGCGTTGTGAGGGCGCCACCCACTCCTGCTGAGAGACGGAGGGAGAAGCGGCAGGAGGACAAGGAGGCTGAGAGAAGGAGGGAGAAGCAACAGGAGGAAAAGGAGGACAAGGAATTTTGGAAGGCCATAAGGCGAGAGGAGCGTTCATGGCCTAAAAAAGAAGTAAAAAAAGAAGTCCCAGTCGCTGAATCATGGTCAGAATGCCTGATGGATTTCGATATATCTGTGGCAGAGGAGGAGGCTGAGGTTTTGGTTCATGAGTCTGATCCGAGAAATATTGGTGCCTTCTCCTCGGAAGAGGACTCAGGAGGGTTAAAGTGTCACAGGGAGGGTGGTGGGGAAAACAGAGACATTGAGGTGGTGGAAGAAGGAATGGCCCAGAGGAAGACTGGGCAGAAAAAGGCACGGGTGGAGGAGTATATGGAGGCCAGCGGCTCAGAAAGCTGCTCGGCACAAATGGTGGAGGAGGACACTGGCGGTACTGGTTAAGTACGTTTTACTTTTCAGTAGCCAGGTAGTTTTTTGTGTACATAGCTTTGTCTTAAGCAATGGCTATCTGTTTTTTTTGTGTGTTTTAGTAATGTGTGTCATTATATCGTAGGTGTTTTTGTATTCTTTTCCTTTTTTGGTTCTTTGACAGTGTTTTTTTTAGCTTTTTGTTTTGTGTTTAGTATGGGTGTTAGAATTATATCTCAAAATGTGAGGTTTAACCCTCTCTGACATTAGACGTACTATCCCGTCCATAAAACCCGTGCCATTCTGCCCATGGACGGGATAGTACGTCATAGGCGATCAGCTGCGCTCCTGAGGGGAGCGCAGCTAATCGCCGCCGGGTGTCAGCTGATTATCACAGCTGACACCCGTGACTGTGTGTCAGGAGCGGTCACGGACCGCTCCCGGCACATTAACCCTAGCACACCGCGATCAACATGATCGCGGTGTACGGGGGCACAGGGGAGGATCGCGCAGGGTGGGGGCTCCCTGCGCGCCCCCTGAGACCCTCAGACCAGCGCGATGTGATCGCGCTGTTCTGAGGGCTTCCTCCCTCCCAGGACCCGATCCAAGATGGCGCCGGGGTCCTGGAGGGAGGCGGCTTCCTCAGTGCCTGCTGAGAGCAGGCACTGAGAAGCCTGCATCTATGCCTGAGCGATCGCTGGTGTGACAGAGTGCTGTGCACACTGTCACACCAGCGATTTGATAAAATACAGTGATGTCCCACCCTGGGACAAAGTAAAAAAGTTAAAAAATAAAAATAAACATGTTATAAAAAAAAATCCAAAATAAATAAAAAAAAAAAAAATATTCCCCAATAAATTCATTTCTTCCTGTAAATAAAAAAACAAACAATAAAAGTACACATATTTGGTATCGCCGCGTCCGTAACGACCCCCCCTATAAAACTGTCCCACTAGTTAACCCCTTTAGTGAACCCCTTAAAAAAAAAAAAAAAAAACGAAAGCAAAAAATCAATGCTTTATCATCATACCGCCGAACAAAAAGTGGAATAACGCGCGATCAAAAAGACCGATATAAATAAACATGGTACCGCTGAAAACGTCATCTTGTCCCGCAAAAAACGAGCTGCCATACAGCATCATCAGCGAAAAAATAAAAAAGTTATAGCTCGCAGAATAAAGCGATGCAAAAATAATATTTTTTATATAAAATTGTTTTTATTCTATAAAAGCGCCAAAACATAAAAAATGATATAAATGAGGTATCGCCATAATCGTACTGACCCGAAGAATAAAACTGCTTTATCAATTTTACCACACGCGGAACAATAAAAACGCCTCCCCCAAAAGAAATTCATGAATTGCTGATTTTTGTTCATTCTAACCTCCCAAAAATCGAAATAAAAAGCGATCAAAAAATGTCACCTGCTCAAAAATGGTACAAATAAAAACGTCAACTCGTACCGCAAAAAATAAGACCTCACATGACTCTGTGGGCCAAAATATGCAAAAATTATAGCTCTCAAATGTGGCGATGCAAAAAACTATTTTTGCAATAAAAAGCGTCTTTTAGCGTGACAGCTGCCAATCATAAAAACCCGCTTAAATAGTAAATCAAACCCCCTTTATCACCCCCTTAGTTAGGGAAAAATAATAAAATTAAAAAAATGTATTTATTTCCATTTTCCCATTAGGGTTAGGGTTGGCGCTAAAGTTAGGGTTAGGGTTGGCGCTAAAGTTAGGGATTAGGGTTGGATTAGGTGTTTAGGGTTAGGTTTGTGGTTAGGGTTGGGACTAGGGTTAGGGGTGTGTTGGGGTTAGGGTTGGAGTTAGAATTGGGGGGTTTCCGCTGTTTAGGCACATCAGGGGCTCTCCAAATGTGACATGGCGTCTGATCTCAATTCCAGCCAATTCTGCGTTGAAAAAGTCAAACGGTGCTCCTTCACTTCTCAGCTCTGCCATGCGTCCAAACAGTAGTTTATCCCCACATATGGGGTATCAGCGTACTCTGGACCCCAAGAGTTATTGTGCAATTTGTCCTATTTCTTCTGCTACCCTTGGGAAAATAAAAAACTGGGGGCGAAAATATCATTTTTGTACAAAAAAAATTTTTTTTACCTGTCCCAATAAACTTCTGACCTTGGGCCATGTACAATATCAATAAGTTCTGTGCCAAAATGCACTGGGGCACTTTTGCAATAGGCTTCAATGCGTGACAGCATCCACAGTCAATAAAACGTTACCTTCGTGAGTGACCCTCTATTTTCCCCATATTGGGGTACTAAAAATTGAAAAATTTTGGGTATTTCCTTTACCCTTGTTTAGGGGCGCATTAGCGTGTTAATTGGAAGGGTTAAAGTGTCCAAATTGTGGGTTTTTGGGGTACTATTTGTAATGGGGTCATTTGGGTGGGGGGTTTCCTGTTTAGGCACATCGGGCTTTACTCCATAATTGCTGAAATGACCGCGCCCCAGACCATTCCATTCAAAGTCCTTGCAATACCTAAAAAGTCCACTTAAACTTCCTTCCGATGCCCCCCTGACGGCCAAAGGGGGGGCAGTTTGGACGACCCAATTAAAAAGTAAGTTTTTCTCCCTCTCCACATATTGGGTATCAGCGTACTCAGGACAAATTGGGCAACAACTTTTGGGGTCCAATTTCTCCTGTTACCCTTGTAAAATAAAATATTGGGGCGAAAAAATCATTTTTGCAAAAAAAAAAAAGATTTTTTATTTTTACGGCTGTGCGTTATAAACTTCTGTGAAGCACTTCGGGGTTAAAAGTGCTCACCACACATCTAGATAAGTTCCTTGTGGGGTCTGTTTGCCAAAATTGGGTCACTTGTGGGGGGTTTCCACTGTTTAGATGCATCAGGGGCTCTCCAAATGTGACATGACGTCCCCAGACCATTCCATCAAAGTCTGCAATCCAAAACGTCACTACTTCCCTTACGAGCCCCAACGTGTGCCCATACAGTAGTTTTCGCCCACATATTGGGTATCAGTGTACTCAGGACAAATTGGACAACAACTTTTGCGTTCCAATTTCTTCTGTTACCCTTGTGAAAATAAAATATTGGGGGCGAAAAAATCACTTTTGTAAAAAAAAAAAAAAAGATTTTTCATTTTACGGCTGTACGTATAAACTTTAGTGAAACACCTGGGGGTTCAAAGTTCTCACCACACATCTAGATAAGTTCCTTGAGGGGTCTAGTTTCCAAAATGGTGTCATTTATGGGGGTTTCCACTGTTTAGGCAGATCAGGAGCTCTCCAAACACGACATGGCGTCCAGCCAATTCTGCGTTGAAAAAGTCAGACGGCGCTCCTTCCCTTCCAAACTCTGCCATGCACCCAAACAGTGGTTTACCCCACATATGGGGTATCAGCGCACTCAGGACAAATTGCACAATAACTTTTGGAGTCTTGTTACCCTTGGAAAAATAAAAATTGGGGTGAAAAGATCATTTTTGTGGAAAAAATATGATTTTTAAATTTTACGGCTCTACGTTATAAACTTGTGTGAAGCACTTGGGGGTTCAAATTGCTCATCAAAATCTAGATAAGTTCTTAGGGGGTCTAGTTTCCCAAATGGGGTCATTTGTGGGGGGTTTCCACTGTTTAGGCACATCAGGGGCTCTCCAAATGCAACATGGCATCCAAACTCAATTCCAGCCAATTTTGGTTAGGAAAAAGTCAAATGGTGCTCCTTCCATTCCGAGCTCTGCCGTGCGCCTAAACAGTGGTTCCCCCCCACATATGGGGTATCAGCGTACTCAGGACAAATATACAACAACTTATGTGGTCCAATTTCTCCTGTTACCCTTGGGAAAATAAAAAATTAGTGACTAAAAGATAATTTTTGTGGGAAAAAAATAGGATTTTTTATTTTCATGCCCGGGCATTATAAACTTGTGTGAAGCACTTGGGGGTTCAAAGTGCTCACCAAAGATCTAGATAAGTTCCTTAGGGGGTCTAGTTTCCAAAATGGGGTCACTTGTGGGGGGTTTCCACTGTTTAGGCTCATCTGGGGCACTGCAAACGGAACATGACCCCCATTAACGTCTGCATTCCAAAACGTTACTACTTCCTTTCCAAGCCCTGCCGTGCGCCCAAACAGTTTCCCCCCCCCACATATGGGGTATCAGCGTACTCAGGACAAATTGGACAACAACTTTTGGGGTCCAATTTCCTTGGGAAAATTCAAAAATTTGGGACTAAAAAATCATTTTTGTGGAAAATTGATTTTTTTTTTTCACACCCAGCTTTATAAACTTTTGTGAAACACTTGAGGGTTCAAAGTGCTCACAACAGATCTAGATAAGTACCTTAGGGGGTCTAGTTTCCAAAATGGTGTCACTTGTGGGGGGTTTCCACTGTTTAGGCGCATCAGGGGCTCTCCAAACGCGACATGGCTCCAATCTAAATTCCAGCCAATTTTAGTTTGAAAAAGTCAAACGTCGCTCCTTCCCTTACGAGCTCTGCCGTGTGCCCAAACAGTGGTTTTCCCCCACATATGGGGTATTGGCGTACTCAGGAGAAATTGCATAACAACCTTATCTGTCCATTTTCTCCTTTTACCCTTGTGAAAATAAAGAAAAAGTTTGTAAAAGATCATTTTTGTGGCTAAAAAGTAAAATATTCATTTTTTCCTTCCACGTTGCTTTAGTTACTGTGAAGCACCTGAAGGGTTAATAAACTTCTTGAATGTGGTTTTGAGTACCTTGAGGGGTGCAGTTTTTAGAATGGTGTCACTTTTGGGTATTTTCTGCCATATAGACCCCTCAAAGTGACTTCAAATGTGAGGTGGTCCCTAAAAAAAATGGCTTTGTAAATTTTGTTGTAAAAATGAGAAATCGCTGGTCAACTTTTAACCCTTATAACTTCCTAACAAAAAAAAATTTTGGTTCCAAAATTGTGCTGATGTAAAGTAGACATGTGGGAAATGTTATTTCTTAACTATTTTGTGTATATATTTCTCTGTTTTAAGGGAATAAAAATTCAAAGTTTGAAAATTGCAAAATTTTAAAAATTTTCACCATATTTGAGTTTTTTTCAAAAATAAACGCAAGTTATATCGAAGAAATTTTACCACTAACATGAAGTACAATATGTCACGAGAAAACAATCTCAGAATCGCGAAGATCCGTTGAAGCGTTCCAGAGTTATAACCTCATAAAGAGACAGTGGTCAGAATTGTAAAAATTGGCCCGGTCATTAATGTGCAAACCACCCTTGGGGGTGAAGGGGTTAAGCAATGGCTATCTGTTTTTTTGTGTGTTTTATGTAATGTGTGTCAAGTTATATCTGTAGGTTGTTTTTGTATTTTTTTTTCCTTTTTTGGCTTCTTTGGACAAGTGTTTTTTTTTAAGCTTTTTGTTTTGTGTTTAGTATGGGTGTTAGAATTATATCTCAAAATGTGAGGGTTTTTAAAAATAAGTTGCGGCGTGCGGCCATTTTTGAGTTTTTTGCAGCGCAAAATGCGGAAATTTTTTGTTTACAGGAGTGTGGGATTGTGGATGGTGTGAAGGAGAGTGAATGGCCTCATGGTGCGTCTGTGTGGTCAGGGAGTGCATGTAATAGAAATGACGGTGTTGGTTTTTTGGTGAAGGGGCGTAATGTGAGTTTGTGTGACTATATGGTGATTGAGGTTGGGAGATGCGTGTTAGCAAATTTTGAGTTTAGAAATATTCGTTTTAGTGTTATTAATGTGTATGCTCCTGTGGAAAAACAGGAGCGTAAAGTTTTATTTGAAAAAATTAAGTTTTTTATTCCATGTAGAGTGCCTGTTGTGATTGTGGGTGATATGAATGTTGATGTGGGAAAGGTGAATATGGATGTGTCAAGGAAAGAGTTAATGGACATGGTGAGTGATTTTGGTTTGAGGGATATGCAGAGGGAGTGTAAAGTAACTCCATTGTTAAATACATTTTTTTCTGAGAGTGGGAGGGTGGCGTCTAGACTGGACTATTGTTTTGTTTCAAAAAACCTGATTGCTGTTAGTTATGCACAGGAGAGTGTGCCGTTTTCAGATCATGTGTGTATGAAGTGTGAAGTGGATGTGCATACTGAGGAGGTAACTGGGAAAGGTATATGGAAGCTGAATGTGAGTTTACTGGAGGGGGTGGAGGTGAGAGAGGAGTATGAGAGACATTATAAGGAGTGGTGTGAGAGCAGTAGTGAATTCAGTAATGTGTGTGTGAATGGTGGGATTGGGTTAAATGGAAAACCAAGGTTTTTTTAAAAAAACTTGGATACAAGTGTGCAGCTGCTAAGAGAGAAAGGTTTGCTGGGTTGAATGCAAGATTGAGTATGTTCTATAAGCTAAGAGAGGGGGGATGGATGTGAGTGAAAATTTGTTGAGAGTGAAAAAAGAAGTGAACGAGTTTTTGAGAGACAGAGGGAGGAGTATTGTGTATAGGGCTAAAATAGAGAACTTGGAAAAGAATGAGAAGTGTTTTTTTTCAAGAAAGTTTTTGGAAAAAGACAGAGCATGAGTGTTTTGAATGGAGTGGATGGAAATGAAGTGAGTGGTGCGGACTTATGTGAGGAAGTGGCAAAGTTTTATGATGATTTGTATGCAGTGAAATGGAGGGATGAAGGTTTGGAGAGTGATGTGCTGAGTGTTTTGGAAAATAGATTGAATGGGACAGAAAGGGAGAGTTTGATGGGGGAGGTGACGAGTGAAGAAATATGGAAGGTGGTGTGTAGCATGGCGCTGAATAAAACGCCGGGGGATGATGGTCTCCCGGTGGAATTTTATCGTGTGATGTGGGATGTGATTGGGAAGGATTTTGTGGATGTATGTAAGTATATGTGGGCGAATGCAGAGGTGGCGAATGGTATGCGTGCAGGAGTGGTTGTGCTGTTGCCAAAAAAAGGTGATTTGAAAAATCTAAAAAACTGGAGGCCGATCACGTTTCTTTTATTGTGATTATAAGATCTATGCGAAGCTTTTGGCAAATAGGATGCGTGATGTGGTTGGGAGTGTGGTGGGTGAGGAGCAGTGTTGTGCGGTGCCTGGAAGGCGGTTACATGAGGGTGTGTGTATGCTGAGAGATTGTTTGTGGGACTGTTTGAACCGTAAGAAGGGGGTGTATGTGTTGAGTTTGGATTTTGAGAAGGAGTATGATAGGTTGGCGCATGGTTTTCTGTTTAGAGTGTTGGTGAAGATGGGTTTTCCGGCTGAGTTTGTTGAGAGAGTGAGAAGTTTGTATAAAAATATTTATAGTTGTGTTTTGTTGAATGGGAATGTAGGGAGGAGAGTGAATGTGTTCTCCGGTGTACGGCAGGGGTGCCCATTGTCCCCTGTCGTGTTCATTTGCGCGATTGAGCCGTTGTTGTGTATGTTGAGGAAAGATAAGGTGATTCGGGGTGTGCAAGTGCCGGGGGCGGGGGGGAGGGAGTGGAAGGTGAATGGCTACATGGATGATGTGTGTGTATTGTGTGATTCAGAGTGTTCGGTGCGTCGTGTGAAGTTGTTGGTATCCGTTTTTTGTGGAGTGTCTGCGTTTAAAGTGAATTGGGAGAAGACTGAATGTAAGATTTTTGGTGGGAGGACTCTGAGCAATGATATTGGGGTGAATGTGGTGAGTGGACCGATAAAGGTGCTGGGTGTGAAATTTTCAGAGAAGATGGATGGAGAGGAAAGTTGGGTGGATGTGAGAGAGAGAGTGGAGCGCAAGTTAAATTTTTGGAAGATGAGAGATCTGACGTTTTTTGGTAAAATTTTAGTTATTAAGAGTGTGGTGTTACCAATTTTTTTGCATGTTGCGGTGGTTTTTCCACCAGGTTATATGTGTGTTAGAAGATTAAATAGGGTTTTGTTTGTATTTTTTTGGCGTTCAAGTATGGAGCGTGCAAGGAGAGAGGTTGTGATGAAGAGAATGGATAAGGGGGGGCTGGGATTCCCCAATTTGAATGTATTTTTTGGCGTGAATATTATGGTGTTTGTATTGGGTGTGATTAGGATGGATGGGAAGTGTGCATGTATGTGCAGGTATTTGTTTGGAAGTTTTCTGTTCCGTTTGAAGTGGCGGGAAAGGGATCTAAGGTGCCCAGTGGCTTTTGAGGTGCCTGTGTGGTATGTGTGGGTTTACAAATTTTTGGTGAAGTATGAACTGTGTGATGTGGATGTGAGGTTGTTAGAGAAGAAGAAAGCGGTATATAGGATGATTGAGTGTAGAGAGATGGAATGTGGTATCAATATGGTGAGAGGAAGTGATGTGCAAAAGGTATGGAAGAAGGTACGTATGGATGGTATGACAAATAGACAGAGCGAGATTGTGTGGCAGTCATTGCATGAGGTGTTACCGGTGAGAGAGTTCCAGAGAAACCGGGGTTTAGTGAGGAGTGAGATGTGTCCGAGGAGGGGATATGGTGGGAGAGAGAGTGTGGTGCATTTGTTTTGGAATTGTCAGTATGCTAGAAATGTGATTTCAGGTTTGGGCCTGTTGTGTAAGGAGTTGTGTGATGTGATTTTTTTGACGTTTGAGTTATTTATGTTTGGGTTGGGTATGTGTGGAGAAAAGGAGAGAGTGTTGTGGTTGATGCTTGCATGTATAAAAGAGGTGTTGTGGGATGTGAGGAACGTGTATGTGTTTAAGAGGAAGGAGATTGAGGTTAAAAATTGTTTAAAATTTTTTTTGGGAAAATTGTATTTTTGTTTTGTGTGTGATAAGAGAAAGAGGGGGGAGGAGGACGCAGATGGAATTTGGAAAGTTAAAAAGTGGAAACACCTTGTTAATGTGAGCCGCACGTACCAGGGCTTTGGGGTACTCGGCACCGAGCCCGTTGATGTCTATGGGGATGTCACGGGTAGCCAGCTCGGTCCGTGCCCTGGGCGCTCACTGTAATGTGGGATATTTACAGGGGATGATGGAGTGTTCGTATAGTTTTGTCGTGACGCCACCTGTAGTATCTGGTCAGGGTGACCAGCGCTGCTGTGCAGATCCTCTGGGAGGGATGGTATTGTGCAGCTCGGTGTAAAGTCTCCTACAGGCGAGACTGTGTCCTCCCAGGGCAAGTAATGAAAGGGTAAAGTAATGGTGCAGGAGTGATGTAGCAGAGTGGAGTATGCGACGGAGTAATGAGGCAGAAGACAGTTCTTATGCAGTTCCACGGGTTTACTCACAGTCTGTTGTACATACAGACTGTGTCCTTCCAGGACACTGTGTCCTTCCAGTGAGTGGTCCAGTAACTCTCAGATAGGTTGGTCACACTCCCAAAGACTCCCTTTTATGTTCCTTTCCGGCGTTTTGTGCAATACTCCTTACTTCTACCTGCACCTCCCTACCACAGAGCCCTCAGCAAAGCAGTATTAGGTCCTTTCAGTTTTGCAGGTGCGACCCGATGTCCCGGGTGATCATCTCCCAGTGAGCTACGGAGACCGAGACACCGTCGGAAACCTGGACGTACTTGACCACTGAGCTGCTTCCGGACGAGATTATGGTAGCTAGTGGCTCTTAAAGAGTCCCACCAGATGCGGTGTTTGCTAATGGCGCTGAACTGACCCACTAGCCTGGGAACCGTCTCCCCGATGTGTTGCCTGGTCCTTCCTCCGCTGAGGATGGGGGACAGCGTCAGTGCTGTACCTACCCCGGACCCTTTCGTCCTTCTCAGCAAGGCTCCCTGGGGTAAACCCAGGAGAGCTGCAGGACAGCCCAGTACCCATGCTGGCTTCCTGACTCCAACTGAACTCTAATCTAACACGCTGCTGCCTCCTGCTGCAGCTAGCTCCACCCACCCACTCTACACCCTTTACTAACCAGCCTGAAGCTCAGCACTGGCATGATGTGTGTGGATGCGGTGATGGAGTCAATGGGGTGCTTCCTCCTTACCTGAGAGTCAGGTGTCACACCTCTGGGTGCGATGCAACATCTCTGTGGCGACTGGACCCTCAGGGCGCCACAAATGTGTCTTAGTTTTGTGTTTTTTTGTGCTTGTAAATAAAGTTGGTTTTCCAATGATGATGGGAACAGCTGCTGCATTATGTAAGTGTATATGCTGTTTGGGAGTCGAGTTCCTTATAGTTTTGGTTATCTGACTGTGGAACTTCCCATCTGAGGGAGAAAAAAAAAAAAAAAATTATCTGTGCTCCTGATCTGGAAGGTGTTCTGCTGACATCTTTCTGTCTCTTGTGGAAACCCTGCTGTTCCTACCTCGAACTTCTATCACCTAAACGGACTTGGTGCTTGTGTGTGATCTCGGCCGGCCCGTGCTTGGGCGGGCTCCGACATCTGCCAACATAGTGAACTACCACAGCCATATACTGCACTTCCAGAAGTCTTTCCACGGTCCGGTCATCTGCACACTTCTGCTCCGGCCACTGACCTCCAGTCCAGTATCGCCAGTAACGTGACACCCCCGAGAACACCCCGGAGCCCCAGCCGTGACCCCCGCAAAAGTACAGGGTCTCACGGCTGGGGGGCCAGATGATCCAGCCCCTCCCTCACCGCCCGTGTTCCCACTTACACCAACACTCACTCCCTCCGCATTCACTCCCACATCCCTGTCACTCATGTCACTCACCTCACTCATAACATTCACCTCAGCCAATTCTTCAAAAATATCGGTGTTATTTTTTTTGCAGATTCGTTTTTTACCTGCTGGGGGCCCTGGCTATCGGTACTCTGCCCCGCATTGTTTTTGCCCAGGAGTGCTGCCGCCCCTTTAAGAGACGCAGAACAGAGCCCACTCAGTAAGCTCTGCCTGGGCTCAGAAGCAGCAACACTTCCTGGGCCATGGCGGGTAGAGCGAAGGCCCGAAAGGCCACGCCCTCCGCCAGCCACAGTCATAGTGGGTGGAGCAGTAGCCCGCAAGGCTACGCCCCCGCCAGACGCAACAGTAGCGGGTGGGACAGCGGCCGAGGAGGATACGCCCCCCTCGCAGGCCACCACCGCCTTCTTGTACCCACCACTCGCTTTTGGCAAGGTTGGCCACTCCCCCTCGGCGTCCAGCGGCTGTGGGGCCCCCGGCGCGGACCCCTTATTGGATCTACGTGCAGAGGACCCCAACCCTGCCGCGGACACCGCCAGGGCAGCGACCAACAACTTGCATTTTTTTACTTGCTGCCTTACGGCAGACTCCGCCCCCTTTCTAGGTCTCTGGACCCCCAAAAGTGATCCAGTCTTAGCGGATCCACGTGTGGGGGCCCAGAGACCCCAGCTCTCACTGCCGGAGATGCGGCCCCGGCTGTACAGACTCCAGGTGCCGGGTTCTGTAAGGTTCTATGTATATATTCCTGAAACTCAGTTTGTTCGTCAGCCATTTTACTTTCTGTCTTGCTGCAGCTATCTTGCCCTCAGTCAAAATGGAGTTTCCAGCTTGCATGTTCCCGCCCTGATTCTCTCCTTTGCTTCTTAAGCAGCCACAGCTGAGCAATCAGTGCTTCAGAATCTAGCCTGCAGTGAACCTGTGACTTGACTCCTGTAAGCCTTGGACCTTGTACTCCAGCTATTCCTACTGAGGAACTCTGAAGCACTTGTGGACTCTGAACCCTGCTCTTTGAAAGACCCACGTTTGCTTGGACTTACGGTAACAGAGAAGAAGATCCTGAATCTGTATTGGAGAGTGATTGCTGAGCTTGGATTACTCTGGCCTGCTGTGTCTCCTGTTTCTGTGTCTGCAAACTGTGTGACTATTTCTGCCAACTTGTATGAAGTAATACAGGACTTTTCTATATCAAACCTGTGACTCCTGTGTTTTCATCGCACCCAAGCACAAGACGCTATATGAACTGTACTACATACATTACAAGATTCTGAAGCCAAAACGTTAGTGTCTGCTGGGTCTGGAAGGCTGTGTCTGCTGTAACTGTGGATATCAGACGTCCGGTTGTACTTTCTGTGATGACAGTGGTTGTGACTTCTCACAACCATTCCAGGTGAGCAATTCCCTTAAGTTTTTTCTTTTTGCAGTGTTACCACAGGTAAACACTATTGTTTTTTTTTTTCCTTTCTTTTCTCTTTTTTGTCTGCTGTAACTCTGGATATCAGATGTCTGGTTGAAACTTTCTGTGATGATAGTGGTTGTGACTTCTCACAACCATTCCAGGTGAGCAGTTCCCTTAATTTTTTTTTTCTCTCTGCAGTGTTGCCACAGGTGAACACTATTGTTTTTTTTCTCTCCTCTTCTTCCAGTAATCCTGTCTTAAAAGATCTGGAAAATGGAGGCCCGCATAAAGGAACTTTGCGGAGTGACTGATAATATCCTTGCAGATTTGCAGAATATAAAGACCCGTTTTACAAATCTACAGGACCTCAATAATCACAATTTGCAAGTGGTTGGACAGACTACCCAGGATTTGCGAGTCAGGATTGAGGTTCTAGAGGGGCTAGTCCAGGCTCCTGCCGTAGCCCCGAGTGCTGGGATTCCCAAGTTTTCCCCTTTTCGTTTTGGCGGTGAACGTGAGAAATTCAGGGGATTTATTAATCAATGTAATCTTTTTTTTTCTGCACATGCTTCACAATTTCCCACTGAACGATCTAAGGTGCTTACTATAATTATGTTGCTTACCAACAAGGCTTTAATGTGGGCAAACCCTCTGATTGAGACAGAGGATGATTGTTTGAATCACCTTGATGATTTTATTTCAGCCATGGGGCAGGTGTTTGATGACCCCAATCGAGGTGCAACAGCTGAAGCAGCCATGTTAGCTTTGCGCCAAGGTAAGCACTCGGTAGCTGAATATGCCTTGGATTTCAGGAGATGGGCCCTTGATACCACCTGGGACAGTTCCGCCAAAAAATCTATTTTTCGAAAGGGGTTATCTCCACTGATTAAGGATGAACTTGCTCGTGCCGACCCTCCCACTGCGTTAGGTGACTTTATTAACTACTGCATCCGTATTGATACTCGTCTGACTGAACGCAGGCAAGAGAGATGGTTCGAAAGCAATCGTACTAACCTTTTCCTACCTTCCTCTCCAGCTAAGGAACCTTTGAGTAGGATTACACGGGAACCTGAACCCATGCAGGTAGACTCTTTACAACGAAGGGTTAGTGATGCACGCAAGGAACATCGTTTTAAGGAGAATCTATGTTTCTATTGTGGTAAGTCAGGGCACTTCATTATAAACTGCCCCAGCCGTTCTCGTAAGACTACTGCAGCACTCATTCATTGTGAGTGTTGCGAGAGGGGATCTGTCAGGTCCGAGCCTCAGGCTCCAGAGAGATCTGCAGCAACAGATCTTGATTTCTCGGACTTAAACTCCGTTACCTCTGAGGACGTTGACTGTGTAAACGCTGCCATTTTTCAAGTTTCCTCAGCGGTGTCCCAGCTGAGTTGTAAGAAAAACAATTCTCATTGCTTTCTTTCCATCAAACTCTGGGTTGACTCAGCTTGGGTGTCTAGCTCTGCTATGATCGACTCAGGGGCAAGTGGAAATTTTATGGATGTCTCCTTTGCTCTGAAACAGGGAATACGTTCAGTGAAGAAGGCTACTCCAGTACAGATGGAAACTGTGGATGGCTCCCTGCTGACCTCTGGACCAGTGGATCAGGAAACAGAGCCTTTGAGGGTTCTTATGGGTAAAGATCATCAAGAGAAACTGTCCTTTATGCTTATCTCTTCTCCCCACTTTCCCATTATTCTAGGGCTACCATGGCTGCAGGCTCAGAATCCTACCATTAACTGGGAGACCAAGGAATTACACTTTCCAGAGAAACAGATGAGTCCAAAAGTTTCAGCTTGCTCTGTTCCTAAAGGAATCATGTCAGTCCCTGAACTACCAGCTGTATACCAGGACTATGTGGATTTATGTGACAAGAAGAACGCTGACCAGCTTCCTCCTCACCGTCCATATGATTGTCCAATTGAATTATTGCCTGGAGCAGAGATACCTTTTGGTAAGATCTACCCCTGGCGGGGCCCGAGCTAAAGGCTTTAAAGGATTACATAGATGAAAATCTAGCCAAGGGCTTCATACGCCCCTCTTCATCTCCTGCAGGTGCACCCATCTTCTTTGTAAAGAAGAAAGATGGATCTCTGAGACCATGCGTTGACTATAGGGAACTCAATAAGGTTACTATTAGAAACCGTTATCCATTGCCTTTAATCCCTGAGTTATTGGAGAGAGTGCGACATGCCAAAATTTTTTCTAAACTAGATCTTCGTGGGGCCTATAACTTAGTCCGTATTAGACCTGGGGATGAATGGAAGACTGCATTCAGGTCACGCTATGGACACTTTGAATATCTAGTTATGCCTTTTGGTCTGAGTACCGCTACAGCCACTTTCCAACACTTGGTGAATGACATCTTCAGGGATCTCCTAGATACATTCGTGGTAATTTATTTGGATGATATTCTAATTTTTTCTAACTCCACAGAGGAACATCATGGACATGTGAGAATGGTCTTGGAACGTCTAAGACAAAATCATCTTTACATCAAACTTGAAAAGTGTGAATTCCATAGGACCGAAATTCAATTTCTGGGGTATGTACTGTCTACACAAGGAATTAGTATGGATGGAAGCAAAACCCAAGCCATCAAGGATTGGCCAAGTCCTAGAAATGTGAAGGAGGTACAGCGCTTCATCGGGTTTGCCAACTTCTATAGACGTTTCATTAGAAATTTCTCTGAGGTAGTGTCACCTATCACTCAACTTACCCGGAAAGAGTCTAGGTTTTCCTGGACTCCCCAAGCCCAGGAAGCATTTTCCCGTCTAAAAGATAAATTTACCACTGCACCTATCCTAGTACATCCCAACCCCGAGCTTGCCTTCATAATAGAGGTGGATGCTTCAGACTGTGCCGTTGGAGCTATACTCTCTCAGAGAACAGGTGAGAAGAATGTCTTGCATCCCTGTGCCTTCTTTTCCCAGCAGTTGTCTTCGGCTGAGAGGAACTACGATGTGGGCAATAGAGAGTTGTTGGCCATTATTGCCGCCTTCAAAGAATGGAGACACCTTCTTCAGGGAGCTGCACAGCAAATAGTCGTCCTGACAGACCATCGTAACCTTGAGTTTATCAGGTCGGCTAAGTGCCTGACTCCTCGCCAGGCTCGCTGGAATCTTTTCTTAAACCAATTTAATTTTATCATCTCTTATAGACCAGGATCGCGCAATGGAAAGGCTGATGCACTCTCTAGGATTTACTCAGCAGAGACACGTCCAATTACTCCTCCTAAGACTATTCTTCCTGACTCTAGATTCCTAGGAGTAATTCATAATCAAGACCTACTTAAGGACATCAAGGAAGCATACCATGCGGATTCCTTTTTGGCACAACCCCCAAGGGACGTAAGTCTTGTCTTTAAGAATGGTGTGTGGATTCAGGGACAACGCCTGTATATTCCTGAAACAGTCAGATTGAGAGTATTGCAACTCATTCACGATTCCAAGATAGCTTGGCATAGAGGAATTCTAAAGACACAGGAATTTCTTTCTCGTTTCTTTTGGTGGCCCACTTGCAGGAAGGATGTTTTGAATTATGTCACTTCATGTGAGGTCTGTGCAAGATGCAAAACACCTCGCTCCTCACCAACTGGTCTGTTACAGCCTCTTCCCACCCCGTCCCGCCCGTGGGGATCCATTTCTATGGACTTCATTGTGGAGTTACCAACCTCTCAGGGGAAGAACACCATTCTAGTGGTGGTTGACCGTCTAACAAAGGCAGCTCATTTTATCCCTTGTGTCGGCTTACCCACTGCAAAACAGACATCAGATTTGATGATTAAAAATGTGTTTCGCTTACATGGAGTACCGGATGAGGTTATTTCGGATCGAGGGGTGCAATTCACTTCTAGGTTTTGGCAAAATTTCTGTGCAGCATTGGACATTAAAGTAAACCTTTCTTCTGCTTTTCATCCCCAGACTAATGGACAGACCGAACGAACCAATCAAACCCTGGAGCAGTATCTCCGCTGCTTTATCTGCCACCTACAGGATGATTGGGTGGATCTACTTCCATTAGCTGAGTTCTCGTATAACAACTCTCAGAGTGCCTCCACTAAACAGTCTCCTTTTTACTCTAATCTAGGTTATCATCCTAACATTCTACCACGATTTCCCATAGAAACGCCTTTACCAGCAGTGGCTGAAAGAATCACGTCTTTACAGAAGAATATGGATCTTCTAAAGGAAAATCTGGAATCGGCTCAAGAAAGGTACAAGAAAGCAGCAGATAAATTTCGTAAACCTGCACCAGCTTTCAAGGTAGGAGACTTGGTCTGGCTGTCAACCAGAAATCTTAAGTTAAGGATTCCATCGTCTAAGTTGGGACATAAGTACATTGGACCCTATAAAATCAGTAAAATTATAAGTGCCGTTGCTTGTCGTCTTCAACTGTCCAGAACTATGAGAATCCACCCTGTCTTTCATGTATCCCTACTAAAGGCTGAGACACCCAATACGTTTCCTGGACGTTCCTCTCCTTGCCCTGACCCAGTGCTAGTCGATGGTCAGGAAGAATTTGTGGTGGAAAGGATTTTAGATTCCAGGTTGTATAGAAATCAGTTACAATATCTGATTAAATGGCAGGGCTACCCAGTGGAGGACAACTCATGGG
>JARQOD010000003.1:21977086-22011556 GCA_033576555.1 Oophaga sylvatica
CCCAAAGGCATCACTAGTACTCAAAATGCCCTTCAGGGTATTGAATGCCATCTTCCATTTATCCCCGTGCTTAATGCGAATAAGGTTATACGCCCCCCTGAGGTCAAGCTGGTAAACCAAGTAGCGTTTTTTCACCCTGGAAACAGGTCAGAAATCAGGTAAACGGGTATTGATATTTCCAGTAATATTGTTCAAGAGACGATATCAATACACGGCCTTAATGAACCATCTTTTTTGGCCCAAAGAAAAAACCGGCACCTAAGGGTGAAGAGGATGGTCTGATATGACCCTTCTCCAATGATTCCTTGATAATAAGACCGCATAGCGTCATGTTCAGGTACAACAAGTTAAAAAGGCGACTTAGGGAATTTACTACCCGCACTAATTCAATACGCAGTCCATGCTCCTATGGGGAGGTAAGATGCAGATTTACTTTCGCTAAAACATCAGAAAAAATCAAACAAAAAGTCAGGAACATCCTGAGCTTGGGGGGAGGGCAAAAAACAGGAGTGTTTGGTATTAAACACATTGGCAGCCCCAACTGGTTACGACACAGATTTCCAATCCAAAACAGGATTATGAGACTGTAACCAAGGAAACCCAGCACGATAATGTCAAGCAGATTATATAGAACCAAAATTTGCAGCACTCCTGTGATCAGTTCAACCCTCATTATCACCTGAGTAGAAAACTGGGGTTTATTCTCAGCCAAAGGGGTAGAATCGTCCCCAGTAGGGGAATAGACTTCTGTAGGGGTTCAAGGGAAACCCACAACGTTTAGCAAAATCATAATCCATCAGGTTAATAGCTGCTCCAGAATCAACAAAAGCCTGAGCAGAGAATGAGGACAGAGAGCATATCAGAGTGACAGTTATATAAAAAACTTAGTCTGAACACTACCAAGACAACTGAGCGGCAAAACGTCTTCCCCGCTTAGGGCAGACTGAAATAAGCATGAGAGGCATCACCACAGTAGAAACATAACCTATTGCGCTTTCGAAACTCATACGCTGTGCCCCAGACACCACTCATCACACTTGCATGGGCTCAGACACTGGCTCACAAGCAACACCACTCCACGCAACTTCTCCGCTCACGCAACGTCTGTCATTTTGAATCGCTAATGACATAGAATCATTGAGACCAGAGGGACAGGGAACCCACCATAACATCCTTTACATTATCCGACGACCCTTCCGAAAAGGGCCGCCAAAGCGTCGTCATTCCTTTGGTCAGGACAGCCCACCTACGGAATCTCTGACAGTATAACTCAGCGTCATCAAGCCCCTGATTTAATGCCAACAAGGCTTTTCAGCTTGATCAGTGACATTAGGCTCATCGTACAATAACCCCAAAGCCTGAAAAAAACGCATCAACATCACTCAAAACAGGATCCCCAGTATCAGGGAAAAAGCCAATCCTGAGGATCGCCGCGCAGGAAGAGATGATAATTTGAACCTGCTGCGCTGCGTTTCCTGAGGACTTAGATTTTAAGGCAAAAAAACAAATTTACAATTATTTTTGAAAATCTGAAACTTAGCTCGATCCCCTAAAAACAAATCTGGATGGGGATCCTAGGTCCACAACAGGCAACCCAGCAAGATAGATAGCAATACTCCGAACCTCAGTGGCAAGCTGATCCACACGCCAGAACAACTGTGCAAAACTCCATTGGGAGAAAAGATCCTCCCCAGCACCCAGAGATACAGAGGGGAAAAAAAAAAAAAAAAAAATGCAACAAACAGAAAAATATCTCTGACAACTCTGACAACTTTTTTTTCTATCACAATATTTTTTTCCCTTCTGTGAGTACCATACAATTTTCAATTTTCTGGCCGTGATACTGTTATGTTTCGTAGCTGAGGAGTGCAGTAAAAAAGGCAATACACCAGAGCAGTTGGAATCTATGGGATTGCAGTACCCTGACTAACCACCACAACTAGAGGCAGCCGTGGAGCGTTCCTACGTTGGTCCTAGACGCCTCGTCACAGCCTGAGAAACTAACTACACCTAAAGATAGAAATAGAAAGCTATCTGCCCCGAGCAGAACCCCAAAGATAATAGAAAGCCCCCCAAAACATGTAATGGCGGTTAGACAAGAGGAAATACTGACACAGAAAGAAAATAGAATGAGCAAACGCTGGGCCCAAACTATCTAAATAGAAAAGGACAGGAAGGGTACTACTGGCAATCCCAGAAAACCCTGAAAACACCAACTCTACTAATTTCAAAATCACCTGAGATCACACGACCCTACCACCTAAATTAGCTCTCTGGTGTAACAAAATCAAAACAGCAGCCACTGAAAAAACTGGAAAAAGCAAAAGAACAAAACTCAGTGGCTGAACTAAACTGAGAAGGCAGAAGCCCCCGGAGGGGACCCAGAAGGCCCCCAAAGAAGTGCAGGACAAAATGCAAAAATAGCAACAACACAAAAGAAGAAAAATTCTTATCTGGTAGCAGGAGATGCAGACACGACACAGCAGGCTACGAGGAAACTGGAATGAAGGATTCAGACCAGAACAATTGATCACCGCAACCCTGATGGGAAAATGACTCCCTTATATAAGACCAGTTAGTAACACCTGATTCCCAGTCCTCACAATCTTCACTAGTACCCGCTTGTAACCACCAGAGGGAGCCTCTGCTCAGAACTCATCTCAAACCCATTCACAACATATGTGCTGTGTTCAGTAAAAACTCCATTATAAATCTGGGGTTTAGTTGGAAGTAATTAGATTTTCAATACTTTAAAGAGTGTGGTTTATAAAATTGGTCCCACTTTTATTTTTTTTTACATTAAATACAGTATATGACCCATAAAGTCTCTTACCTTTCATCTTATTAAAAATCTTAAAAAAATGTAAACATTGAAAGACTATGCAGACAAATTGTAAATGTTATTTATTAGCTATTTTGTATTGTATTACTGTTTCATATAAAGGAATAGACTAAACTTTGGAAAAAAAATCCCGTTTTCTACAAATTTCATTTAGTTTCATAATTAATGCAAAAGATATTTACCTAAATTATTCATATACAGTACAATGTATTATGAAAATAATCATATTAAACAAAATAATCTCAGAATCACTGTAATACGTAGTAGCATTTTAACTTTTTACCCAATAAAGGAAAAACAGTCCTTAAAGGACAAAAGTGCCCATGGAAAATAAAAATGTGCTTATATTCAACACCCTGAAGGTTGCCTTTTTCAGGGATTTTTTGGCACCTGGTTTCTCAGCTCTCATGTGACATTGCTATGTCACGTGAGCGCTGCAGCCCATTAGCAGACGCTGGTTGGTTGCAGTACTCACATGACACAGCAAAGGCATGCAAGTACGAGCAACTCAGGCACCGCAATCACTACAACAGCACAGGAGGGGAGTATTTTTATTTTTTTTTTCTACGAGGCAATTATGATTTATAAAGATGTGCTACAAATAGTGGACAACTGATTTATTGCTGTATAGATAAGCATACATTCTAAACAATAAAATATAGCTTCACACTGATGTGAACATTGTTATATCTTACAAGATTAAACATTAACATTTCATATTGGGATCATGACTATGTCTTTGCTCAAGTGAGTATTTTGATGCTCAACAAGCATTGATTTCTGCATAAAACCTTTTCCACATTCTGAACATGAAAACGGCTTTGCACCTGTGTGAGTTCTCTGATGTCTAAAAAGATCTGATTTATCTCTGCAACATTTTCCACATCTTCACAAGAAAATGGTTTTACTCCAGTGTGAATATACTATGCTTAATTAGATTTGATTTCCTGTTAAAAACATTTTCCACATTCTGCACATGAATTATGGCTTCACCCCTGTGTGAATTTCCTTATGCTTAAGCAGATCTGTTGTCTGCTTAAAACATTTTCCACATACTGAACATGAGTATGGCTTCTCCTCTGTGTGGCGCAGCTCATGTTTATGAAGATATGATTTTCGATTAAAACATTTCCCACATTCTGAACATGTAAATAGCTTTATGTCTGTATGAATTTCCAGATGTCTAGAAAGATTTGATTCAGTGTTACAACATTTTCCGCATTCTGAACATGAAAATAGCTTCTCCACTGTGTGAATTTTCTCATGCTTAACCAGATCTGTTGTCTGCTTAAAACATTTTCCACATACTGAACAGGAGTATGGCTTCTCCCCTGTGTGACGACTCTCATGTTTAAGAAGATATGATTTTCTATTAAAACATTTTCCACATTCTGAACATGTAAACGACTCCTCCCCTATGTGAACTCTTTGATGTTTAAGAAGACTTGCATTCTCGCTAAAACATTTCCCACATTCTTCACAAGAAAATGGCTTCTTCTCTGTATGAGTTTTTCAAATGTTTAATAAGATGCGCTTTCCGGGTAAAACATTTTCCACATTCTGAACATGAAAACGGCTTTGCACCTGTGTGAATTCTATGATGTTGAAAAAGAGCTGATTTTTCGCCAAAACATTTCCCACATTCTTCACAAGGAAATGGCTTCTCACCTGTGTGAGTTTTCATATGTTTAATAAGATTTGGTTTCCAGCTAAAATATTTTCCACATTCTGAGCATGAAAACGGCTTTGCACCTGTGTGAGTTCTCTGATGTCTAAAAGACCAGATTTCTCGCTAAAACATTTCCCACATTCTTCGCAAAAAAATGGCTTCTCCCCTGTGTGACTTTTCTTATGTTTATTAAGATTTGATTTCCGATTAAAACATTTTTCACATTCTGAACAAGAAAATGGCTTCTTCCACGTATGACCTCTTTGATTTCCGGCACCTATTCTGTTGTATTTATTTTTCTTAATTTGTGATGAATCAGACGTTAGGACCTGTTCTAAAGTATCAGATGACAGATAATTGCTGTGAAGGTCTATATTTGGAATTAGGACATGTTCTTCATATGTATCTTGAGGGATATCAAAATCATCTTCTTTACCATCTAGAGATATCCAATGTGCTTCAAAGCTTCTAGGACAGTCATCTGTCAAGAATAAAACAGATATTTTTTATTATGATCACCTAAAATTTTTACTGATATTTGATAACTTTTATATCCATATAAATTACAAGGCAGCAAAATTGATTTTTAATTAAGACACTGATCTATGCAGATCACAATCTATTATTATACTAGAAACCTGTGAGTGGCTCTTGATTTTCAAGACATTCAACGACTCAGAATTGGAAGGTTTAACAAATAAAGGAACACCCAAGGGCTGACCCGGACGATGGAGCGGCGCACAGCCGTGGACCGGGGACAGGTGAATATCTCAGGTGCCGGGGCACTGAGCCCGCGGTGACACCGGCACCTGTCCCCCATAGCGCGCCGATTCCCCCGCCTACTCAGGACACCGGCACCTGGCCCCCAGCGACAAGAGGGGAGTATGTAATTTTCTTTTTTCTATTCAGTGACTTTGGATTCAGGGAGTTTCCAAGGGAGGATTTACTGAATTGCTGTTACTGTATATTTTATTAATACTTTTTATTTATTTTTACTTATCTTTGCTGTCTGGGAAATCCCCATTAGATATGTGCTCCACTATTGCCATGCCATCCAGTGTACATCTTGCCACATGTATGCAGTCCTTGAACAGCCGGTCGAGGGTGCATACTGCTGTGTGAGATGTGAGCACGTTGTGCATTTGGAAGCCCAAATCTTGGATCTAAATGTGCAGCTGGCAACACTGAGATCCATAGACAATATGGAAAGGAGTCTTCTGCTCACTGAGCAGATGCTCAATGGGATAGATGAGGGGGGGATGCTAGGGTGGAGCTGCAGGACACTGAAGTAGGAAGCTGGGTGACAGTTAGAAAGCGGGGTAGAGGGAAGAGCCCAGGGAGGCTAGTCCTGATCTGGCACACCCCAATAAGTTTGCAAAGTTGGCAGATGAGGGGGTTGTCAGTACAGGGGTAGCACTGCTGCAGCCAGGCATGTCCTCTGAAAGCCGGGGAGTGTCTGCTCCAGTAAGGGGGGAATTAGGAGAGCAGGGCAGGCCAGACAGGTGCTGGTAGTGGGGGACTCAATTATTAGGGGAAGATAGGGCAATCTGTCACAAAGACAGGGATCGTCGAACAGTGTGCTGCCTACCTGGTGCTCGAGTCCGACACATCGCTGATCGGGTTGACAGATTACTGGGAGGGGCTGGTGAGGACCCAGCGGTCATGGTGCACATTGGCACAAATGACAAAGTTAGAGGCAGGTGGAAGGTCCTTAAAGATGATTTCAGGGAATTAGGCTGCAAGCTTAAAGCAAGGACCTCCAACGTGGTATTTTCTGAAATACTGCCGGTACCACGTGCCACACCAAGAGGCAACGGGAGATTAGGGAGGTTAATAAGTGGCTCAAGAATTGGTGTAGGAAGGAGGGTTTGGGTTCCTGGAGAACTGGGCCAACTTCTCAGTTGGCTACAGGTTCTATGCTAGGGATGGGCTGCACCTCAATGGGGGGTGCAGCTGTGCTGGGGGGAGAAAATGGCTAGAAGGTTGGAGGAGTCTTTAAACTAGGGACGTGGGGGGAGGGTATTCATTTTATAGGAGGGGAAGGCAGTACAGATAGAGACCTGGGCACAATAATGAAATTGGGGGTGGGGGTGGCATGGGGGGTGGGGTTAGAACAGTTAATAATTTAAGAAAGAATAGAGGTTCAGAGAGATACATAAAGTGCATGTATACTAATGCTAGAAGCCTCACCAACAAAAATGGCGGAATTAGAATTAATTTTGTTGGAACATAATTATGACATGGTGGGGATATCTGAGACTTGGCTGGATGAGAGCCACGACTGGGCGGTTAATTTACAGGGCTATAGTCTGTTTAGAAATGACCGTAAAAATAAGCGAGGTGGGGTGTGTGTTTATATGTAAAATCATCCTTAAAAACCCATCCTGTGTGATATCTGTGAATCTAATGAAGATGTAGAGTCTCTGTGGGTGGAGATTAGGGGAGGGGGGAAAAATAATAAATTATTGATAGGGGTTTGTTATAAGTCTCCTAAAATAATGGAAGCAACAGAGAATATCCTCGTAAAGCAAATAGATGAAGCAGCAACTCAAGGAGAAGTCATTATTATGGGGGACTTCAACTACCCTGAAATACATTGGGGAACAGAAACCTGCAGTTCCAGCAAGGTAATAAGTTTTTGGCAACTATGAGAGACAATTACCTTTCACAACTAGTTCAGGACCCAACAAGAGGGGGGGCACTGCTAGACCTAATATTATCCAACAGGCCAGACCGCATATTAAATATAAGGGTTGGGGGTCACTTGGGTAATAGTGATCACAAAATAATAAGCTTTCATGTATCCTTTAATAAGATGTGTAGTCGAGGGGTTACAAGGACACTAAACTTCAGGAAGGCAAATTTCCAACGGATGAGAGATGATCTTGTGTAATAACCTGGGACGATATCCTGAGACATAAAAATACACAAAGAAAATGGGAGACGTTTATTAGTATCCTGAATAGGACCTGTGCACAGTATATACCCTATGGGAATAAACATGCTAGAATTAGGAGGAAACCACTATGGCTAAATAGAGCTGTAACGGGGCGCAATAAGGGACAAAAAGAAAGCGTTTAGGGAATTAAAGCAAGTAGGTAGTGAAGAGGCATTAAATAAATACAGAAGACTGAATAAATTCTGTAAAAAGCAAATCAAGACAGCAAAATTGAGGCAGAGAGACTCATTGCCAGAGAAAGTAAAATAATCCCAAAATATTCTTTAACTACATAAATAGCAAGAAACTAAAAAATGATAGTGTTGGTCCCCTTAAAAATAGTCTGGGTGAAATGGTGGATGAGGATGAGGAAAAAGCCAATATGCTAAATGACTTTTTTTCAACTGTATTTACACAAGAAAATCCCATGACAGATAACATGATCAGAGATAAAAAATTTCTCCATTAAATGTCACATGCTTAACCCAGCAGGAAGTACGGCGGCGTCTAAAAATCACTAAAGTTGACAAATCCCCGGGTCCGGATGGGATACACCCCCGAGTACTGCAGGAATTAAGTACAGTTTATAGATAGACCATTATTTTAATCTTTAAAGATTCCATAATAACTGGGTCTGTACCACAGGACTGGCGTATAGCAATGTGGTGCCAATATTCAAAAAGGGGGCAAAAACTGAACCTGGAAATTATAGGCCAGTGAGCTTAACATCTACTGTGGGTAAAATCCTGGAGGGTTTTTAAGGGATACTATATTGGAGTATCTGAAGCTGAATAAACCTCATGACACAGTATCAGCATGGGTTTACGAGGGACCGTTCTTGTCAGACTAATCTGATAAGCTTTTATGAAGGGGTAAGTTCAGGACTGGACCAAGGGAATGCAGTGGACGTGGTGTTCATGGACTTCTCAAAAGCTTTTGATACAGTGCCACACAAAAGGTTGATACATAAAATGAGAACAATGGGGATAGGGGAAAATATGTGTAAGTGGGTTAAGAACTGGCTCATGGATAGGAAACAAAGGGTGGTTATTAATGGAGCACACTCGGACTGGGTCACGGTTAGCAGTGGGTACCACAGGGGTCAGTATTGGGGCCGCTTCTCTTTAACATATTTATTAATGACCTTGTAGGGGCATACAGAGTAGTATTTCAATATTTGCAGATGACACTAAACTCTGCAGGGTAATAAATACAGAGGAGGATAATTTTATATTACAGGAGGATTTATGTAAACTAGAAGCTTGGGCTGATAAATGGCAAATGAGCTTTAATGGGGATAAATGTAAGGTCATGCACTTGGGTAGAACAAATAAGATGTATAATTATGTGCTTAATTGTAAAACACTGGGCAAAACTGTCACTGAAAAAGACTTGGGTGTATGGGTGGACGACAAACTCAAATTTAGTGGCCAATGTCAGCAGCTGCTGCCAAGGCAAATAAAATAATGGGATGCATTAGACGAGGCATAGATGCTCATGAGGAGAACATAATTTTACCTCTATACAAGTCACTGGTGCGACCACACTTAGAATACTGTGTGCAGTTCTGGTCTCCGGTGTATAAGAAAGACATAGCTGAACTGGAGCGGGTGCAGAGAAGAGCGACCAAGGTTATTAGAGAACTGGGGGGTCTGCAATACCAAGACAGGTTATTACACTTGGGGTTATTTAGTTTGGAAAAACGAAGGCTTAGGGGTGATCTTATTACAATGTACAAATATATGAGGGGACAGTACAAAGACCTTTCTAATGATCTTTTTACTCTTAGACCTGTGACGGGGACGAGGGGGCATCCTCTACGTCTGGAGGAAAGAAGGTTTAGCCATAATCACAGATGCAGATTCTTTACTGTAAGAGCAGTGAGACTATGGAACTCTCTGCCGTCTAATGTTGTAATGAGTGATTCCTTACTAAAATTTAGAGGGGACTGGATGCCTTTCTTGAAAAGTATAATATTACAGGCTATATTCACTAGTTTCCTAGATACAGCGTTGATCCAGGGAGCTAGTCTGATTGCCGTATGTGGAGTCGGGAAGGAATTTTTTTCCCCAATGTGAAGCTTACTGTTTGCCACTTGGGGTTTTTTTTGCCTTCCTCTGGATCAACATGTTAGGGCAGGTTAGGATAGGATATGGGTTGAACTATATGGACTTAAAGTCTTCCTTCAACCCTAATAACTATGTTACTAACTATGTATTTGCAGCAGCAGCATATGGGGCCTAATCTATGGAGCATCTATGGGGCAGCATATGGGGCATAATCTATGGAGCATCTTATGGGGCATAATCTATGGAGCATTGTATGAGGCCATAACCTTATGGAGCAGCATTTGGGGCATAATCTATGGAGCATTTTATAGGGCCATAACCTTTATAGAGCATTATATGGGGCATATTATTCTATGGAGCATCTTATGGAGCCATCATGAACTATATGGGGCTCCTGATTCAATGTGGATATTCAAAAACATTTAACCTACTGATGTCTTACTGATTATTTTTACTTTTATCGGTATCTATTTTAATTTTTGAAGTTAACCAGTAGCTGCTGCATTTTCCACCCTAGGCTTATACACGAGTCAATAAGTATTCCCAGTTTTTTGTGGCAAAATTAGGGGGGGTCGGCTTATACTCGGGTCGGCTTATACACAAGTATATACGGTATTTGGTATCGCCGCATTCAGAATCATCTGATCGTTAAAAGGCGTAGCAAGAAAAAATTCAAAATGGCAGAATTACGTTTTTATTATGTTAAAATGCAATAACGGGCGATCAAAAGATCGTATCTGCACCAAAATGGCATAATTAAAAACGTCAGCTCGGCGCACAAAAAATAAGGCCCCACTCAACCCGAGATCACAAAACTGGAAACGCTATGGGTATCAGAAAATGGCGCAATTTTTTTTTTTAAACAAAGTTTGGCATTTTTTTCACCACTTAGAAAATAACCTAGACATGTTTGGTGTCTGTGAACTCGTAATGACCTGGAGAATCATAATAGTGTCTGTTTTAGACTTTAGTGAACCTAGTAAAAAAGCAAACCAAAAAACAAGTGTGGGATTGCACTTTTTTGCAATTTCACCGCACTTGGAATTTTATTTCCGTTTTCGAGTACATAACATGGTAAAACCAATGGTGTCGTTCAAAGTACAACTCGTTCCGTAAAATACAAGCCCTCACATATGGCGATATTGACCAAAAAAAAAAGTTATGGCTCTGGGAAGAAGGGAAGCAAAAAACGAAAATGCAAAACTAAAAAATACCTCTGGTCGTTGAGGGGTTAAACAAAACAAAACATTTTTTTTTATTTTTTAAAACAAACAAACTAAAAAACCACAACTTGACGGTGGTTCCCTTGATTGAGAAAATAACTGGTCTGACCACCCCCAATACACCAGAAGCCCTCCTCCTATCAATGTCACCAATAAGTAAACGCATGTATAAAAGGTCGTCAATAGGCTAACTAATACAGGCGGCTAAGAATGTCATTCCGCAGTATTGGAAAAGCACTACTCCACCCACTGTGGAGTAATGGTTTGCGGGGATTTCTCTCCGTAGTAGGATGGAGCATCTGATTGCCCTCTCACTGGCTGATGTCGATAGATACTGTGTGATTTGGAGGGATTGGATGGATTTCCTAAACTCTGACGCCTACCATCTAGGCCCCAACTAAAATTATCTAGGATGTCGTCACAACAATGTTCATAATCACTCTCTTTTGATTTGTGGTCTGTCGTGGTCTGCTCCCTCTCTAGCTTTCATATGTAAAAATACATGCTTGATCGGGATATTGATGGAAAATCTTCCCTATACCCCCAATGTTTTGAAAAACTGGGTCTGAACTGAAAAAGTAAGTTAATGTGTATGCAAAATGTAAATGCATATCAAACACATGACCATTAAACAGAGAAAAACAAAAAACAAGAAACAAATATCCTAAAATAAAACAAAATAAAAATATATTTGCAAAACATGCATGAAGTTGTAATAATAATAATAAGGGTATTTGGTAAACATAATTTTGATCAAAAGAATGTACAAGCCATCCCGCCACGTCAAGGCAACCCTTTGTGGGACAGTCCTACTCTAATATTAAAAACCTTTCCACTTGTCAAGTGACGTAAATGTGAACAAGGCAGAGGGACTGAACCCACCAGTTGAAGCATAGGCCAGACAGGATGGATTTTTCAGCTCAAAAGCAGGGCAGTCACACCCTTATATGCACAAGATGCACTAAGAACTAAGTGAAAAACTGGGTCTGAACTGAAAAAGTAAGTTAATGTGTATGCAAAATGTAAATTCATATCAAACACATGACCATTAAACAGAGAAAACAAAAAACAAGAAACAAATATCCTAAAATAAAACAAAATAAAAAATATATTGCAAAACATGCATGAAGTTGTAATAATAATAATAAGGGTATTTGATAAACATAATTTTGATCAAAAGAATGTACAAGCCATCTGCCTTGTTCACATTTACGTCACTTGACAAGTGGAAAGGTTTTTAATATTAGAGTAGGACTGTCCCACAAAGGGTTGCCTTGACGTGGCGGGATGGCTTGTACATTCTTTTGATCAAAATTATGTTTACCAAATACCCTTATTATTATTATTACAACTTCATGCATATTTTGCAATATATTTTTTATTTTGTTTTATTTTAGGATATTTGTTTCTTGTTTTTTGTTTTCTCTGTTTAATGGTCATGTGTTTGATATGCATTTACATTTTGCATACACATTAACTTACTTTTCAGTTCAGACCCAGTTTTTCATTTAGTTCTTAGTGCATCTTGTGCATATAAGGGTGTGACCGCCCTGCTTTTGAGCTGAAAAATCCATCCTGTCTGGCCTATGCTTCAACTGGTGGGTTCAGTCCCTCTGCCTTTTTCACATTTACATCACTTGACAAGTGGAAAGGTTTTTAACCCCTTCACCCCAAGGGTGGTTTGCACGTTAATGACCGGGCCAATTTTTACAATTCTGACCACTGTCTCTTTATGAGGTTATAACTCTGGAACGCTTCAACAGATCTTCGCGATTCTGAGATTGTTTTCTCGTGACATATTGTACTTCACGTTAGAAGTAAAATTTCTTCGATATAACTTGCGTTTATTTTTGAAAAAAAACGCAAATATGGCGAAAATTTTTAAAATTTTGCAATTTTCAAACTTTGCATTTTTATTCCCTTAAAACAGAGAAATATATCACACAAAATAGTTAAGAAATAACATTTCCCACATGTCTACTTTACATCAGCACAATTTTGGAACCAAATTTTTTTTTTGTTAGGAAGTTATAAGGGTTAAAAGTTGACCAGCGATTTCTCATTTTTACAACAAAATTTACAAAGCCATTTTTTTTAGGGACCACCTCTCATTTGAAGTCACTTTGAGGGGTCTATATGGCAGAAAATACCCAAAAGTGACACCATTCTAAAAACTGCACCCCTCAAGGTACTCAAAACCACATTCAAGAAGATTATTAACCCTTCAGGTGCTTCACAGGAACTAAAGCAACGTGGAAGGAAAAAATGAATATTTAACTTTTTAGCCACAAAAATGATTTTTTACAAACTTTTTTTTTATTTTCACAAGGGTAAAAGGAGAAAATGGACAGATAAGGTTGTTATGCAATTTCTCCTGAGTACGCCAATACCCAATATGTGGGGGAAAACCACTGTTTGGGCACACGGCAGAGCTCGTAAGGGAAGGAGCGCCGTTTGACTTTTTCAAACTAAAATTGGCTGGAATTGAGATTGGACGCCATGTCGTGTTTGGAGAGCCCCTGATGCGCCTAAACAGTGGAAACCCCCACAAGTGACACCATTTTGGAAACTAGACCCCCTAAGGTACTTATCTAGATCTGTTGTGAGCACTTTGAACCCCCAAGTGTTTCACAAAAGCTTATAATGCCTGGGTGTGGAAAAAAAAAAAAAAACAATTTTCCACAAAAATGATTTTTTAGTCCCAAATTTTTGAATTTTCCCAAGGAAATTTGACCCCAAAAGTTGTTGTTCAATTTGTCCTGAGTACGCTGATACCCCATATGTGGGGGGGGGGGACTGTTTGGGTGCACGGCAGGGCTTGGAAAGGAAGTAGTAACGTTTTGGAATGCAGACGTTGATGGGGGTCATGTTCCGTTTGCAGTGCCCCAGATGAGCCTAAACAGTGGAAACCCCCCACAAGTGACCCCATTTTGGAAACTATACCCCCTAAGGAACTTATCTAGATCTTTGGTGAGCACTTTGAACCCCCAAGTGCTTCACACAAGTTTATAATGCCCGGGCATGAAAATAAAAAATCCTATTTTTTTCCCACAAAAATTATCTTTTAGTCACTAATTTTTTATTTTCTCAAGGGTAACAGGAGAAATTGGACCACATAAGTTGTTGTCCAATTTGTCCTGAGTACGCTGATACCCCATATGTGGGTGGGAACCACTGTTTGGGCGCACAGCAGAGCTCGGAATGGAAGGAGCACCATTTGACTTTTTCCAACCAAAATTGGCTGGAATTGAGATTGGATGCCATGTTGCATTTGGAGAGCCCCTGATGTGCCTAAACAGTGGAAACCCCCCACAAATGACCCCATTTTGGAAACTAGACCCCCTAAGGAACTTTTCTAGATCTTTGGTGAGCAATTTGAACCCCCAAGTGCTTCACACAAGTTTATAACGTAGAGCCGTAAAATTTAAAAATCATATTTTTTCCACAAAAATGATCTTTTCACCCTAATTTTTATTTTTCCAAGGGTAACAAGACTCCAAAAGTTATTGTGCAATTTGTCCTGAGTGCGCTGATACCCATATGTGGGGGTAAACCACTGTTTGGGTGCATGGCAGAGTTTGGAAGGGAAGGAGCGCCGTCTGACTTTTTCAAGCAGAATTGGCTGGACGCCATGTCGTGTTTGGAGAGCTCCTGATCTGCCTAAACAGTGGAAACCCCATAAATGACGCCATTCTGGAAACTAGACCCCTCAAGGAACTTATCTAGATGTGTGGTGAGAACTTTTAACCCCAGGTGTTTCACTAAAGTTTATAACGTACAGCCGTAAAATAAAAAATCTTTTTTTTTTTTTACAAAAATGATTTTTTCGTCCCAAATATTTTATTTTCACAAGGGTAACAGAAGAAATTGGAACCCAAAAGTTGTTGTCCAATTTGTCCTGAGTACGCTGATACCCAATATGTGGGAGAAAACTACTGTATGGGCGCACGTCAGGGCTCGGAAGGAAGTAGTGACGTTTTGGATTGCAGACTTTGATGGAATGGTCTGGGGGCGGCATGTCACATTTGGAGAGCCCCTGATGCACCTATACAGTGGAAACCCCCCACAAGTGACCCCATTTTGGCAAATAGACCCCACAAGGAACTTATCTAGATGTGTGGTGAGCACTTTGAACCCCGAAGTGCTTCACAGAAGTTTATAACGTACAGCCGTAAAAATAAAAAATCTTTTTTTTTTTTACAAAAATGATTTTTTTTTGCCCCCAATATTTTATTTTCACAAGGGTAACAGGAGAAATTGGACCCCAAAAGTTGTTGTCCAATTTGTCCTGAGTACGCTGATACCCAATATGTGGGAGAAAACTACTGTATGGGCGCACGTCAGGGCTCGGAAGGGAAGTAGTGACGTTTTGGATTGCAGACTTTGATGGAATGGTCTGGGGGCGTCATGTCGCATTTGGAGAGCCCCTGATGCGCCTAAACAGTGGAAACCCCCCACAAGTGACCCCATTTTGGAAAATAGACCCCACAAGGAACTTGTCTAGATGTGTGGTGAGCACTTTGAACCCCGAAGTGCTTCACAGAAGTTTATAACGCACAGCCGTAAAAATAAAAAATCCTTTTTTTTTTTTGCAAAAATGATTTTTTTGCCCCAATATTTTATTTTTACAAGGGTAACAGGAGAAATTGGACCCCAAAAGTTGTTGTCCAATTTGTCCTGAGTACGCTGATATCCAATATGTGGGAGAAAACTACTGTATGGGTACACGTTGGGGCTCGGAAGGGAAGTAGTGACGTTTTGGATTGCAGACTTTGATGGAATGGTCTGGGGGCGTCATGTCGCATTTGGAGAGCCCCTGATGCGCCTAAACAGTGGAAATCCCCAACAAGTGACCCCATTTTGGAAAATAGACCCCACAAGGAACTTATCTAGATGTGTGGTGAGCGCTATGAAGCCCCAAGTGCTTCACAGAAGTTTATAATGTACAGCCGTAAAAACAAAAAAATATTTTTTTTTGTACAAAAATGATATTTTCGCCCCAGTTTTTTATTTTCCCAAGGGTAGCAGAAGAAATAGGACAAATTGCACAATAACTCTTGGGGTCCAGAGTACGCTGATACCCCATATGTGGGGATAAACTACTGTTTGGATGCATGGCAGAGCTGAGAAGTGAAGGAGCACCGTTTGACTTTTTCAACGCAGAATTGGCTGGAATTGAGATCAGACGCCATGTCACATTTGGAGAGCCCTGATGTGCCTAAACAGCGGAAACCCCCCAATTCTAACTCCAACCCTAACCCAACACACCCCTAACCCTAGTCCCAACCCTAACCACAAACCCAACCCTAAGACACCCCTAATCCCAACCCTAACCCTAATCCTAACTTTAGCGCCAACCCTAACCCTAACTTTAGCCGCAACCCTAACCCTAACCCTAATGGGAAAATGGAAATAAATACTTTTTTTAAATTTTATTATTTTTCCCTTACTAAGGGGGTGATAAAGGGGGGTTTGATTTACTATTTATAGCGGGTTTTTATGATTGGCAGCTGTCACGCTAAAAGACGCTTTTTATTGCAAAAATAGTTTTTGCATCATCACATTTTGAGAGCTATAATTTTTGCATATTTTGGCCCACAGAGTCATGTGAGGTCTTATTTTTTGCGGGACGAGTTGACGTTTTTATTGGTACCATTTTTGAGCACGTGACGTGACGTTTTGATCGCTTTTTATTTCGATTTTTGGGAGGTTAGAATGAACAAAAATCAGCAATTCATGAATTTCTTTTGGGGGAGGCGTTTATACCGTTCCGCGTGTGGTAAAATTGATAAAGCAGTTTTATTCTTCGGGTCAGTACGATTATGGCGATACCTCATTTATATCATTTTTTCATGTTTTGGCGCTTTTATAGAATAAAAACAATTTTATATAAAAAATAATTATTTTTGCATCGCTTTATTCTGCGAGCTATAACTTTTTTATTTTTTCGCTGATGATGCTTTATGACGGCTCGTTTTTTGCGGGACAAGATGACGTTTTCAGCGGTACCATTTTTTTTATATCGGTCTTTTTGATCGCGTGTTATTCCACTTTTTGTTCGGCGGTATGATGATAAAGCATTGATTTTTTGCTTCGTTTTTTTTTAATTTTTTTAAGGGGTTCACTAAAGGGGTTAACTAGTGGGACAATTTTATAGGGGGGGTCGTTACGGACGCGGCGATACCAAATATGTGTACTTTTATTACTTTGTTTTTTTTATTTACAGGAAGAAGTGAATTTATTGGGGAATATATATATTTTTTTTTATTTATTTTGGATTTTTTTTTATAACACGTTTATTTTTATTTTTTTAACTTTTTTACTTTGTCCCAGGGTGGGACATCACAGTATTTTATCAGATCGCTGGTGTGACAGTGTGCACAGCACACTGTCACACCAGCGATCGCACAGGCATAGATGCAGGCTTCTCAGAGCCTGCTCTCGGCAGGCACTGAGGTAGCCGCCTCCCTCCAGGACCCCGGCGCCATCTTGGATCCGGGTCCTGGGAGGGAGGAAGCCCTCAGAACAGCGCGATCACATCGCGCTGCTCTGAGGGTCTCAGGGGGGCGCGCAGGGAGCCCCCACCCTGCGCGATCCTCCCCTGTGCCCCAGTACACCGCGATCATGTTTGATCGCGGTGTGCAAGGGGTTAATGTGCCGGGAGCGGTCCGTGACCGCTCCTGACACACAGTCATGGGTGTCAGCTGTGATAATCAGCTGACACCCGGCGGCGATTAGCTGCGCTCCCCTCAGGAGCGCAGCTGATCGCCTATGACGTACTATCCCGTCCCCGGTCATACGGGCCCAGGTACCATGGACGGGATAGTACGTCCGATGGCAGTAAGGGGTTAATATTAGAGTAGGACTGTCCCACAAAGGGTTGCCTTGACGTGGCGGGATGGCTTGTACATTCTTTTGATCAAAATTATGTTTACCAAATACCCTTATTATTATTATTACAACTTCATGCATGTTTTGCAATATATTTTTTATTTTGTTTTATTTTAGGATATTTGTTTCTTGTTTTTTGTTTTCTCTGTGTAATGGTCATGTGTTAATATGCATTTACATTTTGCATACACATTAACTTACTTTTTCAGTTCAGACCCAGTTTTTCATTTAGTTCTTAGTGCATCTTGTGCATATAAGGGTGTGACCGCCCTGCTTTTGAGCTGAAAAATCCATCCTGTCTGGCCTATGCTTCAACTGGTGGGTTCAGTCCCTCTGCCTTGTTCACATTTACGTCACTTGACAAGTGGAAAGGTTTTTAATATTAGAGTAGGACTGTCCCACAAAGGGTTGCCTTGACGTGGCGGGATGGCTTGTACATTCTTTTGATCAAAATTATGTTTACCAAATACCCTTATTATTATTATTACAACTTCATGCATGTTTTGCAATATATTTTTTATTTTGTTTTATTTTAGGATATTTGTTTCTTGTTTTTTGTTTACCCCCAATGTTTTGTAGTTATGCATAGATTTATAGTTATATTTTACCCCTGTACTATTTGTATTGCATTTTATTGTACTTTCTAAACACAAAAATAAAAAACTTGCAAGTTGGAAAAAAAACAGCTTGGTTTCAAGAGACCTAGCAATTAGAAAATGAGTAAGGCGTGTGGTAAGCGACGAGGAACTGGAAGCGCAGATGATGGTGAATGCAGACACCAAGGACGTGAGGGAGGTGCAACTACGCCTGTTGCTATAGCACAAAAAACACAACTATACCTGACACATAGGTTCCTATCCCACTTTGCAAGTGGCATGGTACGCCATTTCTGAAGCCAGAGCAGTGTGAACAGGTGGTTGGTTGGATAGCAGATAATGCTTCCAGCACACTTGGCAGCATGACACAGTCATCCACATGGGCCAGTCTCACCAGCCAACAGTCTGGATCACATAATCATGACCCTGAACCTCCTTCCTCCCACCATGTTGAGTCCCAGGAGACTAGTGATCCCACACTAGAACACTCCGAGGAGCTCTTTACAACATCATTTCTTGATTGTGGCCTCTCACCATGCATGTTCCAAGAGAGACAGGAGGAGATGCTGTTTAGTGATTCACAAAACTTAGAGCAGCCACGGCCACAATAAAATGACGGTGGGGAACGACAAATTTTGTCTATGGAGAAAGATAATGATGAGACATAGTTGCCGCTACGTCAGGTTGTTAAGTCACAAAAGTCAGTAGGACCAGGGTGAGGTGGTGGATGACGAAGTCACTGACCCAACCTGGGAATGTGGTATGCAAAGTTAGGCCAACAGCACTGAGGGGGAGGGATCAGCAGCATCAAAACAGGCAGGAAAAGGCAGTGGGGTGACCAGAGGGAGAAAGTGGGCAACTGTTCCAAAGAGCACCACCACTCCTGAATTTCTCCGTCAAAGAGTAAGGTGTTCTCCAGTCTGGGACTTTTTTTTAAAGAGAGTTAAGAGACAAAAAAATGGTAATTTTCAGCCTGTTCCATGCCAACATCAGCAAGGGCTTGACTACTAAGAGAATACCCAACATCAGCATGATCAGGCACATATCATCTAAGAACCCGATTTGGTGGGCCAAACAGCTGGTTCCACGATTGGTGCTAGCTCTGCCAGTGGGTGACACCACTGCCTCTTCTCCTGTGTTATGTGGTTCACAGTCCCTTGTCCATGACACTGGCGCAGATACCTCCAGTCCTGCAAATGTGTCTTTGCACATTTTGATGCACCATCATCAGGCACTTCCAAATAATTGTCCCAGCAGAGCCTTCAGCTGTCCCTACCCCAGGCCTTGGAACCAAAGAGAAAGTTTCCAGCCACCCACATGCCCAAAGGATAAACAGGCACGGATAAAAAAAATGGAAAATTTCATCTGGATTCAATTAGTCATCCATAGAGTATTAGGTGCCTTCTGTAAAATTTCAGTGATATACAGTAAAAGACTCCAAAAAGCATTGAAATAGTTGTCTGTACTCATTTACTCATCCATACAGTATTCCATACTTTGTGTTAAATTTTGGTGCTATATAACAAAAAAGAATTCCAAGACGAAAACCAGTGCTGAGCAATAAGAACATAAAGGCTTGTCTCAGTTTTTGCCAGAAAACATCTTGATGATCCTCAAGACTTTTTGGAGAATACTCTGGACTGACGAGACAATAGTTTAACTTTTTGAAAGGTATAAGTCCCACTTCATCTGGTGTAGAAGTAGCACAGCATTCAGAAAAGAAACATCACACCAACAGTAAAATATTGGTGGTGGTAGTGTGATGATCTGGGGCCGTTTTGCTGCTTCAAGATTTGGAAGACTTGCTGAGGTAGATGGAGTCATGAATTCTGCTATCAAAAAATCCTGAAGGAGAATCTCCAGCCATCTGTTTGTGACCTTAAGCTGAAGCGCACTTGGGTTATGCAGCAGGACAATGAGCCAAAACACACCAGCAAGTCCACCTCTGAATGGCTTAAGAAAAGTAAAATTAAGACTTTCGAGTGGCCTAGTCAAAGTCCTGATCTTAATCCGATAGAGATGCTGTGGCAAGACCTTAAAAAGGCGGTTCATGCTCGGAAACCCTCCAATATGGCTGAATTACAACAATTCTGGAAAGATGGGCAGCCAAAATTCCTCAAGAGCGTTATAAAAGAATCATTGCCAGTTATCGCACATGTTTGATTGGAGTTGTTGCTGCTAAGGATGGCCCAACCAGTTTTTTGGGTTTAGGGTGCAGTCACTTTTTCACACAGGGCCCTGTAGGGTTGGAGGTTGGATTTCTTTTTCCCTTAATAATAAAGACCTTTCTTTAAAACTGCATTTTGTGTTTACTTGTGTTATCTTTGTCTAATATTTAAATATATTTAGTGATCTGAAACATTTAAGTGTGACAAACATGCAAAAGAATAGGAAATCAGGAAGGGGGCAAACACTTTTTCACACAACTGTATATTTGTATTCACATGAGAACAATCTATGACTTCTCTGAACTTAGTAGTTACCACTCACCTGGGTGGTTATCTATAGGAATCTCTTCTTTGCACCACTCATCACCCCTCACATATTTCTCTGTAGTATTAATATGGGTCAGACCTTCACCCTGAAACAAGTATTGTAAAAGTCAAGACAGGTGGAGAAGTCACATCTATGATCAGCTCTAATCCTGCCATCTCCACCGTTCTCATTACACAAGTATAAACATATGATACTGGTGAATAAAACAAGACTGAGCACAAGACCTTCACAGCCTTCTACACATCATAGGGGAGATCTCATGGAACGTTCTCTCCATCTACCTGATAATCCTGAGAAACATTGGGATCTTCTTGTTTACAGTCCTGTGGGAGAAGAGGACGGGGACATCTCTCTGGTGTTGTCCTCCTACTGGAGAGATCTGGAGGAAACACATACAGGGACTGAATTCATTCTTTACATACAGATAATTATAGGCCGTGTGTATTTAGTCCTGTCTATTACCTGGTGATGTGAGGGGCTGGGGAACCTCCACCATGACGTCCTTGTACAGATCTTTGTGTCCTTCTAAATATTCCCACTCCTCCATGGAGAAATAGACAGCGACATCCTGACACCTTATAGGAACCTGACACATACAATGATACCTTCATCCCCCCGATCCCTTCATAGCGTTACTGTATAATGTCCCAGCATTCCCAGCAGTGTCACCTCTCCAGTCAGCAGCTCAATCATCTTGTAGGTGAGTTCTAGGATCTTCTGGTCATTGATGTCCTCATGTATCAGGGGGTGAGGTGGAGGCCCCATGATTGGGCTCAGGGGTCTTCCCCATCCCTTAGACCCAGGGTCCTGACAGCGCTCACTAGAGATCTTCTTCACTACTGTGTAATCCTGGTTATGGAGAGACATATTAATAAATCTCACTACAGATATTTCCAGAGTCCTCACCTCTCCAGTTCTTCCATCTGTTATTCCCATAGATAAGAATGATGTAATGTGACGTCAGCAGAATCTCTCACCTCTCCAGTAAGCCGGAAGAGGATCTCTAGGGTGAGGTGTAATATCCTCTCTGCCATCTTGTACCTGTCCCCATCCATGCTCGGCAGTCAAAGAAATTACGGAAAAGATACCAATTATTAGTATCTGATATTGAATAAATCTAAATAGAAAGAAGATGAGTCTGCGTAAAAACATACATACAAAATACAATGTAAAATATTCAATTACTAGAAGTGTAATGTGAGTATATGGAATATATGTGATGGAGAACTATAGCATGGTTTTTCAGTAGTTCCATGTTTACTTGGGTTTCCTCCCACACTCTAAATGTTTATATTATGATTCCTATTGAGGACACGGATGACGACTGTAAGTTACTGCAGAATATAATGTAAGTAATATAAATATATCTAGAGGTTAGAAAGAAAATACCTCCGTCTTGTCAGTTGGAGTCACAAGAGTTATAAACAAAGTTAGATAATTTTGGAGATATTAAACAATAGAAGTAACTCAATACAGTACGCAGCCCAATGTCTTTGCACAGCTAATAGAATGTGGTTATGGCTCATTTGTGTACATCTCGTCACTCCAGGTCGTATTACTGCAGTGGGCATTCGTCTCAGGTCTCATCCAATATATATTTACGTAGGTGAAGAAGAATCCCAAATAGTAAAGAACCAGAACAGGGAACAGAAATGTAGGAAACCGGACAATGACGAGGAGGAAAAGTCACTCAGTATCTGTGTGATCTCCAGCACCTACCTCCACCCGCAGAGCCGCACAACACATATATGGCTGCTCTGTGCGCACAGGACCTGTGATGAGGTCACAGGGGGGAGGAGTCAGGGTCACATGATCAGGGGCCTCAGTGTATGCAGGACTCTGCTGTGCTGGTTGTCATGGTGCTGGATGAGAGGAGTTTATGTGTGGGGTCAGGACTCGATATTTTGTTCCCATAGACTTACATTGGATTTCAGGTATCGGAAGTATCGGAATGCTCAACCCTAGTCAGGAGGGGTTTACAGGGTGGATGTAACAGAGCCGTGTGTGTACGAGGGTATGGAGCAGAGCCGTGTGTGTACGGAGCGGAGCCGTGTGTGCATACCTCCCAACTTTTGAAGATGGGAAAGAGGGACAAAGGTTGAGCGCGCCGCGGTAATTTTTAGGCCACGCCCCAACCACACCCATTTCACAACTAGTCACACCCATTTCCACACCCACAACCACACCCATTTAGCACTGGTGATCACACTGACTGGTACTGTGGGCACAGTGACTGGTACTGTGGACACACTGGTACTGAGTAAAAAAAAAGAACAGAGAGAGAAAAATAAAACAGAGAAAGGAGAGAGAGAAAGAAAGAGGGGAAAGCAAGAAAGAACAGAGAGAAAGTAGAGAGAGAAAGAAAAAAACAAAGAAAGGGGAAAGAAAGAACAGAGAGAAAAAAAACAAAGAGGGGAAAGAAAGAACAGAGACGGGGAAAGAAAGACGAGAAAGAAAGAACAGAGAGAGAAAGAAAGACAAGAAAGAAAGAACAGAGAGAAAGAAAGAACAGAGAGAGAAAGACGGGAAAGAAAGAAAGAAAGAAAGAACAGAGAGAAAAAAAGAACAGAGAGAGAAAGAAAGACGGGAAAGAAAGAAAGAACAGAGAGAAAAAAGAAAGGAGAAAGAAAGAACAGAGAGGGAGAGAGAAAGAAAGAGGGGAAAGAAAGAACAGAGAGAGACAGAAAGACAGAGGGGGAAAGAAATAACAGAGAGAAAAAGAAAGAAAGATAGAACAGAGAGAGAAAGAAAGGGGAAAGAAAGAACAGAGAGAGAAAGAAAGAAAGAAAGAAAGACAGAGGGGGAAAGAAAGAACAGAGAGAAAAAGAAAAAAGATAGAATAGAGAGAGAAAGAAAGAGGGGAAAGAAAGAACAGAGAGAGAAAGAAAGAAAGGGGAAAGAAAGAACAGAGAGAGAAAGAAAGAAAGAACAGAGAGAAAGAAAGAACAGAGAGAGAAAGAAAGAAAGAGAAAGAACAGAGAGATAGAAAGAAAGAGGGGAAAGAAAGAACAGAGAGAAAGAAAGAAAAAGAACAAAGAGAGAAAGAAAGATGGGAAAGAAAGAAAGAACAGAGAGAAAGAAAGAGGGAAAAGAAAGAACAGAGAGAAAGAGAAAGAAAGAGGGGAAAGAAACAAGAGAAAGAAAGAGAAAAAGAAAGGGGAAAGAAAGAAAGAAAGAGCAGAGAGATAGAAAGAAAGAGGGGAAAGAAAGAACAGAGAGAAAGAAAAAAAGAACAGAGAAAGAAAGATGGGAAAGAAAGAACAGAGAGAGAAAGAAAGAACAGAGAAAGAAAGGGGAAAGAAGAAAGAAAGAGGGGAAAGAAAGAAAGAACAGAGAGAGAAAGAAAGAGAGAAAGAAAAAAAAAAGAACAGAGAGAAAGAAAGGGGAAAGAACAGAGAGAGAGAAAAAGAAAGAGGGGAAAGAAAGAACAGAGAGATAAGAGAAAAAGAAAGAAACAGAGAGAAAGAAAGGAAAGAAAGAACAGAGATAGAAAGAAAGAGGGGAAAGAATGAAAAAAAAAACAGAGAAAAAGAAAGATGGGAAAGAAAGAAAGAACAGAGAGGAAGAAAGAACAGAGAGAGAGAAAGAAACAGAGAGAGAAAGAAATAAAGATTCTATAAAGATACTATAGCAGCCCGGCTCCCATTGTAGTGCTCACCTGAGCCTCCCGGTGCAGGACATAACATGATCCGCTCACATGGCCGATATCCCCGATTCCAAGGTGAGGACACGGTGATGGATCTGAAGCATTCCCTGAAGTGCCTCCATGGTTCCGTCACAATCTCCTCCCGAAATTACCTAATTTCTGGTCATCTTCCAGCACGTCACTTCTGGTGGAACATCACGTGCGAGTTTTAAAGTGCTCCTCGGGGCTCCGGCATGTACTCCTGTGTCCACGGGAAAAGCTCCGGCTGGGACAGCGAGGCAGACTCTCAAAATCGGGAGTGTCCCGCTGAATTCAGGACGGTTGGGAGGTATGAATGCTCCCCACCATACACCTTGTACACGCACGGCTCTGCACACCTCATACACACACGGTTCCGCTTTGTATGCCTCGTACACACACGGCTCCGCTCCGTCCACCTCGCACACACAAGGCTCCACTCAGTATACACAAGGCTCCACTTCGTACACCTTGTACACACGCAGCCACGCTTTGTACACCTTGTACACACACGACTCCACTCCGTAAACCTAGTACACATGCGGCTTTGCAGCATACACCTCGTACACACGCGGTTCTGCTCCATATACCTCGTACACACGCAGCTCCACTACATACACACACGGCTCAAGCACGTACACTTCACACACACAGGGCTCCGTTTCGTACACACACAGCACTGCTACATCCACCTCGTACACACACGGCTCCGCTCCGTACACCTCGTACGCACACGGCTCCACTCCGTGCACCTCGTACACACACGGCTCCGCTCTGTACACCTCGTACACACACGACTCTGCTACATCCAACTTGTACACACTACAGCACTGCTACATCCACACTGTAAACCCGAGTCCTGAACCCCACACACAAACTTACCCTCATCCAGCACCATGACAACCATCACAGCAGAAAAAAGAAAAGCAAGTTGACAGCACTCACAGACTAGGGGCGCACGTATCCAGTCCAAGGAACCCACTTGGAAGCAATATAGAACAAAAATAGAACAGCGCTCCATCCAGGTGTATGATGTAGAAAAGGTCTTTTATTCAGCCCAAAATGTTTCGACCACAGCAGGTCTTTGTCAAGTATATACAATACATACAAAAGGGCGGATTTAAATAGCATAGGACTGTAAACCAGCACCAATCATAAAACACATACGCCCACTTAAATATACATATACAGAAAAAACAGTGCAAAACAGAGATCAGACCAACATAGATACTGTATCCATTAACAATAAACATGTGTACATATATCAAAACTAATATACAAATAGGCCCATATGATATTACATCAGATCAACAAATAGCTTTCTCATGTTGCAATAGAGATGTGGATTAGTCAAATTCCTTCTTCATTTGCATCCATCCGGCAGATCCAATCAAAAGAAAGACAAAAACGGCGCCAAGGTAGAAGAAATCACCTATGGGAATTAGTATATCATATATCTCACCCATATTTTCCAATCAGCGTCGCTGTCAGGCAGGATAAAACGCCAACTGCGTCATACAGGAAATGACATAAGGCTGAAATAATCCTAGAACGTGCAGACACACAGTATGAAGTGCGCAGCCGCACCATCTAACGGGAAGAAGCATCTCACACAGTGCCCGCGCTGATCTGGTGACGCATTCGCATCACCGCCCATCGAAGCGGTCACCAGGGAAACCTTGGAGAGAGCCAGGATCCGCCATATAGATGTTGGCATAAGTGGGGGCCACATTGGACCCCATGGCGGTACCACGGCGCTGCAAAAAAACTCATCACCGAAGAGAAAAAAATTACGGTGGTCTATATATTTCAAGTGTTGGTATACATTTTTTATCTGTGTCCCTCTCTCCCCTTGTTCCACATGGTCCTGTTTATTTTCTTTATTTTCCTTTTTTTTCTTTAGTTTGTTTGAATAAAAACTTTTTGGGCAGTATTTTTGATATATTTCATTGTTTTGCTGTCTATGATGTGGCTTATGATGGTGATTGATCTTTAAGTATTGCCCTTATAAACTTGATATGTGCAGTACAAATATGTATATTTTTCTATGGATGATAGCAGCGATTACTGCAATCTTTTCTTTGGGAGCAATGCGCCTGAGCCGCATCCTGGCTCTCTCCAGGGTTTCCCTGGTGACGGCTTCGATGGACGGTGACGCGGACGCGTCACCAGATCAGCGCGGGCACTGTGTGAGATGCTTCTTCCGGTTAGATGGTGCGGCTGCGCACTTCATACTGTGTGTCTGCACGTTCTAGGATTATTTCAGCCTTATGTCATTTCCTGTATGACGCAGTTGGCGTTTTATCCTGTCTGACAGCAACGCTATGATTGGAAAATATGGGTGAGATATATGATATACTAATTCCCATAGGTGATTTCTTCTACCTTGGCGCCTTTTTTGTCTTTCTTTTGATTGGATCTGCCGGATGGATGCAAATGAAGAAGGAATTTGACTAATCCACATCTCTATGGCAACATGAGAAAGCTATTTGTCGATCTGATGTAATATCATATGGGCCTATTTGTATTTTAGTATTTGATATATGTACACATGTTTATTGTTAATGGATACAGTATCTATGTTGGTCTGATCTCTGTTTTGCACTGTTTTTTCTGTATATGTATATTTAAGTGGGCGTATGTGTTTTATGATTGGTGCTGGTTTACAGCCCTATGCTATTTAAATCCGCCCTTTTGTATGTATTGTATATACTTGACAAAGACCTGCTGTGGTCGAAACGTCATTTTTTGGCTGAATAAAAGACCTTTTCTACATTATACACCTGGATGGAGCGCTGTTCTATTTTTCTTCCCAACCATCACAGCAGAGTCCTGCACACAACAAGGACACTGATCATGTGACCCCTGACTCCTCCCTCCTGTGACCTCATCACAGGTCCTGTGGGCACAGAAGAGTACAGCATAGCAGCGTCATTGCTCTGCTGTGAGAGAGGCTGAGCTATAGAGACAGGGAGGGCAGGAATGGGTGAATGGGGGGCGTGGCGGCTCATCTCACTGCGGGACACATAGTGTCAGCGGGATGGGGGGTCAGAATTGGGACTGTCCAGCTCAATCCGGGACAGTTGGGAGGTATGGTGTGTGTACGAGGTGTACGGAGCGGAGCCGTGTACTAGGTGTACGGAGCAGAGCCACATGTGTACGAGGTGAACCAGCATCTTTCCCAGAACCACCAAAGCCATAACTCAAAGGCCGCAAGACCTAAGGGCTGGAACCAGGGTCACATTCCTCAAATTTTCCCTGGTATGCAGAGAGTGTGATGCAAGAAGGAAGGGAGCAGGGAAAACCCTTCTTACACAATAAACAGGCCTGGGAAAGGTTCCTTGAGGCGGCTTGAGATGGGGCTACCATCCTCGATAGATCAGCTGTCCTTGGGGTTCATTATCCCTTATGCGGGAGCAGGCAATGGTGCAGGTGAAACCAGGGGCTGTCGCCTATTTCTACATGCTCTCCAAAAAAACTTTAAAAATTTTTCCTGGATTCAGTTAGTCATCCATACAGTATAATGTGCTTTGTGTAAAATTATGGTGGTTTAAAATTTTTTAAAAATTTTTTCCTAGCTTTGCACTTTGTACCTTTATGAGTGTCACTACATGACAATTTGAACATAATGTGCATGAGGCCCTCCTTTATGTGTCTTTCTTCCATCATATTTTGGCAGTTCTTGCATCATTCATAAATTACACAGACATTTCCAATTTCAAATTTTTGTAATTTATGCATCATTCATAAATTACACAGACATTTCCAATTTTTTAATAAAAAATTAATAAAAATGTAATGAAAATTGTCATATAAAATGCTAAGATCTATAGAACCACTCTAGCGAGAGGGCATTCAACCCCTCCAACGTCCTCTCTCGGTTTTCCAATAGGAAGAAGACCTGACATTCTGAGTCTCTTAAATGTCTTTTCAAAAGGTTGGATAACAAAAGAGACATGTGTTTACACAGATAGAGATGTGAAGATGTTTCTTTTGTCCCCAGGAAAGACATCTTGTGGATGGAAACTTTTGTCTCCTTCAAAGGAAATGTTATACATTTACACCATACGATGGGGCATGTGTTTAAAGTTATGAATATTGGGGTTTGTATAGATCCGATATAGATGAGACATACATCTTCAATTTCAGGACTAGTAGAGGAAGAATATGCATTTTCATAACTGTGAAACCTGCCTATAAGCCCCAAATCAATAGTGGTTAGATAGTAAACATGACATGGATTATGTCAGCTATCTATGGAAAGGTAAAATCCCAATTAAATTATGGCTGCAATCTCAAACTTCTGTGATCGTCTGGAGTGAAGGTATTATTAATGTTGGGAATTTCATAAAATCCTGAAGGGCTGAGGATAATTCACAACCCGGCCCACGTGAGGTCAAGGCTAATTATGATCTGTTTTCATGTAGAGAGATACATATCAGTGTATGCATGATTCTCATCACTAGTAGTTTTTTCAATTGAAGTGCTCTCCTTTACTAAACCGAATCATCTCTATGATCAGTCTAGTAAGTTATTGTTTATTTTATGTAATTGTATACGCTGTATTGTTTTGTCCCCCTTTGTAAAATCTTTTGCATATATTTTATAAACATTGCCCATTGTTCTGGATTAAATATAAAATTAAATAGTTCTGTTCCATTTGTTCTGTAAACCGCACCCCAAAGCCATACGCTACCAGAACCAGGTGTCCAGTCCGCCTGTATATAATGAACTCCTGCTTGTGGCAGCGAGTAGTTCTTGGGTTATCATGGAGCTAGCTGTGACCGTACCGGGGTACATAAAATATTCCATGCGTTGGAATCGGAGGTATATATACCATATGCTCACTGTTAGTTTCCAAATAACCAGTCTTAGTGAAATCAGAGGATTATTGGGAAACTAAAGCCTCCTCCGCTAATCGTCGGTCAATCGTGTATTTGTCTGGACAATAGGGGACAGCAGAGGGCTGTCCATGACACAAAGATAACTAACAAAATGTCCAAAAACATAGTATTGCACTTAAATATGACTCTTCACCATAGAAGAGAACCCAAACATGCATGAAAAGTAGGAGTGTGGAAACAGACTATTGATACATAATAGATACAAAGTATCCAGCACACACCACTCAAAAGAGAAGGTATTCATAAAATCTCAGATTTTATTAATATAACAATTAATATACAAAATCACAAAAAGTTGCAGGTAAAGAGGAAAGGAATATACCCAAGTAAAGTGCACATTAGGTGATAAAGGGACATAATCCAGGATCAGGGATCATATAACAGTCATATATCCATGTATCTGCAGTAGGATCACATCATCCATAATACTCAATGTAAAGTGCATAGTGCATACATGGAAGAAAATTCAACATTAATCCAAAAATCAATGCATACCCATGATAATCCTCCTGTCCCCGGTCTCACCAAGCCCTAACGCACGTTTCGCATACCAGCTTTCTCAAAGGGAAATGTGCATGTCATGTCTCAAACCCTGTCAGGTTTATATGGTGTAAATACTCACTATTAGACCAATGGTAAGAAAATCCACGCCCCCAGCTCTCAGGTGTTACCCACATGTTCCCTCTGATGGGTTAAGTAGCGCATGGCACCGCCGTTCCCGGACCTCTGAGCCTTCAGCATCCGGCACTCAGCTCCGGCATGCGGGGAGGAAATACTCCATGACGTCACATCCGCTTGCTGCAGTTGAAAGAGGCCTTAAGCCCGAAGTCAGAGATCACGGCGTAGTATTTTGTTGAAGCCCATTATCTAGGAGCAACCTCCCAGTGTCATATCTGCATGTAAGCAAGTTCATAAGCCGATAAGCACACCTTACTGGGTACAAGGGGCATGAGCTTACAGCCACACACAGTATGGGGCAAGAAACCTTCAGAAAATATACCTCAAATACAATGCCATATCCTATTTAAACGGCCCGATCATAGTCATATCATATAAGTCATCTTATTACAGATAATTACCACATATAAAGTACATTAAAAATTAACAACAAATAAGTGGTCAAATTGAGGGAAGGAGAGGAACAGGGGAAGAGAGAGAGTGGGGCAGGGAGGAAAGATACCAACAAATATTAATATCTGGAGATAGTACATAAACATAAATGGAGTATCTCATCTCAGGAATTCAGTAGTCAAAAGTCCCCATTTCATTTCCCTCTGGTATCTTCCAGCTTGAACATGTGGTCATCAAATCCAAGGTACATCATAGTGAATAAAAAGCACCACAATCTCAACCAAGACATATATGGAATAATTTTTACTAGAGTAAAAGAAATAAAAAGAATATTTAAAAATATGAACAGATACAACAAATAATAAAAGACAGAAAAACTACAGGAATGGAGCAAAGCTAAGCTTTTCATTAAGTCCCGCAGGGGCCATATGCCCAGCTCCACAATCCATCTTGTCTCGGACTGTGCAAGAATCAATTTCATATTGCCACCTCATATACCCCCATGTATCCTATCTATATCTCTGATTTTAAGACCAGATGGGTCCGAATTATGATGCGCCCTAAAATGTTTGGGTAAAGTTTGACACAAAGATAGCAGCACGGGTGGTTCAGTAACGACCCCCCTGGCTGCAATCTTTGACAAAAATTCATAAAAAAATTTAATTTTGGTTTACTTAAATTATTTTTTAAATCCTTTTAAAATTTTGCTTTATATACAAGTCGCTATACAGGAAACAATGTTTGTTAACTTTTTTCCTCTAAACTCCAATTTATCATAGATTTTGAATGTTTTATTGTCAGTCCTTAAAGTGGAGTACAAGTGTGGCCCCATTGTTCTCAGCAGCGAGATGCTTCCCAGGATCTTCCATTCAGCACTTTTTCAATCCATTTCAACATTTTCACTGCCCCCCCCCAGACCCACTTGTAGGGTCTACTGGAAAAATACTCAGATTTCCCATTGAATCCCATTACACGCATTAAGCAAAATGAGCATCCGAGTATTAGAAATTGCTTGGTTTAAATAACGAGCATTTTAGTTCTTGCTTATCCCTAAAATGTATCACTTCTAAACAGGAGAGGTATTGGTGCCTTCAGGAGAAATTGTATAACAAAATTGTGCGATCCCCACTTTCTCCTATTAACAGTTGTGAAAAATGGAAATTTTAAAGCTAAAACAACACTCTAGTGAAAAAAATGTATTTTTTTAACTTTATGCAGCCTAATTATCTTCATTTCTATGAAGCAATTGTGAGGTTAAAATGCTTACTATATCCTAAATGAATTTATTAAGGGATGTAGTTTATAAAATGGGGTCCATTTTAGAGGGTTTCTGGTGTTTTGGCACCTCAGGGGCTTTGCAAATGGAACATGTCATCTACAATCTATTCCAGAAATATCTGCACTCTAAAATTGTGCTCCTTCCCTTCCAAGCCCCGCTGTGTGCACAAAGAATAATTTCTAACCACAAATGGGGCATGGCCGAGAGCATGAGAAATTGCATAACAAAGTGTGGGGATTACATTTAAATGTAACATTTGGAACTAGGGCAAAATTTTAGTGGGTAAAAAAAAAGTTTTCCCATTTTTTCACTCCACTTTTCATTAAAGCTTGTGAGGCGCCTGAAGGGGTTACAAACATCAAGAATGCAGTTTTGAGTGGTTCGAGGTTTGCAGTTTTCATTATGGTGTCCTTCTGGGGCGTTTAGGCTACTAAAAGTCACTTTGTAGGTGAAATGGTCTATAAAAAAAATAGGTTTTGTAAATTTTCTTGAAAATATGAAACATTTCTGCTACATTTTTAATCTAAAATAATAAACAAAAGGATATTTTAAAAATGATCCAGACGTAAAGTAGACATTTGGTAAATGTTATTTATTTTAGTGTGAGATGACTGGCTGTTTTAAGGGAATAGTCACTGATAGTTTAAAATGTTATAATTTTTCTAAGTTTGACAAATTTCAGATATTTTCATACATAACTTTCAAACATATTTAGCTAAATTCACCGTAAAAATAAATATACAGTGTCATGAAACAATCTCATAATCGTTGGGATATGTAGAATTATTACAAAGATATTACCATAGCTTACCAATACCATAGCATGCCAGATTTGAAAAATGGGTCTGCTTCCACACGAACAAAGCCGACTGTCCATTACGGCTTAACAAGCGTTCATTTATCGCTATTAAGTTTTCCTCATTCTAAACAGCAGAGTGGCTTCACTCTGATATCTAAAAAAAACTGATTTAAGATTCAGCGCGTTTTCAGGATTTCAGACATCTCTTGCTCCTTGGCTGTTTTCAAAAACACAAACTGTACCTTTACTTACCATCTCCAGCGATAAATCTTTGCCACTACTCCCAGTGTGTTATTTAGCAACGCAGAAGCCACATTGACAGCATTGAAGCCAATAAGTTAGCTCTGCCAAGTTGACAGCACAAACTGCCGAGAACCGCTGAACTCGGAAACTGGAGAACTTCTTTAACATTTTACAGTATGATCAAGAATATGGTATTGCTCTTGTATGAGTAGTTTGATGTTTAACAAGGGTTGATTTCTGGTTAAAACATTTTCCACATTCTGAACACGAATACGGCTTTATCCCTGTGTGAATTCTCTCATGCCTAAAAAGAACTGATTTTTCACTAAAACATTTCCCACATTCTTTACAGGAAAATGGCTTCTCCCCTGTGTGAATTTTCTTATGTTTAAGAAGATTTGATTTCCGATTGAAACATTTTCCACAATCGGAACATAAATATGGCTTCTCTTCTATGTGACTTCTTTCATGTTTAATGAGATTTGGTTTTTGGTTAAAACATTTCCCACATTCTGAACATGAGAACACATTTTCTTCTTTGTGAGTGATCAAATGTCTAACAAGATTTGATTTAGCAGTGTAACATTTCCCACATTCTGAACATGCATATGGCTTTGCACCTGTGTGAATACTCTGATGTCGATCAAGACCAGATTTCTGGATGAAACATCTACCACATTCTGAACATGAATACGGCTTCTCCCCAGTGTGAATTCTCTGATGTCTAAAAAGATCTGATTTCTCACTAAAACATTTCCCACATTCTAAACAAGAAAATGGGCGCTCCCCTGTGTGAGTTTTCATATGTTTCATAAGATTTGATTTCTGGTGAAAACATTTTCCACATTCTGAACAGGAATATGGCTTCTCCCCTGTGTGAGTTCTTTGCTTTATAACACGTCTTCTGTGATATTTATTTTTCTTCACAATCTCCAAAGAATCAGAAGATAGGACCAGTTTAAAAAGGTCAGATGATAAATCTTTGCTGTGAAGGGTTATATTTGAAGTTATGGCATGCTCTCCACATGTATCTTGTATGATACCACGATCATCTGCTCCACAATCTAAAGATATCCAATGTGACTCTGAGCTCCAGGTACAGTTATCTGCCAAGAATAAAACAAATATTTTTATCACCTGAAAAAAATAATATTTTATGTCATTCAGATATAAACTGTCCAGAAAAACCTTCCAGGCATGTAGCAAAATTAAATTATTAATGAAGACAGTGAAGTAAAACAGAACACAATCTACGGTAACAGTAAAATTCAGAAAAAGCAGATCGATCAGGATTTTTAGACCACCTGTAGTTTTTAACAATTGTTATAAAGCTTCATAGGTTCTTCTTTCAATCTGCCTGACATTTATTTTTACTTAAAAATGGTTTTGCTCCTGATAACGTGATCAGGCGCAGAAACAGAAGTGACCTACAAAATTTTTTATAGTTATAAAACCATAACATTTATTAGATGAAAGAATAAAAAACACTTAAAATTTCAGAAAAAGGGTGCTGGAATAAGGAGGCATAGGTAAAAAAAAGTCAATAAGTAGCAGCAAAGCATACAATGTTATTTGTCTCTAATTCCATTGAAAATCATGTACCACAAAGTTCAAGAGGTAAATTATAATTCTAAACAATAATTATCCAAAAATCTCTAAAGTGCCTGTGCCTAAAAAATAAATAAGAATTATTATTGTGCTAATACTGGTCAGAATCAAATTTATTTCAGGGATATCCTGATAAAGATGAATAAATTAATATTAAGAAAAAACAAGGTGCAATTTT
>JARQOD010000003.1:22011656-22066978 GCA_033576555.1 Oophaga sylvatica
GTATCATCTTGGAAAACCTATCACAAATCACCCAGATGACGGTCATTCTCTGAGAAACAGGGAGGTCGGAAATGAAATCCATAGAGATATGGGTCCATGGTCTCTTGGGCACAGGCAATGGCATCAACAAACCACTAGAACGAGAGCAAGGCTTGGAGCGACAGCAAGTCCCGCAGGACTGCACAAATTCCCTGACATCACGAGACAAGGTAGGCCACCAAAAGGACCGACTAACCAAGTCTCTGGTACCAAAAATTCCGGGATGACCGGCCAGCGCGGAACAATGAATCTCAGACATCACACTCTTTTTCCACTGGTCCGGGACAAACAATTTCCCAACAGGGCAGCGCTCGGGCTTATCCTCCTGACACCCCTCCAGAGCCAGTCTCAAATTGGGCGAGATGGCGGAAAGAACTATACCCTCTTTCAAAATAACAGAAGGATCAGATAACTCAGGAGAGTCTGCCAGGAAACTCCTCGAGAGGGCATCCGCCTTAACATTCTTAGTGCCAGGAAGAAATGAAACCACAAAATTAAAACGTGTGAAAAACAAGGCCCACCTGGCCTGTCTAGGATTAAGTCGCTTGGCAGATTCCAGATAAACCAGATTCTTATGGTCCGTAAGGACCACCACCTGATGTTTGGCTCCCTCCAGCCAATGTCTCCACTTTTCAAAAGCCCACTTCATGGCCAATAACTCCCGATTACCCACGTCATAATTACGTTCAGTAGGAGAAAATTTTCGAGAGAAAAAGGCACAAGGGTTACTTTTAGAGGTCTCTGGATCTCTTTGGGACAAAACGGCACCTGCCCCAATTTCAGAGGCATCAACCTCCACCTGAAATGGTAGAGAAACATCAGGCTGCCGTAGAACAGGAGCAGAAGTGAATCTCTGCTTAAGTTCCTGAAATGCAGAGACTGCCTCAGGAGGCCAATTCACCACATCAGAACCCTTTTTGGTCAATCAGTTAAAGGTTTAACAATAACCGAGAAATTACCAATAAATTTACGATAAAAATTGGCAAAACCCAAAAATCTTTGAAGAGCCTTTAATGAAGTAGGTTGGACCCAATCACAGATGGCCTGAACCTTGACCGGGTCCATTTCAATAACAGATGGGGACAAAATGAATCCCAAAAATGAGATCCTCTGTACGCCAAAAAGACACTTTGATCCCTTCACATACAGAGCATTCTCTCTCAAAATCTGGAATACAGTTCGAACATGTTTCACATGAGAGTCCCAGTCATTGGAAAAAATCAAGATATCATCCAAATAAACAATCAGAAATTTATCCACAAAATCCCTGAAAATGTCATTCATGAAGGACTGGAAGACAGAAGGAGCATTAGTGAGCCCAAAGGGCATCACAAGGTACTCAAAATGCCCCTCAGGGGTGTTAAATGCCGTCTTCCATTCATCCCCGTGCTTAATGCGAATAAGGTTATATGCCCCCCTGAGGTCAAGCTTGGTAAACCAAGTAGCATTTTCACCCTGGAAAACAGGTCAGAAATCAAGGGTAACGGATATTGATATTTCACAGTAATATTGTTCAAAAGACGATAATCAATACACGGCCTTAATGAACCATCCTTTTTGGCCACAAAGAAAAACCGGCACCTAAGGGTGAAGAGGATGGTCTGATATGACCCTTCTCCAATGACTCCTTGATATAAGACCGCATAGCGTCATGTTCAGGTACAGACAAGTTAAAAAGGCGACCATTAGGGAATTTCCAGGCACTAATTCAATAGCGCAATCATAGCTCCTATGGGGAGGCAAGGATGCAGATTTACTTTCGCTAAACACATCAGAAAAATCAATTAAAAAGTCAGGAACATCCTGAGCCTGGGGGGAGGCAGAAAAAACAGGAGTGTTGGTATTAACACATTGGCAGCCCCAACTGGTTACAGACACAGTTTTCCAATCCAAAACAGGATTATGAGACTGCAACCAAGGGAAACCCAGTACGATAATATCATGCAGATTATACAGAACCAAAAATTTGCAGCACTCCTGATGATCAGGTTCAACCCTCATTATCACCTGAGTAGAGAACTGAGGTTTATTCTCAGCCAAAGGGGTAGCATCGATCCCCAGTAGGGGAATAGACTTCTGTAGGGGTATCAAGGGAAACCCACAACGTTTAGCAAAATCATAATCCATCAGTTTAATAGCTGCTCCAGAATCAACGAAAGCCTGAGCAGAAAATGAGGACAGAGAGCATATCAGAGTGACAGTTAATAAAAACTTAGTCTGAATACTACCCAAGACAACTGAGCGTGCAAAACGTCTTCCCCGCTTAGGACAGACTGAAATAGCATGAGTGGCATTACCACAGTAGAAACATAACCCATTGCGCTTTCGAAACTCATGACACCACTCTATCACACTGCATGGATTCAGAAGCAGGTTCACAAGGCAACACTATTCCACGCATACTTCTCCGCTCACGCAAACGTCTGTCAATTTGAATCGCTAATGACATAGAATCATTGAGACCAGAGGGGACAGGGAATCCCACCATAACATCCTTTACATTATCTGACAGACCCTTCCGAAAAAGGGCCGCCAAAGCGTCGTCATTCCACTTGGTCAGGACTGCCCACCTACGGAATCTCTGACAGTATAACTCAGCGTCATCAAGCCCTTGATTTAATGCCAACAAGGCTTTTTCAGCTTGATCAGTGACATTAGGCTCATCGTACAATAACCCCAAAGCCTGAAAAAATGCATCAACATCACTCAAAACAGGATCCCCAGGTGTCAGGGAAAAAGCCCAATCCTGAGGATCGCCGCGCAGGAGAGAGATGACAATTTGAACCTGCTGCGCTGCGTTCCCTGAGGACTTAGATTTTAAGGCAAAAAACAATTTACAATTATTTTTGAAATTCTGAAACTTAGCTCGATCCCCCAAAAACAAATCTGGCATGGGAATCCTAGGTTCCACAACAGGCAACCTAGCAAGATATGCAGCAATACTCCGAACCTCAGTGGCAAGCTGATCCACACGGCCAGACAACTGCAAACTCCATTGAGAGAAAAAATCCTCCCCAGCACCCAGAGATACAGAGGGAAAAAAAAAAAATGCAACAAACAGAAAAATATCTCTGACAACCGTTTTTTCTTTCACAATATTTTTCCCTTCTGTGAGTACCATACAACTTTAAATTTTGGGCCGGTGATACTGTTATGTTTCGGTAACTGAGGAGTGCAGGTAAAAAAGGCAATACACCAGAGCAGTTGGAATCTATGAGATTGCAGTACCCTGACTAACCACCACAACTAGAGGCAGCCATGGAGCGTTCCTACGTTGGTCCTAGACGCCTCGTCACAGCCTGAGAAACTAACTACACCTAAAGATAGAAATAGGAAAGCTATCTGCCCCGGAGCAGATCCCCAAAGAACATAGAAAGTCCCCAAATATGTAATGGCTGTGTAAGGTTCTTTGTCTCTTTTGACATGTTCCTTGAAACTCAGTTTTCCGTCGGCCATTTTGCTTTCTGTCTTGCTGCAGCTATCTTGCCCTCAGTTAATATGGAGGTTCCAGCTTTCATGTTCCCGCCCTGATTCTCTCCTCTTGCTTCTTAAGCAGCCTCAGCTGAACAATCAGTGCTCCTGAATCAAGCTTCAGTTAGCCTGTGACCTGACTCCTGGAAACCTAGGATTTTGGACTCCAGCTATTTCCTACTGAGGAACTTTGGAACACTTTTGGACTCTGGAAACCTGCTGTCTGGTGAATCCATGTTTGCAGAGGAATTACGGTACAGAGAAGAGATCCTGAACCTGCTTTGGAGAGTTATTGTAGAGCTTGAAGTTACTCTGGCCTGCTGTGTCTCCTGCCTCTGTTCCTGCAAACTGTGTGACCTTTTCTGCATGCTTGTATGAAGTAATACAAGTCATTTCATATCAACCTGTGTCTCATGTGTTTTCCTCGCACCCAAGCACAAGACGCTATAGGAACTGTACACTATACATGACAAGATTCAGGAGCCAATGTTTAGTGTCTGCTGGGTCTGGGAAAGCCGTGTCTGCTGTGACTGTGGATATCAGATGTCCGTTTAATACCTTCTGTGATGACAGTGGTTGTGACTTCTCACAACCATTCCAGGTGAGCGCATTCCCTTAAATGTTACTCTGGAGTGTTACCACAGGTAAACACTATTGTTTTTTTTTTCCTTTTCTCTTCTCCTTCCAGCACTTCTGTCTTAAAAGATCTGGAAGATGGAGGCCCGCATAAAGGAGCTTTGCGGAGTGACTGATACAATCCTTGCAGATATACAGACTATAAAGACCCGTTTTGCAAGCCTACAGGACCTCACTAATCATAATTTGCAAGTGTTTGGACAAACTACCCAGGAATTACGAGCCAGGATTGAGGCTCTAGAGGAACGAGTCCAGGCTCCTGCCATAACCCCGAGTTCTGGGATCCCCAAGTTACCTCCTTTTCGTTTTGGCGGTGAACGTGAGAAATTCAGGGGATTTATTAACCAATGCAATCTATTTTTCTCTGCACATGCTTCACAATTTCCCACTGAACAATCCAAAGTGCTTACTATAATCATGTTGCTTACCAATAAGGCTTTGATGTGGGCAAACCCTCTGATTGAGACTGAGGATGATTGTTTGAATCACCTTGATGCTTTTATTTCAGTCATGGGGCAGGTGTTTGATGACCCCAATCGAGGTGCAACAGCTGAAGCAGCCATGTTAACTTTGCGCCAAGGTAAGCGTTCAGTAGCAGAATATGCCTTGGATTTCAGGAGATGGGCTCTTGATACCACTTGGGACACTTCCGCCAAAAAATCTATTTTTCGGAAAGGGTTGTCTCCACTGATTAAGGATGAACTTGCTCGTGCCGACCCTCCCACTGCGTTAGGTGACTTTATTAACTATTGTATCCGTATTGATGCTCGTCTGACTGAACGCAGACAAGAGAGATGGTTCGAAAATAATCGCACTAACCTTTTCCTACCTCCCTCCTCAGCTAAGGAACCTTTGAGTAGGATCACAAGGGAACCAGAACCTGAACCCATGCAGGTGGACTCTTTACAAAGACGGGTTAGTGATGCACGCAAAGAACATCGTATAAAGGAAAATCTATGTTTTTACTGTGGTAAGTCAGGGCACTTCATTATAAACTGCCCCAGCCGTTCTCGTAAGACTACTGCAGCAGTCATTCACTGTGAGTGTTGCGAGAGGAGCTCTGTCATGTCCGAGCCTCAGGCTCCAGAGAGATCTGCTGCAAGAGATCTTGATTTTTCGGACTTAAACTCTGTTAGTTCTGGGGACAATGACGGTATAAACGCTGCAATTTTTCAAGTTTCCTCAGCGGTGTCCCAGCTGAGTTGTAAAAGAAACAATTCTCATTGCTTCCTTTCCATCAAACTCTGGGTTGACTCAGTCTGGGTGTCTAGCTCTGCTATGATCGACTCAGGAGCAAGTGGAAATTTTATGGATATCTCCTTTGCTCTGAAACAGGGGATATGTTCAGTGAAGAAGGCTACTCCAGTACAGATGGAGACTGTGGATGGCTCCCTGCTGACCTCTGGACCAGTGGATCAGGAAACAGAGCCTTTGAGGGTCCTTATGGGTAAAGATCATCAGGAGAAAATGTCTTTTATGCTTATCTCTTCTCCCCACTTTCCCATTATTCTAGGGCTACCATGGCTACAGGCGCAGAATCCTACGATTAACTGGGAGACCAAGGAATTACACTTTCCGGAGAAACAGATGAGTCAAGGAGTTTCAGCTTGCTCTGTTCCTAAAGGAACCATGTCAGTCCCTGAACTACCAGCTGTATACCAGGACTATGTGGATTTATGTGACAAGAAGAACGCTGATCAGCTTCCTCCTCACCGTCCATATGATTGTCCAATCGAATTATTGCCTGGAGCCGAGATACCTTTTGGTAAGATCTACCCTCTAGCGGGGCCCGAGCTAAAAGCTTTGAAGGACTACATAGATGAAAATCTAGCCAAAGGCTTCATACGCCCCTCTTCATCTCCCGCAGGTGCACCCATCTTCTTTGTGAAGAAGAAAGATGGATCTCTGAGACCCTGCATAGACTATAGGGAACTCAATAAGGTTACTATTAGAAACCGTTATCCATTGCCTTTAATCCCTGAGTTGTTGGAGAGAGTGCGGCACGCCAAAATTTTCTCTAAACTGGATCTCCGTGGGGCCTATAACTTGGTCCGTATTAGACCTGGGGATGAATGGAAGACTGCATTCAGGTCACGCTATGGACACTTTGAATATCTAGTTATGCCTTTTGGTCTGAGTACCGCCCCAGCCACTTTCCAACACTTGGTGAATGACATCTTCAGGGATCTCCTAGATACATTTGTGGTGATTTATCTGGATGATATTCTAATTTTTTCTAACTCCACAGAGGAACATCATGGACATGTGAGAATGGTCTTAGAACGCCTAAGACAAAACCATCTCTACATCAAACTTGAAAAGTGTGAATTCCATAGGACCGAAATTCAATTTCTGGGGTATGTACTATCTACGCAAGGGATTAGTATGGATGGAAGCAAGACCCAAGCCATCAAGGATTGGCCAATTCCTAGAAATGTGAAGGAGGTGCAGCGCTTCATCGGGTTTGCCAACTTCTATAGACGTTTCATTAGGAATTTCTCTGAGGTAGTGTCACCTATCACCCAACTTACCCGGAAACAGTCTAGGTTCTCCTGGACCCCGCAAGCGCAGGAAGCATTTTCCTGTTTAAAGGATAAATTTACCACCGCACTTTTCTTAGTACATCCCAACCCCGAGCTTGCCTTCATAATAGAGGTGGATGCTTCAGACTGTGCCGTTGGAGCTATACTCTCTCAGAGAACAGGTGAGAAGAATGTCTTGCATCCCTGTGCCTTCTTTTCCCAGCAGTTGTCTTCGGCTGAGAGGAACTACGATGTGGGCAATAGAGAATTGTTGGCCATTATTGCCGCCTTCAAGGAATGGAGACACCTTCTTCAGGGAGCTGCACAGCAAATAGTCGTCCTGACAGACCATCGTAACCTTGAATTTATCAGGTCGGCTAAGTGCCTGACTCCTCGCCAGGCTCGCTGGAATCTTTTCCTAAACCAATTTAATTTTGTAATTTCTTATAGACCAGGATCGCGCAATGGAAAGGCTGATGCACTCTCTAGGCTTCATTCAGCAGAGACACGTCCACTTACTCCTCCTAAGACTATTCTTCCTGACTCTAGATTCCTGGGAGTGATTCATAATCAAGACCTACTTAAGGACATCAAGGAAGCATACCATGTGGATTCTTTGTTGGCTCAACCCCCAAGGGACGTAAGTCTTGTTTTTAAGAATGGTGTGTGGATTCAGGGACAACGTCTGTATATACCTGAAACAGTCAGATTGAGAGTATTGCAACTCATCCACGATTCCAAGATAGCCGGGCATAGGGGAATTCTAAAGACACAAGAATTTCTTTCTCGTTTCTTTTGGTGGCCCACTTACAGGAAAGATGTCTTAAACTATGTCACTTCATGTGAAGTCTGTGCAAGATGCAAAGCACCTCGCTCCTCACCAACTGGTCTGTTACAACCTCTTCCCACCCCGTCCCGCCCGTGGGGATCCATTTCTATGGACTTCATTGTGGAGTTACCAACCTCTCAAGGGAAGAACACCATTCTAGTGGTGGTTGATCGTCTAACAAAGGCAGCTCATTTTATCCCTTGTGTCGGTTTACCCACTGCAAAACAGACATCAGACTTAATGATTAAGAATGTGTTTCGCTTACATGGAGTACCGGATGAGGTCATTTCGGATCGAGGGGTGCAATTCACTTCAAGGTTTTGGCAAAATTTCTGTGCCGCATTGGACATTAAAGTAAACCTTTCTTCTGCTTTTCATCCCCAGACTAATGGACAGACAGAACGAACCAATCAGACCCTGGAGCAGTATCTCCGCTGCTTTATCTGCCACCTACAAGATGATTGGGTGGATCTACTTCCACTGGCTGAGTTCTCTTATAACAACTCTCAGAGCGCCTCCACTAAGCAGTCTCCTTTTTACTCCAATCTAGGTTATCATCCTAACATTCTTTCTTGATTTCCCATAGATACGCCCTTGCCGGCAGTGGCTGAAAGAATCACTTCTTTACAAAAGAATATGGATCTTCTAAAGGAAAATCTAGAATTGGCTCAGGAAAGGTACAAGAAAGCAGCAGATAAATTTTGTAAACCTGCACCAGCTTTCAAGGTAGGAGATTTGGTCTGGCTGTCAACCAGAAATCTTAAAATAAAGATTCCATCGTCTAAATTGGGACATAAGTACATTGGACCTTATAAGATCAGTAAGATTATAAGTGCTGTTGCTTGTCGTCTTCAACTGCCCAGAACTATGAGAATCCACCCTGTCTTTCATGTATCCCTACTAAAGGCTGCAACACCCAATACGTTTCCTGGACGCTCTTCTCCTTGCCCTGACCCAGTGCTGGTCGATGGTCAGGAAGAATTTATGGTGGAAAGGATTCTAGATTCCAGGTTGTACAGAAATCAGTTGCAATATTTGATTAAATGGCAGGGCTACCCAGTGGAGGACAACTCATGGGAGCCAGTCAATAATGTAAATGCTCCTCGCCTGCTCCGCCAGTTTCATCAGAGGTACCCTGACAAGCCTGGTCTGAGGTCATCCGGAGGTTGTCCCTAAGGGGGGAGTAATGTTAGGTTCTTTGTCTCTTTTGACATGTTCCTTGAAACTCAGTTTTCCGTCGGCCATTTTGCTTTCTGTCTTGCTGCAGCTATCTTGCCCTCAGTTAATATGGAGGTTCCAGCTTTCATGTTCCCGCCCTGATTCTCTCCTCTTGCTTCTTAAGCAGCCTCAGCTGAACAATCAGTGCTCCTGAATCAAGCTTCAGTCAGCCTGTGACCTGACTCCTGGAAACCTAGGATTTTGGACTCCAGCTATTTCCTACTGAGGAACTTTGGAACACTTTTGGACTCTGGAAACCTGCTGTCTGGTGAATCCATGTTTGCAGAGGAATTACGGTACAGAGAAGAGATCCTGAACCTGCTTTGGAGAGTTATTGTAGAGCTTGAAGTTACTCTGGCCTGCTGTGTCTCCTGCCTCTGTTCCTGCAAACTGTGTGACCTTTTCTGCATGCTTGTATGAAGTAATACAAGTCATTTCATATCAACCTGTGTCTCATGTGTTTTCCTCGCACCCAAGCACAAGACGCTATAGGAACTGTACACTATACATGACAGGCTGTTAGACAAGAAGAAATACTGACACAGACAGAAAATAGTATGAGCAAACGTTGGGGCCCAAACTAACTAAATAGAAAAGGATAGGAAGGGTACTTACTGCAATCCCAAAAAACCCTGCAAAGCACCAACTCTACTAATTTCAAAAACACCTGAGATCACACGACCTCTACCACCTAAATTAGTTCTCTGGTGTAACAAAATCAAAACAGCAGCCACTGAAGAAACTGGAAAAAGCAAAAGTACAAACATCAGTGGCTGAACTAAACTGAGAGGGCAAAAGCCCCCGGAGGGGACCCTGAAGGCCCCCACAGAAGTGCAGGACAAAATGCAAAAATCAAGCACAAAAACAAAAAGAAGAAAATGTCTTATCTGTTAGCAGGAGATGCAGACACGACACAGCAGGCTACAAGGGAAACAGGAATCATGGAGTGAGACCAGAACAATTGATCACCGGCAACCCTGATGGGAAGGCGACTCCCTTATATAAGACCAGTCAGTAACACCTGATTCCCACTCCTCACAATCTTCACTGGACAGTCCAGTACCGCTTGTAACCACCAGAGGGAGCCTCTGCTCAGAACTCATTTCAAGTCCATTCACAACAGTCATAACTGCCCACTTTCGGAATTTCTGACAGTACAACTCAGTGTCCTCAAGCCCCTGATTTAATGCCAACAAGGTTTTTTCAGCTTGATCAGTGACATTAGGTTCATCGTACAATAAGAAAATGAAGGAAAAAGGGATCCAGCTTCAATAAAATCTTCATCTTTATTGATTCATAAAAACATGAATAATGGCATGCTCCTGGACAAGCTCAGGACAAGGCTACGCGTTTCGATCACAGGGATCTTTATCACAGCTGACATATTCAGACAAAGGCACATATTTAAGACAAAGGAAGACCAATCACGATCAGAAAAAATGTCATGTGATTTTTGACTTGTCAAAAATCACATGACATTTTTTCTGATCGTGATTGGTCTTCCTTTGTCTTAAATATGTGCCTTTGTCTGAATATGTCAGCTGTGATAAAGATCCCTGTGATCGAAACGCGTAGCCTTGTCCTGAGCTTGTCCAGGAGCATGCCATTATTCATGTTTTTATGAATCAATAAAGATGAAGATTTTATTGAAGCTGGATCCCTTTTTCCTTCATTTTCTCATGTATCTTCACGTTTGATCAAGCGGAGGATCCGTGCTTCTACAAACCGGTGAGCTGGTTAGCGTTCTTATATTTGTACTTTTGATTACCGTGCCCCCCGGTTTCATGCTCAATATTTTTAAGTATTTTGAAAGTGGACTCAGTCATTAAGCTCAGGCACCAGCTTTATTATGGCATCTATTTTTGTTCAAGACAGATCTGTCAAAGCGGCACAAGTGCTTTCTGGTGATATTAACGAAATTCCAGACATGCCTGATCTGAATGAAAATATCAACAAAATGGAAAAACTTTTGCTTCAAGAAACAAAGTTGTGGTGGGATCATACTACCCTCCAAAATTATCTAGCTAAGGATATGATTCCAAGGGGGCTTCGTATTAAAAAAATCCCCACTACAATTTTTTCTGACATTTTCATTGAAGAGTGGAATCAGATACTCAGTAATTGTTCTTCCAAACTAATGCAACTCATAGTCAAATATGAGAGTAATAAATTGGAGGATATTCAGAAACAAATGAATGATGCAGATACTGCGCTCACTGAATTTAAATCGTTGACTCAGTATGACTCACTTGTGGCTAAAATGCAAGATAATGTCTCTAGCCTAGAAAAGGATATCATGGACCGGAAAAAAAGAAAATTTTCTCGTGATCTAAGAGACTATTCAACCAAGAAAGTCTATGACTGGGGCCATTGGGAGCGGGGTCATAGAACTCCTAAATCTATTTTAAAACGCAACCATGCTCTCAACGAACCGGTATCTAAACCACATGTCTGTTTTACATCCTCTGAGTTGGATTCATCTGACAATAATCTGAGTGTTTCCTCTAATGACAGTGTTCACACCACAAAGTTTTTTCGTCATTCAAAAAACGTAAAAGGCGGGGTGGCAGAAAACACCGACAAAGATCATGTCATGATTACACGCCGCAGGAAGAATTATCGCAAATAATAAACCATGATAATGTCTTGAATTTATCTGCACGAGACTTTACCAAAACGCAATTAGATGTTTTGTCCTTAGGTCTGAATTTTGTGCCCGATCAGAATTTCAATCTTTTTTCTACTATTTTGGACGTCAATAAGTTTATGCGAGACCTTACCATCAAAAAGCATTTTCTAAATCATTCTGATGAGACCCCTTTGCAGGAGTCGCTGACATATAATAATGAATTTACTGACTTGTCTTTCAGAGAACAGGTATCTCTCAACACTTTGTTTAGTTTGTCTACTCATTCCTATGATAATTAATCTGATATTATTCATGCACCTGTGTTTAAAACAAAAAATCCCTCTTTTTATCCCATTCAATCCAGGCCTGATTGCATGACTAAATACCAGGGGTGATAGAGAGGGATTTAAAAATCCTTCATGATAGGGTTAAAATGGGCAGCAGCAGAAATCATTCCAATTTAACAAAAGCCCAGAAAACTGCATTAGATGAGATCAAAAGTATGTCAGATATAATAATTAAAATGTCGGACAAGGGTGGCATGGTAGTTATCCTGAATAAAGAGGATTATCATTCTCAAATTATGTCTCTCTTGTCTGACAGTGATGTATATGAAAAACTCCATACAAATCCCACTGATAAATTTAAAAGTGAGATTATCCAAATTATCAATGAGGGTTTCAGCCTTGGCATTTTAACCAAAAAACAAATTGATTATCTCACAGTGTCTCATCCTATTATCCCTATCATGCATGGTCTCCCAAAAATTCACAAGGATATGAAAATCCCCCCCATGAGACCTATTGTCTCAGGGATTGGATCTTTAAATGAACATCTGGGTGAATGGGTTGACTCACTACTTCAACCACTAGTACAAATCACTCCTGGTTATATTAAAGATTCTAAAGAAGTGCTGAGAATGTTTTCCAAGAAAATCTGGTCTAAAGAAAATACTTGGTTATGTTGTGATGTGACTTCTTTATATACCTGTATACCTTACAATGTTGCCATGACAGCGCTGCAGTTTGTCTTAACGAAATTCAGTAATTATTCCCAGGATCTCATTAATTATATTTTACAAGTTATTCAATTTTTATTAACCCACAATTTTTTCTCATTTGACAATAAATTTTTTTTACAAAAATCTGGCGTGGCGATGGTTGCGAAATTCGCGCCATCCCTAGCTAATCTTGTTATGTCATATTGGGAATATTTTTTTATTTTTTCAGCTACTAATCCATTTATTGACTCGATTGCTTGGTATGGTAGATATATTGATGATTTACTCATCATTTGGAGTGGTGATGTACCTGCCATATCCGGATTTATTGATTATATCAATTCTAATTCATTCAACATACATTTTACTCATAAATTTCATCATAACAAAATTTCTTTTTTGGATCTTGATTTATATGGGGTACATGACTCTGCTATTATTACTAAAACGTTCAGCAAACCTTGTGCTGGTAATTCTATCTTGCATGCAGCAAGCAGTCACCCCAAACATACTATTAAATCGATTCCTTTGGGTGAATATACCAGAATTTTGAGAAACTGCAGCGATCCTACAGCTTTGGAAACGGAATTTAATTGTGTGGATACAAAATTAAAAAACAGAAATTATCCCAAATGGTCATTAAAAAGAGCACGAACAATTGTAAGTAATAAAAACAGAGAGGATCTCATTAGTGGAGGGCGACAACAAAAAAATGATCTTGCAGTGAAACCATATTTTTGTGCTCAATATAGTCCTCAATTTGGGGACATCAAAAAAATCATTTTGAGATCGCTGCCTATTTTATATGAAGATCCCTCTCTTGCTGACATTCTTTCATCAGGTATTAATGTTGTTTCAAGGAAAGCGCCATCTATTGGTAACAAAGTTTCTCCAAGCATGTTCAGTAATAATTTCTCTTCTCATAAAACATCGTGGTTAGAACATAAAGGTTTTTATAAATGTGGCCACAATAGATGTGCACTTTGCAAATATGTTTGTGTAACGAAAACCTTTGAAAATAATGACAGCACTGCGATTTATACCATTAACAAATATATCAATTGTAATTCATGCTATGTGGTATATAAAATTATGTGCACTACTTGCAATTTATCTTATATAGGCTGCACTACTAGGAAACTAAAAATCAGGATCGCTGAACATTTGCAGGATGTAAAGAATGTTTCTTCGAATCGCAATATTTCTGCTGCTGCTAAACATTTTATTTTTCAGCATGCTCGCAATGTTTCTTCCTTCCAAGTCACAGGTATTGAAAGTGTTAACCTGTCTGCCCGAGGTGGAGATGCACGTCAGCGACTCCTCACACGTGAAGCTTTCTGGATCTTTAATCTACATACCAGACATCCATTTGGTCTCAACAAAAGAAACAAATTGATGTTCCATTATTAATTTTATTTCTTTGCATTGATTTTATTTGTGCAAATATTGGTTTTTTTTTTTTTTGTTTTTTTTTCTTTATTCGTTATGTGAAAATTGTTAAAGGACTTGTCAAAAATCACATGACATTTTTTCTGATCGTGATTGGTCTTCCTTTGTCTTAAATATGTGCCTTTGTCTGAATATGTCAGCTGTGATAAAGATCCCTGTGATCGAAACGCGTAGCCTTGTCCTGAGCTTGTCCAGGAGCATGCCATTATTCATGTTTTTATGAATCAACAAAGATGAAGATTTTATTGAAGCTGGATCCCTTTTTCCTTCATTTTCTCATGTATCTTCACGTTTGATCAAGCGGAGGATCCGTGCTTCTACAAACCGGTGAGCTGGTTAGCGTTCTTATCATCGTACAATAACCCCAGAGCCAGAAAAAATGCATCAACATTACTCAAAACAGGGTCCCCAGGTGTCAGGGAAAAAGCCCAATCCTGATATCGCCGCGCAGGAGAGAGATGACAATTTGAACCTGCTGTGCTGCGTTCCCTGAGGACTTAGGTTTTAAGGCAAAAAACAACTTACAGTTATTTTTGAAATTCAGAAATTTAGCTCGATCCCCCCAAAACAAATCTGGCATGAGGATCCTAGGTTCCACAACCGGCAACCCTGCAAGATAGGTAGCAATACTCCGAATTTCAGTGGCAAGCTGATCCACATGGCCAGACAACTGTGCAAACTCCATTGAGAGAAATAAAAAAAAATCCTTCTCAGCACCCAGAGAAAAAGAGGGAAAAAAAATGCAGGAAAAAAAAAATCTCTGACAACTCTGACAACTTTTTTCTTTCCACACTATTTTTCCCTTCTGTGAGTACCATATAATTTTCAGTTTGGGCCGGTGATACTGTTATGTTTTGGTAGCTGAGGAGAGCAGGCAAAAACGGCAATACACCAGAGAGGTTGGAATCTACTGGATTGCAGTACCCTGACTAACCACCACAACTAAAGGCAGCCGTGGAGCGTTCCTACGTTGGTCCTAGACGCCTCGTCACAGCCTGAGAGGCTAACTACACCTAAAGATAGAAAGAGAAAAGCTATCTGCCCCGGAGCAGATCCCCAAAGAACATAGGAAGCCCCCAAACATGTAATGGCAGTTAGACAAGAGGAAATGCTGTCACAGACAGAAAATAGTATGAGCAAACGCTGGGGCCCAATCTGCCTAGACAGAAAAGGATAGGAAGGATACTTACTGCAATTCCAAAAAACCCTAAAAAAAGCCAACGCTACTAATTGCAAAAACACCTGAGATCACACGACTTCTACCACCTAAATTAGTTCTCTGGTGTAACAAAACTAAGCCGCAGCCACAGAAAAAACTGGAAAAGGCAAATGAACAAACAACAGTGGCTCCAGAGGAACCGAGAGGAGCCCAAGCCCCCCGGGGAGGGGAACCTGGCCAACCTCACAGAAATGCAGAGAAAAATGCAAATGGCAAGCACAAAAACAAAAAACAGAAAATATCTTATCTGAGAGCAGGAGAAGAGGCAAGACTCAGCAAGCTTCCAAGTGAACCAGGAAACAAAGTTGAGACAAGAACAATTGATCACCGGCAACCATGATGGGGGGAAACCTCCCTTATATCCAGCCAGTCTGTAATTCCTGATTGCCAATCCTCATTGAATGGTTCAGTACTGTTTGTAACCACCAGAGGGAGCTTCTGCTCAGAATTCATTTCTAAAACATTCATAACAATTTCCTCGATTAATGATTTATATGACCACAATGTCCTAATGTCCTTTGAGCAAATGCAAGTTACACACGGTGTCCCGAGGTCACAATATTTTTGATACCTACAGCTTAGATCAGCAATTCAATACACACTTACGCAACCCAAGCAATATTGTTCTTTCCTTTGATAGGGATTCTCAAATCACAGGGTCTTATCTCTACCCTGTATGCTTATATGTAGTCTGCGGGCTCTGACTCTGCTTTATCATCAATAAGGGAGAGGTGGAGGTCTATAATTCCAGATATCCAAAATGAAGATTGGGAGGAGATCCTTGGTTCTCCAATCGGGGTGTCTCCATCAACCAATAACAAAATGACTCAAATGTATATAGTGCACCAGTCTTATCTGACCCCACTACGGCTATTTAGGATGGGGTGGTCCCAATCCTCAGAATGTTTGAGATGCCATACAATGGATGCAGATTTCATACATATGGTGTGGGGATGGCCAACTATTCTATCTTTTTGGAGCGAGGTGACCACGCTGTTAACCTCCCTCATAGGCACTCCTGTTCCTCTCACTCCACTCCATTGGTATGTCTGTTTGGTGTGCTGGAGGAAGAGATATGGGGGCACCACGCCAGAATTCTCCTGCGGGAGACACTGTTTTTAGCCAGGAAAATATTGGCCTTATGGGTAATCAACATCCTTCTCTTAGAGCTTGGATTGAACTGGTAAATTCAATTATACCATACGAGCGGACACTATACCAGAACAGGGGTTGCTTGGGGAAGTTTAATAAGATCTGGGATGTCTGGAATGCATCTCACCTCACTATAACAGCGCGTAGATAGTGGTTTGTTATTAGCATAATAGCTGTAGAGAAAATATATTGGCTTATACTTTATAGGTTTATTATGTAATCAGTGCTATGGAAGTTGTTTTGGCAGCAGGGTAGGAAGTTAGATATGTTGGTTGTAATGTATTATTCTGGGTTATGCATGGCCAAGCATTTGTATAGATGAATAACGGGTTCTTGTAACTACTCCTAGATTATCCATAGGTCTCGCAAGAGAGTGAGGACCTGTGAAATTGTAATCTGCACTAATAACTTAATATGTAAACTTGTTGGTTTTCTCCCTTTACAGATATTATGATAATTGTGTATAGATTGCACTGGTTATTTACAAAATGTGCATATCTGTTTGTTGTTGTCTAATAAATGAATTAAAAAAAAAACAACTGTTTTTGTGTATATGACTTTATGAAGTGCAGCCCATGATTTATGGGCATATTGTATACTTATGGACAACGTGTGGTACTTATTTTATTTACTATCCTCATTAAGGTTTAAAATCTAAATTCTCTATCAGCATGTCTTCGGAGTGTGGGAGGAAACCAGAGTTTGATGCTAGTTACTGTCCATAGACAAGCCTGAGGCAGGGTTTTCAAATGTTTCGGGGTTTTCAAATGTTTCGGGGTCACTTATCAAAAAAGCATGTAGTAAACAAAGGGAAAAGATAAAAGGCATAGTCAGGTAATGGTCCGAGATCAGAATACCAGGAAGATCGCAGATCAGCTCAAAGAAACTATGCAAACGGATGGTCAGAACAAGGTCCAAGGTCAGGCAGCAATAGATAAACAAAGCACAGTAATACAAGGCAAACCACCACTGAGCAAATGCTACAATTGGCAAAGATCAGGGAACACCTGAAAGAAGCTCATCCCCTCCCAGTCTCAGATTGGATGGCTGAGCTGTCTATCAAAATATCAACAGCCCAGCATGCCCCTGCACTAGATTAAACGACTGAGCAGTCACTGACTGTGTCCAAGACACACTGAGCGGAGGAATCGTGACAGCACCCCCACTTCTAGAAACCTAAGATGGAAGGACCTGACCAAATGATCATCCTTCACTGAATGGGCCGGAAAGCCAGGATCTCTCCGTGTAACCATATCCCCTCCAATGAATGAGATATTGGAGGAAATTTCGAACCCTTCTAGAATCCACAATCCTCTGTGCTTTGTACTCTAAACGTCCATTGACTGAAACTGGATGAGGCGGGGACGAGACAGACAACACCGAAGGGACAAACTTCTTTAACAGGGATTTACGGAACACATTAGGGACATGAAAAGATTGAGGAAATTTTAATCTGAAAGCAAAAGGATTGACTATCTCAAGAATCTCGCAAAGACCAATAAATTTAAGACCCGAATTTGTTGATGGTAATTTCAGTTTAATATTTTTGGAGGATAACAAAACCTTACCCCCAACTTTGAAGACTGGACCTGCCGAACGTTTCCTTCCATTTTTGACGAAGATGAGCCACCCCAATATTCCTTTGAGCCTCCCTCCAGATGTCGTAAGTGTTTCTGTATGGCCAACTTTACCCAAGGACACCGCTAATTCATCATAGAAACTTCACCATTTTGAGGATGAAACCCATAACTGCAAAAAAGGTGGGGTCCTAGTGGACTGACTGACCCAACTGTTTAAGGCAAACTTATCAAGAGGTAAAAATGAGGACCAGTCCTCCTGCTAATCTGGCAATGAAACATCTTAAAATGATTGAGTTGTCCTCTCTGACCTTTGGTTTTAGATTAGTAAGTAGAGGAGAATGACAAATCAATCCCCAATTTCTTACAAAAAGTTTCCCAGAATTGGGAGACAAATTGCATCCCACTATGTGATATTATGTTCAAAGGAATACCATGCAATCTCACATGATTGACAAACAATTTGGAAAGCGTTTTAGCATAAGGTAACCCAGATGATGGACCAAAGTGAGCTTGTTTATTGAATCAGTCAACTGCCACCAAAATAACTTTTTTCCCACCATACAAAGGCAAATAATTAATTAAATCCATGGACAAATGAATCCACGGTTTTTCTCAAATTAGCAATGAGATTATTCCACAGCCGTCTGTTTACGACCGACTTCATCATTATACATGGACAGCCACCAAAAGAGTCTAGCAATAGCTTTCCATGGAGCATTAATTCCAGGATGACCACTCAAGACAGAACCATCAAACTACTGCAATACAGTGGGTACGGAAAGTATTCAGACCCCTTTAAATTTTTTACTCTTTGTTTCATTGCAGCCATTTGGTAAATTCAAAAAACTTTATTTTTCTTTTCAAATTAATGTACACTCTGCACCCCATCGTGACTGAAAAAAAAACAAATGTACAAATTTTTGCAAATTTATTAAAAAAGAAAAACTGAAATATCACATGGTCATAAGTATTCAGATCCTTTGCTCAGTATTGAGTAGAAGCACTCTTTTGAGCTAGTACAACCATGAGTCTTCTTGGGAATGATGCAATAAGTTTTTCACACCTGGATTTGGGGATCCTCTGCCATTCTTCCTCACAGATCCTCTCCAGTTCTGTCAGGTTGGATGGTGAACGTTGGTGGACAGCCATTTTCAGACCTCTCCAGAGATGCTCAATTGGGTTTAGGTCAGGGCTCTGGCTGGGCCAGTCAAGAATGGTCACAGAGTTGTTCTGAAGCAACTCCTCTGTTATTTTAGCTGTGTGCTTAGGGTCATTGTCTCGTTGGAAGGTGAACCTTCGGCCAAGTCTGAGGTCCAGAGCTCTCTGGAAGAGGTTTTCATCCAGTATATCTCTGTATTTGGCCGCATTCATATTTCCTTCAATTGCAACTAGTCGTCCTGTCCCTGCAGCTGAAAAATACCCCAATAGCATGATGCTGCCACCACCACCATGTTTCACTGTTGGGACTATGTTGGGAAGGTGATGAGCAGTGCCTGGTTTTCTCCACACATATCGCTTAAAATTATCACCAAAAATTTCTATCTTCGTCTCATCAGACCAGAGAATCTTATTTCTCATAGTCTGGGAGTCCTTCGTGTGTTTTTTAGCAAACTCTATGCGGGCTTTCATATGTCTGGCACTGAGGAGAGGATTCCGTTGGGCCACTCTGCCATAAAGGCCCGACTGGCGGAAGGCTGCAGTGATAGTTGACTTTGTGGAACTTTCTCCCATCTCCCTACTGCATCTGTGGAGCTCAGCCACAGTGATCTTGGGGTTCTTCTTTAGCTCTCTCACCAAGGCTCTTTGCCCATGATTGCCCAGTTTGGCTGGACGGCCAGGTCTAGGAAGAGTTCTGGTGGTCCCAAACTTCTTCCATTTAAGGATTATGGAGGCCACTGTGCTCTTAGGAACCTTGAGTACTGCAGAAATTCTTTTGTAACCTTGGCCAGATGTGTGCCTTACAACAATTCTATCTCTGAGCTCATTGGCCAGTACTCATGATTCTCAACTGAATACAAAATCTCAAATACAGATACCATGCTATATTAAAGAAAACAGTCCCAAGGTCGTCAGCTAGGACTAACATGGATAGTATCCAATGGAGCTCCCAAACAGCATGTAACTACCAAAAACATAGAGCATATCACCACAAGAGGAATAATATCGTAAAAAATATCGAATTTTATTTCACAATAAGTAATGACAAATAGTAGATGCAAGTCACAAAATAATCATTACAAAGCAAGAGTTATTTGACTACGTTTAGGGGTGCACCAAAAAGAAAAGGTGTTACCCCTTTACACAAACATGGGAGAGAAGATATCTCACAGAACCAGAAGACCCCTGCTTAGATATACAGTGTAAAGTGACAGTGCACAAAAATCTACGTTGCTACTAGCTAAAGTATAGTCATAAAGATTGTCGCTGGTCAGTGATTAGTTAGCTATTATAGCCTAAATAGTAGAAAAAAACATGGTCCCAAACATTAGTTCTTACACAAATCAACGTCCATAGGGATAAACACGTGCCCCTACGCGCGTTTCGCAGTAGCTTCCTCAGGGGCAGGATGGTAATGATGCCCCCAGTGTCTTCATTAAAAACCCCTCTAATCATCAGAATTAGCAGCGCATGTGGCCAAACTAGCAGGCGCCGAAGAGCCACATCACCACGGTGCCATCATGGCGGTGTGGATAACGGGGAAGTCCCCGATGACGTCAATGACCCGCACACGTCACTATAAGCAACAGAAATGATGCCTCGGCCTGAACCCACGTCGGAGACATGCACACCAGTGGTGCCATTAGACTGCTGACTTCCTCATAATACCAAACGGAGCTCGCCACATATATCCACCATATCATTTATGGGCATAACGTAATTAATATAAATGACAAAGCAGGGAAAGGCGCAATGGTATTAGGGCACACATTGAAGCTGCAAAACAAGACAGCACCACAAAACTGTCAAAACAATGGCAAGTACAATAAATGAAGAAATGTTTGCGCTATAGAGATAAACTCAAATGTGCCCGCTGAAAGATCAGTGCTATAATTAAACAAAGGAGAAACTAGGCTTCACAAAACACTGTATTAAATATAACACTCGTGTTAGATCAGGACGTCTCTTAAAGTGAGTGATTTACCTAGAGTTCGAGATAGAGGATGAGTTGAAAAGGTCTTCAAAAGGTTATGTGATAGCAGCTCCGATAAAATCTTCAGAAGCCGTGCCCCGGCCGGTGGCATCCGCCTCCTGGGAAATCCTGGAGCTCTGTATTCCACGTGGCACGGGCAGGAGGAAGTTCGCGGTCAGGACCTGTGAAGCTAGTAAGTTGCGGCAGGACAGCCGTGACGTCTTCGTCACGTGACTCAAAGGAAGTACGGGGCTCAGTGAGGACCAAAGTTCCAGTTCCAACGCGTTTCGAGAACCGCGGTTCTCTTCATCAGGGATGGTTCTAGTATCAAAGGAGCCGCTTTTTATAGGAAAATTTCATTGAGCTGCATTCATTCAAAGGCAAACAATTCAACTTCGCTATTTAACCCTCTGGGCATCAGAGAGTCTATTTGGAATATCCACTTGGTTTCAGCGCGGGACATTTTTCTAATATAGTCTCCTTTTCTCCAGTCCTTTTTAACCACATCAATGGCTATAACTGTTGTGCCCATGATAGATCCATTATGTTGCTCCAAATAATGTTTGGACAGTAGATGTCCTACAAATTTATTTTAATGTTCCGCCAATGTTCATTCACTCTGACTTTTAATGGACGCTTGGTTCTTCCCACATACAGTTTGTTACATGGACACTTAAGGGAATAGATCACCCCAGAGGTGGTACAAGTAATGGTGTCACGAATGTTATAAGTACTAGTGCCGTTTGTAATAGAATATTGTTTTGACAATTTTAAGGATTTGCACATGGTACATTTCTTGCAGTGAAAGAAACCAGATAAGTTCAAAAAAGTACCAGGTTTCTTTTTACAATAATAGATGGGGCAAGTTTATTCCCCAAACTGTTAGCCTTTTGGAATATGAATCGAGGATGTGAGGGTATTTTGTCTCCTATCACTTTATCCTCCTTAAGGATGTTCCAGTGACGTCCAACAATTTTTCTCAAAATTTGTGAGTTAGCATTGTATTGGGTGATGATAGGAATATCGTTCATGGTGTCAAACATATCTCCCTTCTTATTTTTGGTTACAATTAGATTCTGTCTGGGGTTCTTGAGTACGTCCTTCTCGGCCATAATCAGAAATCATAATCAGAAGGTTTCTATCATACCCTTTAGAAATACATTTTTTGGTCAGAGTAGCTGTTTCTTTAAGAAAGTCAGCGGAAAGAGAACAGCTTCTGTAGGCCCTGGTAAATTGGCTTGTACAGTATGTGTACGGTATGTATTCTATGTGTATATATATATATATATATATATTCTATTCTAACCTGTTAGTGTGATTTTACTGTTCATGTTAAAATCGCATTGTACTCGCATGACACTCGTCTGTTTTTTCGGTCTGGAAATCAGGCCGTTTTTCTTCTCGCATATGGGTATGAGCCCTTAATAAAGTTTCTGTAGTGATTGGCAAACCCTAAAAAAATGTTGTAACGCTTTAAAGGTCACAAGGTTAAACCCAATTAATTATGGTCTGCACCTTTCCAGGATCTATTTTAAAACCTTCAGCTGATACAATGAACCCCAAGAACGATCTCTTGGACAGAAAAGGTACATTTCTCCAGTTTAACAAATAAAGAATTCTCTCTAAGCTTTAGTAGAACAAAACAGATATGTTTATAGTGCTAGGGTCTTACAAGAGGTCATGGCTACAGATTCCTGTTTAAACCCTGTAGTATGGGGTTTTGGGTGTGTCAGTGTTGGCTTGCAAGCAGAGAGAGCAGTTGGTCTGCAGAGCACTCCCTGTGTGAGGTAACACAGGCCAGCGGGCAAAAGGTCTGGCACCCTCTGCGTACATGGAGGTGGGGTCACTCATGGCAACCGGTCCCGGACTGTCTTTTGATTTTCCCGGCTGCGATCCAGAGGATACAGCGTACTGTGCACTGTGTGAGTTTTTGGACATTAAACACGTTTTGTTTTTTTTTAACTTGCTTGGGTCACTACACAAGATTTTCAAAAAGGCCCTGAGATGCTAAAAGCGCTGTCTTCCACTCATCACCCTCCCGGATATGTATCAAATTATAAGCCCCCTTAAGATCCAGTTTAGATAACCATTTAGCCCCAATAAGCTTATTATAAAAAGGTCAGGGATGGAAACTGGTAGGTGTTTTGTTTAATTCACGGAAATCGAGGCAAGGACAGAGACACCCATCTTTCTTTTTAATAAAGAAAAGTCCAGTAGCTACACACGAGGATGAAGTACGGATATGATCTTTCTGTAAACTTTCAGTTACCTATTCTTTTATGGCAGTACATTAGGGTAACGACAAATTATCGGGATTTCACCTAGATAGGAAACATGTCTCGGCTGTTATCAACTATCCAGCCACTATTGATTTGGGGCTGATTGACCATTTCAGAACCAGTCAAAAAATCAATGAAATTGGAGGCAGACCCATAGTCCATGAAAGCTAACGCAGATAACCACAGGTTCTTAAAAAGAAGTTCCACGTTTAGTGGTATTTTGTCGGAGGAGTAAAAATGTACCTTGGCGGCCTGTGTGACCTCCTCAACAATGACCCAGACTTCCCATCGGCTTGCTTGCTTGAGGGCATGCCGAGGAGTTCTTAAGGAAATATCAAGTGCGACCACAACAGAAACAGAGTGTCCAAGAGCATGCCAACATCTCCTCGCAATGGCCCGAGTGCTGGCATCTCCAATCTCCATTGCTTCTGCCTCAGGTAAGTGGATGGACTCGGTAAGAATAACCGAAATCCAGTCTACCATCGCGCCTCTCCTGAATTCTTTGATCCATTCAAATGACAAGAGTCATGGACTTCCCCAAGGAACAAGGTATGCAGAGCCAGAGCATCCTTAAGGCTATGTGCACACATTGCGTTTTTGCCGCTGTTTTCAGGCGCGAAAACACCGCGAACTATAATCCTCAGCGATGAGGCCCCTGTGGCAGGTTCACGATTTGTTCCCTGTCAGGTTCCTGATAGATCATCCCTAAGGTTTCAAAAAAGGCATTCTGGGGCTAGTGGGGACAAAGAAAATGCCGAAGTCTGAAGTGCCATAGGAACATGATTATTCCCACCCACTGGGATTTATCCCCTGAAGACCGGAGTCATAAGTTAAAAAATAGTCTATAGCTTGAATACCTTAAACTCTTTTTTTTCTTCCCCAAAAATTTATCAGGAAGTGCCACTAATAGTTCGGGAGAGACCAAATGTACAACAGAAGTCATAACTACAGTCGGTAGTGGGAAGCACCCATGGTAGTAGAAAACAGACCTTGCAGCTGGGACCTTGAAGATTCCAGCTTCTGGTGCTTCCTGGCCAAATCCTGGACCATCTGGTTCAGATTTACTCCCTGATCACAGTGTACGAACTGTATCCATTGGTGGGGAAAACTATATATAGGGCCATATGCAGTGCCTTGCAAAAGTATTCGGCTCTCTGGAACTTTTCAACCTTTTCCCACATATCATGCTTCAAACATAAAGATGTCATTTTTTGGTGAAGAATCAACAACAAGTGGGACACAATTGTGAAGTTGAACGAAATTTATTGTTTATTTTAAATTTTTATGGAAATACAAAAACTGAAAAGTGGGGCGTGTAATATTATTCGGCCCCTTTACTTTCAGTGCAGCAAACTCACTCCAGAAGTTCATTGTGGATCTCTGAATGATCCAATGTTGTCCTAAATGACTAATAATGATAAATATTATCCACCTGTGTATAATCAAGTCTCCGTATAAATGCACCTGCTCTGTGATAGTCTCAGGTTTCTGTTTGAAGCACAGAGAACATCATGAAGACCAAGGAACACAACAGGCAGGTCTGTGATACTGTTGTGGAGAAGATTAATGCTGGATTTGGATACAAAATGATTTCCAAAACTTTAAACATCCCAAGGAGAACTGTGCAAACGATCATATTGAAATGGAAGGAGTATCATACCACTTCAAATCTACCAAGACCCGGCCGTTCCTCTAAACTTTCATCTCAAACAAGGAGAAGACTGATCATAGATGCAGCCAAGAGGCCCATGATCACTCTGGATGAACTGCAGAGATCTACAGCTGAGGTGGGACAGTCTGTCAATAGGACAACAATCAGTCGTACACTGCACAAATCTGGCCTTTATGGAAGAGTGGCACGAAGAAAGCCATTTCTCATAGATATCCATAAAAAGTGTCATTTAAAGTTTGCAACAAGCCACCTGGGAGACACACCAAACATGTGGAAGAAGGTGCTCTGGTCAGATGAAACCAAAAATCGAACTTTTTGGCAACAATGCCAAATGATATGTTTGGCGTACAGGCAACACAGCTCATCACCCTGAACACACCATCCCCACTGTCAAACATGGTGGTGGCAGTATCATTGTTTGGGCCTGCTTTTCTTCAGCAAGGACAGGGAAGATGGTTCAAATTGATGGGAAGATGGATGGAGCCAAATACAAGACCATTCTTGAAGAAAACCTGTTGGAATCTGCAAAAGACCTGAGACTGAGACGGAGATTTGTCTTCCTACAAGACAATGATCACAAACATAAAGCAAAATCTACAATAGAATGGTTCACAAATAAATGTATCCAGGTGTTAGAATGGCCAAGTCAAAGTCCAGACCTGAATCCAATCGAGAATCTGTGGAAAGAGCTGAAAACTGCTGTTCACAAACGATCTCCATCCAACCTCACTGAGCTCGAGCTGTTTGCCAAGGAAGAATGGGCAAGAATTTCAGTCTCTCGATGTACAAAACTGATAGACATACACCAAGCGACTTGCAGCTGTAATCGCAGCAAAAGGTGGGGGCAACAATGTATTAAGTTAAAGGGGTCGAATAATATTGCACGCCCCACTTTTCAGTTTTTGTATCTCCACAAAAATTTAAAATAACCAATAAATTTCGTTCAACTTCACAATTGTGTCCCACTTGTTTTGATTCTTCACCAAAAATTAACATCTGGTATCTTTATGTTTGAAGCATGATATGTGGGAAAAGGTTGAAAAGTTCCAGGGAGCCGTATACCTTCGCAAGGCACTGTATATGTTTGGATGTGACGGTCAGTTTTTTTTATATTTGTATTAGCCTTCTGACTGAGCACTGTGCCCCTTAGCCTCAGGTGTTTTTAATTGCAACAGGATCCTACCCCTCCATAGAGATATAGACTTCAGTTCAAGAGAGTATTCACATTAGGTTCCCAGAAAGATGTAGACTGTCTAAGAGAGGACTGGCATTAGATCCTGGCAAATGAGAATCTCCTTACCGTGGCTGCCAGGTACACATGAGTTGGCTAATTTATGCGCTAAACATTCTTAATTTTTTATATTTCTAGTGCAGTAATGCAATTCAATTTTCCTATTTCATGTTTGCATGCTATAGCGCTACAGAGTTCTGCCTTATTTGTTTGATTGTGAGTATTCATAAGTCTGCAGTCACATAGAGGGACTCCCATCCAGTGGCCCCTAACTATTATTGTGGTTGAAGGACTGGGATGTGCGAATGGATACGCACCAATTAAAATATATTCCAAATTATTAGAATCTGTGACTTCTCTCCATTTAGTGGTTACTACTCACCTGGGTGGTTATCTGTAGGAATCTCCTCTTTACACCACTCATCACCCCTCAAATATGTCCCTGTAGTATTAATATAGGTCAGATCTTCACCCTGAAACAAATATTGTAAACGTCACAGACAGATGGAGAAGTCACATCTATGATCAGCTCTAATCCTGCCATCTCCACCGTTCTCATTACACAAGTATAAATCATATAATACTGGTGGATAAAACAAGACTGAGCACAAGATCTTCACAGCCGTCTACACTTCATAGGGGAGATCTCATGACACCTTCTGTCCGTCTACCTGATGATCCTGAGGAACATTGGGATCTTCTTCTACACCATCCTGTGCAAGAACAGGACGGGAACATCTCTTTGGTGTTGTCCTCTTACTGGATAGAACTGGAGGAAACACAGAGGGACTGAATTCATTCTTTACATACAGAAAATTATAGACTGTATGTATTTAGTCCTGCCTATTACCTGGTGATGTGAGGGGTTTGGAAACCTCCATCATGACGTCATTGTACAGATCTTTGCGTTCTTCTAAATACTCCCACTCCTCCATGGAGAAATAGACAGCGACATCCTGACACCTTATAGGAACCTGACACATACAATGATACCGTCATCCCCCCCATCTCATCATAGCATTATTGTATAATGTCCCAGCATTCCCAGCAGTGTCACCTCTCCAGTAAGCAGCTCAATTATCTTGTAGGTCAGCTCTAAGATCTTCTCGTCATTGATGTCCTCAAGTCTCATGGGGTGAGGTGCAGGCACCGTGAGTGGGCTCAGGGGTCTTCCCCATCCCTCAGACACTAGATCCTGACAGCGCTCACTAGAGGTCTTCTTCACCACTGTGTAATCCTGGTTATGGAGAGACACATTAAAAAATCTCACTACAGACATTTCCAGAGTCCTCACCTCTCCAGTTCTGTCCATCTGTTATCCCCATAGATAAGAATGATGTAACGTGACGTGTAATCTCTCACCTCTCCAGTAAGCCGGAAGAGCATCTCTAGGGTGAGTTGTAATACTTTCTCTGCAATCTTGTCCCTGTCTCTATCCATCCTTGATGGGTCAGGAAAATTATAGAAACCTAAATGGAAAGAAAAACTGAAGATTAGTGGCTGTACATACACTACATAAAAAAGGAAAATTACAGAGGCGTGGCTAGCCACGACTGTGTAAGAATGCACTCTTTGGAGCTTCTCTACCTCCAACAAGGAAAACACTGATAAACTTTTCCTCATCATGGGCAAAAGCATGTTCCTCGCCTTGTTCTCCGCCTGACCGGGGAGATATAGAAAGCTTCCTGCACCCGCAGAATCCGGCACAAGACCCACAGACATGGAGAGATGCGATGCCTGGAGGAGAAGCGGGCCGGCACGCTCCTCCCTCTTTATCCCAAGGATCACTTTCCCCTCATCTCCCGAAGACGTCGTCAGCCGCTGAGATAACTTACCTACCCGTAGATCATCTCTCCTGTGGCCGGATTTCCTCTGACTTGCTCCTGGTTCCTGTCGGAGTCATGCGATAAGATTGCCGCTGTCGGTGGAATGAGGTGCGTTCACCACCGCTCCAGACTCTGGCCCTGGAGGCTTCTCTCTCTCCCCTCCTGGCACCCAGGAATCCTAATAATAATTCTTCTGCATTAGATGCGGGTCGGATGCATTTTGCTCCCGCAGTGCTCTCCATCTCGGTGAGAGGGCACAAGATGGCCGCCACACCAGAACTGACAGGAGGGAGGTCAGCATAATGGCAGATCAATCTCCCTCAGCCTTTTCTTCAGTGTGAGGGGGCTGGGGGTGAGTTTTTCTCAGGAGCACCCAGGACACAGTCAAGATGACTGCTTCTTATCAGCCTGTGGAATTAATCATTTCCCCACTTTCTCTAAAAAGGGGACAACTATCCTCATGATCCCACTATAATATCTGTGGAGGACTCCCTGGGGTCCCATATCTCAGCAGGACTGAACCTTGGGGTAACATTGTCACCAGTGATCTGGGAGGGCTCTACTGACCAACCACTTATGGATGCCCCCAAGGTCCCAAACTCCTCTCCATCATGGACAACAGGCTTCTCGTGGAGTCCCATGTCTCCCTCAGGTCAGGCTCGGAACAAATGGTGCTCCCCTACATCTTCTTGTGGGACCCACTTAGTCGGCCCTGATTACAACCAGGGGAGAATGTCGTAACGCAACCCAGACACCAGCTACTTCAAGGCCCTATATTTCAGTGCCAACAACGCCCAGCAATATAGTCCCTATCCCCTCACCTCTTTGAGAGGATAGCAGACCGGTTTCTTTGTCGGATCTCCGCTCTCTCCTGCAATCTATTCCCACAAGCACTTGCAAACCAAGTGGTTTCAGAATGCAAGCAGGAGTTCACACATTTTCGTACCGAACTTTCTTCTGTCTCAGCCAGAGTTAACGAGTTATATCAATCAAGGGCCACTGATGTCAACTCCATCCAGTTGGTAAAGACATTTACCCATTCTCCATTCCGTCGTTGCCCTGGATTTGGCCTCTTGTCGCTCAAAATAAAGAGGTTCCACTATCATTCAGTGAAAATAGCACTCTTAAGGCCATACACTCAATTGACACTAATGATTCTCTAATTGCTTCTCAGGGCCCCCTAACCTCTATAACCGGCAATCCAACTTTTCCACCAGGCACTTCCTCCTTTACATTTGTAAATAGTTCTCAGAGAAAACTCCTTTGCTTATACCAAATTGCCCCTCAGAAACTCTCATTTTTCTTCCAGATATATTACAAGGTGGGACCCCTACGATATGCCATTACTTTGAGTACACTCAATGCAAACATTTTTTCAGCTCTCTTTTTGGGAGTCCTGATCTTTATCTCCATTTGACAAGTTATGCATTTCCCCCTCAAAGCCGGACCATGCGGCCTTTGTATGGTCTATTGTTATCTCCTTATCCAAATTCTCTTCCCCACTTCTGCAGAGCCTGTGAGACTGAACTACAGCTAAAAATTTCAGTTGAACAGTGGAGGGGATGTTTCCACTCCCATAAATCTCTCATTGCAACCAAAGCCCCAGAGACTAACTATAAAATGGTTTCCAGGTGGTATTGGGTGGTTCTGCCTAAGTGGTTTCCAAGTACCTCCAATTTATGCTGGCGATGTGGAATCCACAAGGGCACAATGGCCCACATTTGGTGGTCTTGCCCGATTCTGGTTCTGTTCTGGGAAGGAGTGTTCAGAGTGATCCTTGAATTGCGTGGAGTGACAGTTCCCAAAAGACCAGAAGCAGCTCTTCTGCTCATGCTCCGTATGTCAGGTCCTAGCTTTAAAAGACTGCTCTTGCGACACTATGGAGGAATGGTTCTCGGAAGTAGCTTTCGACTCAGCGTATGGGACTACTGATTGCCCATTCCCTCAAAGAAAAGACCAAAAACGCAAATGAATGGTTTTACTGGGACATCATCCTAGCCTCTGTGCTCTATCAATCCATTCGAGAGTAAATTGACCCCAGTATGAGTCATCTGCGATGTGACACTCTGGAAGTCTGCTTCCAAGGCCTGTGTCCATCAGCTAATTCCTTCAGATTTTATCCCCCGTTTGTCTATGTCTTTTTCCTGATGTATCTGTATATTTATGTTATTGACTGCTCTCAAGCGATATTGCCTGTCATATTTCAGTTGATGGAATTTGCTTGTTTTGTTAAAATCTATCAATAAAAATCTTGAATTGAAAAAAAAGTATAATTACTGGAGATGTGATATCAGTATAAAGCAATAATGAGGTAGAGCACTTCATACATCTAAAACAAAAAATATGAATGTCGTTTTAAGGGCTCCCTTGTGTCTACGCATCAGTGAACTACACGTCTTTTTCTTTATGGACCGTTTGTCGGCAAGTAATGAAATAACTGGAGACGTCCGACTTTAACAAGCTCTGTGGATCAAACTTGCCAATGCAAATCAAAGGCCATAAATAAAAAGGAAAAACACATCACGGGAGTCATCTGCCAGTAATTTGTGTTTTACTGATTTACATTTTTGAGGGGACTTCTACAGACAATAACGACATTACAGAATAACACATAACTCAGATACCAAAAGGAGTGAGGGCCATGCTGCTCGCAAGCTTACAATCTGTAAGAACTAGTGATGAGTGAGCACTAAAATGCTCAGTTTATCGTTACTCGTACGAGCTTTCTGTAATAATGCTTGAGTGCCCATCTCGAGTAACAAGTATGATGGAAGTCAATGGGAAACTCGAACATTTCTCCAGCAGACCTTCCGAGGAGGCCTGGGGGAGATTAAAACAGCTATAATGCATGGAAGCAGCTCCAATGTAAGGTGAACAGCAGCGGAAGACCCCTGGACGCATCTCTGACTCCAAGGTCACTTCTGGGAACAATGCTGTCAGAATATTATGCCATTTGTATAGACTGACAATAAAACATCCAAAATCGAAGATAAAAAAGATTTTACATGAAAAAATGTTAGGAAACATTCTTTCCTGTAAAATGACTTGTATGTAAGGCAAAATAAAAAAAAAAAAAAACAAAAAAAAAAATCTCCACCCCTTAGTCTATGCAATCACTCCATATGTCAGGAATATCGGCCGTGGACGCAATCATCCTCCTCTGGTTTCCATACTTCCGTGGCCATCTGTCTGTGCTGGAGGCAAAGCTATCACACACTTGGATGGTGCAACTACACATGGGAACAACAAGTAAAAGGGTGCTGCTAACACTTCAGGATTTATGATGATGGAACAATTTGCAAAAAGCCTGTGAAACAGATTCCTGTAAACTAATGTTTCAGAAAATCATTCCCGCTTTCATTACAGTATTTGAAAGAAGCAACACTGCATTTTAAAAAGTTCACCCACACAGCCTGGTGCACAAGGCCTTCACTCCAGCTGCGTCCTGTCACTACGTTAGTTAGAGCAGATTGACGGTGACACCCGTGATCCGGCTCTTAAGCTTGACCTCTCAAAATTAGGAGTTAAAATTCTGAAAACAATAGGACTGCTAGAGTGGTAAAGCCGATGCAGTTTGTGAAGGGCCTGCCAAAAATTAGAAGGAGGAACTGCATTACACCTTGGAAGAGACGTAGAGGAGTGCCTTTGAAAAATTATTTTTTACCATTTGGAAAGGGGTGTAACTCCTACACTGGAAAAGCCAATGCACTAAGTGTAAGGGTGTAAAAACATTATCCCTGGGGGGGTATACATATATATGTAAGATGATTTTACAGGTATGCTTTTAAAAATAGGAGGTTCTAATGACACTGTCCCAGACCTTTGATAGTGCTCCACTGCCTCTGTTGGACCTGTTGTGTGTCTCCCTCCTCTCCACTCCTTGGTTGTCCAAAGAACTCTGACCTTCTGGTATTGCACCACTTTATGAACACTCTCCACCACCGGAAGGAGAGATGGAAATTTCTTCTTGTAGCAGGGGTTGAGAAAGGTAAACCACCAGCACTAGGTGGTTCCGAAAATGCGTATAACGTGAGGGTCTTGTGAAAGGCAGCGGGACAAAGTCTGCCATGTGTGTTAGATTCCCAACAGTCAAGAGTTCACTATCCTCTCTAGGAAGACGACTCTACTTCTCCTACTCTCTCTCCTCCTCTTCAGGCCATCCACGCCGAGCAGACGAGAAGATGGTATTTGTAGTACCCTCTGTAGTGCAGGTGACCATCTCCTGTTCCTCCTCCTCACCCAATCCATGCTGAGAAGATGAGATGAAGATGGGCTGGGCAGTATCACCTTGTCTACCTTCTTGATCCATTGCCACCTGGTCAACATGCAAGCTTCATTTTACATTGTGATCAGCGTGCGTTTGAGTAGACACAGAAGTGATATGGTCTTGCTAATTATGTCATCATCGCCTCTTACCATCTTGGTTGATTCCTCAAAGTTTTGGAGTACCGCAAAGATGTCAGACATCCATGCCCACTTGTTATTTGTTATCTGCGTAGGCTCAGCGGAATATTGATGAGCATGTTGGAGCTGGTATTCAACTACTGCCTTCTGCTGCTCACAAAGCCTTATCAACACATGCAATGTTGAGTTCCGTGCGTAGGCAGGTAGAAAACCAGTTGGTGAGGTGGCAGTTGCACGTGCAGCAGCACTGCCAAACTGGTAGCAGCTGTAGCTGACTTGCGGAAATGGGTGCACATGCGGCATACCTTAACCAGTAGTTCAGGCAAATCAGGATAGGTTTTCAGAAAACGCTGAACAACTAAGTTGAACACATGGGTCAGGCATGGTATGTATGCGAGGTTGCTAAGCTTCAGGGCTGCCATCAGGTTACAGCCATTATCACACACGACTATGCCTGGTCTGTTAGATCTGTCTGGTCTGTTAGGCCTTTCAACAATTCTGCCGAGGTGTGTCATTTGTCAGCTAAACATGAGTTTAAGCAGAGACTGTTGCATTCCGCCGAGACAGTGCTTCCAGGTTGTGATTGATATGGACGATAATTTGGAGATGGAGGAGGGGGTGAAGGAAGAAAGGGTAAAACCTGATGAAACTTGGACATGCAATTCTAGACGTCGGTAGCAAGTCTGTGGTCCCAGGGTCAGATCTTGATCCCGGCTTCCAGCAGGTTCACCCAGTATGCCATCAGGGAAATGTAGCGTCCGTGGCCACAAGCACTTGCCACGTATTGATTGATAAGTGGACCTTCTCAGTAACTGCGCTGATCAGGGAACTGGTGTTCTTATGGAATATGTGCTGGTGTAAGGTGGGGACGGCTTTATGGGAGAAAGGAAAAATAGTGTCCGCTGGGAAGCAAGTACCGATGGACGTCTGCTGCCATTACTTTGTGGAAAGCCTGTTTCCAAAAGCCTAAACAGCAACATTTCCAGAGCAAGCAGTCTGGAAATGTGTTTCTTTAGTGTTTGGACCTGTGGATGGGTGGATGCGTATTTCCACTTATGTTCCAAGTGCTGAACGCTGTGCTCGGACTAGGAAGTGGACATGGTTGCTGATCGTGGTTGTGTATGTGCAATGACAGGTGCAGGACGGAACGCATCTGCGCCTGCGTCCCGGAAGGGATTGGAAAGCTCATAGCACAGAGGAAGAGGCAGTGGATTCACCGGCAAACATTGATTGGGGAGCCAGGCATTCGTCCACCTAGATGGGTGCTTGGATGACATATTCCTGAGCAAGCTGATGGTGGTCAGACTGGTAGTTGTAAATGACTTTCTAATCTTCCGCACTTTCTGTAAAAATAGCGCCAGACTAAGGAACACATGACCATTGCCCTAGGATCTGGACATGTGAGGTGCTCTGAGGAACAGTTGACCACCTTCTCCCTGTCAGCCCCACTGCCTCCTCTTGCGGCGCTGTGGATCCCTTCCCCTCTGTGCTGCTGTGCTCGCTCTGCATGCTACCTTGCCAGGTTGGGTCAGTGATATCATCATCCATCACATCGTCTTCCACTTGTTCACTCTGGTCCTCTTCCTGACTTGTTCTTTTAAAATGACTTGCTGATAACTGTGTCTCAACACCTTCCACCTCTTGAAACTGTAATTCCAGTTCACCACCGTCAGATACTTTTGACTGTGGCTGCTCAAATATTTGGGCATTAGAGCACATAATCTCCTCATGTCACTCTTGAGACCTGCAAGGTGACAGGCCAGATGAAGCCATAAATGGAAAGGTACAAAGCTCCAAGAGTGTCTACGTATGGGGTTACTTGCCTTCTGGGACTCGGCCTGGTGGAAGGAAGGAGGATCAGGGTACTCCAGACTCTTGGCTGGCAAAACTGGACTGTGTGGAAGACAGGGTGGGACTGGGAAACAGATTTGGAAGCATTATCGGCCATCCAACCCACAATCTGCTTGAACTGCTCTCACTTTCAGAGTGGTGTCCCACTCCATACTGAAACGTGGGACAGGAAGCTAGGTCTCGTGGATGAGCCTGTTTCTTGTGCTCCCACAGCAAACCCAACGAAATCAAACATGAAAAAATGTCTGTAATACGATAATCCGTACTCCGCCACTGAACCCAAAATTATGTGCAGATATGAGGAGTAGAGTTGAACGAAACAGGTCGGTCAAATTCAAAAGTCACCATAGCGTGAGGTCGGCCATGCGGTCGTCGACCCGAGCGCCAAAGTCGGTTTTCCCATAATGCTTGCAGGCGCCTTTTCTCAGCCAATGAGCAAGGACGCACACTGTGGGCAACGAGACATGAGCAGCGGCCACCACCATCTTAGACAAGGGCATTGCAGTGATTGGCTTGCTTTGTGTGGCGTCACAGTGGCTATAAACGTGAACAAATCTGGCACTCTAAAGATGATGTTCAAACCACAAAAAATTTATTTACAAAATCCAAGGTGACGTTTCGGTCGAAAACCTCGACCTTCATCAGACTGGAAAAAAGTATAAATACAGCAAATTACAGACATATAAAGAATCATACGTTTTGAAAAGACTTTTGAAAAGAACTTTTTGAAAAATAAACGGAAAACATAACAGAAAACATATCATTATGGTGTCATATCATTAGACTCAGTAAGCTTTAACATACATAGTCAGCATAAGAGACTTAATAATAGTGTCATTGTTATAGTGAAACAATAGGATATATAAGTCCCAAAATGGTCCCACAGAGGAAAAAACAGACAAAAGTATTACCACATTGGTGATATCCAGTGGAGTGATAAGATATAGTTGGGGGTATATGCAGTAATAAACGTAAGCTTACCCAATTTTATGTGTGTTCAGAAGTAATATCTGAAATAGATAGAGTGCACCGCTAAATAGAAGCGTTCCACAAAATAGGAAGCATTGTGCCCATAGTGATATAAAGTGATCTTACCACAAAATGAACGTAAACAAGGGTCGGTGATAGTAGCGCTTAATGGCTTCTCTGCTTGTGTAATAGTGCAAACGCCCTGTGTTCTAAATAGCAAAAGGATTCTTAGTATATTCTGTCTGGTGGTAAGCTCAAAATGACAATCTCAAAACACTTCCAGAACATTAAATAAATCTTACCATTACCGGATCTATTTTCAGAAAATTGAAGTTTCGGAAGCGCTATAGGTAAAGGCACATATGCCTGAGTAGTGCGCTCGACTTACTGTGCCCCATGTGCGTCCTAAAATGGCGTTGAACGCCGGAAGTAAGGAACAGTCCGTTCAGAGTGACGTATGCAGAGCGCGGGACGCGCTGTGATGACACGCATGGCCGGAAGTGAGTAAGTGTTTACTAATATGCGGAAGTCTGGCGTGATACGCTTCGTGGAACGCATGGTCATGTGATGGTGCAGCGGTTTCCTTATAGGTGAAACGGTTTCCTTATAGGTGATAAGATAAGCGCTGGAACCGGTGATATAGGTAAGTATTCAGTGAAAGGGAGACATTATGTGGTGACCTATGGAAAAGATAATAATAAAGCAATCAGTATTTTTGCGTACATAATAATAACGCATCAGAACTAGCATATGATAAACAAATCATAAAATATTTAAGTTAAATTCATCACATTATATTCCCTATTTAACCCCCTCGGTTCCATACTTTTCAGATAATGGATCCAATAAGCTTCCCGAAGTTGAAGTTTCTTAATGATGTTACCCCCTCTCCTATTAATTTCAACCTGTTCCAGAACTAGGAATTTTAATTGGGCTATGGAATGTCCCATTTCGTTGAAGTGGAACGGAATCGATAGATGGTATTTTTTACATCGGATATTCGATTTATGATGGGAAATACGATCTTTTATAGTTTGAGAAGTTTCACCCACATAGACTTTACCACAGGGACATTTAATAGCATATACCACAAATTTGGAATTGCATGTAAAGTATCCTTTAATAGGAATGTCCTCACCAGTTAGAGGATGAGAAATCTTAGGGCCTTTCAATACATTGGTGCATTGTGCATATTGGAGACATGGATACGTGCCTTTCCTTTGGGTATTGAGAAATTGTTGTACTGGAACTTTGATTTTGGAACCTATGTCAGCTCGAACAATTTTATTCTTTATGTTATCCGCCCTCCTAAAACAGGGTAAGAAGGGGTTCTGGAATTCCGGAATACTTGGGAAACTATCACGGAGTATGTGCCAGTGTTTACGTATCTTGTTGTGTAATTTATACATAAAAGGGTGGAACGTGTGGACGAATGGGATTCTTGGTATGGGGGTATTTCTTGTAATATTACGGGTATAATTGCGTGATTGATTCAATAGTCTCCGTGGATAACCCCTCAATAGAAATTTGTTTTCCATTTCGTCCAAACGTTGTGATCGTACTACCGGATCACTAACTATTCTTTTGACACGCTCAAATTGTGAAGTCGGCACTGATTTCTTTACTGCATTCGAATGGCAGCTTTGATAAAGTAAGAGATTGTTCCGATCAGTTTCCTTCATATATAGATCTAAGGAAAGGTTGCCAGTGTCATCCAATAGTACCATGGTATCTAAGAAACTGATTTTTCTAAAGTCATGATTTAAAGTGAACTTTAACTCAGGCCAGACATGGTTCAGATGATTAAAAAAACAATGTAAACTCTCAATAGGACCCTTCCAAATGCAAAAAATATTGTCGATGTATCTACGCCACAATAAGCAATGGGTGTTGAATAGCTCGTTGGGGTAAATGAAGTCTTTCTCAAAAAAAGCCATGTAGCAATTGGCGTATGGGGGGCCACATTAGACCCCATCGCAGTACCTTGTCTCTGTAGGTAAAAAGTGTCCTCAAAAATAAAGTAGTTTTTCGTTAGAACCAAGTCCAACATTTCTAAAATGAAAGATATCACATTGGAGTCAAAGGAAGATTCTATCAACAATCTTTCGGTCGCTCTTATGCCCTTTGTATGTTGAATAGATGTATATAGATTATTTACATCTAAGGTCACCAGTATAGTATCTTTGGGTACCCACCCCATTCCTCGAATGAGATCTAAAAAGGCTCCTGTATCCAGTAAGAAGGATGGAATATTTTTAATTAGAGGTGTGAGAATCTTCTCCAAGATGACAGATAGAGGAGATAAGATAGAGTTTGTGGAAGCCACAATGGGACGGCCTGGGGGTCTGTCCAATCTCTTGTGTATTTTAGGTAATACATAAAATACTGGGATCATGGGGTCATCTTTAATCAGATAGTTTTTAGTTTTGGTATCTATAAATTGTAGCGTTAAAGCTTTCTCAATAGTACTAGAAATCTGTTCCTTAATTTGAGCAGTTGGGTTATAGGGTAATATTTCATAGACATCCTGATTCCCTAGTTGTGAATATATTTCTTCTATATAGAAAGAACGATCCATGATCACCGTGGCTCCTCCCTTGTCCGCTGGTTTAATAATGATATCTCTATCATTCATGATCGATTCAAGGGCCAAACGGTCCTCTTTTTTAAGATTGGATTGGAGATGAAAATCTCCCTTGGATATTAGTTTAGAAAATTCTGTCACCTCTCTATTAATGCGAGCAATGTAAGTTTCCACCGGATGATTATTTTTAGGTGGCATGAAATTACTCGGGAGTCTGAGCCCCAATTTAGATAGATTAATCGGAGTGGGTTGTGAAACAGGTAGATTAAAAGGTTCTGCAGTATCAAAATAAGCTTTCAAGCGCAGATTTCTAAAAAACCTCTGTAGGTCCATGTCAAGTTGGAATGTATTGAATTTGTACGTAGGGCAAAATGAGAGCCCTTTCTGTAATAAGTTCATTTCCGGTACATTTAAACTCTTAGAGGAAATATTAATAACTAAATTGTTGTTACCTGGGATCTCGTATGCATCCCTTGTTGCTGCATTCCTGAAACATTGGCCCCCCCGTCTCGTCCTTTTCTTGATTGTCTCCCTCTGCTGGAGCCTAAAAATGTGATATCTTTCATTTTAGAAATGTTGGAATTGGTTCTAACGAAAAACTACTTTATTTTTGAGGACACTTTTTACCTACAGAGACAAGGTACTGCGATGGGGTCTAATGTGGCCCCCCATACGCCAATTGCTACATGGCTTTTTTTGAGAAAGACTTAATTTACCCCAACGAGCTATTCAACACCCATTGCTTATTGTGGCGTCGATACATCGACGATATTTTTTGCATTTGGAAGGATTCTATTGAGAGTTTACATTGTTTTTTTAATCATCTGAACCATGTCTGGCCTGAGTTAAAGTTCACTTTAAATCATGACTTTAGAAAAATCAGTTTCTTAGATACCATGGTACTATTGGATGACACTGGCAACCTTTCCTTAGATCTATATACGAAGGAAACTGATCGGAACAGTCTCTTACTTTATCAAAGCTGCCATTCGAATGCAGTAAAGAAATCAGTGCCGACTTCACAGTTTGAGCGTGTCAAAAGAATAGTTAGTGATCCGGTAGTACGATCACAACGTTTGGACGAAACGGAAAACAAATTTCTATTGAGGGGTTATCCACGGAGACTATTGAATCAATCACGCAATTATACCCGTAATATTACAAGAAATACCCCCATACCAAGAATCCCATTCGTCCACACGTTCCACCCTTTTATGTATAAATTACACAACAAGATACGTAAACACTGGCATATACTCCGTGATAGTTTCCCAAGTATTCCGGAATTCCAGAACCCCTTCTTACCCTGTTTTAGGAGGGCAGATAACATAAAGAATAAAATTGTTCGAGCTGACATAGGTTCCAAAATCAAAGTTCCAGTACAACAATTTCTCAATACCCAAAGGAAAGGCACGTATCCATGTCTCCAATGTGCACAATGCACCAATGTATTGAAAGGCCCTAAGATTTCTCATCCTCTAACTGGTGAGGACATTCCTATTAAAGGATACTTTACATGCAATTCCAAATTTGTGGTATATGCTATTAAATGTCCCTGTGGTAAAGTCTATGTGGGTGAAACTTCTCAAACTATAAAAGATCGTATTTCCCATCATAAATCGGATATCCGATGTAAAAAATACCATCTACCGATTCCGTTCCACTTCAACGAAATGGGACATTCCATAGCCCAATTAAAATTCCTAGTTCTGGAACAGGTTGAAATTAATAGGAGAGGGGGTAACATCATTAAGAAACTTCAACTTCGGGAAGCTTATTGGATCCATTATCTGAAAAGTATGGAACCGAGGGGGTTAAATAGGGAATATAATGTGATGAATTTAACTTAAATATTTTATGATTTGTTTATCATATGCTAGTTCTGATGCGTTATTAATATGTACGCAAAAATACTGATTGCTTTATTATTATACATATACAATCTCTTGCCCGCTCTTGCCGTCTACACCTAAAGAACATCTCTAGAATCCGCCCTTTCCTCACAATGGAAACAACAAAAACCCTCACTGTAGCATTGATCCACTCCCGCCTGGACTACTGCAACGCACTATTACTTGGCCTCCCCATTACTCGACTATCCCCTCTCCAGTCCATCCTTAATGCAGCAGCCATCTGGCTAATCGGTACTCGGACGCGTCCGCTCTTCGCCAGTCCTTACACTGGCTGCCCATTCATTATAGGATCCAATTCAAAGTACTGGTTCTCACCCACAAATCTCTCCACAGTGCAGCACCCCCCTACATCTCCTCCCTCATTTCTATCTATCGGCCCAACCGACTGCTGCGCTCTGCAAACGACGTTCGACTAACCTCTGCACTAATCCGTACCTCCCACTCCCGACTCCAAGACTTCTCCCGTGCTGCGCCAATCCTCTGGAATGCTCTACCCCAAGAAATTAGGACTATCCACAATTTGCATGGTTTCAGGCGCTCCCTCAAAACACATTTGTTCAGAGCGGCCTATCACATTCACTAACCAAAGTCATTCTATGTGTAAGTGTGTGTGTGTAGCCCATTCATTATCTCCATCCATCCCTCACTCCCTCAAGATGGCTGGACCATCATTGTAAATGCACCATTGTATATATACACCTGTACTTTGTATCTCCCCCACCTCATTGTAGATTGTAAGCTCTCACGAGCAGGGTCGGCTTATTTTGCTTTAATTATTGTATTGTTAACGTTGTTACCTATGACTTGTGTTTTGAAATTGTTAAACTGTAAAGCGCTGCGGAATATGTTGGCGCTATATAAATAAAGATTATTATTATTATTATTATTATCTTTTCCATAGGTCACCACATAATGTCTCCCTTTCACTGAATACTTACGTATATCACCGGTTCCAGCGCTTATCTTATCACCTATAAGGAAACCGTTTCACCTATAAGGAAACCGCTGCACCATCACATGACCATGCGTTCCACGAAGCGTGTCACGCCAGACTTCCGCATATTAGTAAACACTTACTCACTTCCGGCCATGCGCTTCATCACAGCGCGTCCCGCGCTCTGCATACGTCACTCTGAACGGACTGTTCCTTACTTCCGGCGTTCAACGCCATTTTAGGACGCACATGGGGCACAGTAAGTCGAGCGCACTACTCAGGCATACGTGCCTTTACCTATAGCGCTTCCGAAACTTCAATTTTCCGATATTAGATCCGGTAATGGTAAGATTTATTTAATGTTCTGGAAGTGTTTTGAGATTGTCATTTTGAGCTTACCACCAGACAGAATATACTAAGAATCCTTTTGCTATTTAGAACACAGGGCGTTTGCACTATTACACAAGCAGAGAAGCCATTAAGCGCTACTATCACCGACCCTTGTTTACGTTCATTTTGTGGTAAGATCACTTTATATCACTATGGGCACAATGCTTCCTATTTTGTGGAACGCTTCTATTTAGCGGTGCACTCTATCTATTTCAGATATTACTTCTGAACACATATAAAATTGGGTAAGCTTACGTTTATTACTGCATATACCCCCAACTATATCTTATCACTCCACTGGATATCACCAATGTGGTAATACTTTTGTCTGTTTTTTTCCTCTGTGGGACCATTTTGGGACTTATATATCCTATTGTTTCACTATAACAATGACACTATTATTAAGTCTCTTATGCTGACTATGTATGTTAAAGCTTACTGAGTCTAATGATATGACACCATAATGATATGTTTTCTGTTATGTTTTCCGTTTATTTTTCAAAAAGTTATTTTCAAAAGTCTTTTCAAAACGTATGATTCTTTATATGTCTGTAATTTGCTGTATTTATACTTTTTTCCAGTCTGATGAAGGTCGAGGTTTTCGACCGAAACGTCACCTTGGATTTTGTAAATAAATTTTTTGTGGTTTGAACATCATCTTTAGAGTGCCAGATTTGTTCACGTTATTAGTATAGGTTTGGTAAACCTTTAATCAGGGCACCTTGACCCCTACAGTTGAGGAGTGACGTGTATTTATTCTTTGAAACAGTGGCTATAAAAGCCCTTACCGCCAACCGCCATTTTGCTTCTGCCGATCTTAGCATAGGGAGAGGTTGCTGCCGCTGTTTCTCAGTAGGAAGACAGTTAGGCAGGAAAAAAAAACTTATTCTGTGCTTGTGCTGATAGCGATTGTGCTGTACAGTTAGTGTGCTGTAAAAGGGGAGGATTTTGCTGTGTGCAGCAGCGATGGTTATTAGGCTGCCTGCCAGTGACAGGGGAGAAATTTCTTGTGTGCAGCAGCAGAGCTGATTATTAGGCTGCCTGCTAGCTGTATTGCTATGTGTACACTGCTGTGCAGATTTCTTTTTACACAGCACCGACACAGCACTAATACTTTAATATTTTTTGCACAGTTACCGAGCGTTCATTTTTTCCCACACCGTATAGAGCTGTATGCTTCACACAAAATACCGTGTACCGGCTGGTATCACGGACAAATACATGCTGACTATCTGGGTGTGACTTTGGAAATATATACAGAGATTTCAATTTTCCCCTAAACCGTATACAGCTGGTATCTTCTGATACAGTACCGTTTTTCTGCCTTCTGTATTATGGTCAAATCCATACTGAGAGAGCGTCTGTGTGTTACTACGGAAATATATACGGAGATATACAATTACCCCTACACTGTATACGCCTGGTATCTTCGGATACATTAGCCTTTTTTGCTTTTCATATTCTGTTCTACTCCATACTGAGCCTGTGAGCGTCTGTGTGTTACTCCGGAAATATATGCAGAGATTTACAATTACCCCAACACTGTATACAGCTGTACGCTTCTGATACCCTTTTTCTACTTTTTATATTCTGGTGTGATCCATACTGAGCCTGTGAGCATCTGTCTGTTACTTCGGAAATATACAGTATACGGAGATTTACAATTACCCCCAACACTGTATACAGCTGTACGCTTCTGATACATTACCCTTTTTCTACTTTTTATATTCTGGTGTAATCCATACTGAGCCTGTGAGAGTCTGTGTCTGACTCTGGAAATATATACGGATATTTAAAATTACCCCAACACTGTATACAGCTGTACGCTTCTAATGCATTACCCTTTTTCTAATTTTTACATTCTGGTGTGATCCATACTGAGCCTGTCAGCGTCTGTCTCTTACTCCGGAAATATATACGGAGTTTTAAAATTACCCCAACACTGTATACAGCTGTATGCTTCTAATACATTACCCTTTTTCAACTTTTTATATTCTGGTCTAATCCATACTGAGCCTGTGAGAGTCTGTGTCTGATTCTGGAAATATATACGGAGATTTAAAATTACCCCAACACTGTGTACAGCTGTACACTTCTGATACATTACCCTTTTTCTACTTTTTATATTCTGGTGTAATCCATACTGAGCCTGTGAGAGTCTGTGTCTGACTCTGGAAATATATACGGAGATTTAAAATTACCCCAACACTGTATACAGCTGTACGCTTCTAATACATTACCCTTTTTCTACTTTTTATATTCTGGTGTAATCCATACTGAGACTGTGAGCATCTGTGTGTGACTCCTGAACTATATACGGAGATTTACAATTACCCCTAGACTGTATACAGCTTGTGATACAGTAGCCTTTTTGGCAGAAAGTCCTCATCCACCCACCACTGTAAGTGCATCATTGACACCTGGAACATTGGCCCACAAGTGTGATTAGGTCTTGCGGATCTGATTTTTATATTCTGGTCTAATCCATACTGAGCCTGTGAGCGTCTGTCTGTTACTCCGGAAATATATTCTGAGATTTTAATTTACCTCAGCACTGTATACAGCTGTATGTTTCTAATACATTACCCTTTTTCTAATTTTTATATTCTGGTGTGATCCATACTGAGCCTGTGAGCGTCTGTCTGTTACTCCGGAAATATATACGGAGATTTAAAATTACCCCAACACTGTATACAGCTGTACGCTTCTAATACATTACCCTTTTTCTACTTTTCATATTCTGGTGTGATCCATACTGAGCCTGTGAGAGTGTGTCTGACTCGTGAAATATATACGGAGATTTACAATATTTTCACTATACTATATATACCTGGTATCTGCTGATACAGTACTCTTTTTCAGCTTTTTATATTCTTGTCTAATCCATACTGAGCCTGCGAGCGTCTGTGTCTGACTCCTGAAATATATACGGAAATATATACGGAGATTTAGATTATTTTCACTATACTATATATACCTGGTATCTGCTGATACAGTACCCTTTTTCAGCTTTTTATATTCTGGTCTAATCCATACTGAGCCTGTGAGCATCTATGTCTGACTCCTCAAATATATACGGAGATTTACAATTATCCCTAGACTGTATACAGCTGTACGCTTCTGATACAGTACCATATATCTGCTGGTATTTTGGGTACATTTTTCCAAAAATGAGGAAGTATGGTGGTAGAGGCCGCAGACGTGGGCGTGGGGGGCCAGCTGGTACTGATGGTGGTGGTGGTGCATCTGCTGGAAGTGCCAAAAGCACAATAGCACCTAAGGCAGGAGGTGTTGATCCAGCGTCATCGTCTGGCTCAAGAAGGCCTGGAAGGCTCCCTTTTCAGGGAGTAGGTAAACCGATTTTAAAGCCGGAGCATCAGGAACAGGTTTTGTCTTACATTGCCGAAACAGCCTCCTCTCCTAAAGTTTCAAAAAATGCAAGCACTGAGTCGTCAGTGCAGGCTCCTGGTCAGGAACAACACCTTTCCTTGTGTCCTTCACCCCCACCAAAAGTGAAGGATGCGGCAGCCCACACTTCAGATTACTCCATGGAGCTCTTTTTACATACCATGCCTGGATTATCAAGTCAAATCCTGAATTCCCCAGTCAAAAATGAATCTGACATGGAGTGCACTGATGCACAGCCACTACTAGAGGATTATGCTGGTACATTGACCCACAGCACTACATTGACCTCACGATCTACTGAGCCAGAATCTGAACCTGATGAAACTCAGGTGCCCCTCCCCGCATACTATACCACCTTACATGGTGACAGAGAGGAAGGTGCAGATGAAATTGAAGAGGAGGTGATGGATGACCCAGTTGTTGACCCGGATTAGAATCCATTGGGGGAAGAGGGTGCCACTGGCAATAGCTCCGAAGAGGAGAAGGATCCGCAGCAGGCATCGACATCGCAGCAGCGGTTATCTGCCAGCAGGGCCGGCTCCAGGTTTTTATGGGTCCCGGGCGAAAGAGTCTCAGTGGGCCCCCTTAACACAGACCATGATTCATGATGCACAGATACTGCAGAGAAATATGGGTATAGCACAACGCCAAACACTTCTCTTCTTCCATTACATGACTCAGGGCCAGCTCCAGGTTTTTATGGGCCCCGGGCGAAAGAGTCTCAGTGGGCCCCCTTTAACACAGACCACGATTCATGATGCACAGATACTGCAGAGAAATATGGGTATAGCACAACGCCAAACACTTCTCTTCTTCCATTACATGACTGATACCTATTGTAAATTGTACAATAGCTCAAAAACCGCCAAATCCTCACAGCGCACAGTACAGACTGGACAGTACAGTCCTCCATACAATATTATGGGCACCACATAGTCATCCCCTCATCACCCATATAATACCCCATGCAGGATGTCACCCCCCATCCCCCATATAAGGCTCCATACAGAATACTGGACCCAAAATAATGCTCCATACAGAATACTGGACCACATATAATGCTCCATACAAAATATGGAGCTCTCCTCTACACTGTGCTGCATTCTGCACTGTTACGGCTCAGGAAAGGGCGCTGTGGAAAGACTCCCCATTATCATCATCATTGCCTGCCCATTATCATCATCATTGTCTCCCCTCATCATCATTGCCTGCCCATTATCATCATCATTGCCTCCCCTCATCATCATTGCCTCCCCATTAATATCATCATTATCATTGCCTTCCCATTATCATTGCCTCCCCATCATCATCATTATCATTGCCTCCCCATTAATATCATCATCATCATTGCCTTCCCATTATCATTGCCTACCCATCATTATCATTGCCTCCCCATTAATATCATCATCATCATTGCCTTCCCATTATCATTGCCTCCCCATCATCATAATCATCTCCTCCTCACCACCATCAATGCCTTCCCCCAGGGCCCCCACCACCATCACACATACTGCACCGCAGGCAGCACTTTCTCACATACACACAGGCAGACACACACACACAGGCACACACACACACACACACACTGATACACACAGACACACACACACACCTCACCTGTCCGGCGTCCTCGCGCTCTCTGCCACAGCCGGCCGCTGAATGATGACGTAATTCAGCGGCGCTGCTGTGAGAGAGGAAGCGCCGGCGCCCCCTGGAGCTCTGAGCTGCGGCAACGGCTTCTGCCGGGGCCCTGAGCAAGAGGAGGGGGTCCAGTGGCGGCGTTGAGACCGCTAACGGGCGCCGGGGTGCCCGACGGTGAGTGGGCCCCCCCGCCTGCTCAGGGCCCCAGCACTTGCCCGGGTGTGCAGGGTGCTGACGCCGGCCCTGTCTGCCAGGCCCGTAGCTGTCCAAAAACGTGTTACAAAAACAATAAGAGTTGCAGGACAGCTTGGCCACACGGTCCAATTAGCACAGCGTGCAAGCCCTGAAAATTTATACCATAGTAGGAAGAGTGCAGTGTGGCACTTTTTTGACCAAAATCCTATTGATGAGGCAAAGGTTATCTGTATGAAGTGCGGAAGGACCTTTAGCCGAGGAAAAAATCTCCGAAATTTGAATACCAGTTGCATGCTTAGACCTTTAATGACCATGCACTTGCAAGCGTGGACGGACTACAAAAACTCAGGTAGCACATGTGCACCTGCTCCAACTGAAGGTAGCTAGCAACGCTCCATCGCTTCCCCCACTGTAAGCCCACCGGTTAGCACACCACCAGCAAGAAATGTTGAGGTGTCGTCGCAAGGCCAAAGCATTCAGGGAATCACAATGTTTTTTGCAACGAAAGACTGAATCTAGGCCCTCACCACCATCACCAACCCCCTCTCAGTCCGTCATGTTCACCGCTAGTTCCCCCATATGCAGCTCTCAAGTCCAGCTCACCGTAGCAGACACTCTGAGTAGGAGAAGAAAGTACTCATCCTCTCATCCGCATACACTGAGTTTGAACGCCAAAATTGGCAAACTGATCTCATTAGAGATGATGCCCTTCCGTTTGGTTGAAAGTGCAGCGTTCTGAGAGCTCATTGCATACGCTTTCCCACGCTATGACCTACCCAGTCGGCACTTCTTTTCTAGAAAAGCCATCCCTGCCCTCCACCTGCATGTGAAAGACCGCGTTGTCCATGCACTCAAACAATCAGTGAGTGGAAAGGTGCACCTCACAACAGATGCATGGGCCAGTAGGCATGGCCAGGGCTGTTACGTGTCCATTACTGCACTCTAGGTTAATGTAGTGGATGCAGGGTCCACAGGGGACAGTGGCGGTGGGACAGTGCTGCCTAACCCACGGTATAGGCAACAGTTGGCTGTAGGCGTTCGACCCTCCTCCTCCTCCAGAAGCGAAAGCTCATTGACAGAGCACAGTCGCACGAGCACTCCATCCGCAGCTGCCAGTGTTGCACATGAGGTGTCCCACTATCGAACAGCTAGTGGTAAGCGTCAGCAGGCTGTTTTAAAGATGATGTCTTTGGGTGACAACAGACACACCGCGGAGGTACTGGCCCACTACTTGCAGCGAGAAACTGAGTCATGGCTGGGCAGTCTACATCTTCAGCCAGGCAAGGTAGTCAGTGATAACGGCCTTAAATTTGTGGTGGCCATAGCCCTGGCAAAACTCAGACACATACCTTGCCTGGCTCACACCTTGAACCTGGTGGTGCAGTGTTTCCTAAGTAATTATCCGGAGTTAACAGCCCTGCTCCATAAGGTGCGAAGACTGTGCTCGCACATCCGTCGCTCGCCCGTAGACTCCAGTAATACGCCTAATCATAGACGTTGCAACAAGGTGAAACTCCACCATGCACATGCTTGAGAGGCTGTGCGAACAGAGGCAAGCTGTAATACATTTGTGGGAGGATACATGGGCAGGCAGTTTGAGGGCAGACATGGAGTTGTCGGGTGTGCAGTGGTCAAAGCTGAAAGACCTCTGTAAAGTCCTTCAGTGTTTTGAGGAATACACACTGCTGGTAAGTGCAGACGACGCCATCATAAGCATCCCACTTATGCATCTGCTCATGCAAACTTTGACACACATTAAGGATCAGGCGTCTGCAGCGGAGGAGGAAGAGGAGGAGGAGGGAAGCCTTGATGACAGTCAGCCATTGTCTGCTCAGGGAATTGTCATGGACGATGTGGAGGAAGAAGAGGAAAAGGAGGAGGATGAGGGGATGATTATTTTGGGGAGGAGGATGCTTCTGAGGGGGCAATCGAAAATGTTGGCTTGCCAAGTTCAGGTACAGGGTTTGTGCGTGACTGGAGGGATGTGGATTTGGCAGAAAGTGCTCCTCCACCCACCACTGGCAGTGCATCATTGACACCTGGAACATTGGCCCACATGTGTGATTATGTGTTGCGGATCCTAAAAAGGGACCCCCGCATTGCCAAAATGATGAAGGATGACAACTACTGGTTGGCCAGCATCCTCGATCCACGCTATAAAGGCAAATTACAGAACATCATGCCACAGGAGAACCTAGAGCTAATATTGGCAAACAAACAAGCAACTCTGGTAAACCGTTTGTTAGAGGCATTCCCAGTACACAGCAGCGGTGCAGGTTCTACCACGAGCGGTAGTGGGCCAAATGGAAGAGATGTTAATGGTGCACACAGTCCAAGTGGCATTGGAGACAGGGGTTTCATGACCATGTTGTGGACTGATTTATCAAGTACCGCTCACACGACTGTTAATAATGAATCGATTAAAACAGACAGGAGACAGCAGTTGTCAACAATGGTACAAAATTACCTCTCCTCCCCTATCGATGTTCTCCCACACAGTTCATTCCCCTTTGACTACTGGGCCTGTAAACTGGACACCTGGCCTGAATTGGCACAATATGCCTTACAGGAGCTTGCTTGCCCTGCTGGTAGTGTGCTATCAGAAAGAGTCTTCAGTGCAGCGGGATCAATACTGACAGAAAGAAGGACCCGGCTGTCGACCCAAAATGTTGGTGATCTCACCTTCATAAAAATGAACCATGCCTGGGTTTCAAAGGATTTTGTACCACCTTCTCCTGATGACACATAGGTTGCCAGAAAAATGGCTCGCTTTGTCCTCCTCTTCCTCGGACTTCTCCATTTCCTCCATTTGGAGCTGCTGAACGTTCAGCCTACACCTCAACATATGCCAGTTTTTCCACCTCCCTAACTGGGCTGCCCCCCACTCGTGGGCAACGGCACTGGCACAGGGCCCCTCATAGTACGCAAAAGTGTCTGTGACGGTGGGGGGGCCCACTCGCCGTCAGACACACCGGCGTACTATGAGGGGCCCTGTGTCAGTGCCATCGTCTACTAGTGGGCACCCCCTGCTTGCTCAGGGCCCCAGCACTTGCAATACTTACCTCTCCCTGCTCCACCACTGTGACGTCTTCCGCGTTTCCTGACAGTGACATTCAGGTCAGAGAGCGCGATGACGTCACGTATGTACGCCCTCTGCAGAGAGCTGGAAGATGGCGACGCTGAGGATTCCAGAGTAGAGCAGTACCCTGGGAGGAGAGGTACGGTATTTCATTTTTTTTATGTTTGGAGCAATATATGTGGAGTGGGACCATTATTCACTGGAGTATGATATATGGGGCCCATCATACACTGGAGCATCATCCATGGGGCTCATCATATTCTGGAGCATTCTAAATGGGAGACATCAGACACTGGAGCAGCATCTCTGGGGCCCATTATACACTGGATCATTATAAATGGGGCCCATTATATATGGAGCATTATATTGGCCCATCATACGCTGGAGCATCATCCATGGGGCCCATCATATACTGGAACATTCAAAATGGGGGACATCAGACAGTGGAGAAGCATCTACGGGGCCCATTATACACTGGAGCATTATAAATGGGGCCCATTATATATGGAGCATTATATTGGCCCATCATACGCTGGAGCATCATCCATGGGGCCCATCATACACTGGAGCATTCAAAATGGGGGACATCAGACACTGGAGCAGCATCTACGGGTCCTATTATACACTGGAGCATTGTAAATGGGGCCCATTATATATGGAGCATTATATTGGCCTATCATACACTGGAGCATCATCCATGGGGCCCATCAAATACTGGAGCATCATATGGGGTTCATTATTTATGGGGCATCATATAGGTTATGGAGCATCATATGAAGCACATATGGGACCTATTCTGGATGGAGCATTATATGGAGCCCATTCTGTATGGAGCAATATATGGGGCCCATCATATACTGTATGGAGCTTTATATACGACTCATTATACTGTATGGAGAAATATGTGGGGCTCATTCTACTCTATGGAGACCGTCCTATACTGTATGGCACATTATATGGGGACCATCATATACTGTAGCATGTGGAGCTCATCATATACTGTATGGAACATTATATGGGACAATTTATTTATGGAGCAATATATGGGGCTCATTATTCTGTATGGAGCAATATATGGGGCTCATTCTGTATGGCGCACTATGTGGTGGCCATAATACTGTATGGAGGAATATACTGTCCGGTTTTTGAGCTATTGTAGAATTTAAAATAGATATCAGTCATGTAATGTAAGAAGTGAAGTATTTGTCATTGTACTATACCTATATTTCTCTTCCATATCGGAGCATCATGAATTGTGGTATGTGTTAAAGGGGCCCACTGACACTCTTTCACCCCCGGCACACGAAAACCTGGAGCCAGCCCTGCCCACCCCACAACTTTAGCCAAATAACCCCCAGTTTTCAATGCATAACTATTATTATAAAGTTAATTAAGGTTGACAAGCTTAAGTAATAAGAATTGATGTCGTTGGCATTGATATGGGCACTGTAGGTGTGTTTACTGTCCTCCACTCCCTGCTGATTTTGCTTCCCCACTGACTTGCATTGGGTTTCGTGTTTCAGTCGGACCTCCGACTTTTCCCGATAGTCTGCCGATTTCGTTCGACTCGACTTTTGAGAAAGTCGGGTTTCATGAAACCCGACTCGACCCTTAAAAAGTGAAAGTCGCTCATCTCTAATGAGGAGCATTAGGAGAGAATAGAATCTATTTCAATTGTCAGTGAAAGTGATCATTTCTTATACCACAAACTCTGGAACGCCATTAAACCTGCTGAAATCTCTCCAATATGCCAATCTCTACTCCACCACCAGACCCTCCATTTTTTTCAGGTATTAGCAGTAGCATTAGAGAATAGAATCTATTTGAATTAACCCTGAAATGAGCTGTTATTCTAATGTAGCAACACCAAGGACTGTCATGCAATCAAGCCTGCTCTAAGAGCCCCTAATAAACTCTTAATAATAAATAATAATAATCTTTATTTTTATATAGCGCTAACATATTCCGCAGCGCTTTACAGTTTGCACACATTATCGTCGCTGTCCCCGAAGGAGCTCACAATCTAGATTCCCTATCTGTATGTTTTTGGAGTGTGGGAGGAAACCGGAGTGCCCGGAGGAAACCCACGCAAACACAGGGAGAACATACAAACTCCTTGCAGATGTTGTCCTAGGTGGGATTCGAACCCAGGACTCCAGCGCTGCAAGGCTAAGCCACCGTGCTGCTCTTCCTACTATATAAACCCTGTCACTTCTCCTGCAGATCTCCCTAAGCTTTTAATGCATATGATGTGAGGAAAATGGCAGCAATGCGTCTTATATACACTCGACGACGTTATGAGGTCGGCCAATCACAGTAACGCCAGAAGCCAACATGGCTACATCATTACAGTGACTGGCAGGCAATCACCACACTACAGATCATTAATCACATAGGAGAAAATACACAATGAGGCAAGAACGGCCGAGTGTGAGGGAAAGTGATAGAGCAGGAACAGAGGGGAGACGGGGACAGGAATCATCAGTGGGAAACACTACAGATTGTATCAGTGACTGTACTGACAGCAAGTGGGAAGGAAGAGCAACGGAAAGGTAAAAGGGCGAGTGTGAACAGCAGCCAATCCTGAGAGAGGATAACGGGCTCCAGCACCTACCTCCATCCGCAGAGCCGCACTCCACATAGAGAATAATGGAGCCTCCAGCACCTACCTCCACCAGCAGAGCCACACTCCACATAGAGGATAATGGGCTCCAGCACCGACCTCCACCCGCAGAGCCGCACTCCACATAGAGAATAATGGAGCCTCCAGCACCTACCTCCACCCGCAGAGCCGCACTCCACATAGAGAATAATGGAGCCTCCAGCACCTACCTCCACCTGCAGAGCCGCACTCCACATATATGGCTGCTCTGTGCGCACAGGACCTGTGATGAGGTCACAGGAGGGGAGGAGTCAGGGGTCACATGATCAGGGGCCTCAGTGTATGCGGGACTCTGCTGTGCTGGTTGTCATGGTGCTGGATGAGGGGAAGTTTATGTGTGGTGTCAGGAGGGGTTTACAGGGTGGATATAGCAGAGCCGTGTGTGTACGAGGTGTACAGAGTGGAGCCGTGTGTACGAGGTGCACGGAGCGGAGCCGCGTGTGTACAAGGTGAACAGAGCGGAGCCGCTTGTGTATGAGGTGTACGGAGCAGAGCCACATGTGTAAGAGGTGTACGGAGCGGAGCCTTGTGTGTACGAGGTGTACGGAGCGGAGCCGTGTGTGTACGAGGTGTACGGAGCGGAGCTGTGTATGTACGAGGTGTAGGGAGCAGAGCCACGTGTGTACGAGATGTACGGAATGAAGCCGTCTGTGTACTAGGTGTACGGAGCGGAGCCATGTATGTATAACACGTATGGAGCGAATCCACATGTGTACGGAGTGGAGCCACTTGTGTATGGAGCAGAGCCGCGTGTACAGAGCAGAGCCGTGTATGTACGACGTGTACGGAGCAGAGCCCTCGCCTTGGTCTTCTCCCGGCTTTGCTCAGTGGATGGTTTCACAAACTCCCCTCTCCCGCTCTCTAACCACAACCTTCTATCATTCTCTTATCAAGAACTGCCATCCCGCTCAGGTCACCCCAACCTTCCACACTTTTAGAAACATACAGGCCATTGACACCCAGAAACTTCTGAAGAACTTGCAGTCATCATTGGCCCCTATCTCCTCCCTCTCATGTGCTGATTCTGCACTGAAGCATTACAATGAAACACTTCAAAGTGCCCTGGATGAAATTGCACCTCCTATACATAGAACAATACGACACAGATGCCGACAACCGTGGCACACACTGCAAACACGTTTCCTGCAGCGATGCTCCAGGTTCGCTGAACGTCTGTGGAAAAAATCCAATCTACCAGATTTCATCCATTATAAGTTTATGCTTAAAACATACAACTCTGCCCTTCACCTCTCCAAACAAACCTATTTCAACACCCTCATCACCTCACTATCCAATAACTCGAAACGTCTCTTTGACACTTTTCATTCCCTACTGAACCCAAGAGTGCAGGTCCCAACCACGGATCTCCGAGCTGATGATCTGGCTAATTATTTAAAAAAAAATTGACCATATCCGACAGGAAATTATCTCCCAATCCCCTCATACCAGGCACTGTCCTCCCTCCCTCACTGCATCTAGCTCACTCTCTGAATTTTGAACCAGTAACAGAAGAAGTAACCAGGCTCCTTGCATCTTCTCACCCTACCACTTGCACCAGTGACCCCATTCCATCACATCTCTTCCAGTCCCTTTCCCCTGCTGTCACCTCTCACCTAACAAAAATATTTAACCTCTCTCTTCCGGTATCTTTCCTTCCTTATTTAAGCATGCCATCATACAGCCATTACTCAAAAAACCATCCCTCGACCAAAACTGTGCCGCTAACTATAGACCTGCCTCTAATTCTCCCTTCATCTCTAAGCTCCTCGAACGCCTGGTTCATGCCCGACTTATCAGCTATCTCTCAGATAACTCTCTTCTCGACCCTCTACAATCTGGTTTCCGCTCTTTACACTGTACTGAAACTGCCCTCACTAAAGTAATGATCTTCTAACAGCTAAATCTAATGGTCACTACTCCATGCTAATTCTCTTGGATCTCTCTGCAGCATTCGACAATGTGGACCATCAGCTTCTCTTTGTTGGCATATGCAACAGATTAGGACTTATTATAAGTAAAAGGAGGACTTTATGCTGACCTGACAATAGATGGCGATGTTGTGATGTTTCCTTCTGTTTAATGTATTGTATAAGAAATAGTCTCACTTGTAGTTTCACTTCGTTTTGTTCCTGTTTTCCTGATGCAATGCTGAAATGACTGTGCATTTTCCTTTTACCTTATGTTGTAAGAAATAAAAGCTTGTTATCCCATGCAGCCTGCTCTGTGAAGTTTTCTACTGCAAAGGTGTGGATTCAGAATCTGTGCAACAGGTTATGGGCCCAGGCACAGACACCCGAGAATTCCAGACACCATAGATCCCAAGCACCAAGAATACCAGATACCCAGGACACTGGAACTCTCAGCAAGACCCTGGTGAATGCAGAAGAATTCTTCAGTGCAAGTCTCTTCAAACAAGTAAGATAAGTTAAAAATGACAAGTAGCACAGAGCTAAAACTCGCAGTAGCTAAACTGAATGATGAGAACTATCAGCTATGGAAGTTCAAAGCAGAGATGTTATTGTCTAAAGATGATTTATGGGAAGTAATCACTACAGATAGACCTGATCAGGATAATCAGACATGGGATAAGAAAAATAGACAAGCGAGAGCTACCATCAGCTTATTACTTCTCAATGATGGAAGTGATATCACAGCTAAGATCTATTGGTGAAGATATTAAAGAAAGCCATATAGCAGCTATATTGTTGTGCAGTTTACCAGATTTGTATACAGCTTTAATAAATGCACTAGAGACAAGACCTGAAACAGACATTACATTAGAGTTTGTGAAAACAAGACTCATAGATGAATATCAGAGAAGAAAAGAACAAAGCAATGATTCTTCTACTGAAAAAAACTGTGAAAACGCTCTTAAAGCTACAGAATTTAAAAAACCCTATAATAAAGAGACAAGAGAATGCTTCAGATGTTAGAAAAAAGGTCATTTAAAGAAAGACTGTACCATATGGAAAGCAGAGCAACAAAAATTACAACATAACGAGCATACACAGAAAGTGAAAAACACAATTTGTGTGAGAATAATTGGAATGGCACATTCAAATTAACAGACAAGAAATCATCACTTGGTTGGTTTATTGATTCAGGAGCAACGAGTCATATGACAAGTGACAAGAATTTCTTTACTGATCTTGATTTAGATAAGAAAGAAGCCATTTATCTTGCAGATGGAAGCAAAATAACCGCAGAAGGTATCGGACAAAGGATACTAAATTGTTCAAACAAGTTTGGACAAGATTCAAAGATACTTCCCCACCTCATTGTAGATTGTAAGCTCTCACAAGCAGGGTCGTCTTATTTTGCTTTAATTATTGTATTGTTAACGTTGTTACTTATGACTTGTGTTTTGAAACTGTTAAACTGTAAAGCGCTGCGGAATACGATGGCGCTAT
>JARQOD010000003.1:22067078-22229426 GCA_033576555.1 Oophaga sylvatica
AATAAACCTCAGTTCTCTACTTAGGTGATAATGAGGGTTGAACCTGATCATCAGGAGAGTTGCAAATTTTTGGTGCTGTATAATCTGCATGACATTATCGTACTGGGTTTCCCTTGGTTACAGTCTCATAATCCTGTTTTGGATTGGAAATCTGTGTCTGTAACCAGTTGGGGCTGCCAATGTGTTAATGCCAACACTCCTGTTTTTTCTGCCTCCCCCCAGGCTCAGGATGTTCCTGACTTTTTGACTGATTTTTCTGATGTGTTTAGCGAAAGTAAATCTGCATCCTTGTCCCCCCATAGGAGCTATGACTGCGCTATTGAATTAGTGCCTGGTAGTAAATTCCCTAAAGGTCGCCTTTTTAACTTGTCTGTACCTGAACATGACGCTATGCGGTCTTATATCAAGGAGTCATTGGAGAAGGGTCATATCAGACCATCCTCTTCACCCTTGGGTGCCGGTTTTTTCTTTGTGGCCAAAAAGGATGGTTCATTAAGGCCGTGTATTGATTATCGTCTCTTAAACAATATCACTGTGAAATATCAATATCCGTTACCCTTGATTTCTGACCTGTTTTCCAGGGTGAAAAGTGCTACTTGGTTTACCAAGCTTGACCTCAGGGGGCATATAACCTTATTCGCATTAAGCACGGGGATGAATGGAAGACGGCATTTAATACCCCAGAGGGGCATTTTGAGTACCTAGTGATGCCCTTTGGGCTCACTAATGCTCCTTCTGTCTTCCAGTCCTTCATGAATGACATTTTCAGGGATTTTGTGAATAAATTTCTGATTGTTTATTTGGATGATATCTTGATTTTTTCCAATGACTGGGACTCTCATGTGAAACATGTTCGGACTGTGTTCCAGATTTTGAGAGAGAATGCTCTGTATGTGAAGGGATCAAAGTGTCTTTTTGGCGTACAGAGGATCTCATTTCTGGGATTCATTTTGTCCCCATCTGTTATTGAAATGGACCCGGTCAAGGTTCAGGCCATCTGTGATTGGGTCCAACCTACTTCATTAAAGGCTCTTCAGAGATTCTTGGGTTTTGCCAATTTTTATCGTAAATTTATTGGTAATTTCTCTGTTATTTTTAAAGCATTGACTGATTTGACCAAAAAGGGTTCTGATGTGGTGAAATGACCTCCTGAGGCAGTCTCTGCGTTTCAGGAACTTAAGCAGAGATTCACTTCTGCTCCTGTTCTACGGCAGCCTGATGTTTCTCTGCCATTTCAGGTGGAGGTTGATGCCTCTGAAATTGGGGCAGGTGCCGTTTTGTCCCAAAGAGATCCAGAGACCTCTAAAAGTAACCCTTGTGCCTTTTTCTCTCAAAAATTTTCTCCAACTGAACGTAATTATGACGTGGGTAATCGGGAGTTATTGGCCATGAAGTGGGCTTTTGAAGAGTGGAGACATTGGCTGGAGGGAGCCAAACATTAGGTGGTGGTCCTCACGGACCATAAGAATCTGGTTTATCTGGAATCAGCCAAGCGACTTAATCCTAGACAGGCCAGGTGGGCCTTGTTTTTCACACGTTTTAATTTTGTGGTTTCCTTTCTTCCTGGCACTAAGAATGTTAAGACGGATGCCCTCTCGAGGAGTTTCCTTGCGGACTCTCCTGAGTTATCTGATCCTGCTGTTATTTTGAAAGAGGGTGTAGTTCTTTCCGCCATCTCGCCCAATTTGAGACTGGCTCTGAACAGGACAGAGGTGGCCTTTCTTCTGCTCCTATTCCTTTTTTAGGCCCACGCAGACGCCAAACAAGACGAAGAGGACCAGATGGGGGCACAGACCGAAGGGACAATCTGAATCAAATACGGACAACTCGTTCCCAGGTATGTGCCCACTCGTCATTAACATCTCATCCAGGACTTTGAGTATCGCAGAATATTATGTCCTCCAAAAAGGACTTTCCTTCTGCCCCTCTTACAAATATAGGACATTTGAACTTGAAATGGACCTTCAAAGGTTTTTTCGTTCCCTACGACTACGGGTGTATTTTTCTCAACCTCCCGCACCTAGACCTATACAGTCTCCGGGAGAACCGGGACGACTCTCAGCCACTACTCTGGGCCTGAGAACAAAGAGCCTCTTCAGACCTCCCCCTGGATCGAACGCTCTTGAGACCTTTATTGATTTCATTTATTCCTCCTCATTTATTCCTCTTTCCATGGTCTTAAATCTGACATGGAAAAAGGCAAATTACACTACCCACATAACCTCACGGCTACTGATCATCATGCCCTTAAATCCTTACAAGATGATAAAAATATCATCATAAAACCTGCGGATAAAGGGGGTGCAATTGTCGTGATGGACCGCTCATATTACATCTCTGAGGCACTCCGGCAACTCGACAACATCACTATTTATCAGAAATTACCGCGTGATCCCACCAATGATATACGGACCCACATTAGCGACACACTAAGACAACATTGTGATGCAGGCATCCTGGACAGTAAAACTCATGAGTTTCTAATCTCTCATAATCCGATCATCCCTGTATTCTACATACTCCCCAAAATCCATAAGAACCTCCAGCAACCCCCTGGCAGGCCAATCGTGGCCGCCTCGGACTCCATTTTCTCACCATTGGCAATTTATCTAGAAAAAATCTTCACTCCTCTAATCAAAACTAGTAAATCATTCATTTTGGACACTGGAGCGTTTCTGGACATGATCCGCTCCATCAATCAAGTTCCAGCTAATTCCCTATTAGTCACATTTGACGTAAAAGACCTCTACACTTCCATACCTCATGAGAACGGTATACGGTCTGTCCAACGCTTACTTGAAAAATCGGACTTTAATCCAGCAGAGATCGCTCTCTGTCTGGATCTGTTAACCATCGTACTTAAACACAACTACTTTATGTTCCAGGATGATTTCTACCTGCAGATACGCGGGACCGCGATGGGCTCGAACGTAGCACCCCCATATGCAAATTGCTACATGGCCCATTTTGAGGAGACATTGATCTACACAAACCCTCTATTCAAGAACAACGCCATTGTCTGGAAACGTTACATAGACGATGTCTTCTGCATATGGGGGGGCACGTTCGAGTCCTTAGCACTCTTTCATCAATTTCTGAATTGCTCTTGGCCCGGACTCAGCTTTACCATCTCACACGACCACTCCAGGATCAATTTCCTAGACACTGTGATTATAAAGGATTCCAGTGGCTGTTTATCCACTGATCTATATGTCAAACCGACAGATCGTAACAGCTTACTTCATTTTAATAGCTTCCATCCAGTCGCCATGAAGAAATCCATTCCGACATCCCAATTCTATCGGGTCAAAAAGATCGTCTCCGATCATACCACTCAGGAAACCCGCCTCTCAGAAATGAATTCAAAATTTAGAGAGAGGGGCTATCCACAAGGGGTCCTGGATCGTTCCAGAACTATGGTCACTCGCAATAAACAAGATATGGGGGGCAGAATTGCTTTCGTACACCATTACCACCCCTATGCGTATATATTACACAAATCCATTCGCCAACATTGGCCGCTCCTCCAGACTGCGCACCCGGACATTAAAGAATTCTCTAGACCTTTTCTCCCATGCTTCCGCCGTGCACCCAACCTAAGGGATGCATTGATCAGAGCTGACTTAGGCCCTAAAAAATCAGGAACTACACAACAATTCCTGAAAAAACCAAGAACGGGCACTTTCCCATGTCTGGGATGCACTCAATGTAATAACGTACTCAGAGGAGAAACCATCCATCACCCATATACGGGAAAAACATTTAGAGTCCGTGGTTTCTTTACTTGCGACACGGCCTTTGTGATATACGTGATTAAGTGTCCTTGTGGGTTATTATATGTTGGGGAAACTAGTCAACCTGTAAAACAACGCATTTCAAAACACAAATCAACCATAAGATGTAAGAATACCTTACTCCCCATCCCACACCACTTCATCACAATGGGACATACCATAGCCCAATTAAAATACCAAGTTTTGGAACAAATACCACATTCACGACGAGGAGGCGACCGCATACGTCAATTGAAAAGGAGAGAGGCCTATTGGATACACACCCTAGACACTCTATCACCTAAGGGTCTTAATCGTGAATACGATTTACTCTCCTTCATGTAATTCTGCATATGACCACTGAGGCTATAATTCCCCCACCCCCCCTTTTTTATACATCACTTGCCATATACCACATGATATGTTGATCTCAGCCAGGTGTTTATTTATTTAATAATCCGTGCTCCCATTTTCCCATACTGTCTTCTGATAACGCACTATACCAATATGAATTTTGCTGTGACACCCTTTTACTTTATAAATGATGCATACAGATGTTTACACATCACCTGTCATTTACCACATGCTGCTTTGATCTCTGTTAGGTGTTTATTAATTAGTCCTTGTTGCCTGCAGATTTGTCTTCCATACTGTCTTATGATAATGTACTAAATCAGTACTCATATTACTGTTATGCCCCTTTTGACGCATACTGATGCTGCAAGCCTGTTATGTATTCCTATCGCTTTAAGCTAATGTATAAGATCGCAATGTTTATTGCTGTAAACTCCTTTATGCTTGTACTAACATGCCTCTCTTTCATTCACTTTAGAGCCGCCTGTATTAAATACTATAATGCTGCCACGTCATCCTGTTGGGCACATCTCCATCAGCACGCCGCTCCTTTACTCCTCCCACCTGTAGGAGGGCCTCTGGTTACCTAGTATTCACTTGGAACACATGTCCATTAACTTCCTGCCACCTCACTTCCTGTCTGATGCTCTGTTTGACTGACACTATAGTCCCGCCTCTTCCTCTCATATACATGCTGCTTTCTAGCTTTCTCTGCACTCAGACTAGCGGTGGACACCGCGTCCAATGCAGAGACCTATCCTCACTACCGGACTCCTTCACAACAGGTCAGTCACAGACAAGTATAGCGGCTCCACCGCTTCACCATCACATTGATAGTTGTGATATTTATGGTATCTATGTTTTGCGCTGTTTCTACAGGTTACTAGTGCAATAGAGGCATTGTCCTCTTCCTCATCTCACCCCACCAACACAGGGTATGTCACATCTACAGGCACAGGCACAAAATCTACTTATACATAAAAGTATATCGGCACTTACGTTTATCTTATTTTCACCTACAGCTATATCCAGCCCTTTCTTTCTTCCCTATGTGGATCAACCCCCTTCCCAGTAGTATCTGGTATGCCCTCACCATATATATTCTTTCTGCCTTTGTGATACCTCTGATACAACTCTGACCTATGATTGCTCCCTAAATCTCCTGAAGCATTGTATACAACTACTCTCTACCTTTACTATTGACCAAATTTTGATTGTACATACTTTATTTTGTTAATATAATTTTTTCTTCTGTTTTTTATAAATGTAGTGACTGATGAAGGTCCATGATATAGGACCGAAACGTTTCGTGTTACTACTGTGAATAAAAATCTTTATTCTCACTATACTAAAGTTGAGTGCCGAGTTCATTTTCTATGGCTCTGGAAGGGTGTCAGGAGGATAAACCCGAGCGCTGCCCTATTGGGAAATTGTTTGTCCCAGACCGGTGGAAAAAGAGTGTGATGTCTGAGATTCATTGTTCCGCGTTGGCCGGTCATCCCGGAATTTTTGGTACCAGAGACTTGGTTAGTCGGTCCTTTTGGTGGCCTACTTTGTCTCGTGACGTCAGGGAATTTGTGCAGTCCTGCGGGACTTGCTCTCGCTCCAAGCCTTGCTCTCGCTCTAGTGGTTTGTTGATGCCATTGCCTGTGCCCAAGAGACCATGGACCCATATCTCTATGGATTTAATTTCCGACCTCCCTGTTTCTCAGAGAATGACCTGTTGTGAATGGGTTTGAGATGAGTTCTGAGCAGAAGCTCCCTCTGGTGGTTACAAGCGGTGCTGGTCTGTCCAGTGAAGATTGTGAGGAATGGGAATCAGGTGTTACTGACTGGTCTTATATAAGGGAGTCACCTTCCCATCAGGGTTGCCGGTGATCAATTGTTCAGGTCTCAATCCTTGTATCCTGTTTCTCTTGTAGCCTGCTGTGTCGTGTCTGCATCTCCTGCTAACAGATAAGACATTTTCTTCTTTTTGTTTTTGTACAATATTTTTGCATTTTGTCCTGCACTTCTGTGGGGGCCTTCAGGGTCCCCTCCGGGGGCTTTTGCCCTCTCAGTTTAGTTCAGCCACTTATGTTTGTACTTTTGCTTTTTCCAGTTTTTTCAGTGGCTGCTGTTTTGATTTTGTTACACCAGAGAACTAATTTAGGTGGTAGAGGTCGTGTGATCTCAGGTGATTTTGAAATTAGTAGAGTTGGTGCTTTTCAGGGTTTTCTGGGATTGCAGTAAGTACCCTTCCTATCCTTTTCTATTTAGATAGTTTGGGCCCCAGCGTTTGCTCATACTATTTTCTTTCTGTGTCAGTATTTCCTCTTGTCTAACCGCCATTACATGTTTGGGGGCTTTCTATTATCTTTGGGGTTCTGCTCCGGGGCAGATAGCTTTCCTATTTCTATCTTTAGGTGTAGTTAGTTTCTCAGGCTGTGACGAGGCGTCTAGGACCAACGTAGGAACGCTCCACGGCTGCCTCTAGTTGTGGTGGTTAGTCAGGGTACTGCAATCTCATAGATTCCAACTGCTCTGGTGTATTGCCTTTTTTGCCTGCACTCCTCAGCTACCGAAACATAACAGTATCACCGGCCACATAAAATTGTATGGTACTCACAGAAGGGAAAAATATTGTGAAATAAAAAAGGTTGTCAGAGTTGTCAGAGATATTTTTCTGTTTGTTGCATTTTTTTCCCTCTGTATCTCTGGGTGCTGGGGAGGATCTTTTCTCTCAATGGAGTTTGCACAGTTGTCTGGCCGTGTGGATCAGCTTGCCACTGAGGTTCAGAGTATTGCTACCTATCTTGCTAGGTTGCCTGTTGTGGAACCTAGGATTTCCATGCTACATTTGTTTTTAGGGGATCGAGCTAAGTTTCAGAATTTCAAAAATAATTGTAAATTGTTTTTTGCCTTAAAATCTAAGTCCTCAGGGAATGCAGCGCAGCAGGTTCAAATTATCATCTCTCTCCTGCGCGGCGATCCTCAGGATTGGGCTTTTTCCCTGACACCTGGGGATCCTGTTTTGAGTGATGTTGATGCATTTTTTCAGGCTTTGGGGTTATTGTACGATGAGCCTAATGTCACTGAACAAGCTGAAAAAGCCTTGTTGGCATTAAATCAGGGGCTTTATGACGCTGAGTTATACTGTCAGAGATTCCGTAGGTGGGCAGTCCTGACCAAATGGAATGACGACGCTTTGGCAGCCCTTTTCCGGAAGGGTCTGTCAGATAATGTAAAGGATGTTATGGTGGGATTCCCTGTCCCCTCTGGTCTCAATGATTCTATGTCATTAGCGACTCAAATTGACAGACGTTTGCGTGAGCGGAGAAGTATGCGTGGAATGATGTTGCCTTGTGAACCAGCTTCTGAACCCATGCAGTGTGATAGAGTGGTGTCTGGGACACAGCGTCATGAGTTTCGAAAGCGCAATGGGTTATGTTTCTACTGTGGTGATGCCTCTCATGCTATTTCAGTCTGCCCTAAGCGGGGAAGACGTTTTGCACGCTCAGTTGTCTTGGGTAGTGTTCAGACTAAGTTTTTATTAACTGTCACTCTGATATGCTCTCTGTCCTCATTTTCTGCTCAGGCTTTCATTGATTCAGGAGCAGCTATTAACCTGATGGATTATGATTTTGCTAAACGATGTGGGTTTCCCTTGATACCCCTACAGAAGTCTATTCCCCTACTGGGGATCGATTCTACCCCTTTGGCTGAGAATAAACCCCAGTTTTCTACTCAGGTGATAATGAAGGTTGAACCTGATCACCAGGAGTGCTGCAAATTTTTGGTTCTGTATAATCTGCATGACATTATCGTGCTGGGTTTCCCTTGGTTACAGTCTCATAATCCTGTTTTGGATTGGAAATCTGTGTCTGTAACCAGTTGGGGCTGCCAATGTATTAATACCAACACTCCTGTTTTTTCTGCTCCCCCCAGGCTCAGGATGTTCCTGACTTTTTGATTGATTTTTCTGATGTGTTTAGCGAAAGTAAATCTGCATCCTTGCCTCCCCATAGGAGCTATGACTGCGCTATTGAATTAGTGCCGGGTAGTAAATTCCCTAAAGGTCGCCTTTTTAACTTGTCTGTACCTGAACATGACGCTATGCGGTCTTATATCATGGAATCATTGGAGAAGGGTCATATCAGACCATCCTCTTCACCCTTAGGTGCCGGTTTTTTCTTTGTGGCCAAAAAGGATGGTTCATTAAGGCCGTGTATTGATTATCATCTCTTGAACAATATTACTGTGAAATATCAATACCCAAATTGTCTCTTCAGAGAGGAAGAGAGCTAGAACTGTAGTGCCACCTTTTGGAAGGTAGCAATCCTACAAGTCAATGTCGACCCTTTAACGAGCCTTATCACATGACCTAGGATAATAGCCAAACCAGAATCTCAATTTGCAGACACTGTGTTTCGGGGTTCAGCCCCTCGTCAGTGCAAAGCGGAGATCTGGTTTGGCTGTGTGAGAGGCGTCAGACCATTGTCCAAGAAATATCGTCACTCCTTGCGGAGATCAACATGCTAAGCATGCAGATGAGGAGACTTAAAGCCGCAATGCTCCTCTAGGAAATATGCTAATTATGCAAATTGTCTCTTCAGAGAGGAAGAGAGCTAGAACTCTAGTGCCACCTTTTGGAAGGTAGCAATCCTACAAGTCAATGTCGACCCTTTAACGAGCCTTATCACATGACCTAGGATAATAGCCAAACCAGAATCTCAATTTGCAGACACTGTGTTTCGGGGTTCAGCCCCTCGTCAGTGCAAAGCGGAGATCTGGTTTGGCTGTGTGAGAGGCGTCAGACCATTGTCCAAGAAATATCGTCACTCCTTGCGGAGATCAACATGCTAAGCATGCAGATGAGGAGACTTAAAGCCGCAATGCTCCTCTGGGAAATATGCTAATTATGCAAATTGTCTCTTCAGAGAGGAAGAGAGCTAGAACTCTAGTGCCACCTTTTGGAAGGTAGCAATCCTACAAGTCAATGTCGACCCTTTAACGAGCCTTATCACATGACCTAGGATAATAGCCAAACCAGAATCTCAATTTGCAGACACTGTGTTTCGGGGTTCAGCCCCTCGTCAGTGCAAAGCGGAGATCTGGTTTGGCTGTGTGAGAGGCGTCAGACCATTGTCCAAGAAATATCGTCACTCCTTGCGGAGATCAACATGCTAAGCATGCAGATGAGGAGACTTAAAGCCGCAATGCTCCTCTGGGAAATATGCTAATTATGCAAATTGTCTCTTCAGAGAGGAAGAGAGCTAGAACTCTAGTGCCACCTTTTGGAAGGTAGCAATCCTACAAGTCAATGTCGACCCTTTAACGAGCCTTATCACATGACCTAGGATAATAGCCAAACCAGAATCTCAATTTGCAGACACTGTGTTTCGGGGTTCAGCCCCTCGTCAGTGCAAAGCGGAGATCTGGTTTGGCTGTGTGAGAGGCGTCAGACCATTGTCCAAGAAATATCGTCACTCCTTGCGGAGATCAACATGCTAAGCATGCAGATGAGGAGACTTAAAGCCGCAATGCTCCTCTGGGAAATATGCTAATTATGCAAATTGTCTCTTCAGAGAGGAAGAGAGCTAGAACTCTAGTGCCACCTTTTGGAAGGTAGCAATCCTACAAGTCAATGTCGACCCTTTAACGAGCCTTATCACATGACCTAGGATAATAGCCAAACCAGAATCTCAATTTGCAGACACTGTGTTTCGGGGTTCAGCCCCTCGTCAGTGCAAAGCGGAGATCTGGTTTGGCTGTGTGAGAGGCGTCAGACCATTGTCCAAGAAATATCGTCACTCCTTGCGGAGATCAACATGCTAAGCATGCAGATGAGGAGACTTAAAGCCGCAATGCTCCTCTGGGAAATATGCTAATTATGCAAATTGTCTCTTCAGAGAGGAAGAGAGCTAGAACTCTAGTGCCAAATTTGCATAATTAGCATATTTCCCAGAGGAGCATTGCGGCTTTAAGTCTCCTCATCTGCATGCTTAGCATGTTGATCTCCGCAAGGAGTGACGATATTTCTTGGACAATATCAATACCCGTTACCCTTGATTTCCGACCTGTTTTCCAGGGTGAAAAACGCTACTTGGTTTACCAAGCTTGATCTCAGGGGGGCGTATAACCTTATTCGCATTAAGCACGGGGATGAATGGAAGACGGCATTCAATACCCCTGAAGGGCATTTTGAGTACCTAGTGATGCCCTTTGGGCTCACTAATGCTCCTTCCGTCTTCCAGTCCTTCATGAATGACATTTTCAGGGATTTTGTGGACAAATTTCTGATTGTTTATTTGGATGATATCTTGATTTTTTCTAATGACTGGGACTCTCATGTGAAACATGTTCGAACTGTATTCCAGATTTTGAGAGAGAATGCTCTGTATGTGAAGGGATCAAAGTGTCTTTTTGGCGTACAGAGGATCTCATTTCTGGGATTCATTTTGTCCCCATCTGTTATTGAAATGGACCCGGTCAAGGTTCAGGCCATCTGTGATTGGGTCCAACCTACTTCATTAAAGGCTCTTCAGAGATTTTTGGGTTTTGCCAATTTTTATCGTAAATTTATTGGTAATTTCTCGGTTATTGTTAAACCATTAACTGATTTGACCAGAAAGGGTTCTGATGTGGTGAATTGGCCTCCTGAGGCAGTCTCTGCATTTCAGGAACTTAAGCAGAGATTCACTTCTGCTCCTGTTCTACGGCAGCCTGATGTTTCTCTGCCATTTCAGGTGGAGGTTGATGCCTCTGAAATTGGGGCAGGTGCCGTTTTGTCCCAAAAAGATCCAGAGACCTCTAAAAGTAACCCTTGTGCCTTTTTCTCTCGAAAATTTTCTCCTACTGAACGTAATTATGACGTGGGTAATCGGGAGTTATTGGCCATGAAGTGGGCTTTTGAAGAGTGGAGACATTGGCTGGAGGGAGCCAAACATCAGGTGGTGGTCCTTACGGACCATAAGAATCTGGTCTATCTGGAATCTGCCAAGCGACTCAATCCTAGACAGGCCAGGTGGGCCTTGTTTTTCACACGTTTTAATTTTGTGGTTTCCTTTCTTCCTGGCACTAAGAATGTTAAGGCGGATGCCCTCTCGAGGAGTTTCCTTGCGGACTCTCCTGAGTTATCTGATCCTTCTGTTATTTTGAAAGAGGGTGTAGTTCTTTCCGCCATCTCGCCCAATTTGAGACTTGCTCTTGGAGACTTGGAGGGGTGTCAGGAGGATAGGCCCGAGTGCTGCCCTGTTGGAAAATTGTTTGTCCCGGAACAGTGGAAAAAGAGTGTGATGTCTGAGATTCATTGTTCCGCATTGGCTGGGCATCCCGGAATTTTTGGTACCAGAGACTTGGTTAGTCGGTCCTTTTGGTGGCCTACCTTGTCTCGTGATGTCAGGGAATTTGTGCAGTCCTGCGGGACTTGCTCTCGCTCCAAGCCTTGCTCTCGCTCTAGTGGTTTGTTGATGCCATTGCCTGTGCCCAAGAGACCATGGACCCATATCTCTATGGATTTCATTTCCGACCTTCCTGTTTCTCAGAGAATGATCGTCATCTGGGTGATTTGTGATAGGTTTTCCAAGATGATACATCTTGTGCCATTACCTAAGTTGCCTTCCTCCTCTGAATTGGTGCCGTTGTTCCTTCAGCACGTGGTTCGTTTACACGGCATTCCTGAGAACATTGTGTCTGACAGAGGAGTCCAGTTTGTTTCCAGATTTTGGAGGACTTTTTGTTCTAAACTGGGTGTTCAATGGTCTTTCTCCTCGGCATTTCATCCTCAGACCAATGGTCAAACTGAGAGAACAAACCAGACATTGGAGACTTATCTAAGATGCTTTGTGTCTGCTGATCAGGATGACTGGGTCTCTTTTTTGCCTTTGGCTGAGTTTGCTCTTAATAATAGGGCTAGCTCTGCCACTTTGATGTCTCCGTTTTTTTGTAATTCTGGGTTTCACCCTCGATTTTCTTCAGGACAGACGGAGGCTTCTGTCTGTCCAGGTGTTGACTCTGTTGTGGAGCGTATGCAGCAGATTTGGGACCAGGTAGTGGAGAGGTTGTCCCTCTCTCAGGAGAAGGCCCAGCGGTTTGCTAACCGGAATAGGACTGATGGTCCTCGGTTTAAAGTGGGGGACTTGGTCTGGTTGTCCTCAAAGAATATTCCTATGAGAGTAGCATCTCCTAAATTTAAGCCTAGGTTCATTGGACCTTATAAGATCATGGAGATTATTAATCCTGTTTCTTTTCGTTTGCTTCTTCCAGGGACATTTAAGATCCATAACGTGTTCCACAAGTCCTTGTTGAAGAGGTTTGTTGAGCCAGTGGTTCCTGCTGCTGTGCCTCCTGACCCTGTTTTGGTTGAGGGCAATCTGGAGTATGTGGTTGAGAAAATATTAGATTCTCGTTTTTCTAGACGGAAACTCCAGTATTTGGTTAAATGGAGAGGTTATGGTCAGGAAGACAATTCTTGGGTGTTTGCTTCTGACATCCATGCTAGGAGACTTATCCGTGCGTATCATAGAACTCATCCTGACCGACCTGGTTGCTCAAATGAGGGTTCGGTGACCCCTCCTCAAGGGGGGGGGTACTGTTGTGAATGGGTTTGAGATGAGTTCTGAGCAGAAGCTCCCTCTGGTGGTTACAAGCGGTGCTGGTCTGTCCAGTGAAGATTGTGAGGAATGGGAATCAGGTGTTACTGACTGGTCTTATATAAGGGAGTCACCTTCCCATCAGGGTTGCCGGTGATCAATTGTTCAGGTCTCAATCCTTGTATCCTGTTTCTCTTGTAGCCTGCTGTGTCGTGTCTGCATCTCCTGCTAACAGATAAGACATTTTCTTCTTTTTGTTTTTGTACAATATTTTTGCATTTTGTCCTGCACTTCTGTGGGGGCCTTCAGGGTCCCCTCCGGGGGCTTTTGCCCTCTCAGTTTAGTTCAGCCACTTATGTTTGTACTTTTGCTTTTTCCAGTTTTTTCAGTGGCTGCTGTTTTGATTTTGTTACACCAGAGAACTAATTTAGGTGGTAGAGGTCGTGTGATCTCAGGTGATTTTGAAATTAGTAGAGTTGGTGCTTTTCAGGGTTTTTTGGGATTGCAGTAAGTACCCTTCCTATCCTTTTCTATTTAGTTAGTTTGGGCCCCAGCGTTTGCTCATACTATTTTCTTTCTGTGTCAGTATTTCATTTTGTCTAACCGCCATTACATGTTTGGGGGCTTTCTATTGTCTTTGGGGTCTGCTCCGGGGCAGATAGCTTTCCTATTTCTATCTTTAGGTGTAGTTAGTTTCTCAGGCTGTGACGAGGCGTCTAGGACCAACGTAGGAACGCTCCACGGCTGCCTCTAGTTGTGGTGGTTAGTCAGGGTACTGCAATCTCATAGATTCCAACTGCTCTGGTGTATTGCCTTTTTTGCCTGCACTCCTCAGCTACCGAAACATAACAATGACCGTTATCTGGGTGATTTGTGATAGGTTTTCCAAAATGATACATCTTGTGCCATTACCTAAGTTGCCTTCCTCCTCTGAATTGGTGCCTTTGTTCCTTCAGCACGTGGTTCGGTTACACGGCATTCCTGAGAACATTGTGTCTGACAGAGGAGTCCAGTTTGTTTCCAGATTTTGGAGGACTTTTTGTTCTAAACTTGGTGTTCAATTGTCTTTCTCCTCGGCTTTTCATCCTCAGACCAATGGACAAACTGAGATAACAAACCAGACATTGGAGACTTATCTGAGATGCTTTGTGTCTGCTAATCAGGATGACTGGGTCTCTTTTTTGCCTTTGGCTGAGTTTGCTCTTAATAATAGGGCTAGCTCTGCCACTTTGATGTCTCCATTTTTCTGCAATTTTGGGTTTCACCCTCGATTTTCTTCAGGACAGACGGAGGCTTCTGTCTGTCCAGGTGTTGACTCTGTTGTGGAGCGTATGCAGCAGATTTGGGACCAGGTAGTGGAGAGGTTGTCCCTCTCTCAGGAGAGGGCCCAGCGGTTTGCCAACCGGCATAGGACTGATGGTCCTCGGTTTAAAGTGGGGGACTTGGTCTGGTTGTCCTCAAGAAATATCCCTATAAGAGTTGCATCTCCTAAGTTTAAGCCTAGGTTCCATTGGACCTTATAAGATCATGGAGATTCTTAATCCTGTTTCCTTTCGTTTACTTCTTCCAGGGACATTTAAGATCCATAACGTGTTCCACAAGTCCTTATTGAAGAGGTTTGTCGAGCCAGTGGTTCCTATGGCTGTGCCTCCTGACCCTGTTTTGGTTGAGGGCAATCTGGAGTATGTGGTTGAGAAAATATTGGATTCTCGTTTTTCTAGACGGAAACTCCAGTATTTGGTTAAGTGGAGAGGTTATGGTCAGGAGGACAATTCTTGGGTGTTTGCTTCGGACATTCATGCTAGGAGACTCAACCGTGCGTATCACAGAGCTCATCCTGACCGACCTGGTTGCTCAAATGAGGGTTCGGTGACCCCTCCTCAAGGGGGGGGTACTGTTGTGAATGTGTTAGAAATGAATTCTGAGCAGAAGCTCCCTCTGGTGGTTACAAACAGTACTTAACTATTCAATGAAGATTGTGAAGATTGGCGATCAGGTGTTACTGACTGGTCTTATATAAGGGAGGTTCCCTCCCATCAGGGTTGCCGGTGATCAATTGTTCTGGTCTCATCTTTGATTCCTGTTCACTTTGAAGCTTGCTGTTTCGTGCCTGCATCTTCTGCTAACAGATAAGACATTTTCTTCTTTTAGTTTTTTGGTGCTTGCTTTTTGCATTTTGTCCTGCACTTCTGTGGGGGTCTGCCGGGTCCCCTCCGGGGGCTTGTGCTCCTCTCAGTTTAGTTCAGCCACTGTTTGTTCATTTGCCTTTTCCAGTTTTTTCAGTGGCTGCTGTTTAGTTTTGTTACACCAGAGAACTAATTTAGGTGGTAGAGGTCGTGTGATCTCAGATGTTTTCGTAATTAGTAGAGTTGGTACTTTTTAGGGTTTTTTGGGATTGCATTAAGTGTCCTTCCTATCCTTTTCTATCTAGGAAGTTTGGGCCCCAACGTTTGCTCATACTATTTTCTGTCTGTGTCTGTATTTTCCTCTTGTCTAACCGCCATTACATGTTTGGGGGCTTTCTATGTTCTTTGGGGATCTGCTCCGGGGCAGATAGTTTTCCTCTGTCTTTAGGTGTAGTTAGCTTCTCAGGCTGTGATCAGGCGTCTAGGACCAACGTAGGTACGCTCCACGGCTGCCTTTAGTTGTGGTGGTTAGTCAGGGTACTGCAATCCAATAGATTCCAACCTCTCTGGTGTATTTCCTTTTTTGCCTGCTCTCCTCAGCTACCAAATCATAACACCTACACAGTTGTCTACACATCATAGGGGAGATCTCATGAGACCTTCTCTCCATCTACCTGATGATCCTGAGGAACATCGGGATCTTCTTGTTTACAGTCCTGTGGAAGAAGAGGACGGGGACATCTCTCTGGTCTTGTCCTCTTACTGGATAGATCTGGAGGAAACACATACAGGGACTGAATTCATTCTTTACATACAGGTAATTATAGGCCATGTGTATTTAGTCCTGTCTATTACCTGGTGATGTGAGGGGCTGGGGAACCTCCATCATGACGGCCTTGTACAGATCTTTGTGTCCTTCTAAATACTCCCACTCCTCCATGGAAAAATAGACAGAGACATCCTGACATCTTATAGGAACCTGACACATACAATGATATCGTCATCCCCCCGATCCCTTCATAGCATTACTGTATAATGTCCCACCATTCCCAGCAGTGTCACCTCTCCAGTCAGCAGCTCAGTCATCTTGTAGGTGAGTTCTAGGATCTTCTGGTCATTAATGTCCTCATGTATCAGGGGGTGAGGTGGAGGCCCCGTGATTGGGCTCAGGGTTCTTCCCCATCCCTCAGACACAGGGCCCTGACAGTGCTCACTAGAGGTCTTCTTCACTACTGTGTAATCCTGGTTATGGAGAGACACATTAATTAATCTCACTACAGACATTTCCAGAGTCCTCACCTCTCCAGTTCTGTCCATCTGTTATCCCCATAGCTAAGAATGATGTAATGTGACGTCATCAGAATCTCTCACCTCTCCAGTAAGCCGAAAAAGTATTTCTAGGTTGAGGTGTAATATCATCTCCGCCATCTTGTCCTTGTCCCTATCCATCCTTGATGGGTCAAGAAAATTTTCCAAACCTAAATAAATTCAGATAATTTTTGATCTGTTATAACTAAGATCTTATTGTAGAAAATAAAAAAAAAACACTAACTAAAAAAAAAGAATCAAAAAGTTTACTGCTCTCTCAAACTAGCGAAAAATTAAGTTTTTTTTTTAAAAAATTAGCTTAATCATTAACCCCCTTACAACTGTAAATGGAAGTGCCCCCAAAGTGCGTGTACATCTATATATAATAAATGTACACACTAGCCCATTAATGCAAATGTATATATCGATACATACACTGACGATGGGGACAATGTCTAGAACTTTTGAATTTCAGGCTCCATATCTCACTATCCAGTACTGCTTCGAACTTGAGACTACCATCATTTTATAGACGATCATCTTGGCTATTGCATACATAAATTTAGCACATCATTAGGTATGCAGATTCTTGTCATGTCACTGTATAGTTAACGTTTTGCTCCTGGTGGTGTAAAAATATTTTCCTTCCTGTATATTACAAAATACAACCTGTTCTCATTCCCTAATAGCTCAGTGTGTTATTAGCTTGATTCCCAAGCGAAAAGTCACTGGTTCAAATCAAGAAGCAGCTATGAACAAGATTTCCTAAGAAATGAGAAACAGCATCATACAGCTCATCGATACAGGTCTCTCGGCCAAGAAAATTGCCAAACTACAGCTTGTGAGTGCCATGACAGTTGGAAGAATACGAAATGAAGTCCGTCCATCCATTCAAAAGCCAAGAGACGGACGTCCAGGAAAAATATTGGAGGTCTATCAGTTCTGGGGCGACAAACATGGCAGTGGAGGTGGCTCGTATGCTTTGTAATAGTAAGATCACAGAGGTCCATACAAATACTGTGCAATGCACATTACACAAGTCTGGAATGGTGGCCTGAAAAAAGTTAAATAAGCAGCGACCTCAATATTGTCGTCAGTATGAAAAGTGGACAGTAGAAGACTGGAAACAGGTGATTTGGAGAGATGAGACAAAAGTCAATAGACTAGGCTCTGATGGGTGCAAATGGGTCTGGAAGAAACAAGGAAAAAAGGGGTTAACGGACTGAGAAATTGAAGGAACTGTCAAATTCAGAGGAGGAAGCCTGATGCTTTGGGGTTGTTTCACAGCCAAAGGTGTTGGATACTTGATCAGGATCGATGGTGGTCTCATTGATGACCTGTATGTGAGTATCCTACAAGACGATCTATTTCGTACACTCGAGTGCTATGGGTATAAAAAGGACAACACTATTTCTGTAAGGGGTACACTGGGATTGTGTGATGCTCACTCCCTTTCCTTGTGTTGAGATATATATATATATATATATATATATATATATATATATATATATATATATATATACACACTGTAACGTTCCACACTGTCTGTGGATGGGGATTACTCGCTTTGCTGGTCTTGGAGGTAAACACTGGCACATTCAGGGTTAAAACAACTGTCCATTTGGTTTATTTACAGCAGCTATTAGACAAAATACAGTCTCTTCCTGACCCCGGTCAGTACCCCAAAGACTCCTGTCCGTTACCTGTTGGTGTTGACCACACAGGTTCCCGGAGGCCACTTAGCTTCAGAGGTATCCAGTAAACATCAAAACAGTCTCTTTCTCACCAATACTTCTCACGGGCATGAACACAGTCTTTCTCAGACCCCGGTCAGCATACCACAGACTCCTGTCTGTCACCTGTTGGCCACGCAGGTTCCCTGATCCCTCTTAACCTCAGAGGTATCCAATAAACATTTCTCACTTCTCTCTGATCCCGGTCAGTTTCACTCACGGTTTTCAAGACCGTCCACTCCTCTGGCTCAGACTCGCCAGCACTGCTTCCCCAGTCTGTGCAACGTCCAGCCTGGAAAACATGGGAGCTCTGTCCAGACTGACAGACTCCCAACACACTCTCAGCACTCTCTCTCCATGTGCCAACTCCTTCCTTCCATATCTGTAACCAATCCCACAGGTGAGGTATGGGTCACATGGTCATGACCTCACTTCAGGTCCTCAAAACTCACAACTACAAATGGGCGGTGTATGCGTGGTTAGCCAGTCCCACCCAGCTCTCCGACTAACCCTGTAAGCCACCCTAGTAAAGTACACACAACTCTTGAGGGACTACAAGTCCCAGAACAACATTACTGGCTTACAGCGCAGAGGACCTCTGCGACACTTACCTGCAATTCACAAGAATGCCGGGGACTTTTTTACCATCCAAATCACGCCTCCTTGCATTTCTTGAGGAGCACATACAGTGCCCCTAGCTGCAGCATGGGTCACTACCTCACAATACATATATAAAATGTTATTGATGCTGCTATGTGTATATGAATGTGTACAGTATATGTGTTGTGTAGATAGGGAGAGTGCAGTACCTCAAAGTGGACACTACATGGGGGTACAATAGTGTATATATTTTACATAAGAGGAGTCAACCGCAGATTTTTTTAGTCAGTAGGGGCCATAGAGCCCGGACACGGCGGTTAACGTTGAGAAGTGAGAAGCCCAGCCGTCCAGGGCCTTTGGGCCAGAAGTGCAGCAGTACTTTCTAGCAGGTCGCTCTACAATGTGGAAGCTCACTGCATGGGCAGATGCCCTCGTGTCTGGGGCAAAACGGACCAGGGAACTCCTAAACGTAGTGAAGCTAATGAGGGAGGACGCTGCAGTACCGTTTGAGACGGTACGACCCGGGTAACAACTAAAGGACAGAGAAGAGCACAGGGAAAGTGAAGGATGTGGACTGTGCAGAACTCTGTGCTGATGCTGTAATTGATGTGGACATGCTGTAACTGAATACAAGTAAAATTTTATGTTTAAAGTTGGAATTGGACTCTGTCTCTTTATGTGCCAGATTGAACGAAGAAGTGTTCCTGCAACTAAGGGAGACCTCTAAGAACCAGGCAAGTGAGACAGTGAGACTTTGTGTCTTTGTGTATGTGATGCGGGTGGCCAGGGCATGCTAGAGCAGACACCGGTGTGGCCTATGACTACGGCCCTGGAAACCCCTACATTTTGGCAAGACAACGACCCAATATCATATGTCCAGTTTGATGAAGAAATGCTTCAATGATAATGAAGTAGACGTGCTGGATTGTCTGCCAAAGTCCCCAAACCTCAGAACAATCAAACACTTATGGGTAGAGTTGAAGAAACACGAAGATTACTTACCAGTAAAGTGTTGTATTGGAACCCATGACAGCACCAATGAGAGAGAGAGGATCCGCCCTTCATAGACAGGAAACTTTCAAGATAAAAAGGGCGGTGTCTCACTCTGCATCAGTTGGACTGCAGACCATGAGAGGACTTCTAATTAGTTAACTAAATAATATTGTATACAAACCCTTCACCCCACAAGTGAGACTTAATAACCAGAAAAAAGTGAACTACTTAGTAACATGAGGGAATTTAAAGGTGCTGTCATGGGCTCCAAAAAAACTCATTACAGGTAAGTAATCTTGTGTTTTTCCTGTCACCCATGACAGCACCAATGAGAGAATTACAGAGAATAATTCAATTGTTTTTAGGGAGGGACCCCATCCTGCAGAACCCTTCTCACAAATGTGAGGTCAGAAGAGGAAGATAAATCCAGCCTACAGTACTTATAAAAGGTAGAAGGAGAGGACCATGTTGCAGCCTTACAGATCTGTTCAATGGAGACATTCGACCTCTCTGTCCAGGATGCAGCCATCACCCTTGTAAAATGAGCCTTCAGACCTTCCGGAACAACCTTACCTGCACTCAGATAGGCTATTTTAATGGCCTCCCTGATCTATCTTGCTAAAGTCACCTTTGACACTAAGTCCCTTTCTAGACCCCTGAAACGATAAAAAAAGGGCTATATCTTTCCTCCAAGGTTTTGTGACTGTCAAATATTGTAGTAAGCACCTTCTGACATCTAAATTATGTAATCTTTCGTACTTATGATTCTTAGGATTTGAACAAAAGGATGGTGTCACGATAATATGAATATGCTCATATCCTAAGTACACTTCCAGAACTTTCCACTGCATTTACTGGGACACACACGCTTCCCTTCCCCCCATTAGGTTTGTGTAAAGTTCACATGCTGCAGCAATGATCTCCCTCTCTCGGGAATGTGTGTGTGATTCTCCTCATCGCTTCCTCCTGCATACAGCTGGGAAACTGAAAGTAAAAAGTAGGAGCACATGGCTTCAGATCTCGCTGTTCCTTTAAACGGTTATATAATCACCCAGATTAGGCCTAGAAGTATGACAAATACATTTTTGGCATGTGCATAGGTAGAACCACCCACCAGTGAGTTTTTTAAGCTCAGGCACCAGCAGAATCCGAGAAATGGATTTGTACTTAATCGGGTCATACAGCCCCTTCATGTTTAGACTTAAAAGAACGCCAATTTCATGCTCAGAAAAATGATAGTTCTGCCCCCACTCTATGAGCCTTGCTGCCCAAGTTATGATGGTTATGAGTTTTTAGTAACTGGTGGACAAGGGGAGTACATTCCACAGCTCTGCCCACTTAGTGAGGTCATGAACAGAGGGTATAAGATTATGAAGCCCAATTAAGATGGTGTCTTTTGCCCGGTTGATCCAGATATGAGAGGCTGTGCAGTTTGACCTGATGAATTGGGACGGTTCCACTACACCCACCAACCATCTCCACATGGCTTGCCTGTAACTGAAATATGTAAGCTCATCTTTAAACCATCTTCATTTTGTAATTGTCTGTACATAGTGTAATTGTCTTGTTTGTAACATCTTTTATATACTTTTTGTAAACACTGCCTATTTCTTCTTGGAGTAAATGCTATATTTACTAGTTTTGTTTTCCTTGCTCTATTAACTTATTGCCACGTCCTCCAAACTAAATCAATGCTACTGATTGGGTTGGCTCCTGACCCGATATTAATCATAAGAACTAGAAGCTGGTGGCAGAGAAGTGTTCTGGGCTTTTGGGAGGACTCTGGCAGTGAAGAACTGAGATTTATAAGTGTATTTCCCGCCTATAACTGGAAATAGTTATACCGCCCCCACTGCAGCATGCCTAATAGCCAGTACACAGCAAGGCAGCCCTCCTGGCGACTACTTATCCTAGGTGTAGTTCCCTGACTGGCCTGAGGGTAAGGGGGGGCCAGAGAGCTGCAAGTTCCAAACCGGAACTGGAAAGTGGGATATAATAAATCCCCTGACAAACTGGTGGATACCAAATACCCCCAGTTCATGACATATGGCAACACAATCTCCTGTGACCTATGAAATTTTGAAACTACCTTATGGAGGTAATCTGGGTCTAATTTCAAAATTACCCTATCATCCAGAACCTGAGTAAATTGAGGATCTGCCAACAAGGCCTGGATGTCACTTATTCTGCGGGCAGATGTTAAGACTACTAACAGGGATGTTTTTAGCAAGATTATTTTATCTGAAACGGAATCTAAGGATTCAAAGGGGGATTCTGTTAACGCCGTTAAAACCAGATTTAAGTCCCAAGGAGGGGCTATACAGGAAGGGACTGGGCTAGATCTATTCTAAGATAGATTTTAATGGTACTTTTCCATTCATTCCTGTAGCGTGTGCGCTGAGTTGTGGTGAGAAAGTTCACCGGAGATCATAAGCTGATGAGCCCTGGTGATCTCACGGACAGCATCTCGTTCTCACGCAGAAGAGGGGACTAAGTTTCTCACACTGAAGGAGTGATTACACGCTCCTGTCAGTGTGTCGCCGTTTGCCAAGTGATCTGAATCGTCACATGATATTATGGATTATGGTGGATAGATGAGGGATATGGTGGTTTATTATTTTTTCTCTTTTCCAGGTGACATGAGCATCGGGGATTAGATGTTAAGGTGAGTATATGGTGTTTTTTTATTTTTTTTTATAGGGGAAAGGTGAGTATATACGGTGTCAGCTGGTGGGAATAGTAGTCTCATCAGCTGACGCTGGTGATCTGTGGTATGCTTTTTACCACTGGTCACAGTCACATCTGCAGGGTCACGCTGACATTCGACAGTGTGACCCCACAACGCTCAGACTAATGGAAACTATCTTACCGGTGGTAACGTTACCACTGATCAGAACCACCGCGCCGATGTTTCTCGTGCTTTCACACAGATAACAGCGTGGGAAACACCCGATATGAAGTCCGCAAAAACTCAGTAAATCTGCAAACATTTTTATACCTGTGTTTTTGCTGCGTATTTGACTGACTCAACTGAAGTCAATGGGTGAAAAACACGACGAAAACACAAAACGAACTGACATTCTGCGGATTTAAAAGCAACACAAATCCGGAAAGGAAAATTACTTATCTTGTGCACAGCACTTCAGGATTCTTATTGACTTTGCTAGCATAAGGATTCCCTACATTTTTGGGTCAATTCCATGCAGAAAAAAAGCCGCAAAAACAAACTGTTGTGTCTCATGAATGGGAACAGCTTTCTATGTTGTGCATTGTATTTTGCTGTTGCTAGGCAGAAGCCTTTCGAAGTTTGTCCCTTCTCCTCCCATGTAGTGGCTGATGTTAGCCCTTGCTCCTCCCTTCTTCCTTATTATTAGTTTGCTGTAGACATCTTTGTCCAAGGGTCAAACTATAAGCGACAGGGAATGGCTCCACAATGAGGCTATAAGAAGCTTCCCAGAGAGAGACCGTCCAGATTAACCTCTGACCTGCCTAAACCCACAAACAAGGCAGCTCATGACAAACAGCTTGTGTGTTTTCTATGTTGTGCATTGTATTTTGCTGTTGCTAGGCAGAAACCTTTTGAAGTCTGTCCCTTCTCCTCCCCTGTAGTGGTTGATGTTAGCCCTTGCTCCTCCCTTGTTCCTCATTATTAGTTTGCTGTAGCCATCTTTGGATGTACATGTGTACTTCTCTGTTTGGGATTACTCTTTCCACCTGCTGCATTAAACTTAATACAAGATTTCAGAGAAAATCAATTCTGTTTCTCCTGGACTCTTATTAGAAGTCAGTGTGGCTGAGTTGGAACTATCTGAGGACGCATTGCATGTGAGTACAACAATCATACAGTTATCTAAAAGATTGATGACTAAGGATTTAGATACTCATACTGACTTGAAGAGTCAGAATATACACAGCCTAACAATGCAGTGACATGACCAGAATCTGCATAACTAATCATAAATTTAATTTGCAACTATTAAGCATATGTATGAGATAGCAAAGATGATTGTCTAGAAAATGATGGTACTCTCACATTCGAAACAGTAGTGGATGGTGAGATATGGAACCTGAAAGTCAAAAGTTCAAAACATTGTTACCCTTTTGCTCGTCAGTATAAATAATCAAAAATATAAATGCAACACTTTTGAACGTGTGTACTTATGAATGTGTACACCATGCTAAAACTAAATCAACTGTTCACCACACGACTCCACCATTGGAAAACTCAGGGAGCATTCAATGGTTTCTGTGTTTGCAATATGGACATATGAAGAGAAATTGTCCTCAACGGATACGGACCAGTAACAACTTTCAAAAATCGGGCAATAATAACAGTTTCAAGATGAAACCTAAAAATGTCAGAACGGGGGGAGGGAGAGCAAAATAGAAATTAGGGACATTTACAAGGGCATGTGCTGAAACATATGGCCATTGTAAATGCACCAGCACATGGAGCAGATTGGCAGTATGTACCTCACAGGTGCTTACTGAAAGTCTTGCAAACATCGATTGACAAACAGAGATGCCTAAAGGTCTGGTACCAGTATGTAATGTCATACTGGATGCTTCTGGGTGACTCTAAATAAATGCCATAATCAAAGATCAGGACACGCAAATCATGCTGGATACTGTAGCGGAAATCTCCATTACTAATGTCAAACATGATTTACATCCCAACAGCCCTAAGTGTGCGGTGATCATATTTAATCACAAACAAGGAAGGAGGTGAAGGCCCACAGAATTGAGGAAATGATTGTCCACATTGCCAAATACATAACCCTCAGGATCCCAATGTGGTATTACCCTGGTTCTGACAACATAAACGGAACTGATGTAATGACCCAAACTGGATGGATCCTAGATTTGGCAAACTGCATTGTATGGAAGGGACCCAGACAATCTAAGGTGTATGTCATACAATGACGGTATCTGGGACCACCCTTGCCAGCAATGGAAAGCTCGGCAGATGCACTCGAACACAAATTGCCAGAGGTCTCGCACATCATAGACCTTGAACCCATTGTGTACGAACATTCTGATCTGTGGGCCCAGAGTAAAAACAACTGTGGCAAATTGAATGGCATTCATGTACACATACAAGTGTCAGACTAGCTCCCTCAATGCCAATTCCGCTTCCCACCAGAAGTGACCCAGTTGATGTATGACATGGTCCTTGGATTGGAGACAAGGGGTGTGGTCATATAGGGAAATTTAAAGTGCAACAACCCTCTATGGCTGGTGAAAAATGATACTAATGCATGTCGTCTTAGTATAGACCTATATGTCCTTAAAATGTATACCCCCATGTCTGTCCCTGCTGTTGTACAGACTACCGACATAACAGCGAGGATAATTGGCAAAAGTTGTATATTTTCGACCATCAATATCACCAACGGGTTCATTTCAATTAAGCACACTAAGGACTGTAGGTACAAATTTGTCTTTATGGTGGTGAACATGTCTGGTGTACTTCCCCAGGGAATACACAGCAGTCCTATGTATTTTCACCAGGTATTGGCTGCCAATACTGAGCATTTTTCCTCGGGCGCAATGTCTCCTGCAATACATAGATGACTTGCTCCTGCACACAGAAACAATGGAAGAACACTTGGTTCTGTTAAGGGAGCTGTTGGTATTCCTAACTTAATACGAACTCAAGTGAAGTCCTGACAAGGCAAATTTGGATAGGGTAGGGGTCACTTTCCTTGGGGTCCAGATTTGATTTAGGACCAAAGCAGTTGTGGCGGCCCGAATGGAAACCATGATTAAACCTTTCCGACATGCGCCGTACTAATGCTGCGCTGCGGCAACTGCGTTCCCACAAACAGTACTGGTACGGGGTACCGATCGCACGGACTCACGCTGAACGCTGCGGCGATCGGGAGTGGGTGTCATCTGTTTGTGACAGCTGACACTCTGCAGCAATGCCCACGATCGGTGCTAGCACGGATCGTGGGCATTTAACCCCTTAACCCCCAAGGGTGGTTTGCACGTTAATGACCGGGCCAATTTTTACAATTCTGACCACTGTCTCTTTATGAGGTTATAACTCTGGAACGCTTCAACGGATCTTTGTGATTCTGAGAATGTTTTCTCGTGACATATTGTACTTCACGTTAGTGGTATAATTTCTTCGATATAACTTGCGTTTATTTTTGAAAAAAAATGCAAATATGGCGAAAATTTTGAAAATTTTGCAATTTTCAAACTTTGAATTTTTATTCCCTTAAAACAGAGAAATATGTCACACAAAATAGTTAAGAAATAACATTTCCCACATGTCTACTTTACATCAGCACAATTTTGGAACCAAAATTTTTTTTTGTTAAGAAATTATAAGGGTTAAAAGTTGACCAGCGATTTCTCATTTTTACAACAAAATTTAAAAAGTCATTTTTTTTTAGGACCACCTCACATTTGAAGTCACTTTGAGGGGTCTATATGGCAGAAAATACCCAAAAGTGACACCATTCTAAAAACTGCATCCCTCAAGGTACTCAAAACCACATTCAAGAAGTTTATTAACCCTTCAGGTGCTTCACAGGAGCTGAAGCAACGTTGAAGTAAAAAATGAATATTTAACTTTTTAGTCACAAAAATTATCTTTTACAAACTTTTTTCACTTTCACAAGGGTAAAAGGAGAAAATGGACAGATAAAGTTGTTGTGCAATTTCTCCTGAGTACGCCAATACCCCATATGTGGGGGAAAACCACTGTCTGGGCTCACGGCAGGGCTCGGAAGGGAAGGAGCGCCGTTTGACTTTTCAAACCAAAATTGGCTGGAATTGAGATTGGACGCCATGTCGCGTTTGGAGAGCCTCTGATGCGCCTAAACAGTGGAAACCCCCCACAAGTGACACCATTTTGGAAACTAGACCCCCCTATGAAAGTTATCTAGATCTGTTGTGAGCACTTTGAACCCCAAAGTGTTTCACAAAAGTTTATAATGCCTGGGTAAGAAAAATAAAAAAAACAATTTTCCACAAAAATGATTTTTTAGTCCCAAATTTTTGATTTTTCCCAAGGAAATTGGACCGCAAAAGTTATTGTCCAATTTGTCCTGAGTACACTGATACCCCATATGTGGGGGGGAAACTGTTTGGGCGCACGGCAGGGCTTGGAAAGGAAGTAATAACGTTTTGGAATGCAGACATTGATTGGGGTCATGTTCCGTTTGCAGTGCCCCAGATGTGCCTAAATAGTGGAAAACCCACACAAGTGACCCCATTTTGGAAACTATACCCCCTAAGGAACTTATCTAGATCTGTGATGAGCACTTTGAACCCCCAAGTGCTTCACACAAGTTTATAATGCCCGGGCATGAAAACAAAAAATCCTATTTTTTCTCCCACAAAAATTATCTTTTAGTCACCAATTTTTATTTTCCCAAGGATAACAAAAGAAATAGGACCACAAAAAAGTTGTTGTCCAATTTATCCTGAGTACGCTGATACCCCATATGTGGGGGGGAACCACTGTTTGGCCGCACGGCAGAGCTCGGAATGAAAGGAGCATCATTTGACTTTTTCCAACCAAAATTGGCTGGAATGGAGATTGGACACCATGTTACATTTGGATAGCCCATGTTGTGCCTAAACAGTGGAAACCCCTCACAAGAGACCCCATTTGGGAAACTAGACCCCCTAAGGAACTTATCTAGATCTGTGGTGAGCAATTTGAACCCCCAAGTGCTTCACACAAGTTTATAACGTAGAGCCGAAAAATTAAAAAATCATATTTTTTTCCACAAAAATGATCTTTTCACCCCAATTTTTATTTTCCCAAGGGTAACAGGGCCCCAAAAGTTATTGTGCAATTTGTCATGAGTACGCTGATACCCCATATGTGGGGGTAAACCACTGTTTGGTTGCATGGCAGAGCTCAGAAGGGAAGGAGCGCCGTTTGACTGTTTCAAAGCAGATTTGGCTGGACGCCATGTCGTGTTTGGAGAGCCCCTGATGTGCCTAAACAGTGGAAACCCCCCACAAATGACACCATTTTGGAAACTAAACCCCTCAAGGAACGTATCTTGATGTGTGGTGAGAACTTTGAACCCCGGGTGTTTCACTAAAGTTTATAACGCCAGAGCATGAAAATAAATATCATATTTTTTCCACAAACATGATCTTTTAGTCCCCAACTTTTTATTTTCCCCAAGGGTAACAGGAAAAATTGGACCTCAAAAGTTGTTGTCCAATTTGTCCCAAGTACGAGGATACCCCTATATGTGGGAGAAAACTACTGTATGGGCACACGTCGGGGCTCGGAAGGGAAGTAGTGACGTTTTGGATTGCAGACTTTGATTGAATGGTCTGCGGGCGTCATGTCGCATTTGGAGAGCCCCTGATGTGCCTAAACAGTGGAAACCCCCCACAAGTGACCCGATTTTGGAAAATAGACCCCCCCAAGGAACTTATCTAGATATGTGGGGAGAACTTTGAAACCCCAAGTGCTTCACAGAAGTTTATAACGTAGTTCCATAAAAATAAAAGAATCATAATTTTTTTTCCACAAAAATGATATTTTCGCCCCCAATTTTTTATTTTCCCAAGGGTAACAGGAGAAATTGGACCCCAAAAGTTGTTGTCCAATTTGTCCTGAGTACGCTGATACCCTATATGTGGGAGAAAACTACTGTATGGGCACACGTCGGGGCTCGGAAGGGAAGTAGTGACGTTTTGGATTGCAGACTTTGATGGAATGGTCTGCGGGCGTCATGTCGCATTTGGAGAGCCCCTAATGTGCCTAAACAGTGGAAACCCCCCTCAAGTGACACCATTTTGGAAAATAGACCCCCCAAGGAACTTATCTAGATGTGTGGGGAGAACTTTGAACCCCCAAGTGGTTCACAGAAGTTTATAACATAGAGCCATAAAAATAAAAAATCATAATTTTTTTCCACAAAAATGATATTTTCGCCCCCAATTTTTTATTTTCCCAAGGGTAACAGAAGAAATTAGACCCCAAGAGTTATTTTGCAATTTGTCCTGAGTACCTGATACCACATATGTGGGGGTAAACTACTGTTTGGGCTCATGGCAGAGCTCAGAAGGGAAGGAGTACTGCTTGACTTTTTTCAACGCAGAATTGGCTAGAATTGAGATCAGACGCCATGTCACATTTGGAGAGCCCCTGATGTGCCTAAACAGTGGAAACCCCCCAATTCTAACTCCAACCCTAACCCCAACACACCCCTAAACCTAATCCCAACCCTAATCATAACCCTAACCACAAACCTAACCCTAACACACCCCTAACCCTAATCCCAACCCTAACCCCAATTCTAACTTTAGCCCCAACCCTAACCCTAACTTTAGCCCTAACCCTAATAGGAAAATGGAAATAAATTTTTTTAATTTTATTATTTTTCCCTAACTAAGGGGGTGATAAAGGGGGTTTGATTTACTATTTATATTGGGTTTTTATGATTGGCAGCTGTCACACGCTAAAGGACGCTTTTATTGCAAAAAATAGTTTTTGCATCACCACATTTAGAGAGATATAATTTTTGCATATTTTGGCCCACAGAGTCATGTGAGGTCTTATTTTTTGCGGGACGAGTTGACATTTTTATTGGTACCATTTTTGGGCACATGACATTTTTTGATCGCTTTTTATTACAATTTTTGTGAGATTAGAATGAACAAAAATCAGCAATTCATGAATTTCTTTTGGGGGGGGCGTTTATACCGTTCCGCGTGTGGTAAAATTGATAAAGCAGTTTTATTCTTCGGGTTAGTACGATTACGGCGATACCTCATTTATATCATTTTTTTATGTTTTGGCGCTTTTATACAATAAAAACAATTTTATATAAAAAAATAGTTATTTTTGCATCGCTTTATTCTGCGAGCTATAACTTTTTTATTTTTTCGCTGATAATGCTGTATGGCGGCTTGTTTTTTGCAGGACAAGATGAAGTTTTCAGCGGTACTATGTTTATTTATATCTGTCTTTTTGATCGCGTGTTATTCCACTTTTTGTTCGGCGGTATGATGATAAAGCATTGTTTTTTGCTTTGTTTTTATTTTTTTTAAGGGGTTCACTAAAGAGGTTAACTGGTGAGACAGTTTTATAGGGCCGGTCGTTACGGACGCGGCGATACCAAATATGTGTACTTTTGTTTGTTTTTTTTTATTTACATGAAGAAATGAATTTATTGGGAATATTTTTTTTTCTTTATCTGGGAATATTTTTTTACATGTGTGATTTTTATTTTTTTAACTTTTTCACTTTGTCCCACGGTGGGACATCACAGTACAGGGTCAGATCGCTGGTGTGACAGTGTGCACAGCACTGTCACACCAGCGATGTGACAGACAGTGCTGCAGGCTTCCTCAGTGCCTGCTCCCAGCAGGCACTGAGGAAGCCGCCTCCCTGCAGGACCCGGTGGCCATCTTGGATCTGGGGTCCTGCAGGGAAGAGGCCCTCAGAACAGCATGGTCACATCGCGCTGTTCTGAGGGTCTCAGGGAGCACGCAGGGAGCCCCCTCCCTGAGCGATGCTCCCATGTGCCCCCGGTACACTGCGATCATGTTTGATCGCAGTGTGCCAGGGGTTAATGTGGCGGGAGCGGTCCATGACCGCTCCTGGCACATAGCTGACACCCGGCTGCGATCGGCCGCGCTCCCCCCGGAAGCGCGTCCGATCGCATGCGACGTACTATCCCATCCCTGGTCATACGGGCCCAGGTACCATGGACGGGATAGTACGTTGCATGGCAGAAAGGGGTTAACCCCTCTGATGACGCTGTCAGTAGTGACAACGACAGAGGGGCATCGCTCAGGGAGGGGGCTCCCTGCACGCTTCCATCAGGACAACACGATGCGATTGCGCTGTCCTGATGGTCTCCATGGAGACTTCAGGACCCAAGATGGCAGCGGGGTCCTGCAGGGAAGGTGGATTGTGAGTGCCTGCTGACAGTAGGAGCTGGAATGCCTCCTGCGCTGCCTGTCAGATCCTGATGTGACACATCAATGATCTGTTGTAATAAAGTGATGTCCCATCTTGGGACAATGTAAAAAAAACAAAACATTAAAAAGTGTAAAATATTTTTTTTAAAAATCCCTAAAGAAAAAAAAATAAAAATATTTTTCCAATAAATACATTTTATGTAAATAAAAAAATAACAATAAAACTACACATTTGGTATCGCCGCATCCGTAACGACCCACTCTATAAAACTGTCCCACTAGTTAACCCCTTCAGTGAATACTGTAAAAAAACAAAAAAAAACGAGGCAAAAAACAATGCGTCATCATCATACCGCCAAACAAAAAGTGCAATAAAACGCGATCAAAAAGACAGATGTAAATAAAAATGGTACACCTGAAAAAGTAATCTTGTCCCACAAAGAAAACCGCCATCCAGCTTCTTCAGCAGCAGCAGAAAAATAAAAAGTTCTAGCTATCTTTCAGAATAAAGCAATGCAAACATAATTATTTTTTCTACAAAATAGTTTTTATCACACAAAAGCTCCAAAACATAAAAAAATTATATAAATGAAGTATCGCTGTAATCGTACTGACCTGAAGAATAAAGCGGTGTTACAAATTTTACCACACGCGGTACGGTATATATATATATATATATATATATATATATATATATATATATAAAAAATCAATTCTGACTAATAAAAACGTCAGCTCGTCCAGCAAAAAACAAGCCATAACATGACTCTGTTGGCCAAAATGTGGAAAACTCAAAATATGGTGATGCAGAAACTAGTTTTCGCAATAAAAAGCGTATTTTAGTGTGTGACAGCAGCCAAACATAAAAACCCAATATAAATCTGGTATCGCTGTAATCGCACTGACCCAAAGAATAAAGTTGCCTAATCACTTATACACCTGCTGTTGATTTTCTCATTCTGCCTCCAAAAGAGCGCAGTAAGGCTCGGCGCACATTTATCCTGCGCTCTACACTGAGCACTTACACCGGGGCTTCCTTGTAAATCTCTGACATACGTGATTCAGTCAGAACCTATGGTGGAAAATTCCCTATAATAAGGCAGATTGAGGCACTGTGGATGCCGTTGGACCTGTGATCTGCCTTTTTAGGACTGCATAAAAGTCTCGTCGGCTACAGTTTTGTATGCTTCTGAAAAGGACACCACTGAACAGAGGCCAGACAGAGTTCAGAGTAACTCTGCTGCCTCATTATAGTGAATGGATCCCTCGGGGGTTTCATCTGAATCACGTTACTCAAAGATGTAGATGGAAACCCCAAAGTAAGTGGTCAGCGTAGAGCGCCGGATAAATGTGATCCCAAATGTTATGTAAAATGTTAAAATGTTCCCAATAAAAACTTCAACTCAATCCACAAAAAAGCAAGTCGCCACTCAGATCTGTCATCTGTTAACGGAAATATAGGGGGCTTCCACGTTACTGGTAGCACAAAGGCTCTAGAAAAGCTAAATGGCTCTTGCTCCCCAAAAGAAATTCAGCAAATTCTCTGCTCCCATATCCAAATGCCCCCCTCCCTTCTGAGCACAAGTGTGCCTAAACATTTAGTGCACACATGTTTGGCATTTCTGTAGTGATGAGAGCCCGCCTAATTTACAGGTGCGTGTCTCCAGAAGCATGAGCTGGGTATAATGTACTGGTGACTGCAATGTAATGGTCACTACAGCAGACTGGTCAATACAATGGCAGTTTGCAATTTTCACTCAGCAAAATCCACTGCTGCCTGTTTCTGGAAAATAGTCAAAATCGTCACTATATCTGTAGATAAATTCCTAAAAAGTTATAATTTCCAAAATGGGGTCACTTGAGGGGCGATTCTGCTTCTCTAGCACTTAGGGGCTCTTTATATGGAATCCACAAACTAGTCTACAAAAATCTGCGCTCCAGAAGTCAAATAGCGCTCCGTACCTCCCGAGTCTCTCCGTATGGCAAAGTAGTACTGTACATCCATATGTGGGGTATTTCTACATTTAGCAGAATTTGTGGGACAAATTTTGATGCCATTTTTACCCATTTCCCAGTGTGAAAATGTAAAACTTGGGGCTAACACACAATCTTGGTGATAAAAATGTAAATTATTTTTTCTTCACTGCCCAATGGTATAAAAGTTTGTGACACACCTGTGGTGTCACTATAATCACTGCACCCCTAGATGAAATCATTGAGAGGTTTTAATGGCAAAAAGGGGTCACTTATGAGGGGGAGGGTTCTGCAGTTCAGGCACCTCAGAGGCTCTGCCAATGTAACTTGACACCTCAAACAAGTGCAGCAAAATCTGCACTGTAATATGGCACTACTTCCCTTCTGAGCTTTGCACTATGCCTAAAAAGTTTTCGACCACTTATAGGGTATCGGTGAACTTGGGAGAAATTGCACAACAAACTTTGGGGTCCATTTTCTCCTTTTGCCCTTGTGAAAATACAAAATTTGTAGCTAAAAAATTTTTTTGCGGGAAAAATGATTTGTTTTAGTTTCTCAAATTAATGTTATAAACTTCTGTGAAGCACCTGTGGGCTCAAGGTGCTCAATACACATCTACATAAGTTCCGTAAGGGGTCTAGTTTCCAAAATGCTGTCACTTGTGGGGGGTTTCCATTGTTTAGGCACATCAGGGGCTCTTCAAACGCGACATGTCATCCGCTAATTATTCCAGCAAATTTTGCATTCCAAAAGTCCAATGGCGCTCCTTCCCTTCCAAGCCCTGCCGTGCGCCAAAACAGTTGCTTCCCTCCACATATTGGGTATCTGCGCACTCATGAGAAATTGAACACCAAATTGTATGGAGCAATTTCTCCTGTTACCCTTATGAAAATAGAAAATGTTAAGCTAAAAAATATTTATTTGGGAAAAATGTGATTTTTTTTTTATTTTCACGGCTTAACATTATAAATTTCTGTGAAGCACCTGGGGCTCAAGGTGCTCAATACACATCTAGATAAGTTCCCTAAGAGGTCTAGTTTCCAAAATGGTGTCACTTGTTGGGGTTTTCCACTGTTTAGGCACATCAGGGGCTCTCCAAACATGACATGGCGCACACTAATTATGCCAGCAAATTTTACATTTAAAAAGTGAAATGGTGCTCCTTCCTTTACGAGTCCTGTTGTGTGCCGAAACAGATTTCCCCCAGATATGGGGTATTGACATGCTCAGGAGAAATTGCACAACAAAATGTATGGTCTATTTTCTCCTGTTACCCTTGCGAAAGTAAAAAAAAATAGGTCTAAAGGAACATTTTTGTGAAAGAAAAGTAAATGTTTATTTTTTCCTTCCACAGTCCAAAAATTCCTGTGAAGCACCTGAAGGGTTAATAAACTTCTTGAATGTGGTTTTGAGTACCTTGATGGGTACAGTTTTTAGAATAGTATCACTTTTGGGTATTTTATGCCATAGGCACCTCAAAGTTACTTCAAATGTGAGGTGGTCCCTAAAAAAATATGGTTTTGCAAATTTTGTTGCAAAAATGAAAAATCGATGGCCTTATAACTTACTAGCAAAAAAAAATATGTTTCCAAAATTGTACTGATGTAAAGTAGACCTGTGGGAAATATTATTTATTAACTATTTTCTGTGATATGACACTCTGATTTAAGGGCATAAAAATTAAAAGTTTGAAAATTGCCAAATTTTTGCTTTTTTCACAAATAAAAGCAAGTCATATCAAAGAAATTTTAACACTATCATAAAGTTCAATATGTCATGAGAAAACATTCTCAGAATCATCGGGATCTGTTGAAGCGTTCCAGAGTTATGACCTCATAAAGTGACAGTGGTCAGAATTGTAAAAATTGGCTAGTCAAGAAGGTGAAAACAGGCTTTGGGGGTGAAGGGGTTAAGTTACCAGCCAGGCACTCTGCAAGTCTTGTGAAAGTTCCTGGGAGTAGCCAACTTCATGAGGGAGTGAATAGAGGATTTTGCTGTCAAAGCGAAACCCCTTTATAAATTCCTTAGAGGAGAAGAACTCTCACTTAAAGGCTGGTCAAAAGCACGGGAAGAGACCTTTTCAACTCTGAAAAGAGAACAGTCCTCTGCCCCTGTATTGAAATGGACATCCAAGCACATGCTGGAACTGCGTCTGAGGATCTCTCAGTTGGCCTTCTACACGACAGTAGACCACTTGGATACTTTTCCTGGCTCCTCTCGCCTTTTGAATGAGGGTTTGACGTATGTGCCAAACAACTTTCTACCATACATTATGCTGTCAAAACCACAGAGCATATTGTAGGCTTCAGAATCCTCACTTTGCAGACTCCACGTTACCCTTTGGTCCTCTTGCGCCGAGATACACTCTCCGAAGTCTCCCAACAGAGAGAGTCGGGAGGTGAATCATGGACCTTACTGTCCGTAATCTGAAAGATGAAAACAAGGCAAAGTATGTTACAGGATTTGCGGTGTTGGTTGAGACCACAGGCACGCAGAGTCTCATCAGGTTGCCAGGTCACACGTAAGCACAACGGGCTGAACTGGAGACTGTCAAGGAAGCTCTCCTCCTTCAACTTACAGAGAATCAAACTATATATGGCGACAGTTCTTATGTATTTCGATCCCTCACCCAGCACCTGGACACATGGAACAGACGAGGATTTGTGGAGTGCCTGAATAAACCTCTGGCTCATGTGACGGTCCTGAAAAAATTGTGGGAAAGGAGCATTGCATATCTGGCAGAGGCAGCAATTATTAAAGTCCCAGCACACCAGAGAGAAGAACAGCCTTTGACCCTTGGAAACAACAAGGCTGATGAATTGCCAAGTTTGCAATAGTATCTGGGGTCCCTCAGGTACCAGGCACGGGACCGATGGCAAGGATCTGAAATATACTCGGGTAGAGGGTTCCCCATCCATATGGTCTGTCTTGATCACAATCATGAGACGTGAAGCTTTTCAGTTACCTATGCCCACTGGGAACCGGCTACACAGATGGTAACGTAAGATAATAATCCCTGGAGATGGGACTTAGTATGCAATAGGGTGGACACAACCAACTGTGGATGTATGTATGTATGGATGGTACTCTTATGACTGAGGAATATCGGAGCAGATACATTTCTTCAATTTGGAAATACCCCAGAGGCAGGAATATTAACTTTGACTTTGATCAATATACTGTAGATGGTACGATTAAGTGGCCTTTTTGTGAGGCAGTTGACAAAGGCTGATGGTCGTCTACACAGCTGGACTATCTGTCCATATTCAGCCTATTGGTTACTTAGCATTACAAGCTGGAGATAGTGACCAGCGGTACCATTTCAGGGATAGAGGTCAAGTATGTGTGACAGTGGTAAGATTCCTGTACGAAGCTGAAGATCTCCAACCAGTCGAACCGCACCTAGACTCTTGCGACATTTCTACCCATCAATTGGCAGATCCCATAGCTCCTCAACTGACATCCATATGGAACAACATCACGGAAACAAAATTCATCCTATACACCTGCCGAATTTCCATAGATGACTTTAGAGTAGACCACTAGGATCACAGTTGTGAAGAGTTTGTGAGGAACCAAATTAAAATGATGAGAGGATGGGTAAAGGCAGGGCAAGAGGTGAGAAAAGTTGATCCCAGACACAGGAAATACAGGGGGAGGAGAAATTTAATTGCCATGGTATTGGGCCGAGGTGCTTTGGGAGTGTGTTCCCTGAACACTATGGATATGGAAGTCATGAGAAGTAAATTTGAGGAAATTGTGCGACATTCCGGGGAAGGGTGCAGAACTCAGTTTGATGTAAAACACGTTATAGAGGGTTTAGTTTACATCAAGTCACTTAGAAAAAGGCTAAAAGCTAACTCAAGCTAAAAAGCTGAAAGCTGACCCAAGCCAAAACATCAATGGTTAAACCAAGCCACGAGGAAAAACACTAAATCAAGTCAAGTCACAATGCTAAAAATTAAACAAAGCCATACCATGAGACAGAGGCTGCAGGCTAAACACCAACCAAACATAAGGCAGCAAGTCTCATCAGGCGTGAGGTACTGGATTAAAGATATCTAGACTGCTCCAAGTTAAAGCCAATATCCCAGGGCCCAAGTGGGCCAATATACTCAGTGCCTGATTCAGAACATCTCTAAGTGTGTTCCATTATTTACTATCTGTAAGCTTTTCAGGGGATATAGCTCTGGGATCGCCGTCCGGGTAGACGGAGTGGCACGGAAACAGTTCATTCACAGACAGCAGTTCTGGTAAAAACTGGCCGCAACCAGTTTTATTAAAGTCTACAGCCAACAGAACATAATCAAAACCAAATCATAAACATAAGACCAGGGGAGGAGTCCCGAGGAGATAATTTGCATATTCCCAGTGCCTTCTGGGATAAGTGAAGAGTCTCCGCGAGCTCAAGGAACACTGGATTTTGGCTGTTGCAGCTGAAAGGAGGACATCAGTAAACCGGGGAGGAGTCCCGAGGAGATAATTTGCATATTCCCAGTGCCTTCTGGGATAAGTGAAGAGTCTCCGCGAGCTCAATGAACACTGGATTTTGGCTGTTGCAGCTGAAAGGAGGACATCAGTAAACCAGGGGAGGAGTCCCGAGGAGATAATTTGCATATTCCCAGTGCCTTCTGGGATAAGTGAAGAGTCTCCGCGAGCTCAAGGAACACTGGATTTTGGCTGTTGCAGCTGAAAGGAGGACATCAGTAAACCGCGCGCCGCTTGATTATCTCTTGAACAATAAGAACATGGAAGAGGCTAGGAGCCATGTGGTGAGCTGCATTTCTTGCTACATGTTCATAGACTTACCAGTGGAAAAGCCAAACTTCACATGCCAGAAATGCAAGCTTGTGTCCCTGTTGGAGGAAAAGTTGCAAAATCTGGAAGAGAGGTTATCTACATTGAAGACCATTAAGGAAGGTGAAGAGTTCTTAGACAGAGCAGAATTATCTCTTCATGGTACAGAAAGAGAAGAAATTCGAAGTGCAACTGAAGAAACAGAGGAATGGAAGCATGTGACCCAGAGAAGCAGGAGGATCAGGAGGCAGTCAGCACCAATTCTGCTCAGGAACCAATACCAGGCTCTTACACAGGAGAACGATGAAGAAATACATCAGGATAAGACTTTGCCCACAAACAACCTTGTACGCCCTCAGAGTCCTCCTGAATGGAGAAAGAAAACTGTTGTGAAGAAGAAACGGAGAGTTGTTGTCATGGGCGATTCCCTTTTGAGAGGAACAGAGGCCGCTATCTGCAGACCGGATATAACCTCAAGAGAAATGTGCTGTCTTCCAGGTGCAAAAATTAAAGATGTGTCTGACAGGATATCAGGACTCTTCAGACCTAAAGATGACTACCCATTCCTGCTAATACATGTGGGGACAAATGACACCGCTAGAAAACGACCTGGAAACCATCTGCAGTGACTTTGAAAACTTAGGTAAGAAAGTGAAAGAACTGGGAGCGCAGGTGGTCTTCTCTTCCATCCTCCCAGTGGATGGCCATGGAACAAGGAGGTGGAATAAGATTCTGCAGGTGAACAACTGGCTACGTCGATGGTGCCGTCAGCAAGGATTTGGATTTTTGGATCACGGAGTGAATTACCTGTACGATGGACTACTTGCTAGAGATGGGGTGCACCTTACGAAGACTGGAAAACATGTATTTGGAAGTCGCCTTGCTACACTCATCAGGAGAGCTTTAAACTAGAACAATGTGGGAAGGGAAGCAAAACGCCAGCAAAAGCCATACACTTGACAAATACTATTGAGATTTCTGCTATTAGAAGTGAAGGGGAAGAACAAAGACAAAAAAATTTACATAATAAAAATATTGAAGGAAGAGAAACCAATCACAAACTAAAGTGTTTCTATACGAATGCACAAAGCATGGGCAACAAACAAGGAGAACTGGAGCTACTAACGCAGGAGAAGAAATATGATGTCATTGGAATCACTGAGACTTGGTGGGACGATACACATGATTGGAATACAAGGCTAGAAGGATACAACTTATTTGCAAGAAACAGACTTAATAAACGAGGAGGAGGTGTTGCATTGTATGTTAGAAAAGCGTATATCTGCACAGAGATTGACGCTTCAAAGACTGGGAGTTCTGTGGAAACTGTTTGGGTAAGAATACAAGGACAGAACAATGGAAAGGACACCATTGTAGGCATTTACTACAGGCCGCCTGTGCAAGCTGAAGATATGGATGAACTCTTTATGCATCAAATGGCCAAGTTCTTCAAAAAATATGACATAGTGGTCATGGGAGATTTCAACTATCCAGACATTTGTTGGGAATCTCTCTCAGGCAAAACTAACAGGTCCAGGAAATTCTTATCCTCTCTTGCTGACAACTTTATCTTCCAAAAGGTAATGGAGAAAACAAGGGGATCTGCTACCTTGGATCTAATCCTCATAAACAGGGAGGAAATGGTGGAGGAGGTAAGAGTGGCTGGGACTCTAGGAGGTAGTGACCATGCTATTTTAGAATTTTGGATAACAAGAGGAGGAAGACCTGTGAAGACTCAGACGTCAAGGTTAGATTTCAGAAAGGCAGATTTTAAGGAACTCAGAAAGAGAATTGGAGGGATCCAATGGCTGGATATCCTTAAGGACAAAAATGTCCAGGAAGGATGGAAAATCTTGAAAAATGAGATTCTCAAAGCACAATCGTTAACAATTCCGAAAAGAGGGAAGAATGGGAAGCATTTAAGGAAACCAGGATGGATGAACATAGAACTTAAACACATGCTAAAAAGGAAGAAAGAAATGTTTATCAAATGGAAAGAGGGAGGCATATCTAAAGAAGAATATAATGCTGTCTGCAGAACCTGCAGGGCACAAATCAGATTATCTAAAGCTGACAATGAATTAAGGCTTGCAAGTGACGTCAAAAGCAACAAAAAAGGATTTTGGGGATACGTCAAAAGTAAAAGAAAAGTCAAAGATGCTATAGGATTTTTACAGGATGAAAATGATGAAATGGTAAGTCAGGATGTTGAGAAGGCTGAACTTTTAAATTCCTATTTTGCATCTGTTTTCTCTCAGAAAGGAAATGTAACATCAACTGATCCTCACTGTCCTATTAAAGGAATAGAAGAATCCAGGATATCTATAAACAGAAAGACAGTGAGGAAACACTTAGCTAACATAAATGAATTCAAGTCTCCAGGTCCAGATGAATTACACCCCAGGGTACTGAAGGAGATAGCAGAAGAAATTCTTGAACCACTGTCCATAATCTTTGAAAATTCTTGGAGAACAGGAGAAGTCCCAGAAGACTGGAGAAGAGCAAATGTTGTTCCTATCTTCAAAAAGGGGAAGAAGGTGGACCCAGGGAACTACAGGCCGGTGAGTCTGACTTCTATACCAGGAAAGATCTTTGAACAAATTATTAAAGAACATGTATGCAAGTACCTGGATAAGAATGAAGTGATTAAACAGAGTCAGCATGGGTTTGTAACTAATAAGTCATGTCAGACTAACTTAATTTCCTTCTATGACAGAATCACTGACTGGGTGGATCAGGGAAATGCTGTAGATATAGTATATCTTGACTTCAGCAAAGCATTTGACAAAGTATCTCACACAATCCTTATTGAAAAAATGACTAAGTATGGAATGGACAAGGCAACTGTTAGGTGGATTCATAACTGGCTTAGTGATCGGACCCAAAGAGTGGTTGTAAATGGCTGCACATCCAGTTGGAAGAATGTCTCAAGTGGGGTACCACAAGGCTCTGTTTTGGGCCCTGTATTGTTCAACATCTTTATCAATGATTTAGATGAAGGAATTGAGGGTAAACTGATCAAATTTGCTGATGACACAAAGCTAGGAGGGGTAGCTAATACTAGAGAAGAGAGAGAGAGGATTCAAAGAGATATACATAAACTGGAGCAGTGGGCAGCAACTAACAGAATGGATTTTAACAGGGAAAAATGCAAAGTACTACATCTGGGCAATAAAAATGAAAAAAGCATATACAAAATGGGAGGAATAGGGCTAAGTAACAGCACATGTGAAAAAGACTTGGGTATACTAATTGATCACAGACTTAACATGAGTCAACAGTGTGATGCAGCAGCAAAAAAGGCAAATGCAATTCTAGGATGTATCAACAGAAGCATACAGTCTAGATCACGTGAGATCATTATTGCCCTCTACTCCTCTTTGGTCAGACCTCATCTGGAATACTGTGTCCAGTTTTGGGCACCACATTTTAAAAAAGACATCAACAAACTGGAGCAAGTTCAGAGAAGAGCCACCAGAATGGTGACCGGTCTGCAAACCATGTCCTATGAGGAACGGTTGCAGGATTTGGGAATGTTTAGCTTGCAAAAAAGAAGACTGAGAGGAGATTTAATAGCGGTCTACAAATATCTCAAGGGCTGTCACATTGTAGAAGGATCATCTTTATTCTCATTTGCACAAGGAAAGACTAGAAGCAATGGGATGAAACTGAATGGGAGGAGACACAGATTAGATATTAGAAAAAACTTTTTGACAGTTAGGGTGATCAATGAGTGGAACAGGCTGCCACAAGAGGTGGTGAGTTCTCCTTCAATGGAAGTCTTCAAACAGAGGCTGGATAGACATCTGTCTGGGATGATTTAGAGAATCCTGCTTTGAGCAGGGGGTTGGACCAGAAGGCCCAGGAGGTCCCTTCCAACTCTACCATTCTATGATTCTATGACCTGGGCTTGTCCAGCCACTTACTACACTTAGATAGATTTCCCTATCTATCCGGGACCAGACTAACAGCCTGGGCCAAAACAACACATATGTTCAGCATTTACCAGCATGGAGTTTCACAGAGTCTCCTCCTTGTGTCTGAAGGCATATCCAACGTCCAGACTTGAGAGAGCTCCCCTCCTATTCAGCAGCTATCCGCATGGATTCTCACAGAGACTACTCCTGTGTCCGGGGTACATCGAGCACCCAGACTGAGATAGCTCATACTCCTGGAGACTCCTTCTTGTGCCTGGACTCCTTGTCCAGACTAAGCGAGCTCTCTGACTGTGTTCGCAGACACCTACTTCTGGTCTCCTAATTAACAGCTGAATGGTTTCAGGCCTGAGCTGCAAGTGTGTACTGAATGTAAGGTGTAGTGACCTTTCTCTACCACTAGGTTTACAAAGCCATACATTTCCCTTATACCAGTCAGCAAAGTATCTAGGTGAAATGTACACCCCATTCAACACACATACTCTCACTGTCTCACATATCCCCCCCTCTTCTCCAGACCGGAGGGCTGGTCATCCAGACCGGAGGGCTGGTCAACAATCCAAAAGAGACAGTGAACTCTGGACCAGTCATGGCCTTCATCAGCTTCATCTTCACTACTGTCATCTGTATCTTCACCTGAGCCATAGCCAACATCAGCTTTCTCTTCATCTGAAGCATCCGCACTACCCTGTACCCTCCCAGGCCTATGCTCTCTGCGGGCCTCGGGTATCCTGCACGGTTTCATCTTGACCTTAGGGCCGGGCTCAGTTTCGATATAGTGCCTGGCCAGAGAAGTATGACCCGGCACATCAGAACACTTCTGCTGACTCTTCCTCAGAAACTCACGTACCTCCTGTCCTTGGTGCACTGACCATGTGTCACCAACTATCACAGAAGGTATAGGGTTTTTTTTTACTTTTCTCTAGTTCCCCTTGAACCCTCTTTAGCACATCTATTTTCTTGAATATCGGTGGACTCATAAAGTCTATTTCACAGACCTTAAGCTCCGCTGCCATGGTCTCTGACCATTTTAAGCTACTCTGTTCAAATGATTGGGACTGTAGAAGGAGCAGATCGTTTTTCTTTTGCAGTACACATAATTCATCCGCTAAGTCTCCAGCTGAATTGTAATGTTCTACTGTGACAACAGCATTCTTATATAGAGCCTTAGACTTATTGAGCAGCATTTGCTCTTGCAACGAAGAGATTCCCTGTATTCTTCCTTTTACTTCATTGACTTTCTCACGAAGATGCTCATGGCTTTCATCACACTCCATCACAGTTTGGAGTTTTTTCTGAGAAGTAATCAATTCATCTGGTACCTGTTGGACGTCCTTTATGTCTTCGGCCCCTTCTTCAGGCTCTTCTGGTAGAACATGCTCAGAAGCCCTACCGTCAGTCTTACATTCTACCTCTTCAGTCACATCATTATGTTCTCCAATATCTCCATTTATTCCAGCTCTCAAGTTCTCCTTGATAGCTGCATCTGTATACTCAGAACCCGCCGGATTCTTCTCTTCCACCACGTTCTGCATCCCATCTGAGCTCCTGTGTGTCTGCAGCGGCAACGGAGTGACACACCGCTTTTCCCATTTGTTGGGACGTGGCTCCGATGTAGACTCCATGAAAGTGCGCTTGAACTCACCAATGCCAGCCTGATGTCTCAAAATCTCATCTTGTGATTTATCCAGATCCTTGGTATCACTCGGGAACACTGCTGGGGCTCCAGGCGCCGAACTTCCAGCCTGAGCTTTACGAGTTGCAGCTACTGATCCGGACCGTAACCCGTCCACGCCGCTGTCTTCGGCAGAAACAGATTCCTGGACAGAGTCAGTCCCCATATCTTCAGTCTTGTTCCTCACAGCTTCACTTGAGACCTCAGCTTCTGATGAGGCATCTGGCTTGGTGACCACCACTTCCATGGCTTTTTCCACCTCTGCAGCATTACCTTCAGAGTCCTGGGCATGATGCAGCTCCATACCATACATTGATAACTTCTCATCTTCAACAGCATCCACTTGTGCTGTGTTCAGTTTCAGAGTCCTGCCTTTAAAGCTCAGCTCTCCTCCTTTCACCCTAGTCTTCGCCAGGGAACCGGCCAACTGTAAAACATCTTCAGATGGCATCTTCTGTCCGGCTGCAAGGTCAGCATCAGCCTTCCTCTCAGGACTCTCAACCTCCTCTGCTACCATGCCTTCCTCATTTGCACTGGTTGCTTGATTGTCATCAGATGATTCACTATCACTACCACTATCCCTGTCTGACCCCTTTTTCTCAGCCACATCCGGCTCACTTTCAGGGTTATACAATTCATTCTCATTCTCATCCTGCTCACTTTCAGGGGTATACAATTCATTCTCATTCACATCCTGATCTGGAACCTTAGTTAACATGTCATCCACAACATTAACTTCACCATCTGGTCCCTCAAGTATGTGACTATGTGACAACCCCAGCACTATACTTCTATATAGCTCAGGTACTAGGAGCTGGCTCACGACCTCTCCCTGGACTTCAGTGTCCTATACAACAGGTGAGTGTTTATGGCAACATGAGGAAACCTCTCCTCAGAGCCAGGCTCTTGGGAAACCTCATTTAGAACAATTATATTTTCCTGTGCCGTTTTAAGAGTGGGGTCTCGCCATTGTTCACTCTCAAAATTGTCACAGGACACAGGTAAGTCAGGGACACTCAGTTCCCGAGAACCACCATCCTCGTCTCCCACCATCACCTGCAAAAGAATTTCATCTCTATCACAGTCATCATCATCATCATTATCATGATTATGATCAGTATCATCATCACTATCATGATCATCATCATCATCATCATCATTATCAGCATCATTATCATGGTCATCATCATTATCATGATCATCATCATTATCATTATCATCATCATCATTATCACATAAGTTTAACGGCCCACTAGCATTGTGTTCCGCCCCTCGGGACTGCGCACCCTCAATAGGAGCTTCATCACACTGTCCATCAGAAACATTTTTCCCCCAGAGATCCTTAGACCGGGGAAAGTCATTACCCAATATGACGGGGTGCACCAGGTTCTTCACTACCCCCACTTCACATGAAACCTCCCCGCGTTTGGGGATCAAGTCCACGGCAGTCTCTGGGTAGACTTTGGTGTCTCCATGGACGCACACCACACTCAGGTGTTTATCAGGGATAAAGTCCCTATCAATCAGGCTGTCCCATACAGAAGTCACTGGACTCTCTGAGTCCAAGAGGGCCTGTGCTGGGCAGTCATTTACAACCACCGGGGACCCCTGTGGTCCAGTCTCTTCGGCTGAGGTGGACACACACACAGGCTCTGCGCAGGGAGAGAGGGATCCGCCAACATCACAACACATAGGCTCCCCCTCTATTGGACAGTTGGCTGCAATTTCACGACATCTCCAACACTGTCCATCACACTCTCCCACCCACACGACCCCAACAGCTGGAACGCTCTTACCGGGAGAGTTCGGCGTCCAGGAACTCCGAAGTGACGACCTCTCAGAAGGCTGGTCACGGAGGCAGTCCTTGGTGGCGAAGGCCCTCTCCATCAGGCTGACCAGACGATTGGCGTCCTGGTGGTCTCCTTGTCCGACCTCTGGCTGTACCTCAGGAGGACGTGCTTGGGTGTAGCGGTCCACTATCACCTTTTCAACTCCATAATCAGGTTTGCTGACTGCAGACTCCCAACTGCATCTCCAGTCATGAACTCCCCTGGCACGGGCTGTCACCGTAACACCCAGCCGGGTAAGAATCTCCGCTTTCAGCTTGGCATAGTCTTGGCTGTCCTGCTCGCTCAGGTCAGCATAGGCCCTTTGGGGTTCTCCAATCAGATAGGGTGCGACCATCATGGCCCATTCAGATAGGGGCAGATTCTCCTTCTCTGCCAGTCCCTCAAACCTAGTGAGATATACCTCCACATCATCACGAGGTGTCATCTTTTTCAGGGACAGTCTTACCGCCTTCTTTACAGCGGACAATGCAGGTGACTTTGCAACATTACTTTGGGACGATGCGCTGCAAGTCTTTTGTAGTGCTGCAACCTGCTCAAAAAACAACCGGTTATTCTCCTGCTGCAGGAATTGCTGCTGGGCCTGCTGCATGCGCTGCTGGTGCTGCAGGCGCTGCTGCTCCATGCTCTGCTGCATGCTTCGCTGGGCCTGGATCAGGTACTCAACGAGCTCCTCCATACTGCCGGACTTATCTGTCTCAACCACGGCAGTCTTATGTTGCACATTAACTTGCGCCATTTGTTCAAACAGCGCCTCCATGCTGTCATCCATGCTGTCAGACTTCTCTGTCTCAACAACGGCAGTCTTCACTCAAGACATACACACTCCACAGTCTTTTCCACAGAAAATTCAGCTTTGCTGTGCAGACACTTTTTTTTTTTTTTTCCTCTGCAAACTCTATTAGGGCCACTGTCTCTTTAAGACTGCTCCAACAGACGTTTCTTTTGCTGACACTTTTTTTTTCTCTGCTGCTGCTTCAACAGACTTTATTGCTGTCTCTAAGCCACTGTGCTGCACGCACATTCCAGCACCAATTGTAAGCTTTTCAGGGGATATAGCTCTGGGATCGCCGTCCGGGTAGACGGAGTGGCACGGAAACAGTTCATTCACAGACAGCAGTTCTGGTAAAAACTGGCCGCAACCAGTTTTATTAAAGTCTACAGCCAACAGAACATAATCAAAACCAAATCATAAACATAAGACCTGGGCTTGTCCAGCCACTTACTACACTTAGATAGATTTCCCTATCTATCCGGGACCAGACTCTAACAGCCTGGGCCAAAACAACACATATGTTCAGCATTTACCAGTATGGAGTTTCACAGAGTCTCCTCCTTGTGTCTGAAGGCATATCCAACGTCCAGACTTGAGAGCTCCCCTCCTATTCAGCAGCTATCCGCATGGATTCTCACAGAGACTACTCCTGTGTCCGGGGTACATCGAGCACCCAGACTGAGAAAGCTCATACTCCTGGAGACTCCTTCTTGTGCCTGGACTCCTTGTCCAGACTAAGCGAGCTCTCTGACTGTGTTCGCAGACACCTACTTCTGGTCTCCTAATTAACAGCTGAATGGTTTCAGGCCTGAGCTGCAAGTGTGTACTGAATGTAAGGTGTAGTGACCTTTCTCTACCACTAGGTTTACAAAGCCATACATTTCCCTTATACCAGTCAGCAAAGTATCTAGGTGAAATGTACACCCCATTCAACACACATACTCTCACTGTCTCACATATCATACAAAAATCTCATCAGATGGTGAAGAAAAAGAGAAATTCAAACTTTGGTAAAAAAAAAAAAAGTGCTATTTTGGGAGACCTGTAGCGTCTCCATTTTTCATGATTTGGGGCTAGTTGAGGACTTATTTTTTGCGAGCCAAGCTGATGTTTTAACTTATACCATTTTGGTGTGTATATGATCTTTTGATCACCATTCTATTGCAATGTAGCTGTGACCAAAAACACGTAATTCTGGCGTTTTGACTTTTTTTTCTCATTACGTTGTTTTTTTAGTGATTGGGTTAATTCTTTCTTTTAGACTGATAGGTCGGGTGATTCTGAAGGCAACGATACCAAATATGTGTATGTTTAATTTTTTTTATTGTTTTATTTTGAAAGGGGAGAAGGGGGGGTGATTTGAACTTTTATATTTTTAAAATTTTTTTTTAAAGACTTTTTTTTTTTTACTTTTTGCATGCTTCAATAATCTCCATGGGAGATTAGATCATCCGATCAGCTCTGTTACATACAGGCAATATGTAGCAGAAATGCTCACTTGCTATGAGCGCCAACCACCGGGGTCACCGATGGGCGGGATTTCCGGTGTGCTTCCCCGAGGTGCGAGTTAAATGCCGCTATCAAATCTAGGTTAACAGCCACGGGCAGATCGCGATTCCACCCACTGCTGTTGGAGGCACATGTCAGCTGTTCAAAACAGCTGACATATGCCGAGAGAGATGTGGGCTCAGCGCCGAAGCCCTCATCAAAGGGATGGATTCCGACGTGGGCGTACTATTACGCCCAATGTTGGAAAGGGGTTAATGCGTGTTTTCGCTGAAGAAAAGAAAATATACAATAAAAAGAAGAACAGACAGACCACAAAGCGAATGAGAAGAATCTGTGACTTCTCTGTATTTAGTTGTTACTACTCGCCTGGGTTGTTATTTGTATGAATCTCCTCTTTACACCACTCATCACCTCTCACATATGTCTCTGTAGTATTAATATGGGTCAGATCTTCACCCTGAAACAAATATTGTAAAAGTCACAGACAGATGGAGAAGTCACATCTATGATCAGCTCTAATCCTGCCATCTCCACCGTTCTCATTACACAAGTATAAAACATATAATACTGGTGGATAAAACAAGACTGAGCACAAGATCTTCACAGCCGTCTACACATCATAGGGGAGATCTCATGACACCATCTCTCCATCTACCTGATGATCCTGAGGAACATCGGGATCTTCTTGTTTACAGTCCTGTGGAAGAAGAGGACGAGGACATCTCTCTGGTGTTGTCCTCTTACTGGATAGAACTGGGGGAAACACATACAGGGACTGAATTCATTCTTTACATACAGATAATTATAGGCCGTGTGTATTTAGTCCTGTCTATTACCTTGTGATGTGAGGGGCTGAGGAACCTCCATCATGACGTCCTTGTACAGATCTTTGTGTCTTTCTAAATACTCCCACTCCTCCATGGAGAAATAGATGGAGACATCCTGATACCTTATAGGAACCTGACACATACAATGATACAGTCATCCCCCAGTTCCCTTCATAGCGCTACTGTATAATGTCCCAGCAGTGTCACCTCTCCAGTCAGCAGCTCTATCATCTTGTAGGTGAGTTCTAGGATCTTCTGGTCATTGATATCCTCATGTATCAGGGGGTGAGGTGGAGGCCCCGTGATTGGGCTCAGAGGTCTTCTCCATCCCTCAGACACAGGGTCCTGACAGCGCTCACTAGAGGTCTTCTTCACTACTGTGTAATCCTGGTTATGGAGAGACATATTAATAAATCTCACTACAGACATTTCCAGAGTCCTCACCTCTCCAGTTCTGTCCATCTGTTATTCCCATAGATAAGAATGATGTAATGTGACGTCATCAGAATCTCTCACCTCTCCAGTAAGCCGGAAGAGGATCTCTAGGGTGAGGTGAAATAGCCTCTCCGCCATCTTGTCCCTGTCCTTATCCATCCTTGACAGGTCAGAAAAATTTTTCAAACCTAAATGGAAAGAAAAATTCAAAAATGAGTAGGTGTAAAACACATATCACAAAAAATATACTATCTCTTCACCTGTGATATTGGTATAGAGCAATAATCAGGATGAGCTTTTTATATACCGTATATATAGACTTTATACTGAGTATATCTACGTCCTCTCTTTTGGGATTATATGCGAGATATAAAATAAATTCAGATTTTTTTCAGCTGTTACAATATAAATATCTCAGTGTAAATGTAAATGTGCTCTCCTGAAATAGCAAAAATAAAAAACAGATTTTTTTAAATTATTTTTTTAAAATTAGCTTTATCATTGACCCCTTCATGACCTTGGATATATATAGGTACGTCAAAAGGTTGTGTCCCTGCCTTTGTTGCAGGCTCTGGCACTAAACCCACATCTTTACTTGCAAACGACAGCTGATCTGATCAGTTGTCATGTGCCTCTAACAGCGACAGGTGGTTCCGAGAACCGCTTGCAGCTGTTAACCAGTTAAATGCGGATGCCAATCACTGAAAGCGATATTTTACGCGTGTTGGCAGGAAGTGCATTACAAGTCCCGCACATTGGGTTGTCATGACAACCAGGGGTCCGCAGAAGACCCCCATTCTTGTCAGTAAAAGCCTCCAGTGAGCACCAGAAAACGGTATTAATAAAAAATAAGCCCTCACCCAACTCCAGATCCCAAAAATGGAGAAGCTACGTGTGTCGTAAAATGGCGACATAAGCACATATATTTTTTCTTTGAAGATTGGGATTTTTTTTTTACCACTTAAAAAACAAACTCTACATGTCTGGGATCTGCGCACATGTACTGACCTGGGAAAGGGTTAGGGTGAGTTTCCACGGTCAGGAAACGCTGCGTGTTTGGCGCTGTGCGCTGGCGCAGCGCCAAACACGCAGCGTCCAGATGTTACAGCATAGTGGAGGGGATTTAAAGAAATCCCGTCTCCACTATGCGTAACAATACGCAGGTGGCAAACCTGCGTAAACGGACATGCGGCGCGTCTTTTCAGACCGCAGCATGTCCTCGCGTATTGCGGCGACGCTGCGTCGCCGCAACATAATTAACACAGGGCTATGTAGCCCTGCGCTCTTTCCGGAGGTGTTCCGGAGGTGTCCTGAACACCTCCGGAAAGAGCGCGCGTCATAAAGGGGGCGGGGCTTAGACGGAGCGGAATTTCCGCTCCGTCCAAAGCGCTATGGTTCCGGACCGTGGAACCATAGCCTAAAAGGCTCATTATAAGTCACTGAAATGTGAGATTTGAAAATAAACACCAGGAAGTGTCTTTTGAGCCGGGATCCTCCCGCATCTGCATTTTTGTTCTGGAATTCTATTCTCTGCATTACAGCCATTTTATTACTACGAAAATCAAGCGCTGAACATATCTGCGTTCTGAGGACTAAAGGAAGTTTGTCCTGTACAGTGTGCCTCATAGGCAGTGTCGTACTGGGGTGCCAATAGCCCACCAGTAACCAACTCCAGGGCCCCACTTAACAGCTACATGCAAATGTGACATTAACCTCAATTATCAATTTATATAACAATGAGCTGGGTAGATTGTTAAATGAATAAGATGCTACCTCTGTCTGTACATAGTGATTCATGTACAGCTCTGGCAAAAATTAAGAGACCACGGCAAAATGTTCAGTTTGTCTGATTTTTCTCTTTATAGATATATTTTTGAGTAAAACGTAAATTGCTCGTTTATTCTATAAACTACTGACAACATGTCTCTGAATTTCCAAGCAATAAATTTTGTATTTATTTACAGAAAATGAGAAATGGTCAAAATAACAAAACAATGCAGTGCTTGCAGACTTCAAATAATGCTAAGAAAACAAGTTCATAATCATTTAGAAACAACAATACTAATGTTTTAACTAAGGAAGAGTTCAGAAATCAATATTTGGTGGAATAACCATGATTTTTAATCACAGCTTTCATGCGTCTTGGCATGCTTTCCACCAGTCTTTCACGCTGCTTTTGGGTGACCTTATGCCACTCCTGGTACAAAAATGTAAGCAGTTCTTTGTTTGATGGCTTGTGACTATCCATCTTCCTCTTGATTACATTCCAGAGGTTTTCAATGGGGTTCAGGTCTGGAGATTGGGCTGGCCATGACAGGGATTTGGTGTGGTGGTCCTTCATCCACACATTGATTGACCTAGCTGTGTGGTATGGCGCATTGTCCTGCTGGAAAAAACAGTCCTCAGAGTTGGGGAACATTGCCTGAGCAGAAGGAATCAACTGTTTTTCCAGGATAACCTTGTATGCGGCTTGATCCATATGTCCTTTACAAAGATTAAACTGCCCAATTCCAGCCTTGCTGAAGCATCCCCAAATCATCACCGATCCTCCACCAAATTTCACAGTGGGTGCAGGACACTATGGCTTGTACGCCTCTCCAGGTCTCCGTCTAACCATTAGACGACCAGGTGTTGAGCAAAGCTGAAAATTAGACTCATCAGAGAAGATTACCTTACTCCAGTCCTCTATGGTCCAATCCTTATGGTCTTTGGCAAGCTTCAGCCTGGCTCTCCTTTGCTTCTCATTGATGAAAGGCTTTTTTCTAGCTTTACATGACTTGAGCCCTGCCTCTAGGAGCCTGTTACGAACTGCTCTTGCCATGCACTTCACCCCAGCTGCCAATTGCTGCTCCTTTTGTAGGTCACTTGATGTCATCCTGCGGTTGCTGAGTGACATTTGAATAAGATGACGGTCATCCCAGTCAGTGGAGAGTCGTTTTCGCCCGCTGCCGGTCTGTAGCTTTGTTGTCCCTAATGTGTGCTGCTTTACCTAGTTGTAATGGACTTCCGTCTTAGAAATTTTCAGGATGGAGGCAACATGACGCTCACTGTATCCCTCTGCTAGTAAGGCCAGAATTGAGCCCTTCTTTTCCTCACTCAAGACTTTTCTTTTCTACTCCTTTGGCATGGTTAAAAGTTATTTTTTCATTCCTATTACTTTTGGGATATTACTGGCACTTGTTTTGCCATCCAGTTGTCCTATTGCAAGAGGATTGTGAACACCACAGCAGTGTTTTTTTATTCTTCCCCTCGTTAAATAAGATTTGGTTCAGATGATCACCTAATCAGAAGCACATTAAGTAGAATGAGATGTACTTTGGTTGGAATTCAACTGACACTGGAATGGAATGGCTGTCAGACATGTAGAGAAGCTGATTTTTATAAAACTGTGCAGTGGTCTCTTAATTTTTGGCAGAGCTGTATGTTGTGCCAAGTACTGCTCATATAAGAGGGTGGTGGCCCACCGGGGGATTCTCCTGTCTGCTGTGGGCCAGTCAGTGCCTGCTTCTAGTTTACTGAAAGAGCAGAAAATCAGTGTCTCTTCAATTCACCAAAACGGAAGTAACATTTGGAGTTACAAATACTCGTCTTTCCAGGAACTATCCAGAAATACTGAGATTTATGCAGATTGACCAGAAACACTTTTGCCAATGGCACAAAAATCATATGCCTGCACTCTGAGTACTCTATAATTTTCCAAAATAATCCAGTCACACAGAGACTAATGAGGAAGACAGATTTGCTAATGTCAAAGTCAGAATTTATCTACGGCAATATGAAAATCCCCTGGTGTCTTTAATTATTGCAGTGTACTAGCATTAATGGGTTAACACCGCCATTTTATCCTGATAGACATTAACAGGGGCTCCAGCACCGACCTCCACCCGCAGAGCCGCACTCCACATAGAGAATAATGGAGCCTCCAGCACCTACCTCCACCCACAGAGCCGCACTCCACATAGAGAATAATGGAGCCTCCAGCACCTACCTCCACCCGCAGAGCCGCACTCCACATAGAGAATAATGGAGCCTCCAGCACCTACCTCCACCCGCAGAGCCACACTCCACAAAGAGAATAATGGAGCCTCCAGCACCTACCTCCACCCGCAGAGCCACACTCCACATAGAGAATAATGGAGCCTCCAGCACCGACCTCCACCCGCAGAGCCGCACTCCACATAGAGAATAATGGAGCCTCCAGCACCGACCTCCACCCGCAGAGCCGCACTCCACATAGAGAATAATGGAGCCTCCAGCACCTACCTCCACCCGCAGAGCCGCACTCCACATAGAGAATAATGGAGCATCCAGCACCGACCTCCACCCGCAGAGCCGCACTCCACATAGAGAATAATGAAGCCTCCAGCACCTACCTCCACCCGCAGAGCCGCACTCCACATAGAGAATAATGGAGCCTCCAGCACCTACCTCCACCCGCAGAGCCGCACTCCACATAGAGAATAATGGAGCCTCCAGCACCGACCTCCACCCGCAGAGCCGCACTCCACATAGAGACTAATGGAGCCTCCAGCACCTACCTCCACCCGCAGAGCCACACTCCACAGAGAATAATGGAGCCTCCAGCACCGACCTCCACCCGCAGAGCCGCACTCCACATAGAGAATAATGGAGCCTCCAGCACCTACCTCCACCCGCAGAGCCACACTCCACATAGAGAATAATGAAGCCTCCAGCACCGACCTCCACCCGCAGAGCCGCACTCCACATAGAGAATAATGGAGCCTCCAGCACCTACCTCCACCCGCAGAGCCGCACTCCACATAGAGAATAATGGAGCCTCCAGCACCGACCTCCACCCGCAGAGCCGCACTCCACATAGAGAATAATGGAGCCTCCAGCATCTACCTCCACCCGCAGAGCCGCACTCCACATAGAGAATAATGGAGCCTCCAGCACCGACCTCCACCCGCAGAGCCGCACTCCACATAGAGAATAATGGAGCCTCCAGCACCGACCTCCACCCGCAGAGCCGCACTCCACATAGAGAATAATGGAGCCTCCAGCACCGACCTCCACCCGCAGAGCCGCACTCCACATAGAGACTAATGGAGCCTCCAGCACCTACCTCCACCCGCAGAGCCGCACTCCACATAGAGAATAATGGAGCCTCCAGCACCAACCTCCACCCCAGAGCCACACTCCACATAGAGAATAATGGGCCTCCAGCACAGACTCCACCCGCAGAGCCGCACTCCACATAGAGAATAATGGAGCCTCCAGCACCGACCTCCACCCGCAGAGCCGCACTCCACATAGAAAATAATGGAGCCTCCAGCACCGACCTCCACCCGCAGAGCCTGACTCCACATAGAGAATAATGGAGCCTCCAGCACCGACCTCCACCCGCAGAGCTGACTCCACATAGAGAATAATGGAGCCTCCAGAACCGACCTCCACCCGCAGAGCCCACTCCACATAGAGAATAATGGAGCCTCCAGCACCGACCTCCACCCACAGAGCCGCACTCCACATAGAGAATAATGGAGCCTCCAGCACCTACCTCCACCCGCAGAGCCCACTCCACATAGAGAATAATGGAGCCTCCAGCACCTACCTCCACCCGCAGAGCCGCACTCCACATAGAGAATAATGGAGCCTCCAGCACCGACCTCCACCCGCAGAGCCGCACTCCACATAGAGAATAATGGGAGCCTCAAGCACCGACCTCCACCCACAGAGCCGCACTCCACATAGAGAATAATGGAGCCTCCAGCACCGACCTCCACCCGCAGAGCCGCACTCCACATAGAGAATAATGGAGCCTCCAGCACCTACCTCCCCCGCAGAGCCGCACTCCACATAGAGAATAATGGAGCCTCCAGCACCGACCTCCACCCACAGAGCCACACTCCACATAGAGAATAATGGGGCCTCCAGCACCGACCTCCACCCGCAGAGCCGCACTACACATAGAGAATAATGGAGCTCCAGCACCGACCTCCACCCGCAGAGCCGCACTCCACATAGAGAATAATGGAGCCTCCAGCACCGACCTCCACCCGCAGAGCCGCACTCCACAAGAAAATAATGGAGCCTCCAGCACCGACCTCCACCCGCAGAGCCGACTCCACATAGAGAATAATGGAGCCTCCAGCACCGACCTCCACCCGCAGAGCCTGACTCCACATAGAGAATAATGGAGCTCCAGAACCGACCTCCACCCGCAGAGCCGCACTCCACATAGAGAATAATGGAGCCTCCAGCACCGACCTCCACCCCAGAGCCGCACTCCACATAGAGAATAATGGAGCCTCCAGCACCACCTCCACCCCAGAGCCGCACTCCACATAGAGAATAATGGAGCCTCCAGCACCGACCTCCACCCGCAGGCCGCACTCCACATAGAGAATAATGGGCCTCCAGCACCGACCTCCACCCGCAGAGCCGCACTCCACATAGAGAATAATGGAGCCTCCAGCACCGACCTCCACCCCAGAGCACACTCCACATAGAGAATAATGGAGCCTCCAGCACCACCTCCACCCGCAGAGCCACACTCCACATAGAGAATAATGGAGCCTCCAGCACCGACCTTCACCCGCAGAGCCGCACTCCACATAGAAATAATGGAGCCTCCAGCACCTACCTCCACCCGCAGAGCCGCACTCCACATAGAGAATAATGGAGCCTCCAGCACCGACCTCCACCCGCAGAGCCCACTCCACATAGAGAATAATGGAGCCTCCAGCACCACCTCCACCCGCAGAGCCACACTCCACATAGAGAATAATGGAGCCTCCAGCACCGACCTCCACCCCAGAGCCGCACTCCACATAGAGAATAATGGAGCCTCAGCACCGTACCTCCACCCGCAGAGCCGCACTCCACATAGAGAATAATGGAGCCTCCAGCACCAACCTCCACCCGCAGAGCCGCACTCCACATAGAGAATAATGGAGCCTCCAGCACCGACCTCCACCCAGAGCCGCACTCCACATAGAGAATAATGAGCCTCCAGCACCGTACCTCCACCCCAGAGCCCACTCCACATAGAGAATAATGGAGCCTCCAGCACCTACCTCCACCCGCAGAGCCGCACTCCACATAGAGAATAATGGAGCCTCCAGCACCTACCTCCACCCGCAGAGCCGCACTCCACATAGAGAATAATGGAGCCTCCAGCACCACCTCCACCCGCAGAGCCACACTCCACATAGAGAATAATGGAGCCTCCAGCACGACCTCCACCCCAGAGCCGCACTCCACATAGAGAATAATGGAGCCTTCCAGCACCGACCTCCACCCCAGAGCCACACTCCACATAGAGAATAATGGAGCCTCCAGCACCGACCTCCACCCACAGAGCCGCACTCCACATAGAAATAATGGAGCCTCCAGCACCTACCTCCACCCGCAGAGCCGCACTCCACATAGAGAATAATGGAGCCTCCAGCACCACCTCCACCCGCAGAGCCACTCCACATAGAGAATAATGGAGCCTCCAGCACCTACCTCCACCCGCAGAGCCGCACTCCACATAGAGAATAATGGAGCCTCCAGCACCGACCTCACCCGCAGAGCCGCACTCCACATAGAGAATAATGGAGCCTCCAGCACCTACCTCCACCCGCAGAGCCGCACTCCACATAGAGAATAATGGAGCCTCCAGCACCGACCTCCACCCGCAGAGCCCACTCCACATAGAGAATAATGGAGCCTCCAGCACCGACCTCCACCGCAGAGCGCACTCCACATAGAGAATAATGGAGCCTCCAGCACCGACCTCCACCGCAGAGCAGCACTCCACATAGAGAATAATGGAGCCTCCAGCACCTACCTCCACCCGCAGAGCCACACTCCACATAGAGAATAATGGAGCCTCCAGCACCGACCTTCACCCGCAGAGCCGCACTCCACATAGAGAATAATGGAGCCTCCAGCACCTACCTCCACCCGCAGAGCCGCACTCCACATAGAGAATAATGGAGCCTCCAGCACCGACCTTCACCCGCAGAGCCGCACTCCACATAGAGAATAATGGAGCCTCCAGCACCTACCTCCACCCGCAGAGCCGCACTCCACATAGAGAATAATGGAGCCTCCAGCACCGACCTCCACCCGCAGAGCCACACTCCACATAGAGAATAATGGAGCCTCCAGCACCGACCTTCACCAGCAGAGCCGCACTCCACATAGAGAATAATGGAGCCTCCAGCACTGACCTCCACCCGCAGAGCCGCACTCCACATAGAGAATAATGGAGCCTCCAGCACCGACCTCCACCCGCAGAGCCGCACTCCACATATTTGGCTGTTCTGTGCACAGGACCTGTGATGAGGTTACAGGAGGGGAGGAGTCAGGGATCACATGATCAGGGGCCTCAGTGGATGCAGGACTCTGCTGTGCTGGTTGTCATGGTGCTGGATGAGGGGAAGTTTATGTGTGGGGTCAGGAGGGGTTTACAGGGTGGATGTAGCAGAGCCGTGTGTGTACGAGGTGTACGGAGCGGAGCCGTGTGTGTACGAGGTGTACGGAGCAGAGCCACGTGTGTACGAGGTGGACGGAGCGGAGCAACGTGTGTACGAGGTGGACAGAGCAGAGCCGTGTGTGTACGAGGTGTACGGAGCGGAGCCGTGTATGTACGAGGTGTACAGAGCGGAGCCGTGTGTGTACAAGGTGTACGGAGCCGCATGTGTACGACGTGTACGGAGCGGAGCCGTGTGTGTACGAGCTGAGCGGAGCCGCATGTGTATGTGCTGTACGGAGCAGAGCCGCGTGTGTACGGAGTGGAGCCGCGTGTGTATGAGGTGTACGGAGCGGAGCCGCGTGTGTACGAGGTGTACAGAGCGGAGCCGCACGTGTGCGACGTGTACGGAGCAGAGCCGTGCGTGTACAAGGTGTACGGAGCGGAGACGCGTGTGTGCGAGCCAGCAATCTTTGGTGTCGGGAGAGCATGTGCCGTGCCAAATGTGACGTGACACGTGGTGTGCCATCAGGGAAATGTAGCATCCCTGGCCACATGCGCTTGTCCATGTGACGGTCGTTAAGTGGACAATGCCAGTAAGTGCAAGGGTGATGTCCATGGACACATGCTGGTACAAGGAGGGAACGCCACTCCGGGAGAAAAAGTGGCTGCTGGGGACAGAGTGCCAAGGGACGGCTCCCGCCACAAATTGGCGGAAATACTCCACCCTATATGGCAAAATTTCCACGGCAAGCAGCCTGGAAATGTGCAGGTATAGCATTTGGTCCTGTGGGTGAGTGGCTGGGAGCTGTCTCTTTTGTTCAAAGGCCTGGGGTAAGGACAGGTGAGCACTGTGCTGGGACAAGGATTTGGAAGTGCCTGATGATGGTAAGTCAGAATGTGAAAGGATAGTTGCAGGGCAGTAGGTATCTGCACCAGTGTTTTGGACAGGAAATTGGGCAGCACCTAACAGAGGGGAAGAGGCAGTGTTGTCACCTGATGGTATCAATCGTGGACCTAGGCATTTGACCCACCAAGTCGGGTGCTTAGATGACATGTATCTGATCATGCTAATGGTGGTTAGGTTCTTAGAGGTCAGGTCCCTGCTCATCTTGCCATGGCACAGGTTGAAAATGGTAATTTTTTTAGTCTCAGAACTCTTTAAAAAAGTCTCAAACTGGGAAACACTTAACTTTTTGATGGAGAAATGCATGAATGTTGGTACTCTGCAAAACAGTTTCCTACCTCTTCCCTCTGGTCACCCCACTGCCTCTTTCTGTCTGTTTCAGTGCTGCTGATCTCTCCCCCTCAGCACTGCTGGCCTCGCTCTGCATGTCAGCTTCCAAGGTTGAGTCTGTGATTTCATCATCCACCATTTCATCTTCCACCACCGCACCCCTGGTCCTCCTTACTCCGTAACTTAACAGGACTTAGCGGCAACTGTGTCCTAAAATCATCTTGCGCCTTATCCCAGATTTGATGTCCCCCACCATCATGTTCTTGTGGCTGCTCTAAGTTTTGTGCATCAGTAAACAGCAAGTCCTCCTGTCCCTCTTGGAGCATGCAGGTTGAGAGGCCACAATCAAGAAATGATGTTGTAAAGAGCTCCTCGGAGTGTCCTAGCATGGGATCACTAGTCTCCTGGACGAGTGGTGGGAGAAAGGAGAATCAGGGTAAAGATTAAGTGATCCAAACATTAGGCTGGCGAGACGACCATGTGGAAGACTGGGTGGTGCTACCAAGTCTGTTGTGAGCATTATTTGCTCTCCAACCAACCACCTGTTCGCACTGCTCTGGCTTCAGAATTGGTGTTCCTTGCCTCCCTGCATCCCATGCAGAGGCTTGTCTTGCCATCGCGCTTCTTGTTCCTGTTCTTCCTTCCAGATCTCTTGTTGCTGCCTTAGGCTTTCTCTCAACATCTCATCTTTTGGCGCCATTCTTCTGATGTATTCCTGGATACTCCTTGTTTCATCCATGATGGTGGCTTGGACGCTTATCAAGCCTCGACCACCCTCCTTTCTGTTGGTATACAATCTTTGGGTGCTAGACTTGGGGTGGAGACCTCCATGCATTGTGAGGAGCTTTCATGTCTTCACATCTGCAGCTTCCATCTTTTCTTTTGGCCATCACACTATGCCAGCAGGGTATTTGATAACTAGCATGGCATATGTAATGATGGCACGGATTTTATTCCTAACCATTGAGCTGGCTCTTCAGGACCTGTCTTACCCTTTGATGGTATTTGGATGTTGCTGCCTTACTTGCCTCCTCATTCACACTGAAGGCATCAAAACTGTGAATTAACACATGTGGAATTACTGTATATACTTAACAAAAAATTGTGAAACTACTGAAAATATTTCTTATATTCTAGGGTCTTCAAAGTAGCCACCTTTTGCTCTGATGACTTCTTTGCACACTCTTGGCATTCTCTTGATGAGCTTCCAGAGGTAGTCACCGGAAATGGTTTTCACTTGCGGTGACTACCTCTTGAAGCTCATCAAGAGAATGCCAAGAGTGTGCAAAGCAGTAATCAGAGCAAAAGGTGGCTACTTTGAAGACCCTAGAATATAAGAAATATTTTCAGTAGTTTCACATTTTTTGTTAAGTATATACAGTAATTCCACATGTGTTAATTCATAGTTTTGATGCCTTCAGTGTGAATTTACAATTTTCATAGTCCTCAAAATACAGAAACATTTTTAAATGAGGTGTGTCCAAACTTTTGGTCTGCACTGTATATATATATATATATATATATATATATATATATATATATATATATATATATATATATATATATATATATATTCTTTATATTTCATAGAGAGATATATAGCAGAATAGCCGGTAATTCATTTGTCGGCTTCTGTGAAATCACTGCAAGAGCCGACAGAATAGAAGACAAGGTTTACATACAGTAAATAGATGCAGAATAGGTAGATATATAGATGTCAGTGACCAATACAATTAGTAGTGTGTGTGCAAATTAGGGGACATACCGTATATACTCATGTATAAGCCGACCCCCCTAATTTTGCCACAAAAAACTTGGAAAACTTATTGACTCGCGTATAAGCCGGGTGTATAAGTTGCCATCCTGCTTTGTGCTCCCCCATCCAGCTCTGTGCGCCCCCATTCTCCTCTGTGCTCCCCTCCTCCTGCTCCATTATCCTGTCCTGCTTCGTGCTTTCCATCCTCCCCTGTCCTGCTCCGTGCTCCCCCATCCAGCTCTGCACTCCCCCATTCTCCTGTGCCCACCCCCGTCCTGCTCCGTGCTCTCCGTCCTCCCCCCCGTCCTGCTCCGTGCTCTCCGTCCTCCCCCCCATTCTGCTCCGTGCTCTCCGTCCTCCCCCCATTCTGCTCCGTGCTCTCTGTACTCCCCCCGTCCTGCTCCGTGCTCCTTGTCCTCCTCCATGCTCCCCCCATCCTCCTCCATCATACTCACCCTCCCCGTGCCATCGCTGAACGACCCGGCCGGCAATCCTGCGTTCTCCCCGGCTTCCTGCAGCTCTCCAGCGCTGACGTAATACCGCTCATTAAGGCCATGAATATGGAGGCCACGAATATGGAGGCCACGCCCATGGGAGTGGTGTCGCGTCCATATTACATGACCTTAATGAGCGGGTATTACGTCACCGCTCAGTGCTGGAGAGCTGCAGGAAGCCGGGGAGAACGCAGGATTGCAGGGACGTTCAGCGATGGCACGGGGAGGGCGAGTATGATGTCCCAGCCACCGGCTCCTGCCGCCGCATCCCCTCCCCCGCTGGTTTCTGCCCTATGACTCGTGTATAAGCCGAGGGGGCATTTTCAGCACAAAAAAAGGTGCTGAAAATCTCGGCTTATACACGAGTATATACGGTATATGTAATTAATAAAAGATTCTTTTTGGGGAAAAAAATGGCGTGGGCTCCCGTGCAATTTTCAGAACCAGCAGAGGGAAAGCCAGTACCTGGGGGCTGATATTAATAGCCTAGGAAGGGACCATGGTTATTGGCCCCCTATGGCTAAAAACATCAGCTCCCCGCCCCCCCATAAAAGTCGCATCTCTAAGATGTGCCAATTCTGGCACTTAGGCTTGCTCATCCCACTTGCCCTGTAGCGGTGGCAAGTGGAGTAATAGTTGTGGGGTTGATGTCACCTTTGTTTTGTAAGGTGACATCAAGCCCATGGCTTAGTAATGGAGAGATGTCAATAAGACACCTATCCATTACTAATCCTGTAGTTATTACATGTTAAATAAAGACACTGCCAGAATAAAGTCTTTTTATGAAATAAAACACAACACAGTTTTCCCATTTTATTGCTACTCCTAATCCATGCGACACCCTCAATCTCCTGTACTGAACATAAAATAAAAAAGCAACAATATACCATACCTGTCCGTTATGTCCCATGCCATAATCCATATCTGGAATATATACAGTTTACAACCAGTACTGGCATTTTCCCACGCTCCAGAGTTCAGCGCAGGTGAGGCTGTGAGGGAACTCAGCATCAGTGACGTCAACACTTGTGTCTGAAGCAGTGCCGGCAGCATCTCATTCATTCACCAGTGGTTTACAGCTGGGGCGGTTGCATCTTGGCACCTTCCTGGTTGTAAACTGTATATACCCAGATATGGCTTACAGCGTGGGAAAGAACACTGAACAAGCATGGTATATTGTTGGTTTATTATTTTACTTTTATTACAGGAGATCGAGGGCTTCAGGGAATTAGTAGAGGTTGTAAGTATCGTTTAATTAAGAATAATAAAGGAGTTTAAAATACATATTTTCAGGGTGTGTATTTTATTTACAATTTGACTATGGGATTAGTAATAGGGGTGTTTTATTGACGCCTCCCATTACTAACCCCCCCCCAACTATTACCCCACATGCTACCGCTACAGGGCAGTGGGAAGAGCAAGGCTATGTGCCAGAATTGGCGCATCTTACAGATGCGCCTTTTCTGGGGCGGCTGAGAGCTGATATTTTTAGCCGGGGGGGCCAGTATCCATGGCCCCTTCCTAGGCTAATAATATCAGCCCTCAGCTGTCTGCATAGCCAATGCTGGCTATAAATTATAGGGGATTTTTTTTCCATAAATCATCTTTTATTCATTAAATACATGTCCAGTAATTTGCACACACACTCTACTAATTGTATTTAGCACTGACATCCTGCAGTGATTTTACAGAAGCCGGCAAATGAATTACCGGCTATTCTGCTATCTATCTATGTAATATAAATACATACAGCTCTGGCAAAAATTAAGAGACCACCACATCAAAACCCTGTCATGGGCAGCTCATTCTCCAGACCCGAACTCCATTGAAAACCTCTAATGTAATTAAGATGATGATGGATAGTCACAAGCCATCAAACAAAAAAGAACTGCTTAAATTTTTGCGCCAGGAACAGTGTGAAAGACGTGGCAATCATGCCAAGACGCATGAAAGCTGTTTTTAAAAAAAATCATGGGTATTCCACAAAATATTGATTTCAGAACTCTTCTTGAGTTAAAACAATAGTATTGTTGTTTCTAAATGATTATGAACTTGTTTTCTTTGCATTATTTGAGGTCTGAAAGTACTGTTTTTTTTTTAAATTTTGACCATTTTTCTTTGTCAGAAAAAAAATACAAAATTTATTGCTTGGAAATTCGGTGACATGTTGTCAGAAGTTTATAGACTAAAAGAACAATTTACATTTTACTCAAAAATTTACCTATTAGGCCGAGGTCACACATGCGAGAAACTCGAAAGATGCTCCTGCGAGTCTCTCGTATGAACACCCGGCACTGCCGCCGGCACTCAGACCGGAGCGTGCAGCAGCATAGAAATACATGCAGCTGAACGCTCCGGTCTGAGTGCCGGGTGTTCATGCGAGAGACTTGCACAAGAATCGAGCGAGTTTCTCGCATGTGTGATCCCGGCCTAAAGAGAAAAATCAGACAAACTGAACATTTGAATGTGGTCTCTTAATTTTTGCCAGAGCTATATATATATATATATATATATATATATATTATATATATATATATATATATATATATATATATATATACACACACACACACATACACACACACACACACACACACACACATACATATATTCTATGTGGATATATCTATTCTTTTTTAACCTGTCAGTGTGATTTTACTGTACACCGCACTGAATTGCCGGCTTTTCAAAGGACATCGCATGGTGCAACTGCTGTGCGATTTTTTTCTCTAACCCATTGACTTGTATTGGCGAGTCTTGTCCAAGATATGCAGCAAATCGCAGCATGCTACAATTTTTTTCTTAGTCCGATTTCAGGTGACAAAAAAAAATCTCAAATGAAGTGTCACCCATTGAATAACATTGGTCCGAGTGCAATCTGATTTTTTTATCGGATTGCACTCGTCCATATTTTTCGCAAGTGAGTATAAGCCCTTCAAAAACAAAAGGCATCAAAAAGTAACATTTGCTTGTGGTGGTTAATAAAGATTCTTCAAGGAATGTTGTAGCAAGAGATTTCTTATTCAGCAGCGCAGCCGATTTTACAGCAAACTTGATTTTTATCCTAGTTTTGAATGCTTCCATCTGGTGGATTTTTCCCCCAACCAAGAGGCCGCCTTAGCTGTTTGTTTGAACCTTTACAGTGCTTGTGTCTGTATATGACCACCCCAAACCTATTGTATAATCTATCGCCTATATTAGGGATTTACACTATTGTGTAAATTGGTTCCCTAAACTTTTGCACAAAGGTGCAGACATTTTTCTGAAAGGTTACTAGGGCTTAGCAAGTGGAAGCAGTGTTCACAATTTTTCAACAAAATTACAATAATGTAATTTAATTTCTGGTGCGCAGTTTAAAGATGAGCCAAATTTATTAAGAGGTGAACACCTTACTTTAGAGAACACAGCCTTTTTCTTACTTTTCATAGGGTTTATTAATTCAACCATATGCAATTCTGCCTTTGTTAAAGTAAAAACCAACAATCTGTGCAGACGACAGACATCGGAGAACCCAACAGAAAGCTAAAACCGTAAATCAGACAATTTATTGAATAATAGTAAATAAAAAAATTACACTTACAGGTAATTCGGTTTCTAAGACCCTCCACGACAGCAGCACCACAGGAGGTTGCCTCCTCATCCTATTTATGGACAGCACAGTGTGAATGTTCGAAATTTTTATTAGCACCAAGGAATCAAATAATTGTATAAAACAAAAATAGGAGGGAACTACCCGTGATGTCTTGGAGTGTCTTAGAAATCAAATTACTGGTAAGTGTGATTCTATTTTCAATAATTCTCTCCACGACAACACCACAGGAGAAATACCAAAGAATAACGTTTGGGAAGGACAAAAGTCTGGAGGACTTTCCTGCCAAGGAATAAGTCTTTTATAGACATTAAATCTAATCTGTAGTGTTTAGTGAAGATATGGACCAAGGACCAGGTAGCAGCTCTGCAAATCTGCTCGATGGATGCTCTAGTCCTTTCAGTCCAGGAGACAGACCAAGCTCTGGTGGAATGAGCTTTCAGCGATTCAGGAGAAGACAGGTCTTGGTTTTATATGACTCTATGATGGCTTTCTTGATCCAATTTACCATGAACTTTTAGAGGCTTTTTTCCCTAATTTGGTATGCTTGTCTCACATGGTAGATGATAGTTCTCCAAACATCTAAAAGAATAAAATTCCATTTCTCTAATGTCTGTTGGATTCTGACAAAAGGAAGGATTATTTATTGAGACATATGGAAATCAGTTGTCACTTTTGTTAGAAAGGAAGGGTCTAGGTGGCCTGTTTTCCAGGATCCTCAGATAGAGTTCCCTAATAAACAGGGCCTGGATCTCACCTACTCTCCTCGCTATTGTTATGGCTACCAGGAAAGCCACTTTAAAGGATAATTTATCCATTTGAATTTGGGCCATTGGTTAAAAAGTCAGAATAGTTAGATCCTTTAGTTTCACATTCAGCTCCCAACATGGAACTACATTAGATTTCCTTGGGCGTATTATAGAAACTGCTGTCATAAACCTCTTGATCCATCGGTGATTTGCCAAGTTTTGGTCAAAGAATGAACTGAAGGCTGACATCTGGACTTTTAGAGTACTAGGCTTTAACCCTTTTGATAGACTTTCTTGCAAAAAGTCCAATATCGTTGGTATTTCAGTATGAAGTGGATCAAGGGGAGTAGATTCATAGCATGCTGTGCATGTCTTCCATATCTTATAGATGGCATTTATGATGATTTCTGCTTTTTTGCATGGTATAAGTGGCACTATCTGAGAGAACTCTTCCTTTCAGAATTGAGGCTTCAGAAGCCTGGCATAAGCTCTGGGGGGCCGGATGATATATTGGACCTTAGTGTAGAAGGTTGTGGTTTGGAGAAAGAAAAAGAGGATATTTCACTTTCAGAAACTTCAGTGTTCCAAACCAGCTCTTCTTTGGCCACAGATGAGCGATCAGAAAGGTTTTGACTCTCTTCATTCTCATCTTTTGCAATGTCCTTGGTAGCAAGGGAATCGGAGGGAATGCATTTGACAAGTTGAACTTCCACGGGTGTGAGAATGCATCTAAATTTGATGAAGCCTCGTTTGGATTTAGGGAGAACTATCTACTTCTGCGTTCTGTCGACTCTCTGATAGGTCTTTGTCTGGATGACATCATTGATTGGTTATTAGCTGAAAGTTTTGATTTGAGGCTGTATTCTTTCGGATTTACCATATTTTTGAACCGGACTATAACACACACACCTAGGTTTTAGAGGAGGAAAATTCAAAAAAAAAAATTGAAGAAAAAAGGTCATCATGCACTTTTATGTGGTATGGGTGATTTGCTAGTGACACAGTTATAGGGGTAATGTCCCCCAATTCTGTACTATCCCCCATCCTGGCATATATATGATCCCCATCCTGGTATGCATGGCCCCCATATCCCCATAATTGTATCCATGGTCCGCATATCCCCCATTCTGGTATCCATAGCCCCCATCATGGTGCACACACAAAAAAAATTATTATACTCACCTTTCTTCCTCTCACTCGCAGCGCTGCATCATGTGCTGATGACAGCAACTGATTTCAGCATGTAAAAACGCATAACATCACTGCCATGCGCTATCACACGCGGAGATCAGCTGCCGGAATATTCACTGCTTCCCACACCTGCGTGTGGGAAGCAGTGAATATTCATTCTGTTTAATAGAAGACATAGAATTAAGAGGAGGCTAGGGACAATTGAATCTCCTGACTTACCATTCCTCTAAATTCTTCCATCAAGGATTGTTGCTCTTCTCTAATAATTTTTCTGTGCACCGCTGGCATAGTTGCTTTATATGGGCAGATGAGAGTTTTTTTTGTTACAAGTGGCACATTTGTGATTAGTAGTTATATCTTTAGACTTTGGCTTAGAATACTTGTCTACCTAAAAGAACCTACCTTATGGTATCTTCAGGCAGGGTCACTATAAATCCCAGAGACCCAGACTCTGTGTGCTCCTCATCCAATGGAATGAGACTTCTGCTCCTCCATTAGCAAGGGCCTGCAAGATTGGGCTACAGGATGTAGTTTTTTCGCTGTCCAATTTCAAATTTCCCACCAAACCATGTGTGTTCCACCATTCCATCCACAGCACTCCCTGGAAACCTCTTCATCCTTAGGTACAGGAAAAACACGGAGGATGGAGGGAAGGGTGGGGCTATTTAAACCAGGTGCCGCTCCAGGGCGACGTCCGGCAGTAGCTCCTGACCCGGAAAGGCAGAGATGTTAGTTCAGGTTCTCTGACTAACAAGGACAGCCACTTAGGACGAATTCTGACAGGATGACCACTTGGAACAAGTTCACAATGCGGACAGGACGGCAAATGGGACAGGTTCTCCTTGTGCAGACAGGACGGCCACAGGGACAGGTTCACACGGTGCAGACTTGATGGCTACTGGAACAGGTTCACAAGGTGCAGACTGGACAGCCACAGGGATAGGTTCACAGTTCTGGCCTGGTTATTCAGCCCCAGGATGGCAGACAGGTACCGCTGATGCGGCCACGGGCTACTGGTACGGCAGACGCGGTTTCGGGATTCGGACACCACTGAAGCGGTCACAGGAAGCCAAAACTAACTATGGCGGACTAATGGGAACACAGTACACTAACAGACTAGAGACGGGGGCCCTGGCAACATAGAGTTGCATACACACCAACCACCTAATACAGAACTACAGAGGTTGCTCAGGCACCTACCAATAGGGGAGGGTGCCTTTTATACAAGATGTCTCCCAGCTATTGGCTAGTAGACACTTTGCAGGTGAATAAACAATTAAGTACATGCCTCCCAGCAAAGTGAGGCATGCACAGAGGAGGGAGGAGCACACCACGGACCGTGCAGCGGGCCGTGAGTAAGCCTGCGTTCCTGCATGGAGGGAATAGGGGACATCATGCAGGGGAATTGGAGATAGCGCTACACTGTGGAGGGAATTAGAGAAAATGAAGGGAAAAATAAACTAATTATGTTGTAATAAACAGGACACACATAAAATAGAGAAGTATAAAACTAAAATGTCAGTTACTTTATTAGCTTTAGGATTTGATAATTACAGTGTGTTAGCCGTAAAACAAATGCATAGAATGTCTGCACTGGAGGTCAGATAAAGACTAAAAACTATCAGGATATCTTCCTGAGGTCAATCATTTAATTCCAAGTCATTTAAAAAAGCCCCCCAAAACATTTATTTAAAAGAAGAAAAAAATCATAAATGTTGGTTTAAAAGCATAAATGTGAGATAGGCTAAAAAAAAAGAAAAGCGGCACAACCACTTTAAGATATGGTTATTATTTATACACTAGTTATATATGACATCTAAGATGTTATTCCTCTGATGTTTATTCAGATCTGATTTTTGAGAACAGGACTTTTCACATTCAGAACATAAGACACACTTATTTCCCTCCAAATTTTGGGTGGAAATGGGGGTGCATCTTATAATCCAAATTGTAGCTGTGGTGGAGCGAGTTCCCAGGGTTGCTGCTGCCGGAAGCTTTTGGTGGCAGAAGGAGTCGGGCGATGGCTGCCGGTCCCAGGCTGGTACAACGAGGTGTTCGGCAGTGCGAGGGTTCTGCCAACATTTTGTGAAAGCCCAGAGCCCTGTACTTTCTATACTCTTCTATGAGGTAGACTCCGGGAAAATGGCTGCTGAAGGTGGAGCATGCGCAAATTGAGATCTCAGGAAATGAGTTTTTGGTGCAGAGATCTCATCTCCCGAGAACACAATTGCACATGTGCCGCCTCTGGCGGCCATTTTCCTGGAGTCCACCGCATTAGAAAGTATGGAAGGTGATGGGCTCCGGGCTGTCACAAAATGTCGGCGGAACTCCTCACTACACCAAACACCTCTTCGTACCTGCAGCCACGGCCCAACTCCTGCCACCACGTCCCAACTCCTGCTGCTGCCGAACAGCCCATCATACCAGCCTGGAGCATCTCCTGCCTCAGCCAGTAGCAACCTTGCCACCTGGGACCCTGCTCCCCCACCGCTGCCCCCCAAGTAAGCTACCACAAACGCGGTTTATAAGACCCACCATTTTATTAAAAAAAAATTCCTCCCCCAAATTTGGGGTACATCGTATAAACTGGGGAGTCTTTTAATCCGCAAAATACAGTATATGGCTTCTCTCTGATCTGTAGCAATATGTAATTTTTTTGGTAAACTATTTTCTACATTCTGAGCACGAAAAGGTCTTGCACGGTGGCTCAGTGGTTAGCACCGCAGCCTTGCAGCGCTGGGGTCCTAGGTTCAAATCCCACCAAGGACAATGGTTGTATGGTCTCCCCGTGTTTGCGTGGGTCTTCTCCAGGCACTCTGGTTTCCTCCCACATTCCAAAACATACAGATAAGGAATTTAGATTAGGTGAGCCCCATCGGGGACAGTGCCAATAATGTCTGTAAAGCGCTGTGGAATTAATGGTGCTATATAAATGAGTAAAATAAATAAATAAATAGCGATGAGCGAGAAGCATTGTTGCTCGGGTCTCCCCGAGCATGCTCGGGTGATCTCCGAGTATTTTGGCGTGCTCGGAGATTTAGTTTTCGTCGTCTCAGCTGCATGATTTGCGACTTTCAGACAGGCTTAATACATGTGGGAATTCCCTAACAAACAGGCATTCTACACATGTATTTACGATCACCCGAGCAACGAGTATACTCGCTCATCACTAGTCTTCCACCCTTTCTGACTTTTTTGATGTGGATCTAAATTTTTCTGATGTTTTAAAGATTTACCACATTGTGAACATGCAAATGGTTTCTCACCTGTGTGAAGTCTATGATGTCTATTTAGATCTGATTTCTGCCTAAAACATTTCCCACATTCTGAGCATGAATAAGGCTTCTCTCCTGTGTGAATTCTTTGATGATTAACAAAATTATTTTTCTGCCTAAAACATTTCCCACATTCTGAGCATGAATATGGCTTCTCCCCAGTGTGTATTTGCTGATGTATCACAAGATTGTATTTCTGTTTGAAGCATTTACCACATTCTGAACATGTACATTGCCTAATTCCTGTATGAACTCTTTGATTTTGCTTCACAATATTCGATGTAGGAAGGACCAACTGAAAAGGGTAAGAAGATAGATCTTTGCTGTGAAAGGCTGATTTTTCATAAGAAATAACAGACTGCTCTCCATATGTATCACGTGTGATTCCCTGATCACTTGCTTTAAAATTTGAAGATATTTGATGTTCTTCTTGGCTCCAAACATAGTCATCTGCTAAGAATAAACTCATTTGTATTATGTTTAAATGACATTTCTTTAAAATTATATTGATTTTTTTAACAGTTTCTATGTAAAAGGTTTTCATAAGTTAAGTGTGACGCTAGTCTGTTCTCACGGCCAAGCCGTGAGTCAGAATGGTCAAGTAGTCCAATGTCAGAAGCCAGGAGGGTACGCCATAAACAGAAGGAAGAGACAAAAGTGTGGTCAGGTAACGTTCCGAGGTCAGAGTATCGGGAGGATAACGGATCAGAGCAGAAGTGGTTAACCAGACGGATGGTCAGAACAATGTCCAAGGTCAGGCAATAAGAGATGAAGCATACAGACCTCAAGGCACAGGAAGCACAAACCTGGGAGAAACAGCTCAGTTAAGAAGCATGGCAATCACCTGAAATAATGAACACTTGGAGACAGCCGATGCCTCCCAGTCTCAGACTGAATAGTCGAGCTATCAATCAATACACTGACAGCTCAGGACAGCCCTGTACCAAATTGGATGGCTAAGCGGTCAAAGTACTGACCGCTTCAGCATGCCCCTATACCAGATTGGACGGCCGAGCTGCCAGTAACTGTATCCCAGACACACTCAGGAGTGGAACCGTGACATCATGTAGTAAGGTGTCTTTTAATTGATGAAGGAAACTGTGATAATTTAACAGACAGAAGTTTTTGACTTCTTTATTTTGTTCAGCATCCTAAAAAGTTTCAATCTGCTGATCACCACCCATTTCTAGTAAATTGCTCAGTAGAAAATCATAAAGTCACTTATGGATCAGTGCTAATAGATGGTGTGTGTCTGTTTCACAAGTAGTATGGTCAAGTACAAAGAAGCAATGGCTTTAAAGGGCTTAGTTTACTAGGTGCAGCTTGAGAGGATGGTAGGAGTTATACTTCACCCAAAATTACGATGTAAGACACAGATGAAGTTATTCTTCCCTTATCTGGACATTTGGACTGACGCCCAGAAACTAGATTGTAACTTGTTTTTAGCTGTCTCAGCAACCTTCTATTACTATGAATTATCACTTTTCTAATTATGAAACTTTCTTATCAACATTCCACTGTTATGAATCACTTTGCTGCTTATGGAACAAAGGAATTTTACTGCGCCTGTGCGACAATATCTTATGATTTGTTAGTATAAATAAAGGGATAGCATCCATAGAGCGGGCGCGCTCAGGGGCTTCCCAGTACCTGATTATACACTACGTGTCTGTGTATTTCTTGTTACGGGGATACTCCGACTCCAACAAGGACCCTCCATGGCTGAATGATCCTAACAATTCCTGGCGCCTGAACAGGGACCCGAGGTCTGCGTATTCCTTCAAGTTCATCGACCGGCACAAGTAACCGCTGAGATTGGGACATTGGAACAGCAGATGACAAACCTGGCCAGGTAAGAGACACTGTTAGTTCTCTTACATCTGCTCTGCGATAGTCCGTAAATTTCATGCATATCTTGTGTTGGGATTGAGGAACTAGTAGAGAAGAATACCTATAGCTCGGGTCATTCATGTATATACTGTAGGATCTGCCGAAGGAGAGGTCAGAGAAGGTCATGAAATGTATGGTATGAAAGAGATGTGGATGTCGGGAATAGCCTCATAAGCCGCACTAAGGTAGATGACATAAGTATTACGGAGATTGCCTAACTGAGTCATAAGGTTGTGTCCTTTCGGGAAACCTTCGCTCACGCTTAACTCCCGAACCTTTGTCCTCCTTTCTGACGGATAAGAGATTGATAGAATGAGCCCATGGAAGTAATGATAATACTCCAGGGACACGATATGTAATGGAGACTGTATGGTTCATTTTATGTATTGTTGGTCTTGCCCTTGTTGCCATATATATGTGTGTTAGAATTACTCTACACTTCAGACAAAACGGTTCAGATAAACCGTTTCAGATACTGGCTCCTTAGGACAGAATAGGTAACGAGGAAAGGTAGAATATAGAATATATTCTATCTAACCCAAAAAAGCCTCCTAAGGTAGGAATAGTCAGGAAAAATGGGCAACAAACAGACTAAGACCACAAATGATGAACAAGATGTCTATACAATCGTGAAAGAAAGGTGTGGTGTAGAAGCAACTAAGAATTTAGGGAAAGTTTGCAAAACTTTTCAGGTAGCAAGGCATGAAAGGTTTAACAGGAAGATATGGGAGGACATTCAGGTTAGAAAAGCGGGAGTAATAAGGGATAAAGGATGGCAAGAGCAGGTTGATTCTATGGTCAAATTATCCAAACTAGCAGAAACAGACCATTGGTCTTTTAATAAAGACAATGGGTTATGGAGAACTCCAGTCAGACAGGGTCCCATTGTACAAACTGAGAACAATAAACAAATGAACCCATTGGCACCACCATATCAGCCCAGGTCAGAACCCACACTGTATCCTGATCTTCGGGGTCCGGGTGGATGGACATGTACAAACTGTGGACTCCAGAATCCAGACTGGAGAGACACATGTGCAGGATGTGGAGCACCACAACCACATGATATGTTGGCACCAGTGCGTATCCTCAGTCGACCATACAGAGAAGAAGATGGTGGCAATCCACCGCGTAGAGTAACTAGATACCATCAGACTAGACAATATTTTCCATGGACCCCCGCTGAGGGAATGTCCCTACTTCAGAATGCACCAGATCCGATACAATGCCCACTAAGATTTGCTACGTACATACAACAGATAATACACACCCATAATGGAACATGGTCAGATGGAACAGAATTATGTAGAATGAAAATGACACCAGGGTTGTATCAGGAATTGATGACAGTTATAGAACCTCATAGACCTCAACCAGTAGATGGTGAGGATCCAAATACCGCACTGTCAGGACAGAATTTTGTGCAGAGACTACTAGAGTTTATGAGAACCAAGCAAAGAATGAGAGGGACTTCAGGAACTGTTTCCCAAAAGTCAGGACAGCCAGTAGATGAATACTACCTAGCGGTAGAGAACAGTTACAGAGATGAGAGAGTGGATCTTACTAATGAAGGAGTCATTCGACTGATGACTAAAACTTTTATAGAGAATCTCAACCCAAAACTTAGGGAAAAGTTCAAGGCTGTAACTCCTGATTGGAGAACACTAGATGATCCCCAGATAGTCAGACAAAAACTATTAGGGATAGAAATGGATATGCGTGAGGCAGCATCCAAACCCGTCAGAGTGGCGGCAAATAACAGTCTGGTTAATAAGAACAACAGATCAAATCAAACTTATGACAAAGGGAATTTGGATAAGAAAACTAATCCATGTCACTACTGTAAAGAACCAGGACATTGGATTAGAGAATGCAGGAAAAAAGCCAGGGATATAGAAAATGGTATTTATGTCCCAAGACAATCACAAGAAAAGACAGTACAGGCTTCTGCTCCTGCAGCTAGCGAGTGACTAGACGTAATGCAAACCACTTTGACTGGAAGGCGCCCAATAATTCAAGTAAAAGTAGCAGGAAAGCAATGTCCTTTTTTAATAGATACCGGAGCAACTTCCTCCGTCCTCAATGAAGACGCCCTACCAAATGCTGATTGTTTATCAGATGATGTAACTTATACCGAAGGGTATGATGGAGGAATCAGGCCACTCCCATATAGTATTCCCCTTGAAACAAAGATAGGATCTAAAATATTTTTATCAAAATTCCTTTTTGTTAAAGGGGCACCTACTTGTCTTCTAGGTATGGATTTACTAAAACAGACAGGAATGAATATCCAATTTTTGGAAGATGGTAGAGTCCAAATTTTGGTGCCTGATGACCAAGAGTCTCTAGAAAACATTGTAAAAGTCCAAGCCTTAGAGGATGAGAAAGATCCTGCCCCTACCCAAATTATTTTGGATCTTTCTGAGGTACCAGAAAAATTATGGGCACAACATGACACCGATGTAGGACTAATGCCAATAGCTCCTGTAAAAGTCACTCCTGTTCCAGGTGTGACACTACCCCAATTGAGACAGTATCCTATTAGTGCCCAACAAGAACACGCCATAGGAGAACAGATAAAAGATTATCTAGAAACTGGAGTACTGATAGAAGTAAAGTCACCAGCTAATACACCGTTGTACCCCGTAAAAAAGAAATCTATTGAGGGGTCAGCTGCTAAGTACCGGATGGTACATGATTTAAGAGAGATAAATAAAATTTTGGAACCTATTACTCCTGTTGTGCCAAATCCACACACGTTGCTATCACAGATTCCAGCAACAGCACGAGTATTTTCTGTCATAGACTTATCAAATGCATTCTTTTCAGTACCATTACACCCAGACTGTTACAAGCTGTTTGCATTTACATTCAAGAATAGACAATTAGCATGGACAAGATTACCACAGGGTATGATACATTCACCTACCTTGTACTCAGAAGCTATGAGATCAGTGCTACAAAATTTTAAACCTACGGATGAGGTTGTAATTCTCCAATATGTTGATGACCTATTGTTATGTGCCCTGATCAAGAGTCCGCAGACAGCAACACAATAAGGTTGTTAATATTTCTAGCAGACATGGGCTGTAAAGTTAACAAGAGGAAAATACAACTTTGTATGACTACGATAGTATTTCTAGGACACTGCATTTCACAAGGTATTCGGCACCTCACCGCCGACAGACTAAAAATCATTAGAGATCTTGTTCCTCCCAAGAACTACAAAACATTAAGAGCATTTTTGGGAATAGTATCACACTGCAGACAATGGGTTATACATGCTAGTCAGCTTATGCAACCTCTATATGATTGTTTAAAAATCGAACCTTTCCAGTTAACTGAATCAGCGCTCATAGCCTTTCAAGACCTCAAGAAAGGTCTCATGTCAGCCCCGGCCTTGGGAATCCCAGACTACGCCAAACCATTCCAATTAATGGCTGCAGAAATATCTAATCATGCTACAGGGGTACTAACACAGAAACATGAAAATAAACAAAGACCTGTCGCATACTACTCTGCTCAATTAGATAATGTCACCAAAGCTGCACCGTCATGTGTCAAGGTAGTAGCAGCTGTTTCTCTTTTGGTAGAAAAAGCCTCAGACATAGTACTAGACCATGCCTTAATAGTACAAACGACACATGATGTACATGGCATACTGAATCAGGTATTGCCAAAACACATTTCAATGGCTAGACATCTTAGATTACAATGCTCCTTACTAATGCCACCAAACCTCACTTTTCGCCGTATATTGTCTCTAAATTTAGCCACTCTGTTACCATTAGAGACAAAGGGGGGGGTGGAAGGAGACTATGAAGATAAAAATTTTTTACAATTTCATGAACAAAATAATGGAATACATGATTGTTTACAGTGTATAGAACAAGAAACACAAGGGTTACCTAATGTACAGGACATCCCTCTTGACAATCCAGACTTACAAATGTATATAGATGGTAGCAGGTATGCAGATGAAGCTGGTAACTTTCACACAGGTTATGCTGTTGTATCAGACCATGATGTTATTGAAGCTGAACCAATGCAAGCCAGCTGTTCAGCCCAGGAAGCTGAACTATTAGCTCTAATACGAGCATTACAATTAGCAAAAGAAAAAACCGCTAATATTTTTACTGATTCTAGATATGCATATGGCATTGTACATGATTTTGGATGCATATGGAGAGCTAGAGGTTACATGACAGCTTCAGGTCAACCAGTAAAACATGGACAAATGATTAAACAAATTCTAGAATCAGCTGCCTTAACTAAACAAGTAGCAGTAATGAAAGTACCTGCACATGTAAGACTCGACACAGAGATAGCTAGGGGTAATGACCGAGCCGACAAGGCTGCTAAGCGAGCTGCAGTAAAACCTCTGACAACTGACCACACTATTAGTGCAGTATCAGAATTTGACTTAATTACACGGCTCAAAGAAGCCCACCAGCAGGTGAGTAGAGAAGAAAAAGAAGAGTGGCAGAAACAGGGGGCAGAAGAAAAAGAAGGACTATGGAGAAAAGGAGATGAGCTTTGTCTCCCCAGAGCGTGGTACCCTGTTGTGGTCAGTGAAGCCCACGGACCTACACATGTGTCTGCAAACGGTATGATACAGAGGGTCAGACAGAAGTGGTTAGCCCCAGGGTTCGGCCAGGTAGCTCGAGCAAAATGTGGTTCTTGTGAAATCTGTTTAGCCTACAATCCAGGACAGACTATTAAGACCCCCCAGAAGCACCATGTAAGACCACTATATCCGTTCCAGAGACTTCAGATCGATTATATCCAGATGCCTAAGCATGGACACTATGAGTATGTACTGGTATGTGTGGACATGTTTTCGGGGTGGCCGGAGGCTTATCCAGTTCATAGAGCCACGGTTAAAATCACTGCAGTAAAAATAGCACATGAACTGGTACCCCGTTATGGTATCCCAGAAGTGATCGAGTCAGATAGAGGTACACATTTCACTGGAGAGATCTTTCAGAATGTAATGAAAATGTTGTGTATAAAGAGTGAACTACACACCCCTTACCACCCACAGAGTTCTGGTAAGGTTGAGAGAATGAACGGGACACTCAAATTGAAAATACAGAAAGCTATGGCAGAGACACAGAAACCATGGACTGAGTGTCTTCCAATAGCATTGTATTCAGTCAGAAACACCCCCCAGGGAAAGAGCAAACTCACCCCCCATGAAATATTGTTTGGTAGAGTTGCCAATACAGGATTGTATTTCCCACAGACTTTAATGCTAGAAACTGAGAGTTTAACAGCATATGTACAGAACTTATGTAAACATGTGTCTAAAACACACTCTTTAGTGTTCTCTTCTATTCCAGATCCAGATTCCGTTGAAGGGACACACAAGCTACAACCAGGGGACGAAGTGTATGTAAAAAGACATAACAGAAGGACACTAGAACCCAGATTCGAGGGTCCTTATCAGGTGTTACTAACCACGCCTACTGCATTAAAATTAGAAGGAAAGGCTGCATGGGTGCATGCTAGCCACTGTAAGATAGCAAAATGAGAATTCTTTATCAAATCATTGCGTTGATAGCGATATTGGTAAGCTACACTGTTGCTTGGACACCTGGGACATCCATCCCCAAGGAAAAAGAACTGGAAGAAGGGGAGACCTACTCTTCCCTTTGGAAATGGAAAAAGCCATACACAAAATAGGACGCAAAATAACTATACCTGCAGAGCAAACACAGAATGCTTGACCATGACAATAAAAATCACTGGCCCCTGTACAATATTCAGACAGGAGAAGTCTAAAGTATGGTATAACCGATATCTCATACATGTAAAAACGGGTTTTAATATAACCATTAATTCCACAGTAGAAGGGAACAATGTATGTTCATTTGTGAATACCACAGAGATCACTAACCACAATTTTAGGAATTTTGCGATATATTACACCAGCAAGAAGTATCAAAACTCAAACACTACTGTTCTAAATGCCCCTGGGTATTATGTTTGTGGTAACACGTCTGAAATAAAGGGAGGACCTTGGTTTGCCATAGGCATATATGTGTATAACGCAAGTATCCTGCCTCATTTCAGCAACCACTCTCTTATCCCCATCCCGAGCACCTGTGTTAACACTTCTACGATACATCAAAAGGTAAAAGTTCAGTTCAATGTATCTTTTCCACTTATCCCTACGTGTTCAAGGCATAAGAGGGCTTGGTATGACACCCTGCTGGGGCAACGGGTACTGGAATGGGAATTATGAATAGCATGCAAATGGAGTCTATGGCCAATAAATGGTCTAGAGCAGGACAGGATATGACAGAAAGTGTAAAAATTAATGGTAAATGGATTCCAACTTCCTTAAGAGTTAACCGACTTGGATTGCAGATCCCTAATGATATTAATAGTATTTTTAATCAGAGTTTATTCTTAACAGAAAAATCATGGGAAAATATTTCATCATTAATAAATGCAACACAATGTGGTTTCGAAATAATAAATTGGCAAATACAGAAAAACAGAGCACAAGCTGGCCTCATGTCTGGAAACTATTTTGAGTGGGCAAAAATATTTAATATTTCCCAGTCAGATACCTGGTTCACGGTCACTGGGAAAGAGGTCCAGTGTTTAGATTTATGGTGTATGGGTACTTTCACAGCCTTTAAAATCCGCGCTAATAGCACTATGGTAATGTGTAAAATATTTGTAATGCCCATAGTTATACAAGAGGAATTTTGGTACCCAGAAATTAAGGGTACCTATATGGACACTAACAATCAGACACATGATCTCTCAAGCTGTCACGAGACTAACAAAGGTTATGTTTGCGGACAGGGTACTCCCATGTATGAGCCATGTCTATTACAACATCAAACTAATATATGTCCCCTATTACGAGTTCCCCTTAACACAGTGGAAACATTTATGGAACTAGGGCCACAATATATTTGTATAGTGACCAACGATAAAAATACCACAGGACCCCTGCACCTAAATACCCCATATGTTGGATGTATTAAAAATATTACTACTCTAAACTGGAAAGGAAGCACTTATTTCTTTTTACCTGAAATAAACAATGAAATAAGTGAAGGAATGAACTTTGTAAAAATGTTGCCTAACATACCTGTTAGTTTAGACTGTACCAAGCTAAGAGAATTGATTAATAGATCAGAGGAAGTGCATGCTCATATTACTGAGTTTAAACATTCTTTGAACAAACTCCTGGTAAATGCATATATAGACTCAGAAAAATTGATTAATTTAGGGTCTGCAATTCAAAGTGAAACTGAACATCATTGGTATGATATATTTAGTGGATGGTCTCCTACTGCCACACATTTTATTCAAGTTTTTTGTTATCCCCTTGTTATATTAGTATTACTTATATTTGTGTTAACTATGCTAAATATATTCGTGTACCGACGGGTGGCAAGGAAGATGAAAAAACTTCAGGAGAAAATTCACTATCAACATATATAAGGAAGAATCAAAGGGGGGACTGAGAGGATGGTAGGAGTTATACTTCACCCAAAATTACGATGTAAGACACAGATGAAGTTACTCTTCCCTTATCTGGACATTTGGACTGACGCCCAGAAACTAGATTGTAACTTGTTTTTAGCTGTCTCAGCAACCTTCTATTACTATGAATTATCACTTTTCTAATTATGAAACTTTCTTATCAACATTCCACTGTTATGAATCACTTTGCTGCTTATGGAACAAAGGAATTTTACTGCGCCTGTGCGACAATATCTTATGATTTGTTAGTATAAATAAAGGGATAGCATCCATAGAGCGGGCGCGCTCAGGGGCTTCCCAGTACCTGATTATACACTACGTGTCTGTGTATTTCTTGTTACGGGGATACTCCGACTCCAACAAGGACCCTCCATGGCTGAATGATCCTAACAAGCTGTTAATAAGGAGTCAGTTTTCTTTCCTGATGATCTACCAGAGCTCAATTGTTGAGATCTATATAACCCCACCCAATGTATACTGAGAGAAAGCTGCTAATCAGTGGCGGCTGGGTAGGACTACCAGGCATGAGGTCAGCAGTCCTGTAGTGATGATCTCTTGAGACAGAATGAAACAGGCCACATCCATGTCATGAGACATTGGGCAGTCATATCATCAGGCAGTAGTCAAAGAAACAGTAGTTGACACTAAGCCACAAGGCAGCAACTCAAGCTAAAAGATGTCCCAAGGCCCAAAGAAAAAAGACAAACTAACCGAAGCCAAAAGATGAAAAACTAAACCAAGCAATGAAGTAAAAAGACTAAAGCAAGCCAAGTCACAGTGCTAAAGGCTAAACCAATTCAAGCCATGAGGTAAAAAAAAAGGTACACTGAGCCATGTCATGAGGCAGAGGCTGCAGGACAAACACCAACCAAACATAAGGCAGCAAATAGAACACCAGACAGCAGGGCTGAGGTACTGGATTCAAGTTATCTAGACTGTTCCAAGTTAATCTTAGTACCTAACAGCCCAAGTGGACCAATATACTCAGTGCAATCCCCACTAGGGGCTAAGTTAGAACATCTCTAAGTGAGTTCTATGCACTATTGTACAAAGACCTCAAAAGATGGTGAAGAAATATACTTCAGTCACATACTCCAGCTGTATTATACGTGTTACCACCTGTAACAAAATTACATATTCAATCATATTTAATGTATGTTTTGTCTGATGGAGAGAAAACATACAATAAAAAATAAATGACAGACCACAAAGTGAATGAGAAGAATCTGTGACTTCTCTGTATTTAGTGGTTACTACTCACCTGGGCAGTTATCTGTAGGATTCTCCTCTTTACACCGCTCATCACCCCTCACATATGTCTCTGTAGTATTAATATGGGTCAGATCTTCACCCTGGAACAAATATTGTAAAAGTCACAGACAGATGGAGAAGTCACATCTATGATCAGCTCTAATCCTGCCATCTCCACCGTTCTCATTACACAAGTATAAAACATATAATACTGGTGGATAAAACAAGACTGAGCACAAGATCTTCACAGCCATCTACACATCATAGGGGAGATTTCATGACACCGTCTCTCCATCTACCTGATGTTCCTGAGGAACATTGGGATCTTCTTGTTTACAGTCCTGTGAAGGAAGAGGACGGGGACATCTCTCTTGTGTTGTCCTCTTACTGTTTAAAACTGGTGGAAACACATACAGGGACTGAATTCATTCTTTACATACAGATAATTATAGGCCGTGTGTATTTAGTCCTGTCTATTACCTGGTAATGCAAGAGGCTGGGGAACCTCCATCATGACGTCCTTGTATAGATCTTTGTGTCCTTCTAAAAAGTCCCATTCCTTCATGGAGAAATAGACGGCGACATCCTGACACCTTATAGGAACCTATCACAAACAATGATACCGTCATCCCCGATCCCTTCATAGCGCTACTGTATAATGTCCCAGCAGTGTCACCTCTCCAGTCAGCAGCTCTATCATCTTGTAGGTGAGTTCTAGGATCTTCTGGTCATTGATATCCTCATGTATCAGGGGGTGAGGTGGAGGCCCCGTGATTGGGCTCAGAGGTCTTCTCCATCCCTCAGACACAGGGTCCTGACAGCGCTCACTAGAGGTCTTCTTCACTACTGTGTAATCCTGGTTATGGAGAGACATATTAATAAATCTCACTACAGACATTTCCAGAGTCCTCACCTCTCCAGTTCTGTCCATCTGTTATTCCCATAGATAAGAATGATCTAATGTGACGTCATCAGAATCTCTCACCTCTCCAGTAAGACGGAAGAGGATCTCTAGGGTGAGCTGTAGTATCGTTTCCGCCATCTTGTTCCTGTCCTTATCCATCCATAATGAGTCAGGAACATTTTCCAAATCAAAATAAGTAAAATTGAAAAATGAGTTGGTATTTTATCACAAACTATACAACTTCAGCTGTGATATAGGTATAAAGCAAAAATAAGGTTGAGCTCTTCATACATCTAAAGTTTACACAGAGATTATCTATGTCCTCTCATTTAGGATTACCATATTTTTCAGGTTATAAGACGCACTTTTTTCCCAAAATTTTTTTGGGGAAAATGGGGGTGCATCTTACAATCTGAATTGAAGCTGCGATGAAGCTTACCGGCTGCGATAGAGCGGGGTCCCAGGGTCGCTACTGCTGGAAGCCAAGAGTTGGGCGATGGCTGCGGGTCGCAGGCTAGTTCGACGAGGTGTTTGGCGGTGCGGGGGCTCTGCCGGCATTTTGTGAAAGCCCGAATCCCCGCACTTTCCATACTCATCAATGCGGTGGATTCCGGGAAAATGGGTGCCAGAGGCAGCGAATGCTCAAATTGAGATCTCGTCACTGAGATCTTGGCTTCTGAGATCTCAATTGCGCATGCGCCGAATCCGGCAGCCATTTTCCCGGAGTCCACTGCATTACAAAGTATGGCAGATGCGGGGCTCTGGGCTTTCACAAAATGTCGGCGGAACCCCAATACCACGGAACACCTCGTCGTACCAGTCTGGGGCTCACAGCCATGACCCAACTCCTGCTCCCCAAAATTTCGGGTGTGTCTTGTAATCCACAAAATACAGTATATTTGAGATATAAATAAATTCAAATCATTTTCAGCTGTTATAATACAGAGATCTCAATGTAGAAAATGAAAAAAAAAAAAGATCAAAAAGTTCACAGCTCTATTAAAATAACAAAAAAATAGCTTCATCATTAAGCTGCAGCACAAGTCAATAAATCGTAAGATTTGAAAATAAATCCCATGAAGTGTCTTTTCAGTGGGGATGCATTCAGCATCTGTTTTCTTGTTCTGAAATTGTTTTCTCTGCATTACGGCCATTTTATTACTATGAAAATCAAGAGCTGAACAAATCTGCATTTTGAGGACTGAAGGAATTTTATCCTGAACAGAGTGCCTCGTAATTTACAGAAAAAGCAGAAAATCAGTGTCTCTAGTCTTGAATTCATCAAATCGGGAAGTAACATTTGTAGTTACAAATACTCGTCTTTCCAGGAACTATCCAGCAATGCCGAGATTTATGCAGATTGACCAGAAACACTTTTGATGATTTTGCAAAAACTGATGTCTGCACTTTGAGTTCTCCATAATTTTCCATAACAATCCAGTCACACAGAGACTATGAGGAAGATTTTGACTTGACATCCAAGGCAATATTAAAATCCCCTGGTGTCTTTAATTAATGCAATGAACTCGCATTAATGGGTTAACACCGCTTTTTTTTTTTATGTGTAACCAGGTCTAAGAGCAAAAAAAAAAATAACAGCCTGCTAAAGGGAAACAGTCACCAGTTTTTTAGTATCCCAACAAATACCACCACCTTTTTCTGCGGGTGTTCTGCATTTCACAAATGATTACATCATCTCCCGAGACCGTCTGTACACCTCAAAAATAACATTTGATTTTGTCCTGCACAAATGAGGTTGATCAAGTCTGATGGGCATCCTCCTTGAGGCGTCGGTTCCTCCTCTCTGCTAGTAAAAGAAGTCCCCTGACTCTGATTGATGTGAAAGACACATCCTGCGTCATCCACATAGCTGAACGAAGTCTCATGCGTGCGCAATAGCATCGCTGGCCGCAGCTTACTCTGCTCTACTTCGGGGAGAGCAAAGGAAATCAATGCACATGCACTGTACTGGGGAGGTTAGGAGGCAATGTAATCATTTGTGAAATGCCGAACAACAGCAGAAAAAGGTGGTGGCTACTGATGAGCAAGCATGCTCGTCACTACTCGTTACTCGCTCGAGCATCAGTATGCTCGGGATGTTCGTTATTCGGCGAGTATTTTTTTAATGCTCAAGTCTCCGCCCTGCATGTTTGGTGCTTTTTAGACAGCCAATGAACATGTGGTGATTGCATGCCATTCACTATAATGCCGTAGCCATCTTGGAAACAGACAGCATAGGGAGAGGAGCTGGTGAGAGAGGGACAGAATTGTAGCTGTGTATTAACTACATTAACATTTTTTTTTTTTAAGTACAACAGCCCTTCTTAGGGCTAATGATAATCATTAGCAATACTGCTGTTAGCAGCACTGAGGAAGAGATTGTGCTGAAGCATCGTGTAGGACAGGATAGGGTGCGCTGTACGTCCTTTATGCTGCAGACTGCAACTCTTACCAAGACCCCTTCTCAGTGCTAATAATATTCTTTTTGCTTTTAATCCTGAAAATTGTTCTGAACAGAGAAATATTACACGCCATTTTTACTGTGGCAGTTGTGCGTCAAAAAAAGCCAGATTCGGTTGGATCTCAATAGCATTGCTATATATCAGGACCCCTGCTACAGACTTGCAGCAGGAGTCTGCGCACATATACCAAGGGGTCAGGGAGTGTGAGAGGAGAGCTGCGGTAAGCTTACCTGCAGCAGAGCAGGACCTGAAGCACGTGACTGCCGGGGGCGGAGTCAGGCGCCAAGTAGCGGCGGTGACCGGCGATGCCGGAGAGTAGTCAGAACCTGCCCAAGTCAAGCCGGGATGTCTAGGAGGTGCAAAAGGGTTAAACACAGAGAGTGGTCTAGACGTAGCCAAATTTCAGGAAGCCGAGGATAGCGGTACAGTACAAATGGGAAGTCAGAGTAAACAAGCCAAAGGTCTGAGCTAGAATAGACAGTAAGCACAGAGTCACAGGGCAAGGCACAGAACGAGAAAACAGACCGGGTCATACACTGAGAGGCAATCGGACAAAATAGTAAGCAAGCACACCAGGGGGTCAGACACACAGCCAAAAACAAATGTATCACTGACAAGGAACCCCAGACAGGGGGCGGGTGTATAACGCCCTCCCTTATCCAAAAGGAGGCCATACAAAATTAATCCTGAGAGGACGGGACAAGAAATCCCGTCCACAGCCATGACACTATATTTATACTGCAATCTCATACATCCATTTCTCAAAGCCTACTCAGATCTGCCTTAGCTAATTGTGAAATACACTGCGTATATGCAAATTTCCAAAAGTTGGCTACAGCTACCGCCACAGCATTTGCAGCCTCCAGTTCACTGACTGGTGTGCGATGTCACCACTCCTTGGAACTCCACGTTAAATATGTTGGCAAGGCTTTGTGAGCAGCAGAGGGCAGTAGTTGAATACCAGCTACACCATGCATGTCGGTATTCCGGTCAGCCTCTGCACATAAGAGCTGATGAATGGACATGGATGTCTGACATCTGTGTGGTTCTACAAAACTTTAAGCACTCGACCAAGGTGGTGAAACCATAATTACCACATTACTTATGACTGTTGTGTTTGAAACTGTTAAACTGTAAAGCACTGCGGAATATGTTGGCGCTATATAAAGACTATTATTATTATAATCAGCGTCACCAGCCCAGGCTCATCTCATCAAAACAGATTGGGTGATAATCAGTTGGAGGAGAAAGAGGAACAGGAGTTGGTTGTCTCTGCTACAGACGGGAGTACCCACACCACCTTCATCCCGTCTGTTCAGCATGGATGGCCTGAAGATGAGAAGGAGAGATAGGACGAGGAGGAGAACAAAATGGACAGTTGCCTTTTTGGTGGGGACAGGAAAGACTTGGATGTTGGCAGTCAAACACATGGCTAAGTTTATGTTCCTTTGCCTTTCCTCTGAACCTCGTGTTATATGAATTTTGGCCAACACTAATTACTGATTGATCACCCTTCTAGACCCATGCGGAGAGGTCTAATTAAATGTTGCATTGCAGAATTTCACAGCCGGGACAGGAGATAGTAAATACAAAAGATCCTGGTATCCTCCATATCAGGTTGAGTAGATGCTAAACGCCTCAGCAGGGTTGAAGAAATAACAGTCATTGATACTGCTACATTAAGCTAATCGCTTTTTTCAGGGCTAATTCAAATAGATTCTAACCTGTTATTTATAATAATATCGCTCTTATTTGCAATTCGTGTAGAGTGAGGTATTGCAGTAGGGACAGTGTATGACAGGCATCTAGTCAGGGATTATTGCTTTATAAATTCAAAGCATTGTTGTTGCTTTTTTACATGGACTAATTGACCGATTCATGTATTTTACATTAGGTGATCTGTACTCAGAAATTGAACTAAGCTGCCAGTGTTATTTTCGTTCCTCCAGACTTTGTTCCTGCCACATACAAGAAAAAAAATCTTTTCAGGGCTATTCAAATCCCCTCTCTATTCCACAATAATACAGCTCTTATCTGCAATTCATCTAGGGTGAAGTGTCGCAGTAGGGATAGCGTGTGACAAGCATGGAGTCATAGATTATTTTCTTTTAAATTAGCCTTGCTGCTGCTTTTTTCCATGGACTTATTGACCGATTCAAGATTTTACAATGTTCTGTACTCAGAAATTCATCAAAGAAGGAAAAATTAACTGATTTTATGTGTCCAGTCACAATTTCTCTCTAGCATCTGTATGTAAGAGGTAGTGGTGAGAAAGTTTACGCTACTGAAGCTGGAATTACCACTTCTAGACTCTCCAGTGCTTTGTTTCCATCTATTTCTGGGTGCTTTTTTAAGTATGTTTGGGGTCATTGTCTTGCTGGAAGACCCATGATCTAGGATGCAAATCAAGCTTTCAGACTCCGGGCACCACATTGCAACCCAAAATTCTTTGGGAATTTTCACATTTCATGATGGCTTGCACACAGTCAAGGACAGAGGCAGCAAAACAATACCTACATTTCTTTTAGGCCTCTTTCACACATCCGTTTTTTTGTGTCAGGCATGATCCGTCGAACACCTGAAGGGACGGATCCGGCACTGAAATAAAAAAAACTGATGCAACGGATCCGTTTTTTTGCTGGATTCGACCTGAACTTTTGAACCCGGAAAAAGAGGGTTTTGGATGTCCGGAGACACTCGAAAATGTAGTAGTAGTAGTAGTCCCTGATTTCCAGAATCCGGATCAGACTTTTGACGGATTGCACAAAAGTCTGATCCGGTTCCATAGATTTCTATTGTTTCCGGCCGCCTAATGCGCCGCTTCAGGCACTATCAGGCGGCTCTGGTAAACAAAAAAAAGTTACATGCACCGTTTTGTCCGGCCGCCGGAATGTACATTTCCGCCAGATCCGGACAAAAACGGATACAAAGCAATGACATCAGGCACGATCCGGCGCTAATGAAAGTCAATGGTAAAAAAACGCATCCGGTACCGGATCCATTTTTTTAGCAACACGCCGGATCGTGCCTGAAGTCAAAAAACGGATGTGTGAAAGCAGCCTTAACCTCCACCATATTTGACTGTAAGTACTATGTTTTCTTTTTAGGCCTCATTCCATTTACAGTAAACAGTGGAATGATATGTTTTACCAAAAAATTCTATCTTCGTCTCATCTCTCCACAAGACACCTGCTAGCCCTCTAAAAAATAGTGAGTGCCGCCTGCAAGCCCTCCAAGTTTCAAACTTTACAGTATTGTAATTGTCATTGTTCAGTTAGTAAACTGGTGGGTTACTAGATTATACAACCTATATAAGGATACAGAGTATCCAAAAACACCACTCACAGATATATAAAATTAAATACAAATTTATTACAAAATAAGTTATATTAAAAAACATGAAGCAAATAGTAGCAGATACAAGTTGATGGATTCAAAGGAAGTTAATCAAGTATAATAAAAGGAGGTGGTAGAGTGAGGTCAGACTACAGATAACAGCAGCAGTTGTATATTTGTCAAGCTGAAGGATACTGATCAGATACAAATAATGCACATAAAACATAAATGTGCAAAAAGTTAATCATTCCATATGGAAAAGAATGCAATATAATGCTTACCCATGATGAAGTCAGTGGACTATGCACAATGCCACAAACGCCCCAACGTGCGTTTCGCAGTTTTGCTTTCTCAACGCCTTGAAAAACTCGCGTTGGGGCATTTGTGGCATTGTGCATGGTCCTCTGACTGGGGACATCAGCCTGCACTTCATAGCTACTGTTTACTGGGAATATTTGAGAAAAACATGGAGCATTTGTCACATAGGAGAAAATACACAATAAGGTGTGAGAACGGCAGAGTGTGAGGGAAAGTGATAGAACAGGAACAGAGGGGAGACGGCACAGGAATCATCACTGGGAAACACTACAGATTGTATCAGTGACTGTACTGACAGCAAGGGGGAAGGAAGAGCAACGGGAAGGTAAAAGGGCGAGTGTGAACAGCGGCCAATCCTGAGAGAGGATAATGGGCTCCAGCACCTACCTCCACCCGCAGAGCCGCACTCCACATAGAGAATAATGGAGCCTCCAGCACCTACCTCCACCAGCAGAGCCACACTCCACATAGAGGATAATGGGCTCCAGCACCGACCTCCACCCGCAGAGCCGCACTCCACATAGAGAATAATGGAGCCTCCAGCACCTACCTCCACCCGCAGAGCCGCACTCCACATAGAGGATAATGGGCTCCAGCACCTACCTCCACCCGCAGAGCCGCACTCCACATAGAGAATAATGGAGCCTCCAGCACCTACCTCCACCCGCAGAGCCACACTCCACATAGAGGATAATGGGCTCCAGCACCGACCTCCACCCGCAGAGCCGCACTCCACATAGAGAATAATGGAGCCTCCAGCACCTACCTCCACCCGCAGAGCCGCACTCCACATAGAGAATAATGGATCCTCCAGCACCGACCTCCACCCGCAGAGCCGCACTCCACATAGAGAATAATGGAGCCTCCAGCACCTACCTCCACCAGCAGAGCCACACTCCACATAGAGGATAATGGGCTCCAGCACCGACCTCCACCCGCAGAGCCGCACTCCACATAGAGAATAATGGAGCCTCCAGCACCGACCTCCACCCGCAGAGCCGCACTCCACATAGAGAATAATGGAGCCTCCAGCACCGACCTCCACCCGCAGAGCCGCACTCCACATAGAGGATAATGGGCTCCAGCACCGACCTCCACCCGCAGAGCCGCACTCCACATAGAGAATAATGGAGCCTCCAGCACCGACCTCCACCCGCAGAGCCGCACTCCACATAGAGGATAATGGGCTCCAGCACCTACCTCCACCCGCAGAGCCGCACTCCACATAGAGAATAATGGAGCCTCCAGCACCTACCTCCACCCGCAGAGCCACACTCCACATAGAGGATAATGGGCTCCAGCACCGACCTCCACCCGCAGAGCCGCACTCCACATAGAGAATAATGGAGCCTCCAGCACCTACCTCCACCCGCAGAGCCGCACTCCACATAGAGAATAATGGATCCTCCAGCACCGACCTCCACCCGCAGAGCCGCACTCCACATAGAGAATAATGGAGCCTCCAGCACCTACCTCCACCTGCAGAGCCGCACTCCACATAGAGAATAATGGATCCTCCAGCACCGACCTCCACCCGCAGAGCCGCACTCCACATAGAGAATAATGGATCCTCCAGCACCGACCTCCACCAGCAGAGCCACACTCCACATAGAGAATAATGGAGCCTCCAGCACCTACCTCCACCCGCAGAGCCGCACTCCACATAGAGAATATTAGAGCCTCCGGCACCTACCTCCACCCACAGAGCCGCACTCCACATAGTGAATAATAGAGCCTCCGGCACCTACCTCCACTCGCAGAGCCGCACTCCACATAGAGAATAATGGGGCCTCCAGCACCTACCTCCACCCGCAGAGCCGCACTCCACATAGAGAATAATGGGGCCTCCAGCACCTACCTCCACCCGCAGAGCCGCACTCCACATAGAGAATAATGGAGCCTCCAGAACCAACCTCCACCCGCAGAGCCGCACTCCACATAGAGAATAATGGAGCCTCCAGCACCTACCTCCACCCACAGAGCCGCACTCCACATAAAGAATAATGGAGCCTCCAGCACCTACCTCCACCCGCAGAGCCGCACTCCACATAGAGAATAATGGAGCCTCCAGCACCGACCTCCACCCGCAGAGCCACACTCCACATAGAGAATAATGGAGCCTCCAGCACCTACCTCCACCCGCAGAGCCGCACTACACATAGAGAATAATGGAGCCTCCAGCACCCACCTCCACCCGCAGAGCCACACTCCACATAGAGAATAATGGAGCCTCCAGCACCGACCTCCACCCGCAGAGCCACACTCCACATAGAGAATAATGGAGCCTCCAGCACCTACCTCCACCCGCACTCCACATAGAGAATAATGGAGCCTCCAGCACCGACCTCCACCCGCAGAGCCACACTCCACATAGAGAATAATGGAGCCTCCAGCACCGACCTCCACCCGCAGAGCCACACTCCACATAGAGAATAATGGAGCCTCCAGCACCTACCTCCACCCGCAGAGCCGCACTCCACATAGAGAATAATGGAGCCTCCAGCACCTACCTCCACCCGCAGAGCCGCACTCCACATAGAGAATAATGGAGCCTCCAGCACCGACCTCCACCTGCAGAGCCGCACTCCACATAGAGAATAATGGAGCCTCCAGCACCGACCTCCACCCGCAGAGCAGCACTCCACATAGAGAATAATGGAGCCTCCAGCACCAACCTCCACCCGCAGAGCCGCACTCCACATAGAGAATAATGGAGCCTCCAGCACCGACCTCCACCCGCAGAGCCGCACTCCACATAGAGAATAATGGAGCCTCCAGCACCGACCTCCACCCGCAGAGCCGCACTCCACATAGAGAATAATAGAGCCTCCAGCACCGACCTCCACCCGCAGAGCCGCACTCCACATAAGAATAATGGAGCCTCCAGCACCGACCTCCACCCGCAGAGCCGCACTCCACATAGAGAATAATAGAGCCTCCAGCACCGACCTCCACCCGCAGAGCCGCACTCCACATAGAGAATAATGGAGCCTCCAGCACCGACCTCCACCCACAGAGCCGTACTCCACATAGAGAATAATGGAGCCTCCAGCACCGACCTCCACCCGCAGAGCCGCACTCCACATAGAGAATAATGGAGCCTCCCGCACCGTCCTCCACCCGCAGAGCCACACTCCACATAGAGAATAATGGAGCCTCCAGCACCGACCTCCACCCGCAGAGCCGCACTCCACATAGAGAATAATGAGCCTCCAGCACCTACCTCCACCCGTAGAGCCACACTCCACATAGAGAATAAAGGAGCCTCCGGCACCTACCTCCACCCGCAGAGCCGCACTCCACATAGAGAATAATGGAGCCTCCGGCACCTACCTCCACCCGCAGAGCCACACTCCACATAGAGAATAATGGAGCCTCCAGCACCTACCTCCACCCGCAGAGCCGCACTCCACATAGAGAATAATGGAGCCTCCAGCACCTACCTCCACCCGCAGAGCCACACTCCACATAGAGAATAAAGGAGCCTCCGGCACCTACCTCCACCGCAGAGCCGCACTCCACATAGAGAATAATGGAGCCTCCAGCACCGACCTCACCCGCAGAGCGCACTCCACATAGAGAATAATGGAGCCTCCAGCACCTACCTCCACCCGCAGAGCCGCACTCCACATAGAGAATAATGGAGCCTCCAGCACCAACCTCCACCGCAGAGCCGCACTCCACATAGAGAATAATGGAGCCTCCAGCACCTACCTCCACCGCAGAGCCGCACTCCACATAGAGAATAATGGAGCCTCCAGCACCGACCTCCACCCGCACTCCACATAGAGAATAATGGAGCCTCCAGCACCTACCTCCACCCGCACTCCACATAGAGAATAAAGGAGCCTCCGCACCTACCTCCACCCACAGAGCCGCACTCCACATAGAGAATAATGGAGCCTCCGGCACCTACCTCCACCCGCAGAGCCGCACTCCACATAGAGAATAATGGAGCCTCCGGCACCTACCTCCACCCGCAGAGCCGCACTCCACATAGAGAATAATGGAGCCTCCAGCACCTACCTCCACCCGCAGAGCCGCACTCCACATAGAGAATAATGGAGCCTCCAGCACCTACCTCCACCCGCAGAGCCGCACTCCACATAGAGAATAATGGAGCCTCCAGCACCTACCTCCACCCGCAGAGCCGCACTCCACATAGAGAATAATGGGGCCTCCAGCACCGACCTCCACCCGCAGAGCCGCACTCCACATAGAGAATAATGGAGCTCCAGCACCGACCTCCACCCGCAGAGCCGCACTCCACATAGAGAATAATGGGGCCTCCGCACCGACCTCCACCCGCAGAGCCCACCCACGGGCATAAAGAGAATAATGGAGCCTCCAGTACCGACCTCCACCCGCAGAGCCGCACTCCACATAGAGAATAATGGAGCCTCCAGCACCGACCTCCACCCGCAGAGCCGCACTCCACATAGAGAATAATGGAGCCTCCAGTACCGACCTCCACCCGCAGAGCCACACTCCACATAGAGAATAATGGAGCCTCCAGCACCTACCTCCACCCGCAGAGCCACACTCCACATAGAGAATAATGGAGCCTCCAGCACCTACCTCCACATAGAGAATAATGGAGTCTCCAGCACCGACCTCCACCCGCAGAGCCGCACTCCACATAGAGAATAATGGAGCCTCCAGCACCGACCTCCACCCGCAGAGCCGCACTGTACATAGAGAATAATGGAGCCTCCAGCACCTACCTCCACGCGCAGAGCCACACTCAACATAGAGAATAATGGGGCCTCCAGCACCTACCTCCACCCGCAGAGCCGCACTCCACATAGAGAATAATGGAGCCTCCAGCACCTACCTCCACCCGCAGAGCCACACTCCACATAGAGAATAATGGAGCCTCCAGCACCTACCTCCACCCGCAGAGCCACACTCCACATAGAGAATAATGGAGCCTCCAGCACCGACCTCCACCCACAGAGCCACACTCCACATAGAGAATAATGGAGCCTCCAGCACCGACCTCCACCCGCAGAGCCGCACTCCACATAGAGAATAATGGAGCCTCCAGCACCTACCTCCACCTGCAGAGCCGTACTCCACATAGAGAATAATGGAGCCTCCAGCACCTACCTCCACCGCAGAGCCGCACTCCACATAGAGAATAATGGAGCCTCCAGCACTGACCTCCACCCGCAGAGCCGCACTCCACATAGAGAATAATGGAGCCTCCAGCACCTACCTCCACCCGCAGAGCCACACTCCACATAGAGAATAATGGAGCCTCCAGCACCTACCTCCACCCGCAGATCCGCACTCCACATAGAGAATAATGGAGCCTCCAGCACCTACCTCCACCCGCAGAGCCACACTCCACATAGAGAATAATGGAGCCTCCAGCACCGACCTCCACCCGCAGAGCCACACTCCACATAGAGAATAATAGAGCCTCCAGCACCGACCTCCACCCGCAGAGCCGCACTCCACATAGAGAATAATGGAGCCTCCAGCACCTACCTCCACCCGCAGAGCCGCACTCCACATAGAGAATAATGGAGCCTCCAGCATCTACCTCCACCTGCAGAGCCGCACTCCACATATATGGCTGCTCTGTGCACACAGGACCTGTGATGAGGTCACAGGAGGGGAGGAGTCAGGGGTCACATGATCAGGGGCCTCAGTGTATGCAGGACTCTGCTGTGCTGGTTGTCATGGTGCTGGATGAGGGGAAGTTTATGTGTGGGGTCAGGAGGGGTTTACAGTGTGGAAGTAGCAGAGCCGTGTGTGTACAAGGTGTACGGAGCGGAGCCGTGTGTGTACTATGTGTACAGAGCACAGCCGTGTGTGTACGAGGTGTACGAAGCAGAGCTGTGTGTGTACGAGGTGTACTGAGCCGTGTGTATGAGGTGTATGGAGCGGAGCCGCGTGTGTACGAGGTGTACGGAGCGAAGCCGCGTGTGTACGAGGTGTACGGAGCGGAGCCATGTGTACGAGGTGTACGGAGCTGAGCCGGGTGTGTACGAGAAGTACGGTGCATTGCCGTGTGTGTACTAGGTGTACAGAGCAGAGCTCTGTGTGTACAAAGTGGAGCAGCATGTGTACAAGGTGTACGGAGTGGAGCCGCATGTGTACGAGGTGTACGGAGCAGAGCCGTGTGTACGAGATGTACGGAGTGGAGCCGCGTGTGTACGAGGTGTACGGAGTGGAGCCACGTGTGTACGAGGTGTATGGAACGGAGCCATGTGTGTACAAGGTGTATTGAGTCGAGCCGTGTGCGTACGGAGCGGAGCCGTGTGTGTACTAGGTGTACGGAGCGGAGCCGTGTGTGTACGTGGTGTACGGAGCGGAGCCGCGTGTGTACAAGGTGTACGGAGAGGAGCCGCGTGTGTACGAGGTGTACGGAGAGGAGCCGCGTGTGTACGAGGTGTACGGAGAGGAGCCGCGTGTGTACGAGGTGTACGGAGAAGAGCCGCGTGTGTACGGAGAAGAGCCGCGTGTGTACGAGGTGTACGGAGAAGAGCCGCGTGTGTACGAGGTGTACGGAGAAGAGCCGCGTGTGTACGAGGTGTACGGAGAAGAGCCGCGTGTGTACGAGGTGTACGGAGAAGATCCGCGTGTGTACGAGGTGTACGGAGAAGAGCCGCGTGTGTACGGAGAAGAGCCGCGTGTGTACGAGGTGTACGGAGAAGAGCCGCGTGTGTACGAGGTGTACGGAGAAGAGCCGTGTGTGTACGGAGAGGAGCCGCGTGTGTACGAGGTGTACGGAGAGGAGCCGCGTGTGTACGAGGTGTACGGAGAAGATCCGCGTGTGTACGAGGTGTACGGAGAAGAGCCGCGTGTGTACGGAGAAGAGCCGCGTGTGTACGAGGTGTACGGAGAAGAGCCGCGTGTGTACGAGGTGTACGGAGAAGAACTGCGTGTGTAGGAGGTGTACGGAGAAGAGCCGCGTGTGTACGAGGTGTACGGAGAAGAGCCGCGTGTGTACGAGGTGTACGGAGAGGAGCCGCGTGTGTACGAGGTGTACGGAGCGGAGCCGCGTGTGTACGAGGTGTACGGAGAGAGCCGTGTGTGTGTGGAGCTGTGTGTGTACTAGGTGTACGGAGTGGAGCCGTGTGTGTACGAGGTGTACGGAGAAGAGCCGCGTGTGTACATGGTGTACGGAGCAGAGCCGCGTGTGTACGAAGTGTACTGAACGGAGCCACGTGTGTACGAGGTGTACGGAACGGAGCCATGTGTGTACGAGGTTTACGGAACGGAGCCGCGTGTGTACTAGGTGTACGGAGCGGAGCCGCGTGTGTACGAGGTGTACGGAGCGGATCTGTGTGTGTACGAGGTGTATGGGACGGAGCCATATGTGAACGAGGTGTATTGAGTGGAGCCATGTGTGTACGAAGCGGAGCTGTGTGTGTACGAGGTGTACGGAGAGAGCCGTGTGTGTGTGGAGCTGTGTGTGTACTAGGTGTACGGAGTGGAGCCGAACGTGTGCAAAGTGTACCGGAGCGGAGGCGCGCGTGTGCGAGGTGTACGGAGCGGATGCACGCATGTGCGAAGTTTACGGAGCGGATGCACGCGTGTGCGAAGTGTATGGAACAGAGGCGCATGTGTGCGAGGTGTACGGAGAAAGGTGCATGTGTATAAGGTGTACGGAGCGGAGCCGCGTGTGTGCGAGATGTACGGAGTGGAGCCGCGTGTGTACGGAGTGGAGCAGCGCATGTGCAAAGTGTACGGAGCGGAGCCGTGTGTGTACGGAGTGGAGGCGCACGAGTGCAAAGTGTACGGAGTGGAGGCACGCATGTGCTAAGTGTACGGAGCGGAGCTGCACGTGTGCAAAGTGTACGAGCAGAGGCGCACGTGTGCGAGGTGTATAGAACGGAAGCGCATTTGTGCGAGGTGTACGGAACGGAGGCGCACGTGTGCGAGGTGTACGGAGCAGAGCCATGTGTGTACGAGGTGTATGGAGAGAGCCGTGTGTGTATGAGATGTACAGAGAGGAGCCACGTGTGTATAAGGTGTACGGAGTGGTGCCGCGCGTGTGCAAAGTGTACGGAGTGGAGGGGCGTGTGTGCGAGGTGTATGGAGGTGATGCGCGCGTGTACGAAGCGGAGGCGCGCGTGTGCGAGGTGTACGGAACGGAGGCGTGTGTGCGAGGTGTACGGAGCAGAGGCATGTGTGTGCGAGGTGTACGGAGCAGAGGCGTGTGTGTGCGAGGTGTACGGAACGGAGGTGCATGTGCGAGATCATTTCTCATCATTTGCAGATCAGCGACATCTCCGTCCTGTGATTTCCAGAATTCCACCACTTTTCCTTCATGTTACAGTTTCAATATTTAAGAGTGCTCTGTGATTGATTGCTGTGCGGTCAGAACATCACTTCTAGGACACCTCGTTCTAATTTACAATGAAGATAGTTCTTAATGAGATTGACTGAATGTTTGGAGTTGTTTTCCAGCTGTAGAATTAATTTGGAGTTAATCAGATGCCTCCCTGATGGTATTATATGATGGGAAAGTACTGTATCTGCCAGTATTTGTCAGCGTTGAAGAGCCCAAAAAATGGGCAACGTTTAGGACTATAAGCACAGTAATCAGCTCAGGAAAAATGCAGCAGATGAAAGACGCATCATACTGCCATTCGAATTTGGAAGATATCAAGCAGTCATATCAGCTCAGAACTGGCAGTGACAAGTGGGACCCAGCTATACCCATCTACTATTCAGAGAAGTCTGGCCAGATATGGACTTCATGGAAGAATTGCTGCCAAAAAACATACTCCCGACATGTAAGAAAGCCCAAGCAACTCAACTGTGCATGAAAACCTAGGAACTGCAGAAAAATTATCAGGAGTTACAACTATTATTATTATTATGATAGTGCCATTTATTCCATGAAAAGGGGTGTACATAACAAAAAACAAGTACAATAATATTGAACAAAATAAGTCACAATCTACAAGGGATGGGTGAGGATACAGTAGGTGAGGGTAATGCTGGTCGTGCAGCGGTTTGGTGGATCAGTGGTTACTGCAGGTTGTATGCTTTTCGGAATAGGTAGGTCTTCAGGTTCCTTTTGAAGGTTTCCATGGTAGGCGACAGTCTGATATGTTGGGGTAAAGCATTCCAGAGTAGGGGTGATACGCGGAAAAAATCTTGTATGAATTTATGGGAAGAGTAAATAAGAAGGGAGTAAATCTTGTGAGGATCGGAGGTTGTATGCAGATAATTACCGGGAGACTAGGTCACAGATGTATGGAGAAGACATATTGTGAATGTATGCCAAAGTTAGGTTTTTGAACTGGAGTCTCTGGGCAATGGGGACCGCGTGAAGGGATTGAAAGGAGAGGCCAGGAAATATCGGGGGATAGGTGGATTAGTCAGGCAACGGAGTTTAGGATGGATTAGAGGAGTGCGAGAGTGTTAGAAGGGAGGCCACAAAGAGTTTTCTGCTTTTGCAAATTCTTCATTGAGGAATGCATGGATCAGGGAGATATTTTTGAGTTGGAGTTGGCAAGAAGTGGAAAGAGTTTGAATATGTGGTTTGAAGGAGAGATCAGAGTAAAGGGTTACCACAAGAAAGTGAGCTTGTAGGACTGGGAAGAGTGGGCAGCCATTGACTCTGATGGATAGGTCTGTTAGGAAGGTTAAGTGATATGATGGAAAGATGATGAATTCTATTTTATCCATGTTAAGTTTTAAAAATCTAACAAAGAAAAAAGATGAAAAAGCAGCCAGACATTGTGAGATTTTAGTTAGTAAGGAGGTGATATCGGGTCCAAAGAGGGCATAGAGATGATACTGAAAGACGTGGGACTCTATGAGATGGAGAAGAGCAGGGGTCTTAAAACTGAACCTTTGGGGACACTGACAGGGAGTGGAAGTGGTGTGTGAGTGGGAGACGCTGAATGTCTGGTCTGTTAGGTATAAGGAGATCCAAGATAGGGCCAAGTTGTGTTGCCAAGAGATAAGAGAATCTGTGGTAAGAGGGAATGGTCCACTGTGTTGAAGGCAGATGACAGGCATGAGGAGGAGGATAGTGTCGCTTGTATTTGGTGGTTAGTAGGTCGTTGGTGACTTTAGTCAGGTCAGTCACTGTAATGGTGCGGTTGGAAGCCAGATTGTAAGCGATCAAAGAGGGAGCAGGAAGTGAGATGGGAGGACAGTTCAAAATGGACTTGTTTCAGTAGTTTTGAGGCATAAGGGAGAAGTGATATGAGCCGATAGCTAGACAGAGAGGATGGGTCAAGGGAGAGCTTTTCGAGGCTTGTTTAAAGCATCAGGGGGGAAGACAGCAGTTGTTAGTGATAGGTTGAAGAGATGGGTAAGGGATGAGATGAAGACGTGAGGTTAGGTATGAGGTGGGACAGGATCGGGGTCAATTTCAAAGGTGGTGAGATGTGATTTGGAGAGTAAAAATGATCTGTAATGATAGAGAAGTTGGTTTTGAAGGAGGGCTGAGTAGTTAGGAGGGGCTGTAGGAAATAGCTTTCTCTGATGTTATCGGTCTTCTGCTTGAAGAATTAGGTGAAGTCTTCAGCTGTGATGATAGGGAAGAGGTGCTGGGCACAAGGAGAGAAATGAAAATGTTGAATAGCTGTTTAGTGTTGTGAGACAGGGATGATATCAGAGATGAGAAGTATGTTTTGCTGCAGTGAGCGTGGTCTTAAAAGTAATGATGAACTAATTGAATGCAATGAAGTGCTCATTGAATGAGATCTTTTACATCTACTGTATGCTCAGCAACCCTGGAAGCCCGCCTCAATTTTTTAGTCAGACTGGTGTGCCAGGATTGCCTGTTGAGCGTGCGAGGTATGTGTGAGGGGGGCTACCAATTCGAGAGCTGCAGCTGGTGTGGTATTATGTAAGGAACGTATGTCTGTAAGAGGGAGAAGGTATTCAGAGAGTGAGTGTAGGTCAAGGTATTTGAGATTTCTGCAAGGGTGTGCTAGTTTGTTGAGTGGGGATTGTGCACTTAAAGAGGAGAGGGAAGAGAATGTGACTAGGTTGTGGTCAGACAGAAGGAGAGGTGAGTTAGAGAGGTTAGATAGGAAACAGGCTGATGAAGATGAGGTCCAAGTATATGGCCATCTTTGTGAGTGGCTGCGGAAGACCATTGAGCAAGGTTGAAGGAGGAAGTGAGAGATAGAAGCTTAGAGACAGCTGAGTGGGATATGTCAATGGGGATGTTAAAGTTACCCATGATGATAATGGGGATGTCAGCAGAAAGAAAATTAAGTAGCCAGGTAGAGAAGTGTAAAGATGATGGCTGGCCCTGGGGGGGGGGGCGATAAATGACAGCAAGTTGAAGGTAGAGTAGATGCTCACACAGTGCACCTCGAAAGAATGGAGAGTAATGGCAGGTGGCAGTGGGATTTGAGTGAAGAAGTTATCTGACAGAAGAAAATCAACTCCTCCGCCATACTTGCTGCTGGGGCGGGGTGTGTGGGAAAGGTGGAATCCACCATATGAAAGTACAGCTGGAGAAACTGTGCTAGAGGGGGTGAACCAGTTTTTGGTGATGGCAAGGAAGTAAATATTGTTAGTAATGGAAATATCATGGATGTATGAAAGTTTGTTGCAGACAGAGCGAGCATTTCATAGAGCTCCTGTTAAAGGAACCGGGTGAAGAGGGGTTGGGCGAATGGGTATAAGGTTAGAAAGGTTGTATAAATTTGTGATGGAGCATGGATGACAGTTAGAAATAATAATGTGGGGATGTGGTGAGGACCAGAATTTTGAGAGATATCACTGTCAGTGAGGAGTAGAAGAAAAGTGCTAGTAGGTGGGAGCAAGAGAAGGCATAAGGTGCTTGTCTGTGTTTGGAGACAGGATTGTATGTTGAGGAACAATTCTGAGGAGTTCTGAGTTCTGCCCCCTGCTTGCTGTAAGCCCTGTGTCCTCTGCTTGCTGTTTGCATACTTACTGGCTGCATGCTTAAGGTGGCCATGCCTGCCGTTCCTGATTCTTTAAGAGACTGTGCATTCATAGTCCTCAGCCAATTGCTAAGAGGCACCTGGTACTTAAGGCATCTCCACCAATGGGAAGATGCCTGAGCAACATTCTCTTTCAGTCCATTTGTGATAAGGATGGTACTGCCGGCAATTCTGTGATTATCACAGCTGTGATTGAAAATCTACCTGTGCTAGCTGAACACCAGACAACTGTAGGAATACAGGTGCACACCAAAAAGATAAATCCAATATAGTCCAAAAAAAAATGAAAAACGGTGGCACTCATCATCCAATTAAACCAGTCCTTAACCCCTTAATGACCATAAGTATTTTTGTTCTTGCATTTTCATTTTTGCTCCCCGTCTTCTCAGAGCCATAACTTTTATTTTTTGGTCAAAATGGCCATGTGAGGGCTTGTTTTTGCGGGACGAGATGTACTTTTCAATGACACCATTGGTTTTAACATATCGTGTGCTGGAAAACAGGAGAAGAGTTCCAAGTGCTGTGAAATTGCAAAAAAAGTGTAATCCCAGTTTGTTTGTTTTTACCATGTTCACTAAATGCTAAAACTGACCTGCTACTTTGATTCGTATAGGTTCTTTTTCATTTAGGCCTCTTTCACACACCCGGCGGGCGCCTTGCGGCGCCCGCGGCATTTTGCCGCAGCGCCGCATCAGAAAACCTGATGCGCCGCATGCGGCTTTTTTCGCATTGACATGCATTAGCGCCGGATGGCGCCGCATGTCAGTGCGTTGCATGCGGTTTTGTCCGGATGCGGCGCAAATGTACATTGCGGCGGCCGGACAAAACGCAGCATGTAACGTTTTTTGTTTTTGCCGGATGGTTTCTGATGTCTCCGGGCATCAGAAACCATCCGGCAAAAAACCGCATGCGGCCGCCGGCGGCGCATCAGGTTTTCTGATGCGGCGCTGCGGCAAAATGCCGCGGGCGCCGCAAGGCGCCCGCCGGATGTGTGAATGAGGCCTTAAGTGGTGAAAAAAAAAAATCCAAAGTGTGTTAAAAAAAAACTGCACAATTTTCCGAGACCTGTAGTGTCTCCATTTTTTTGGATCTCGGGTTGGATGAAGGCTTCTTTTTTGCGTGCCAAACTAACTTTTTAAATGATATCATTTTGTTGCAGATGCAATCTTTTGATCGCCCGTTATTGGATTTCAACCCTTTTCTGCCATCCGTCGTACTATTCCGTCCATGTGACCTGGGACTTACTTTCCATGGACGGAATAGCACGTCATCACGACGTTCTCACGGGGGTTGCGTGGCCAATCGCCGCCGGGTGTCAGCTGATTCTCACAGCTGACACCCGGCACTAAGGGTATGTGCACACATTGCGTTTTTAGATGCGTTTCCACAGCGTTTTTGAACACTGCGGAAACGCATCCAACCTGCAGCACAGTACACAGCCAATGTGATTCTATGGGAAACGCAGGTTTGCTGTGCACATGCAGCGGAAAAAAAAACGCAGCATGTCAAATGTGTTTCCACAGCATGTCTGTTCTTTGTCCGGAACTGCAGCATTTCTGCACCCATTGACTTGCACTGTCGGGCACTTCCGCAGCAAAACCGCACGTCTAAAAAAGATCTGTGGTTTTGCTGCGGGTGAAACACTGCAGTTCGGGAGGAGGAAGTGTGTGGGCTGTGACTGTGTGCGTGTATAGTGTGTAGGCGGTGACTGTGTGCGTGTATGTGTGTGCCGGTGTCTGCGTGATCTGTGTATGTGCGGGGGTCTGTGGGGCTGTGTGGGGGTCTGCGGGCCTGTGTGTGTGGTGTGTGTGTGTATGCAGGCATCATCCGATGGGATTACTAGTCCCATCCGGCTATGCCTACTACACTGACAGTGACTGACACATTAGCCAATGAACAGTAGTAGTCCCATTATCCGGCTAATGTGTTGAATGTAAAACAAACATACATTACATATACAGAACATACAACATATAACATACAGTACATACATATAACATACAACACATAACAGAGTACATACTTAACAATCACCTAATCCACAACGCCCTCATCTAATAAAAATAAAATAATAAAACAACGTATACTTACCTTTCCGCCGTAGTCCAGTTAATAACGAGTGTCTCGCGACGATCTCCCATGTAGAACACTGACATCATGTGATGTCAGTGTTCTACACGGCCTCCGCAATACACTGACAGCGGAGGTAATCGTCCGCGGTGTGTATCGCTCCGCCGCTGCCTGGAGAGAATGATGTCACTTCAGTTCATTCTCTCACTGGCAATACTGGGTGAGAAAATTCCCAAGCAGCATTGCCATAAAGTGAGAGAATGAACTCAGGTAACCTCAGAGATGCACTGCAGGAGCCATTGTCTTCTGTCAGTGCATCACTGGGGGGCCCTATAGAGCAGTGACATCACCTCATGTCACTGTCCTATAGGGGAAATCGTCGTGGGACACTCGTTATCAATTGGACTGCGTCGGACAGGGAGTATACGGTTGTTTTATTTTTTTACTTTTTATTATAGGAGACCGTGGGCATCGCTTGGATCTGGGCGTGCAATAAAAATATGAAAACCGTGTTGTGTTTTATTTCATTAAAATACTTTATTCTTGTGTGTGTATGTTTTTTTAACCCTTTGATGCTATAAGATTAATAATGGATAGGTGTCTTATTAACGCCTCTTCATTGTTAACCAGGCTTAATGTCACCTTACAATAGCAAGGTGACATTAACCCCTTATTACCCCATATACCTACACAGCAGTGGGAAGAGAGGGGCTAAGTGCCGGAATTGGCATATTGTACAGATGCGCCAATTTTGGGGCTGCTGGGTGCTGGTATTTTTAGCCGGGAGGGTGCGCCAATATCCGTGGCCCCTTCCTAGGCTATGAATATCAGCCTGCAGCTGTCTGCGTAGCCTTTCTGGCTATAAATTATAGGGCGACCCCACGTCATTTTTTGGGGGGTCCCCCTATTTTAATAGCCAGTAAAGCATAGGTGCAAATAATAATAATGGTTGGTGGGCAAATAATATTTGTCCAAATTTTATGCTAAGCGTCTCAAATTTTTTCTAATACTCGAAAGCCGTATTGCTATTCAAAATTTCACATATTCTATATTGACATGCTTTAGTATGATAGAGTGCAACCTTTTTTCGTCTGTTGTATATGGGGGTAGCTCCTCCTGGTTTGCACCTATTCACCTTAGTCTGGATGTGCTAGTCAGGTTTTTTTGCTTTTTGAATGTTAGCTTACTGACCGTACAGTAAAGATGTGTATCTTAGTATCATGTTAGCCAGTAGATAGAAAATAGAACAATGAAATAGAGACATCCCTGTATCAGTAGCCAATCGACCGTCCAACATACCTTAAATGGGACAGTTTCCATCCAAAACACATAAAAAACTCTATTGTCTACAGCCAAGCATCATTGTCAGAAGTTCCCTGTCCTCTCCAACAGCTGCAGGAACCTTTCCTTGCAACAAGAAAAAATGTAAAACCTGTCCATTTATAATGACCACGGACAAGATAAAGATCCCCAACTCCCATCAGGACTACAAGATCCCAGGTACTTTCAGCGGCATCACATCTAATGTGGTGTACCTAATTATATATACTAAATGTCCAACTGGGGGTCTGTATGTGGGAGAGACCTGGCAAAAACTGAGAACTAGGATGAATTCTCATCGCCACACAATAAGAGAAAAAAGAATGGATCTACCTGTGGCCAAACACTTTTGCATCCCCGGTCATAGCATGTTGGACATGAAATTACTTGTACTGAAAGGTGATTTCACATCTCAGAGACACAGGAGAGTTTGCAAATACAAATTGATGGTGACCTTTGACACTCTCAATGCTGGAATTAACCTATCACATGGATTTATGGCCTATTACATCAATTAAGGAATTTGCTTCAAAGACCCTGTGAGAACATCACAAAACATTACCAGACCCCAATCAGAGGGCAATAAAACTTTCACACTCCTTATCTATGAACTAGTCCAATATTTATTGCCACAACTGTTCATCCCTCTCCCATAATGACAGTTCTGCTTCACGTCACTTGTCTCATCTATTGCATTTTTTCTGTGCTGTGTTGTGTATAAATATGTGATTCTTCAGATTTTGTATTAGTCTTTGCCTGATGAAGAGACCTGAGTAGTCTCGAAAGCTTGCAATTTGTTACCATCTTTTCAGTTAGCCATTAAAAGGTATCAACCACTGAGGACTCTCAATTCTAAATAGCTTACTGACCGAGCACTCCGTCCCCAACAGTTGGTGGTTTTAATTACAACAGGTTCCTACTAACCCATAAATGCAGGCATTGCTGACAGAGGTGTCCACATTCACCCAGGAATTCAGATACAGCCTAGAGAGATATTCACACAGGTTAGGGACCCATCAAACTTGAGACCACCTTGACGATGGTTGGTGGGCAAATAATATTTGGCCAAATGTTATACTAAGCGTCTCAAATTTTTCATAATACTCCAAAGCCGTATTGCTATTCAAAATTTCACATATTCTATATCGACATGCTTTAGTATGATAGAGTGCAACCTTTTTTCGTTTGTTGTATATGGGGGTAGCTTCTCCTGGTTTGCTCCCATTCACATTAGTCTGGATGTGCCAGTCAGTTTTTTTTGTCTTATCTATCTATCTATCTATCTATCTATCTATCTATCTATCTATCTATCTATCTATCTATCTATCATCATCATCATCTGTCTGTCTGGTGTGTGTAATGGAGCATGGGTTGGACAAATGTAAAAGAGGAGGTTAGACAAGAAATTACATCACAAACCTTTTTTCTGTTAAATAACATATCTTTATTTAGCTTACAAAAACACATGAAAAAAACGCATGAAAAAACACAAGAGGTCCTGTTTATGTGCAGAAAATTCAGCAGTCAAATCTGCAACGTGTGCACATAACCTAAGTGCCAGGAGCAGTCACAGACCTGCTCCCGGCACTTAAATCCCCGAAATGCTGTGATCGAACATGATTGCAGCATTCCGGGAGCAGGCAGAGGGGCTGACAACCCCTCTACCTTTGGATCGGAGACCCCGCGGTGTGACACGGGGTCCTGATCGCTGTCATGGAGACCTGATGTCGTCATGACGACATTCGGGTCTCCAGAGCTGAGAAACTTCCTGTCATGTGCAATGATGACCAGGAAGTCTCTCAGGTCAGTGTGCAGAAGCTGCAGCGCTGACAGCTTCTGTAGCATGCAGATGCTGCTTCATCTGCATGCTATAGAAGCGATCAGCCTGCACAAAATGATTGTCCCATAGTGGGACAAAGTGTAAAACATAGAATGAAGTAAATAAAAAAATTTGCAAATAATTGTAAAATATTTAATATAAAATAGAAAAATATTTAGACTTGAGAGTCCTCAGTGGTTGATACCTTTTAATGGCTAACTGAAAAGATGGTAACAAATTGCAAGCTTTCGAGACTACTCAGGTCTCTTCATCAGGCATAGACTAATACAACATCTGAAGAATCACATATTTATACACAAAATAGCACAGAAAAAATGCAATAGGTAGGACAAGTGACATGAAGCAGAACTGTCATTATGGCAGAGGGATTAACATAAATATGACTAGTTCATAGATAAGGAGTGAAGGTTTTATTACCCTCTGATTGGGGTCTGGTATTGTGTTGTGATGACCCTAAAAGGTCAGGGAGGCAGATTCCTTAATTGTTGTAGAACGACATAAAACTCTGGGATATATTCATCCCAGCACTAAGAGTGTCAAAGGTCATCATAAGTTTATATTCCCAGACTTTTCTATCCTTCTCAGATTTGAAGTTAGATTTTAATACAAGTAATTCCATATCTGTCATGCTATGACCGGGCATACAAAAGTGTTTGGCCACAGGTAAATCCATTCTTTTTTCTCTTTCAGCTGCATCACATCTAATGTGGTGTACCTAATTATATGTACTAAATGTCCAACTGGGGGTCTGTATGTGGGGGAGACCGGGCAAAAACTGAGAACAAGGATGAATTCTCATCGCCACACGATAAGAGAAAAAAGAATGGATTTACCTGTGGCCAAACACTTTTGTATGCCCGGTCATAGCATGACAGATATGGAATTACTTGTATTAAAATCTAACTTCAAATCTGAGAAGGATAGAAAAGTCTGGGAATATAAACTTATGATGACCTTTGACACTCTTAGTGCTGGGATGAATATATCCCAGAGTTTTATGTCGTTCTACAACAATTAAGGAATCTGCCTCCCTGACCTTTTAGGGTCATCACAACACAATACCAGACCCCAATCAGAGGGTAATAAAACCTTCACTCCTTATCTATGAACTAGTCATATTTATGTTAATCCCTCTGCCATAATGACAGTTCTGCTTCATGTCACTTGTCCTACCTATTGCATTTTTTCTGTGCTATTTTGTGTATAAATATGTGATTCTTCAGATGTTGTATTAGTCTATGCCTGATGAAGAGACCTGAGTAGTCTCGAAAGCTTGCAATTTGTTACCATCTTTTCAGTTAGCCATTAAAAGGTATCAACCACTGAGGACTCTCAAGTCTAAATATTTTTCTATCTACTGGCTAACACGGTACGAAGATACACATCTTTCCTATAATATAAAATAATAATTCAAAAAAATCAATATTTATTCTATCACTAAATAAATATTTGAATAAAAAAATCTAAACAATAAAAGTACACATATTGGTATCACCGCGTCCATAATGACCCGACCTATAAAACTGTCCCACTAGTTAACCCCTTTACTGAACACCATAAAAAAGGCAAAAAACAAGGCAAAAAAACCAATGCTTTATCATCATACCACCAAGCAAAAAGTAGAATAACACGCGATCAAAAAGATGGATATAAATAAACATGGTACCGATGAAAACATCATCTTGTCCCGCAAAAAACGAGCATCATCAGTGAAAAAATAAAAAAATTATAGCTCTCAGAATAAAGCGATATAAAAATAATTATTTTTTTTATATAAAATAGTTTTTATTGTATAAAAGCGCCAAAACATAAAAAAAATAAAAAGATATAAATTAGTTATTGCTGTAATTGTAATAACCTAAAGAATAAAACTTCTTTATCAATTTTACTACACGTGGAACGGTATAAACGCCCCTCCCCCCCAAAAGAAATTCATGAATTGCAGGTTTTTGTTCATTCTGCCTCCCAAAAATCGGAAAAAATAAAGTTATCAAAAAATGTCATGTGCCCAATAATGGTACCAATAAAAACGCCAACTCGTCCTGCAAAAAACAAGACTTCACATGACTGTGGGCCAAAATATGGAAAAAATATAGCTCTCAAAATGTGGTGATGCAAAAACTATTTTTTTGCAATAAAAGGCTTCTTTTAGTATGTGACAGCTGCCAAACATAAGAACCCACTATAAGGCCTCTTTCACACATCCTGATATTTCCGGTAATGGAGATGTCAGTCTCCGTGTGTGTAATACTTACAGCACATGTGTGGCAGTACCACAAGGACGGGAGCCAGGAAGAAGCGTTACAGTAAGCGCTGTTCCCCGGCGCCAGGTGATGAACACGGCTCTCATCATTCTCCCCAGCTTGTGCTGATTGCGGACATAGCAGGGGAGAATGATGAGAGCCGTGTTCAGCACCTGGCGGCGGGGAACAGTGCATACTTTAACACTTTTTCCCCTGTGCCGATGCGTGTCACATGGATGACATCCATGTGTGTTATGCGTATGCATGTGTGCTCGATGTTTTGTGGCCCATGCTGACATTAAAAAAAGGACATGTCAGTGTGTTTTGCCCACAGACACACGGTCCATGGAAACACACTGACATGTGCACAGACCTATTCACTTGAATAGGCAAATTGCGCTCCTTTCCTCCCTAGTCTCTTCGCATGGCTGCTCAATGGTATAAAATTCTGTGACACACCCATGGTGTCAATATGATCACTGCACCCCTAGATGAATTAATTGAGAGGTGCAATTTGTAAAATGGGGCACTTATGGGGGTTCTGCTGTATTGGCACCTCATGGGCTCTCCCAGTGGGTCATGGCACCTGCAAACCATAACAGTAAAATCTGGCGCTCCTTCCCTTCTGAAGCTCTGCCATGTGCCCAAACAGTGGTTTATCCCCACATATGGAGTATCACTGTATTCAGGACAAATTGCCCAATAACTCTGGGGGTCCAATTTCTGCTGTTACCCTTGGGAAAATAAAAAAATTGGGGCGAAAAGATAATTTTTGTGGAAAAAATATGATTTTTTATTTTTTACGGCTCTCTATTATAAACTTCTGTGAAGCCCTTGGGGGTTCAAAGTTCTCATCACACATCTAGATAAGTTCCTTAGGGGATCTAGTTTCCAAAATGGGGTCACTTATGGGGGGGTTTCCACTGTTTAGGAGCATTAGGGGCTCTCCAAACGTGACATGGCGTCCAATCTCAATTCCAGATCAATTTTGGGTTGAAAAAGTCAAACGGCGCTCCTTCCCTCCTGAGCTCTGCAATGCGCCCAAACAGTGGTTTACCCCCACATATAGGGTATCAGCGTACTCAGGACAAATTGCACAATAACTTTTGGGGTCCAATTTTTCCTGTTACCCTTGGGAAAATATTAAAATTTGGATCTGAAGTAATTTTTTTGTGAAAAAAGTTAAATTTCATTTTTTTTAAACATTCCAAAAATTCCTGTGAAGCACCTGAAGGGTTAATAAACTTCTTGAATGTGGTTTTAAGCACCTTGAGGGGTGCAGTTTTTAGAATGGTGTCACTTTTGGGTATTTTCTATGATATAGACCCCTCAAAGTGACTTCAAATTTGATGTGGTCCCTAAAAAAAAATGGTGTTCAACTTTTAACCCTTATAAACTTCCTAACAAAAAAAAATAAAAAATTTCAAAATTGTGCTGATGTAAAGTAGACATGTAGGAAATGTTACTTATTAAGTATCTTGTGTGACATGTCTGTGTGATTTAAGGGCATGAAAATTCAAATTTTGAAAATTGCAAAATTTTCAAAATTTTCACCAAATTTCCATTTTTTTCACAAATAAACGCAAGTCATATCAAATAAATTTTACCACTATCATGAAGTAAAATATGTCACGAGAAAACAGTGTCAGAATCACCAGGATCCATGGAAGCGTTCCAGGGATATTACCTCATAAAAGGACAGTGGTCAGAATTGTAAAAATTGGCCTTGTCATTAACATGCAAACCACCCTCGTGGGTAAAGGGGTTAATGTAATGTTGCGGTGACCAAAAAAGCGTAATTCTGGCGTTTTGACTTTTTTTCTCGTCACGCCGTTTAACGATCAGGTTAATTCTTTTTTTATATTGATAGATTGGGCGATTCTGAACGCAGCAATACTAAATATGTGTATGTTTGATTTTTTTATTGTGTTATATAGAAAGGGGCGAAAGGGGGGTGATTTGAACTTTTATATGTTTTTAGTATTTTTAAGAACTTTTTTTTTAACTTTTTGCATGCTTCAATAGTCTCCATAGGAGACTAGAAGCTGCACTTGTCCGATCGGCTCTGCTACATACAGGTGATAATCAGATCGCCTGTAAGTAGCTGAAATGCTCACTTGCTGTGAGAGCCAACTACCGTGCGGTGCTCATAGCAATCTGGCTACGACAACCATAGAGGTCTGCTGGAGACCTCTAGTTGTCATGCCAACCCATCGGTGACCCACGATCACATGACGGGGTCACCGATGGGTGGGACTTCTGGCACGCTTGACAGATGGACAACAGCATTTAACTAGTTAATTGCCGTGGGCACACCAAACAGGGGGAATCTAATTTTGGTGTATTATTATGCTCTATGTTGGGAAGGGGTTAAACCTGCAGTATCTGTACCAGCACCTATCTATGTTGATTCCACATGATCGCGGTTCACCGATGGGTTGGCATGACATCTAGAGGTCTCCAGCAGAGCTCTATGGTTGTCATAGACAGATTGCTATGAGCACCGCACGGTGGTTGACGCACGTGGGGTCAGGCATGCATATTTCTGCAGCAAAAGTATCAAGAAGCTGCTGTTATTTCAACGGTTTGAATTAGCATCCATCTCCTCTCTTCACACAGGTACAATCTCTGCTACAATCCATGCTTGCTGTCATCTGATTATTACCACTGTGCAACATTTCCTTTATTGGTATATAACAGTGCCTGCTGAATGTTTGCTAAATTCATTTGTTGCATTGTACTCAATACATACTGGTGTATAGCTGGGGCCAGTTGAGATGCTATCAGTTGCAAGGTGTTACCAGCATATGGATGTAGCCAGGCCCTGTGCCTTTGATTGTGTAAGCTCCCCTGGTGTGCTGGGCAGCTGCCAATCTATCCCAAACCAGCTCCCACAATCCCTTTCACATGATTCTCTACTCAGTCCTATATATTCAGTAGCAGCCTAAGGGGAGCCCGCGTGTGGGTCAGGCATGCGTATTTCTGCAGCATAAGTATCAAGAAGCTGCAGTTATTTCAACGGCAGTTAGTCACGGCAGGAGTAAGGACCCCACACTATGTCTCTTTTGGGTATGTCTGCTGAGTAAGCACTTCTTGTTACTTGTACCTGTCTTTTCTATTTACCCATCTTAACCCTACACCATGTTTACATATGCTCTCACAGTGTTTGCTCCGTTAATCCTCACTCTCCTTCGCTATCCCCAAATCCCAGCACCTTCTAACCAAATATTCATCCCTTCGCTCTTACCTCCCCACCTGACCTCCTCTGCTGACCTGCTCCTCAACCTCAAATCTGTCCTAATAAAACACAGAACAAGCCGCCCCACTCTCTTTCTCCCACCTGCTCTCCCTTTCTCTGCTTCTCCTCACTGCTGGTGACATATCTCCCAATCCTTGACCCCCACAGCTCATACCCACCATTACTACCCCTTCCTACCGCTCCCTATCTAATAAGAACTACCGCAATGTTTCCAACTAAAAACCCGTGCCATTGACACCCACCCCTCTGCTCCCTCTCTCAGGAGCACTCTGGAATGCCCGCTCCATCTGCAATAAGCTTCATGTGATTCATTACCTCTTTCTCTCTCACAATCTTGCCTTCCTCGCCCTCACAGAAACATGGCTGATATCCTCTGACACCGCCTCCCCTGCTGCGCTGTGTTACGCCGGCCTCCACTTTACCCACACTCCTCACCCTGGCAACAGACACGGTGGAGGAGTGGGTATTCTCCTTTCCTCTAACTGCACCTTTAACCCAATCCCACCTCTTCCCTCCCTAATCCTCCCCTCTTTTGAAGTCCACTCTGTCCGCATCTACTCTCCCTCCAACCTCCAAGTCGCCATCATATACCGACCTCCAGACCGGACTACTGCCTTCATTGACCAATTCTCTACCTGGCTTCTTCACTTTATTTCCACTGACATCCCCACTATCATCATGGGTGACTTCAACATCCCCAATGATACCCTTCAGTCAACAGCCTCCAAACTCCTGTCATCCTTTGGACTTACTCAGTGGTCCTCCTCAGCAACCCACACAGACGGACATACATTAGACCTGGTCTTCACCCGCCTCTGCTCTCTATCTAACTTCACAACCTCCCCTCTCCCTCTATCTGACCACCATCTACTCACTTTCTCATCCCTGTCCTCCTCTCCTGTCACCCATGTCCAGCAACATGCGCACCCCGCAGAAACCTCGCATATCTAATCTAGACACCCACACACTCTCTGACTCTATTCTAGCACTGGCATCCATATCCTCACTCCACGACACAGACAGTGCCACTGCTTTCTACAATGCCACTCTCGCTTTGGCTATTGACACTGTCATCCCTCTTGTTCATGGCAGAGTGCGACGTACCAACAGGCAACCCTGGCACAATAACACCACTAAAAAGCTCCGGCAAGTGTCCAGGATCGCAGAGCGGCATTGGAAGAAAACAAATTCGCAAGACGACTTCATTTAAACAAGCAACACTCGCTTTCAAATCTGCCCTCACTTCTGCTAAACAGGCCTACTTCACGACCCTCGTATCTTCCCTATCCTACATCCACAAACAGTTATTCAAAACTTTTAACCCCCTCCTCCACCCACCACTGCCCACTCCTACATCCCTCATTTCTGCTGAGGACTTTGCCACACACTTCAAAAATAAGATCTACCAAACAGGGCAAGTCTTCATTGTTCAACCACCACAACCCCTTTGTATACCAGACCAATGCCCAAACCCCATAACCTCCCTCTCCAACATCACGGAAGGAGAGCTTAATTGTCTCCTCTCCAAATCGCACCTCACAACCTGTGCACTTGACCCCATCCCATCTCACCTCTTCCCCAACCTCACCACCACTACTATCCCATCCCTAACCCACCTCTTCAATCTATCACTAATTTCTGGTACCTTCCCTTCTGCTTTCAAACATGCCATAATCACGCCTATCCTTAAAAAGCCAACCCTCGACCCAACCGCTATGTCCAGCTATCGCCCAATATTGCTGCTCCCATTCGCTTCCAAACTCCTGGAGCTGCACGTCCACGCTGAACTTTCCTACCACCTCTCATCTAACTTGCTCTTTGACAATCTACAATCTGGTTTCCGCCCCATCACTCCACTGAGACAGCACTGACCAAAATTACTAAGGACCTACTTACAGCCAAAGCGAACGGACAATACTCAATACTCCTGCTTCTAGACCTGTCCTCTGCTTTTGACACAGTTGACCACTGCCTTCTACTATAGATTCTCTCCTCCTTTGGCATCATGGACCTCGACCTATCCTGGATCTCCTCATACCTTCCCAACCGCACATTCAGCGTCTCCCATCCCACACTACCTCCTCGTCCCACCCTCTGTTAGAGTCCCCCAAAGCTCTGTTCTAGGACCCTTACTCTTCTCAAACTATACAATTGGCCTGGGGCAACTCATAAAGTCCCACGGGTTCCAGTACCACCTTTATGCTGATGACACTCAGATCTACCTCTTTGGCCCAGATGTCACCTCTCTGCTGTCCAGAATCCCGGAGTGTCTATCAGCCATATCCTCCTTCTCCTCCCACTTCCTCAAACTCAATGTGGACAAATCTGAACTCATCATCTTTCCCCATCTCACAGATCTTCCTTACCTGACCTATCTATCACAATTAACGACATCACGCTTTCCTCCATACCGGAAGTCCGCTGCTTCGGAGTAACCCTTGACTCTGCCCTGTCCTTCAAACCGCACATCCAATCTCTTTCTACCTCCTGTCACCTTCAGCTCAAAAATATTTCCAGAATCCATCCTTTCCTCAACCCTCAATCTACTAAAATGATTGTGCATGCCCTTATCTCCCGCCTCGACTACTGCAACATCCTTTTTTGTGGCCTTCCTGCTAACACCCTCGCACCTCTCCAGTCCATCCGTAACTCTGCTGCTCAACTAATTAATCTTTCTCCTCGCTACTCCTTCACTTCTCCCCTCTGCAAATCTCTTCACTGGCTCCCATTCCCTCAGCGTATCCAGTCCAAATTACTAGTACTGACCTACAAGGCCATCTATAACCTGTCTCCACCATATGTCTCTGAACTAATCTCCCGATACCTTACCTCACGTAATCTCCGCTCCTCCCAAGACCTCCTTCTCTCCTCCACACTTATTCGCTCCTCACCCAACGGCCTCCAAGACTTCTCCTGAATATCCTCCATCCTCTGGAATTCTTTGCCCCAACACGTCCCACTATCAACCACATTCAGATCCTTCAGACAGAACCTGAAAACCCACCTCTTCAGGAAAGCTTACAGACTGCAATGACCCTGCTACTTCCTCACCACTACCGGAGATATTGCCTCAACCAACACCGGAACTGCTGCAACCCTCCAGCCTGCTGTCTCCTTCCCCACCATCCTATAGAATGTAAGCCCGAAAGGACAGGGTCCTCTCCCCTCTGTATCAGTCTGTCATTGTTTGCTTACTGTAAGTGATATCTATAATTTGTATGCAACCCCTTCTCATGTACAGCACTATGGAATCAATGCTGCTATGTTGTGAACACGTTGGAGGTGACTTCGGAGCTGGGGCTCCCTCCGGTGGTTGCTGAGGGTAATGAACCAATTGCTGAATGGCTTTCAGCTGGGTCCGAATGGTCTGATATAAGTGACCTGAACTCCCATCAGCCTTGCCGGTAATCAATTGTTCTTCCAGATTTTTGTTTGAACTCAGCTTGCATTCCTGCTATCATTCAGATAAGTGACTTGTGTTTTTTTTCCTCTGGTTGGATTTTCCTTGCTGGTATGCTGCCTTGCAGTGGACTTCAGCCTGGTCCCCTTTTGGGGTCTGGCGCTGCATTTGTGCTCAGTTTGTGTTTGCACTTTTGCTCTGTTCCTGTGTCACTTTTTATTTGCTGAATTGCTGTGTGCTACACGAGAGATCTGATTTAGATGGTAGAGATTGTGTAATTTCAGGTTTTTTGTTAATCAGAAGTGTTGGTATTTTTGTCAGGGTTTTTTGGGTTGCAGTCAGAATTCTTTCCTATACTTTTCTATCTAGACAGAATTGGGCCCCAGCGTTTGCTCATTCTATTTTCTGTCTGTGTTCGTATTTTCTTCTTGTCTAACCGCCATTACATGTTTAGGGGTTTGCTCTTTCTATGGGGGTTCTGCTACGGGGCAGTTAGCTTTCATCTTTCTGTCTTTAGGTGTAGCTATCTCTCCGGCTGTGACGAGGTGTCTAGGATCACCGTAGGTACGCTCCACGGCTACTTCTAGTGTTGCGGTTAGTTTAGGGTTCTGCAACCCAGTAGTTTCCAGCCTCTCTGGTGTATTGCTTCTTTGGCTATTTTTGCTATTTCTCCTCAGCTACCGAAACATAACAGTGCTATATAAATAAATAATAATCATATTCTGTTGTATCTGTACATTAGTGATCCTGGTGTACACTTGCTATTTCACTAAGTACCTTGTGTGAATCTGGTCCTGTCTGTCCTGCATGTACCTGTCCTTTTGTGTGCTTGATCCTGTTTGTCCTTTGTGTAGTTTTGCTTGACCACGTTTGCGGTTTCCTATGCTTGACTGAGTCTGCGGTTTGCAATGCCTGTGCCACACCTGTGGCTCTGCCTCTGCAGCTTCTTGTCTGTCCAGTCTGAACTGGGTCCTATCTGTTCCCGTATTAGAGTCGCATTTGTCTGTGTCCCAGTCCTTCCTGAAACTGTTACTGGTCTGAACTTGGTTCTACCCGTTCCTGTATTCCAGTCAAACGTGCCTGTGTCCCAATCCTTCCTGAAACGGTTCCTGTCTGTCCAGTCTGAACAAGTTCCTACCTGTCACTGTATCCTACTTTTACCTGCCTATGTCCCAGTCCTTCCCGAAACAGTGCTTATCCCTCCAGTCTGAGCCGTGCCTGCCTGCAAGAGTGTCAGCAGGTCCAGTTGCACCTGCCATTCTCATCTCAACGTCAGGTGGTCCAGATGCACCTGCCAGTGCTCATATCAATGTCAGACAGTCCCGCTGCACCTGTCACAGCTCATCTCTACGTCACCTGGTCTAGTTGCACTTGCCAGTGCTCATCTCAACGAACACCTGTGATACCTGTCATCTTACTCCACCAGCCTGCATAGATAAAAATAGATAAAACCAATAAGGTCAAGTAAGAGTCAAAATAACCAATACAAGGGAGAAAACAACATCCAAATCTTAATCAGTAAGTCAAATATGATAATGATATAAGCCAATTTGTACAGCAATATAGACAGTCCATACAGTCAAAATAGATCTCAAATTTCTATATACATATAGGCACAAGCAACTGTGTAGCACCACTGGAGATTTATTCAAGATAATAAATATTAATCAAATATATATACACATAGACACGAAATAGTCAGTATAGAAAATTAGATGTATAAATCGCTAGTGCATAAGACATCAAAAAAGATCTCAAACAGGAGGAAAAAATGTGTCTCAATAATGATAATCAGAAATAAATATCCAGTGCATAAAGCATCTGATCAGTTAGTAGTATATATATAAAAAAGATGATAATCAAGAGGATCCGAGACAAATATCCAGTGCATGAAGCATCTGATCAATTAGTAGTATATATACATATACATAGAAGGTGCATGTGCATATGCAAATAAATCAGAGAGACAGGAAAAAATCATCAATATAGAGGCAAAACTGCCTTCCTGCTGTAATAACCAAATACACTGTCACGAATAATGCAAATGCATAAACCAAGATCAACAGGACAGAAAGCTGTATCTATTCAATATGGAGGTGAGATTACCTTCCTACTTAAGTGAACAGCTATACTGTCACTGGTAGTGCATATGTATAAGCATCAGTAAATAAGGTAGCAAAAGGTAATGAGTATAGAGGTAAAACTACCTTCCTGCTGCACTGAAGCAAAATGCTATCTCAGCACAGGGTGAAACTACCTCCCTGCTATGCAGAGCAGGAGTGCTATAAATGATGATGCATATACAAAGGCATAAATAAACAGGACAGAAAAGACATCCAGACTTACTGATGAAGAGCTGGGAGACCCCAACGCGCGTTTCGCTATGTAGCTTCCTGTCCATTTGGATCTAAGGGCTCTAAGTGGGGCTTCTTTCCTTGTATGAATTGCTTGGCCTGTAAAAATTTGGAGAGATCAACCACCTTTAAATCAAGTGATGGATTTAAAGAATTCTCTATAACACATCACATCACTTGCACCACAGAAAATGTGGTATACTATGCCAATTGCCCTTGTGGGCTCATATATGTGGGTCTAACCTCTAGACAGCTTTGTGTGAGGGTTAGAGAGCATATCCGGGATATCCAGAATGCAACCAACTGTCAATCCATTGACCAATTGAAACCGATACCTCGACATTTCAAATTGGCACACGGATGTAATAGCAATTTGCTGAAAATTCGAGGAATTGATCATGTCCTGAGCGATAAGCGTGGTGGAGATGTCAAAAAGAAATTGGCCCAAATTGAAGCAAAATGGATTTTCAAAATCGATTGTGTTCGTCCTAAAGGCCTCAATGAGGTTTTAAGCTATGTTCCTTTTTTGTAACTCGGTGTATGTCTTGCTCTTTTTAGGTATACATATTAATTATTTTTGTATTTTAACTTTCACTTTTTTATATTTTATTATAGGTTTTTTCGTTTGATGTTAACCGTTAAAAATCTTTCTCCACAAGGAAATATGAAGAATTCACAGTCTTCTCCTGTTCAGACCACTTTCACTCCTTTTTTATATATGTATGTGCATATATATTTACATGCATGGTGTATTGTGTTTTAGTGTATGAATATAGATATATACAACATTTTTTTTCGTTATTTAACGTATGAATGCATGTAGATGTTTTTCACTTTAGACATATACAAAAAATATACCTCTACACTTATATATTTATATTGGTATAGGGTTAACACAATTTAAGGGTATTACATATTATCTTTAATATAGTTTTTTATTAGTACATATCTATGGGTAAAATTATGCAATTTTTGTCATTTTCACTCTATTGGTATCATGATTTTATTTTTTATTTTTATTTTTTACCAAGGTATATGTTTTCTCATGTATATGGCTGGTCTAGTTTGAATGTGCATATATACATATATGTATGTTCATGTACATTATTATTGTGCTACATTATGGTAGCTTTTTGCACATGAATAATCAATATATTATGTTGAGTTGGTATGCGTATGCATTTTTTATATCTATATTATTTTCACTTTTAGGTTCACAGAATTCTTCCTCTTCTTTCTTTCCTTTTTCACTGTGCACTTTTTCTGTTCACCACTGGGTGTCACTCTTCGATAAGGTATGTGCACTTATTGGATTTTTTTGTTACAGAGGTTTTCATCAGCGTTTTTGTTCATCTATTTCCCCTTATGGGTATGTCATCTTTTAAAATTTATGCATTTGGCCAGGATAGTTAATATTAATCATCAGTGTCACTGACGGGGAGCGCTCTCTGTTGTTCGGCGTTTGCCGTTGCCCTGGTGATGCGTCCCTCGGTGCCATGGACTTAGGTCCGCCCTCTCCACTGACGTCATGGAGATGGGCGTGTCCATGACGCAGGACGCTGCATCCAGGACTTCCTGGCCCTCGCTGCATAGCTGGAAGCGCCATTAATGACCGCCAGTGACAGCCTGCCCTGGGAGGTATAAAAACTCAGCAATTAATCCATGACATCACGCCCCCGAGGAAGCTACATAGCGAAACGCGCGTTGGGGTCTCCCAGCTCTTCATCAGTAAGTCTGGATGTCTTTTCTGTCCTGTTTATTTATGCCTTTGTATATGCATCATCATTTATAGCACTCCTGCTCTGCATAGCAGGGAGGTAGTTTCACCCTGTGCTGATAGCATTTTGCTTCAGTGCAGCAGGAAGGTAGTTTTACCTCTATACTCATTACCTTTTGCTACCTTATTTACTGATGCTTATACATATGCACTATCAGTGACAGTATAGCTGTTCACTTAAGTAGGAAGGTAATCTCACCTCCATATTGAATATATACAGCTTTCTGTCCTGTTGATCTTGGTTTATGCATTTGCATTATTCGTGACAGTGTATTTGGTTATTACAGCAGGAAGGCAGTTTTGCCTCTATATTGATGATTTTTTCCTGTCTCTCTGATTTATTTGCATATGCACATGCACCTTCTATGTATATGTATATATACTACTAATTGATCAGATGCTTCATGCACTGGATATTTGTCTCGGATCTTCTTGATTATCATCTTTTATATATATACTACTAACTGATCAGATGCTTTATGCACTGGATATTTATTTCTGATTATCATTATTGAGACACATTTTTTCCTCCTGTTTGAGATCTTTTTTGATGTCTTATGCACTAGCGATTTATACATCTAATTTTCTATACTGACTATTTCTTGTCTATGTGTATATATATTTGATTAATATCTATTATCTTGAATAAATCTCCAGTGGTCCTACACAGTTGCTTGTGCCTATATGTATATAGAAATTTGAGATCTATTTTGACTGTATGGACTGTCTATATTGCTGTACAAATTGGCTTATATCATTATCATATTTGACTTACTGATTAAGATTTGGATGTTGTTTTCTCCCTTGTATTGGTTATTTTGACTCTTACTTGACCTTATTGGTTTTATCTATTTTTATCTATGTTTAAATAAAGTTTACAATTTTTCATTATGACTCCTAGTCCATGATTCTTTTGGGTTTTTGTTCAATATATGGATGAGTATATTCATATTTAGCCTTCTTTTTTTCGGGTTATACATTTCTAATTAGCAGTATATGCTAATATTATTACACCTATTACATATTGGGATAGGTTCTTGGAGATGGTAATACCCCTTTAAGAGGCATACATCTTACTTTAGAGGACACTTTTCATAGAGTTTATTAAGTTCAACCAGATGGAATTCTGCCTGACGAATGGATACAAGAAATTGTAATGTCTAATGGAACAATGCCTACTAATGGACGGTGTCATTGAAACGTACAACTCAAACAGTATTGCAAAAAACAAGATTTCATTGGCTATGGCAGAAAAATTAAAACTGCATGGTTCTTAGAAGAAGGCGAGAGAAAAATGAAAAAAAAAAAAACGACCTTAGGATGCTGAAGTAAAAACCTACAAACACTGCAAAGGATTGAGGGATGGGAAATGTCTAGAACATTAATTGAAAAGAACCCAATAAAGAGCTATAAACCGATAACAGAAAACTTTATTGAATGATAATGATTACAAAAAAAAAATTAAGAGAAAAATAAACCAATTTTGATGTTTGTAGCTATTTGTAATAAACAGGACACACGCATAGTTACATAGGTTGAAAAAAAGACCTAGATCCAACAAGTTCAACCTTTCTCCACCAATTGTTTATTTTATCACTAAATTAACTATAACCCACAATGGTATGTGTATTGATGAATTTATCCAGCCCTTTTTTAAAAGCTGTCATAGTGTCTGCCATTACTATCTCTTGTGGTCGGCATTCCACATCCTGACTGCTCTAACTGTAAAGAACCTGTTACACTCGGTCCCCGTGCTGGCTCTGCACTCCGTCCTGGTCACTCACCTGCTCCTCTAGCTGTCCCTCTGCAGCAGTCTGCGCGCAGGCTGAGGTCTCCTGTCCCATCTGCTCCTCAGCGTCCTGTGTCCTCCTCCAGTTCCTGGCACGCTGCTAGCAGGCCTCCAGATAGATTGCTTAGGACGCGAGGCCGCGCCCACCGTCTCTCTTAAAGGGGCAGCGTGCATTTTTTGAAATAGCCAATTAACCAATGGCAGCGCACTCAGTACTATATCTGGTCACTCCACCATAAGGGGAGTGCCGGAGCAACGTGTTCTATCATTGCTACATCCGGTTCTGTTCCTGATCTGTCTGCGCTGCGTCTGCAGTCTCTGTGCTTCGCTTATACTATTTGTCTCCACAGATCATTGCTAACCCGTATCTGGCTAACCTGGACAATCTCGGTTATTACTGGCACAAGTGTCATCCCGTTCCGCCATCAGCCATCCGTACCCGTGGACTGTGACAAGGTCAGTGGAGCCAGCCTGCCACGATCCATTCTGGACCAGGACCTTACTCATCTCCGTCAAGAATCCTCCACGGTCTCTGTATATAACTGTTATCCTTTTGGTCCCTCTGGGACAGCTGCCATGTGTCCGGGGTCTAACTGGAGGTAGCACCTGTGTCCTCCGGGTATTCCATTCTGGTCCTGTTCGAGGGGCCTTACTTCGGGTACCCGGGGCTCATTAGTCACGCCCCTTTCGGAGCCCCCGGACCGCGGTCTCGAGGTTCCACATAAAAAAATAAAGACGAGTGTGAACTTCACCATCTCTGCCTCCGCTTCCATTCGTTACAGATTGCTCCGGCCATGGAACCCGCTGGATCCCAGAGACCTCCGGCCACGGATCTGTACCAGGAGGTGGCCCGTTTAGGAGTTCAACAGGACAAGATCACAACTTATCTACGCAGCTTGTCTACCCGCATGGATTCCTTGGGGTCCTCGTCTGCATCTGACTCTTCTATCAATACTCAGGTACCAGTTCCCATGGCAAGTAAAGGTCCCCGCCTGGCGGCTCCTACCCGTTTCCTGGGTGATCCTACTCAGTGTCGGGGTTTTCTCAATCAGTGCACTCTACACTTCGAAATCTTGGGGCATATGTTTGCTTCTGACCGAGCCAAGGTGGGCTTCATCATGTCACACCTGGGAGGAGAGGCCCTCGCCTGGCTAAACCCGCTATGAGAGAGAGGGGATCCGCTGGTTAATGATCTTCAATCTTTCCTAGAGGCTTTTTGCAGGACCTTCGATGAACCTGGTCGCACCACTTCGACCGCTTCTGCCTTGCTCTGCCTGCGCCAAGGTACTCTCACGGTGGCTCAGTATGCTGTTAAATTCCGCACCCTCTCGTCTGAATTGTCGTGGAACAATGAGGCTTTGGTAGCTAACTTCTGGGAAGGCCTATCCGGAAAAATCAAGGATGAGCTGGCGGGACGGGACAAACCTACCATCTTGGAAGAGCTAATATCCTTGGCAACCCGAATCGAGCTGCGTTTTCAGGAGCGTTCCATGGAGATCAAGCGGGACAAAAGGTCCTATCACCTGGACTCTAGTTTGTTCAAAACAGGCACCTCGCCTTCCTCCTCCGAGGCCATGGAGGTAGACCGTGTAAGTTTGTCCACCCGCCGCCGGGAGGCACGTCGCAAGGAGGGAAGTTGTTACTACTGCGGTAGTTCTGAGCATCAGATTCATTTCTGTCCTAAAAAGTCGGGAAACTCCAGTGCCTAGGTTCGGTAGGAGGGGCCAACCTAGGTAGTGAACAGTCCTCTCCCTCATTACAAATCTCAGTCTCCGTGTCCTATGGAGCTATAAAATTCTCCGAACATTGTCTACTGGATTCTGGAGCTGCAGGGAACTTCATCCAGCAGGCGGCTGTGGATCATTACCGCTTACCAGTCCAGCGTCTTCCTGATCCGTTGCAGGTGACCACCGTAGATGGCAAACCACTGACCGAGCCCGTCCAGTTTCAAACCGAGTTGGTGGAACTCCGGGTAGGTCTAATGCATGCTGAATGAATGCGATTTTATGTATATCCCGGTTTGTCCCATCTCATGCTTTTAGGTTTACCTTGGCTCCAGATGCATGAACCAGTCCTTAATTGGAAAACTGGAGAAGTTCTGCGTTGGGGAGATGCCTGCATGAATCGTTGCTTAACCCGGATTCAACCTGTTTCGCCTCCAGTCCAGCCTGATACCCTGCCAGGGTTGCCTTCCGCCTATTGGTCCTTCTCTGACGTCTTTGGGAAAAAGGAGGCTGAGAGACTACCTCCACACAGGTCGTATGACTGTCAGATAGAGCTTCTTTCTGGAGCATCTCCTCCTCGCGGGAGAGTTTATCCCCTTTCACAGGCAGAGACTCAGGCTATGTCGGACTACATCCAAGAGAATCTGGCTAGAGGATTTATCCGAAAGTCATCATCACCGGCAGGAGCTGGATTCTTCTTTGTGAAGAAGAAGGATGGATCCTTGCGGCCCTGTATCGACTACCGGGGTCTAAATCAGATCACGGTAAAAAACAGGTATCCATTACCTCTTATTTCAGAGCTGTTTGATCGTCTCCGAGGGGCCAAGATCTTCACCAAATTGGATCTCAGAGGGGCCTACAACCTGATCCGAGTCAGAGAGGGAGACAAATGGAAACAGCCTTCAACACCCGTGACGGCCACAATGGATACCTGGTAATGCCATTTGGCCTAAGCAATGCACCTGCGGTCTTTCAGGAATTTGTTAATGACATTTTCAGGGACCTGCTCTATACTTGTGTCGTGGTCTACCTGGACGATATTTTGATTTTCTCTGCAGACTTGGCGTCACACCGGAGGCAAATACGCCTGGTCTTACAAAGACTGAGAGAGAACAGGCTATATGCCAAATATGAGAAATGCCTCTTTGAGCAGTCTTCCTTGCCTTTCCTTGGGTACATTGTATCTTCCACAGGATTAAAGATGGACCCGGAGAAGTTGTCTGCAGTTCTCAACTGGCCTCGTCCGTCTGGGCTAAAAGCCATACAACGGTTCCTAGGGTTCGCCAACTACTACCGGCAATTCATTCCACACTTTTCCACCCGAGTGGCTCCTATCACAGCCTTAACCCGGAAAGGTGTAAACTCTAAGGAATGGTCCTCCGAGGCAGAAGAGGCCTTTGTTTCTCTCAAAAAAGCCTTCGCTTCCGCACCCGTTCTCCATCGTCCTAATTCGAATGAGCAATTTTTCTTGAGGTTGACGCTTCTTCCATAGGTGCAGGAGCAGTTCTCACCCAGAAGTCGTCTACCGGGCAGATGATCTCGTATGGTTTTTTTCCAAGGTTTTTTCTCCCGCAGAAAGGAACTACTCTGTCGGTGATCGCGAACTGTTGGCCATCAAATTGGCTCTGCAAGAATGGAGACATCTTCTTGAGGGAGCTCATCACCAGGTAGTCATATTCACCGACCATAAAAACCTTGCCTATCTCCAATCTGCTTTAAGGCTGAATCCCCGTCAGGCCCGTTGGGCATTGTTTTTTGCCCGTTTCAATTTTGTACTTCATTTCCGTCCAGCTGACAAGAACATCAAGGCAGACGCACTCTCCAGAGCCTTTTTGCCTCCTGAACTGGAGGAAGAACCTCAGCACATTATTGAACCTTCTAAGTTAGTCTCTGTTGCCTCCACTGATCTTGCCCGGCTTCCTCCAGGGAAGACTCTCGTGTCCGCTTCTGATCGTAGTCGTGTTCTGCGGTGGGGTCATTATTCTAAGTTGGCTGGCCATGCTGGTCAGAAAAAGACGCAGCAACTCATCTCCCGTTACTACTGGTGGCCTACCATGGGCAAGGATATCCAGGAGTTCGTCGCAGCTTGTCCTTCATGTGCCCGTAACAAAACTGTTAAACATCTACCAGCCGGCAGGCTTCTGCCTCTTCCGATTCCGTCCGCTCCCTGGCAGCACATCGCGATGGATTTCATCACGGATCTTCCCATTTCTTCTGGCTGCTCAGTGGTATGGGTTGTGGTGGACTGCTTCTCTAAAATGGCCCACTTCGTTCCGCTATCTGGTCTCCCGTCTGCTCCAGAACTGGCCGCTCACTTCATTCAGCACATCTTCCGTCTACATGGATTTCCTCTCCACATCGTGTCCGACAGGGGCGTCCAGTTCACCTCTAAGTTCTGGAGAGGACTCTGTAAAATGGTAAAAATTGAACTAGATTTTTCTTCTGCATACCATCCCCAGTCTAATGGGCAAGTGGAGAGGATCAATCAAATCCTGGCTGGATACCTGCGTCACTTCATCAACGCTCATCATAATGACTGGGTAGAATTACTGCCCTGGGCGGAATTCTCCTACAACAACCAAGTAAGTGAATCTTCTGGAAAGTCTCCCTTTCAGATTGTGTTTGGACTCCAACCCGGAATTCCTCTTCCTATCTCTGGATTGTCTGATGTTCCGGCAGTCGATACCTTGTCTAATAATTTCTCGAACATTTGGAGAGATACCAGGTCTGCTTTGGAGAAAGCCTCTCAACGTATGAAAACGCATGCGGACAAAAGACGTTTGGAGGCTCTCATCTTTCATCCAGGAGACAAGGTATGGCTCTCCTCCAAGTACATCCGTTTGAAGTTACCATCGTACAAATTGGGTCCCCGTTTCATTGGTCCCTTTGAAGTCTTGAGACAAATCAACCCGGTCTCTTACAAACTGTAATTGCCTAATTCTCTACGTGTACCTAACTCCTTTCATGTTTCCCTCCTCAAACCAGTAGAGTTGAGCTCCTTCTTTAAGGACCCGGGTACCACTCCAGATCCGGTTTCTGAGGATGATGTTTTTGAGGTAAAACATATCTTGGCTTCTAAGAAAGTAAGAGGTAGGATCTATTACCTGGTGGACTGGAAGGGTTTTGGTCCTGAGGAGAGGTCTTGGGAGCCTAAAGAGAACATCCAGGCTCCTCTTCTTAAAAGATTGAGAAAGAGGGGGGGTAAAGAGGGGGTTACTGTTACACTCGGTCCCCGTGCTGGCTCTGCACTCAGTCCTGGTCACTCACCTGCTCCTCTAGCTGTCCCTCTGCAGCAGTCTGCGCGCAGGCTGAGGTCTCCTGTCCCATCTGCTCCTCAGCGTCCTGTGTCCTCTTCCAGTTCCTGGCACGCTGCTAGCAGGCCTCCAGATAGATTGCTTAGGACGCGAGGCCGCGCCCACCGTCTCTCTTAAAGGGGCAGCGTGCATTTTTTTAAATAGCCAATTAACCAATAGCAGCGCACTCAGTACTATATCTGGTCACTCCACCATAAGGGGAGTGCCGAAGCAACGTGTTCTATCTTTGCTACATCCGGTTCTGTTCCTGATCTGTCTGCGCTGCGTCTGCAGTCTCTGTGCTTCGCTTATACTATTTGTCTCCACAGATCATTGCTAACCCGTATCTGGCTGACCTGGACAATCTCGGTTATTACTGGCGCAAGTGTCATCCCGTTCCGCCATCAGCCATCCGTACCCGTGGACTGTGACAAGGTCACTGGAGCCAGCCTGCCACCATCCATTCTGGACCAGGACCTTACTCATCTCCGTCAAGAATCCTCCATGGTCTCTGTATATAACTGTTATCCTTTTGGTCCCTCTGGGACAGCTGCCACGTGTCCGGGGTCTAACTGGAGGTAGCACCTGTGTCCTCCGGGTATTCCATTCTGGTCCTGTTCGAGGGGCCTTACTACGGGTACCCAGGGCTCATTAGTCACGCCCCCTTCGGAGCCCCCCGGACCGCGGTCTCGAGGTTCCACATTAAAAAATAAAGACGAATGTGAACTTCACCATCTCTGCCTCCGCTTCCATTCGTTACAGAACCCTTTCTTATTTAGCTATCGGAATCGCCTTTCTTACCGTTGATCATTAGTGTGGTCTTTGGAAGAAAAAGGTTCTGTGCAAGTCCTTTGTCCTAACCACACATATATTTATACATATAATTGAGATCCCCCTCTGAGGCGTCTTTTTTATAAGCTAAACAAGCTCAACCTTTTCAACCGTTCATCATATGAGAGGCCTTCCATTCCTTGTAATAAGTTACACGCCTTTGAACTGACTCTAATTTCTGAACGTCCTTTTCTAAATGTGGAGTGCAAAACTGGATCCCATATTCTAGCTGTGGCCTCACAAGTGATTTATAAAGGGGTGACAATATGTTGGAATCGCGGGCGTGATGAACAGCACACGGAGGCCCGGGGGATCACGGATTATGATCCCACCACTGCCACCAATGTGATAATCTGCAGGGATTTATATTTATCCCACTTCCCAGTTCCATTTAGGAACTTGCAGCACTCCGGCGCCCCCCTTACCCTCAGGTCACTCACGGAACTGCACCTAGGATAATTAGTCGCTGGACGGGCCGCTTGGACGTGTACTGGCTATTGGGCACGCTGCAGTTAGGGAATTATAACTACTCCTAGCCGCAGCCAGGCAATACGCTTATAAAACCCACTCTGTCACTGCCAGCGATACCCGAAAGCCCAGCACACACACGCTCGCTCGCTGCCACCAGCCTCTGGGTCTAGAATGTGGGGCAGAGGCCACCCCAATTTAGTAGCGTTGTTCACTTCAGGCACGTGCAAATTCGTTATAGGGCATAGAGACGAACTAGTAATTTTATATTTTTACTCCAAAAGTTAGGCAGTGTTTACTAAAGATTTAAAAAGGTTTTACAAAAGTGAGACAATTAAAAATATATGTACAATATGGTTACAAAATAAAATGATGAAAGGCAGAAACTTACAGTTACTTAGATCATTGTAGGCAAGCCATGCGGTTGGGGGATGAGTGACACGTTGTCGTGCATTACGGACCTGCACTGCATCTGGTTTCCAGGACAAATCTGAGACAAAATTACCTGGCCCTGCCTTATAGCCCTCTGGTCGTGACATCATTAAAGGGGCTGATATACCAGGGCCCTCCCCTTGTCTCTAAGTTGCAATTTTGGTTCTGAAAACTTACAACAATCATAACTTGGCTTGAGAACCTAGCAGACTATCGGCAGAACCATCATTCACCTTATTCTGAAATTAGTGTTCTAATGAGTTCAAACTCGGACTAGTTTTTCCACTCTGTCCCAGATAAATCCATTTCTCTGGTTCTGTTGGGGCTAGAACTTAGCCAGAACCACTGTAATGAAGCCTGATAGGAGCATGTGCAGAACTGTAGCTTTCGTGTTTCTATCATAAACTCGCAGCGTTTTATGACCAAATGATTAGATTCTCATTATTGTCTATGAGAAGTCCTGAGCACATGGGCAGACAAAGAAGACCCCCGTGGTGAGGAGGGAAAAATCACACACTGGCATCTCAGATTACACTGTGTGTGCAGGCTGGGAGGCTGCAGGCACAAGGGGAAGGGGGAAGAGGGGGGTGGTTTGGCTCGGTGCTGCTAAACATAATGGGTGTAGTAGTTGTCTGTGTGGAAAGTTGTTGAAAAGTATAAGTAATGGAGCTCACATTCCAGGTTATCGTCACACCTCCCCCTCTTAGAGTGCGCTAAGGAGGCATGACCTGTCGTTAATCCACCATGCGAACCTCAGCGGGTTCGCCCTGGCGGGACAACACATCAGTATTTCCATGCTCGCTGCCTTTTTTGTGTTGTACGGTAAAGTCGTACTGCTGGAGGACAAGGCTCCAGCGTAGCAACCTTCCGTTGGTTCAGGACACTGTGTCCAGCCAGCTCAGAGGGTTGTGGTCGGTTACCACTGTGAAGGTGCGCCCGTACAGGTAGGGCTGCATACGTTGCAGTGCCCATACCATGGCCAGGCACTCCTTCTCGATGGTGGAGTATGCCACTTCCCTCGGCAGAAGTTTCTGGCTCAGTTACAACATGGGGTGCTCCTGGTTCTCCGAGTCGACCTGGCTGAGTACAGCACTGAGGCCAAATTCGCTGGCGTCGGTCTGTACCAGGAATGGCTGACTGCTGTTGACTGCTTTCAACACTGGAGAGCTGCACAGGGCTGTTTTCAAAGCTCGGAATGCTGCCTCACAGCCGTCTGTCCAGTTGACTGTTTGGGGTAGAGTCAGCTTGGTGAGGTCAGTCAAGGGTTTTGCAAGGGTGCTGTAGTCCTGTACGAAGCACCTATAGTACCCTGCAGTGCCCAAGAAGAACATCACCTGTTTTTTGGTCCTGGGGTAGGCCAGGACACAATCGTGTCCACTTTCTCTAGCTCTGGACTCATGGAACCCCTGCCTACCCATTTCCCCAGGTAGTGGACATTGCTCATGCCCATCTGGCATTTTCCCGGCTTGATGGTCAGACCTGCCTGGTGAATACGCTTGAGCACCTCCTGGAGATGCTGAAGGTGTTCCTCCCAGGTGGAACTGAAGACAGCAATGTCGTCCAGGTATGCCACGACGTACTTCTCCAGTCCCTGAAGTAGGTGGTTGACCATCCGCTGGAAAGTGGCAGGGGCATTTTTCATGCCAAAGGGCATGACCGTGGACTCTTACAGTCCAAAAGGGGTGATAAAGGCGGATCTCTCCTGCGCCGCAGGGCTCAGGGGAATCTGCCAGTATTCCCGGTTTAAATCCTTGATGGATATGTATTTGGCATTCGCCAACCGCTCAAGCAGATCCTCTATGCGCGGCATGGTATGGGCAGCAGAGGTGGTGATGGTATTGAGCCCCCTGTAGTCCTCGCAGAACCGGGTGGTCCGATCTTTTTAGGCACGAGAACTACAGGTGAGGCCCACGCGCTTTTGGACCGTTGAATCACCCCCAGCTGCAACATCTCTTCAATCTCCTGGTGCATAACCTGCTGCACCTCCTCAGAGATCCGATAAGGTGTTCGCCGTAGTGGGGCATGATTCCCGGTGTCCACCTCGTGAACCGCTAACTTCGTCTGTCCGGGTCGGTTGGAGAACACGGCCCGGAAGGGTTCCCAGCAACTGCAACCGCTGGAGTACGGTTAGTGAGGCACTTTCCTCCATGTCCTCAATGGACCCATTGACCTTGGCTTGGGCCAGCATGTCCAGGAGGGGGGTCTTCCTCCCCGTCCTTGGGCAGGTTGCAGACTGGTAGGGTGCAGGCTTCACGTTCGTGATGAGCTTTCAAAATGTTGACGTGAAAGGCCTTGCACCTACCCGAGTGTGGTCAAGCGTGACCACGTAGGTGACTGGGTTGAGCTGTTGGTGCACGGCATATGGGCCTTCCCAGGCTGCCTGAAGCTTATCCTTTGGTACGGGGACCTGCACCCACACCTGTTGACCCACCTGGTAGGTCCGCTCCCGGGCGTTCTGGTCGTACCAGTGCTTCTGGTCAGCCTGAGCCTGTGTCATGTTGTCATGCACCAACTGCGTCAAGGTCTGCATCTTGTTGCGGAAGCGCATGACATAATCCACTATGGACACTTCCGTAGGGTTTGGCTCATCTTCCCAGGATTCTCTTACCAACCCAAGGAGTCCCCGGACTCGGCGGCCATACAGGAGCTCGAAGGCGGAGAACCCCGTCGAGTCCTGCGGAACTTCTCTGTAGGCGAATAGCAGGTGTGGAAGGTACCGCTACCAGTCGTGTCCTTGGGTCTCAACCAGCATGCGGAGCTGATAAGAGAAGGAGCGCCATTTGACTATTTCAAACCAAAGTTGGCTGGAATTGAGATTGGACGCCATGTCGCATTTGGAGAGCCCCTGATGCGCCTAACCAGTGGAAACCCCCCACAAGTGACATCATTTTGGAAACTAGACCCCCTATGGAACTTATCTAGATCTGTTGTGACCACTTTGAACCCCCAAGTGTTTCACAAAAGTTTATAATGCCTGGGTGTGAAAAAAAATTTTTTCCACAAAAATGATTTTTTAGTCCCAAATTTTTGATTTTTCCAAGGAAATTGGACCGCAAAAGTTGATGTCCAATTTGTCCTGAGTACGCTAATACCCCACATGTGGGGGGAAAAACTTTGGGTGCACGGCAGGGCGTGGAAAGGAAGTAATAACGTTTTGGAATGCAGACATTGATGGGTGTCATGTTCCGTTTGCAGTGCCCCAGATGTGCCTAAACAGTGGATACCCCCACAAGTGACCCCATGTTGGAAACTAGACCCCCTAAGGAACTTATCTAGATCCGTGGTGAGCACTTAGATCCCCCACGTGCTTCACACAAGTTTATAATGCCCGGGCATGAAAATAAAAAATCCTATTTTTTTCCCACAAAAATTATCTTTTAGTCAACAATTTTTTATTTTCCCAAGGGTGACAGGAGAAATTGGACCACAAAAGTTGTTGTCCAATTAGTACTGAGTACGCTGATACTCCATATGTGGGGGGGAACCACTGTTTGGGCGCACGGCAGAGCTCGGAATGGAAGGAGCGCCATTTGACTTTTTCCAACCAAAATGGGCTGGAATTGAGATTGGACGCCATGTTGCATTTGGAGAGCCCCTGATGTGCCTAAACAGTGGAAACCCTCACAAGTAACACCATTTTAGAAACTAGACCCCCTAATGAACTTATCTAGATCTGGGGTGAGCAATTTTAACCCCCAAGTGCTTCACACAGGTTTATAACGTAGAGCTGTAAAGTTAAAAAATCATATTTTTTCCACAAAAATGATCTTTTCACCCCAATTTTTATTTTCCCAAGGGTAACAAGACCCCAAAAGTTATTGTGCAATTTGTCCCGAGTACGCTGATACCCCATATGTGGGGGTAAACCACTGTTTGGGTGCATGGCAGAGCTTGGAAGAGAAGGAGCGCCATTTGACTTTTTCAACGCAGAATTGGCTGGACGCCATGTCGTGTTTGGAGAGCCCCTGATGTGCCTAACAGTGGAAACCCCACAAATGATACCATTTTAGAAACTAAACCCCTCAAGGAACTTATCTATATGTCTGGTGAGAACTTTGAACCTCCAGGTGTTTCAATAAAGTTTATAATGCCCGAGCATAAAAATAAAAAAATCATATTTTTTCCACAAACATGATATTTTAGTCCCCAGCTTTTTATTTTCCCAAGGGTAACAGGAGAAATTGGACCTCAAAAGTTGTTGTCCAATTTGTCCTGAGTACACTGATACCTCATATGTGGGAGAAAACTACTGTATGGGCACACGTCGGGGCTCGGAAGGGAAGTACTGACGATTTGGATTGCAGACTTTGATGGAATGGTCTGCGGGCATCATGTCGCGTTTGGAGAGTCCCTGATGTGCCTAAACAGTGGAAACCCCCACAAGTGACCCCATTTTGGAAAATAGATGCCACAAGGAACTTATCTAGATGTGTGGTGATATGAAGCCCCAAGTGCTTCACAGAAGTTTATAACGTACAGCCGTTAAAACCAGAAAAATATATATTTTTTTACAAAAATGATTTTTTCGCCCCCAATTTTTTATTTTCTCAAGGGTAACAGAAGAAATTGGACCCCAAGAGTTATTGTGCAATTTTTCCTGAGTACGCTGATACCCCATATGTGGGGGTAAACTACTGTTTGGGCGCATGGCAGAGCTCAGAAGAGAAGGAGCACCGCTTGACATTTTCAATGCAGAATTGGCTGGAATTGAGATTGGACGCCATGTCGCATTTGGAGAGTGTAACGACCCTGTCAGCGCCAGCGAACTGCCATGGCTGAGCAGGGTGCGGCATCAGCGGTCCGCTCCGTCTAAGGCCTCCATAAAGATGGCGGTGCGGTCTTTGACGTCACAGGAAGCTTTTCCTTGACCCGCACCGTCATTGGAGGGCCGGAAATGGCGCGGATACCGCTATTGTGGCAGCACCCACATGCACTGTATCTTAATGGATAATTATTCCCACCTGGATAGTATACCATATATACATAGCCAGCACCTCATTCCACATCGCCCCCGAGGAAGCTAAAGAAAGCGAAACGTGCGTCGGGGCACGTACCTGGCACATTGTACTGACATGAGTAAGCACGGCTGCACTTTACTCTGCATGTATTATGGCACTATATAGGAGATATTATTCTCCTGCTGATACTTTTTGGTGATCCTTCCCTACAGTGTTTAGTGGGTTCTATCATCTGGCGTGTGGTTATACATTTTTTGCCACAGATTGGCAGAGGGCCTGTTTAATATCTCAGCCTTTTCTTTGTCCTCTATTATTATCTTGTTATTATCGTCTTTTTAAGGGGCATATACCATTTATAAGATGGAAAGTTTTATTTTAACCCCTTTACCCCCAAGGGTGGTTTGCACTTTCGTTTTCATCCCGTGTGCTGCGTCGGATGTGCTCATCATTTTCCTGTGGAGGGACTGGGAGGCGCCCCATAGCAGGTTATTAAAAAAACCAACAACTCAGGAGGAAGGGCTGTGACGCTGAATGGGGGTGATGGACGGATGGGAGGAGGATTACAGGGAGACAGATGCCAACCTATGGGACGCAATTATGGTATGGGGACATATTTTTAAAAGTCTACATTTCAGCGTTGCAGGGGACCAGAAAAAAAAGCCACCTTCACAGACTGCTGCCTTAGTGCTGCTGAAGGTGGCTCTTTTACTTAAAAACGCCCAGGGGCCAATTTCTACAATTCTGACCACTGTCCCTTTATGGAGGTAGTAACTCTGGAACGCTTCCATGGATCCTGGCGATTTTGACATTGTTTTTTTGTGACATATTGTACTTCATGGTAGAGGTAAAATTTCTTTGATATAACTTGTGTTTGTGAAAAAAATGGAAATTTGGTGAAAATTTAGAAAATTTCGCAATTTTTCAACTTTGAACTTTCATGCCCTTAAATCACAGAGATATGGCACCCAAAATACTTAATAAGTAACATTTCCACATGTCTACTTTACATAAGCACAATTTTGGAACCAAAATTTTTTTTGTTACGAAGGTTTAAGGGTTAAAAGTTAACCAGTGATTTCTTATTTTTACAACACCATTTTTTTGGGGGGACCACATCACATTTGTAGTCACTTTGAGGGGTCTATATGATAGAAAATACCCAAAAGTGATACCATTCTAAAAACTGCACCCCTCAAGGTGCTCAAAACCACATTCAAGAAGTTTATTAACCCTTCAGGTGCTTCACAGGAATTTATATAACTTTTTTTTCACAAAAAAAATTATTTCAGGTCCAATTTTTTTATTTTCCCAAGGGTAACAGGACAAATTGGACCCCAAAAGTTATTGTGCAATTTGTCCTGAGTACACTAATACCCCATATGTGGGGGGAAACCACTGTTTCGGCGCACGGCAGAGCACGGAAGGGAAGGAGAACCGTTTGACTTTTTCAACGCAAAATTGGCTGGAATTGAGATTGGACGCCATGTCGCATTTGGAGAGTGTAACGACCCTGTCAGCGCCAACGAACTGCCACGGCTGAGCAGGGTGACTCACCCACACTGTGGAAGGGCCTGGGGTCAGATGCCGCAGGGGAGGCTCAGCAAAAGCAAAAGGACCTGCGATCATGTGACCACAGGGGGCGGGGCTTAGCGTTCTGCTACTGGAGGTGAGTGCAGGACTCTCCAGGGATCCTGGATTAGTGAATAGGGAAACTCAGGTCAGACAAACGGGGTTCATACACGGAGAGGACGGCGTAGTACAGAAGGGGCGAGCAGAGAATAGTCAGAACATAAGCCAGGAGTCATACACGAGATAGCAACGCAGTACAGGAGGGGTAAACAGAGAATTGTCAGGACAAAGGCAAGAGGTCATACACGAGATAGCAACGTAGTACAAGAGGGGCAGGCAGAACTCGTAACGGGAACAGAACCAAGTCAAAACTAAGCAAGCATAAAGAATCACAAGCACAAAACACAGGGTCACACACACTCGGCCAAGGGTCAAAGTATAAGTGACAAGAAATGGCCCCACAATGAGGCTATAAGAAGCCTCCCAGAATCCCAGAGTGAGGCCATCCAAATTAACCCTTAACCTACCTTTTCCCACAAACTCAGCAAACCATGACAGAGAGCCCCTGATGTATTTAAACAGTGGAAACCCCCCAATTCTAACTCCAACCATAACCCCAACACACCCCTAACCCTAATCCCAACCCTAACCCTAACGGGAAAATGGAAATAAATACATTTTTTAAAATTGTATTATTCTTCCCTAACTAAGGAGGTGATAAAGGGGGGTTTGATTTACAATTTATATTGGGTTTTTATATTTGGCAGCTGTCGCATGATAAAAGACGCTTTTTATTGCAAAAAATAGTTTTTTCATCACCACATATTGAGAGCTATAATTTTTTCCACATTTTGGCCCACAGAGTCATGTTTGATTGCAGTGTGTCGGGGATTAATGTGCCGGGAGCGGTCCTGTGAGAATCAGGTGTCACCCGGCCGTGATCAGCTGCTCTCCCCCCGTGAGCGCAGCTGATCGCATATGACGTACTATCCCGTCCACGGTCATACGGGCCGTGGTCACCTGGACGGGATAGTACGTCAGATGTTAGAAAGGGGTTAATGTCACTGGCAATTTGTTTCTCTGTAGGTATCTTTGCAAGCTTGATTTCTTTTTACATTTCTTACTTACTGTATATACTTGTGTATAAGCTGAGATTTTCAGTACATTTTTTAAGGCTGAAAGTCCCTCTCTCGACTTATAAGTGAGTCATATATGCCAGGGGGTCGGTGGAGCGGGGGTGTCAGATCATGCTCACCCCCCCTGGCGTGTCTCTGCAGCCCCCTGCTTCTCCCACGATCTCAGGCTCCTTCCTTCAGCGGTCACGCTCATTAAAGTCATAAAGTCATGAATATGTGCATTTTCATGACTTTAATGAGCGGTACCACGTGACCACTGAAGGAAGGAATAGCTGCTGGAGACCGCGGGAGAAGCAGGGGGGCTGCTGAGATGCTCCAGGAGGGGGTAAGTATATGCGATATTCACCTGTACCCGGTCCAACGATGCGCACCGCTCTATTCTCTGTCCTCTGGCTGTGACGTTCAGGTCAGAGGGCGCGATGACGTAGTTAGTGCGCGCCATGCCCTCTGCTGAACGTCACTGACAGAGGACCCGGAGGATGGAGCGGCGAGCAGCAGTGGACCAGGGACAGGTGAATATCGCATGTGCCGGGGCCCTGAGCCAGCGGTGACACCGGCACCTGTCCCAATAGCGCGCCGGTGTCCCGCCTGCTCCGGACACCGGCACCTGGTCCCAGCGACAAGAGGTGAGTATGTCATTTTTTTTTATTTGCCGCAGCATATGGGGCCTACTCTAGGGAGCATCTTATGGGGACATAAAATATATGGAGCATCTTATGGGGGCATAATCTATGGAGCATCTTATGGAAGCATAATCTATGGAGCAACTTATGGGGGGCATAATCTATGGAGCATCTTATGGGGGGCATAATCTATGGAGCATCTTATGGGGGGCATAATCTATGGAGCATTTTATGGGGCATAATCTATGGAGCATCATATGGGGACAAAATCTATGTAGCATCATATGGGGCATAAAATATATGGAGCATTTTATGGGGGCATAATCTATGGAGCATCTTATGGGGGCATAATCTATGGAGCATCTTATGGGGCATAATCTATGGAGCATCTTATGGGGCATAATCTATGGAGCATCTTATGGGGCATAATCTATGGAGCATCTTATGGGGCATAATCTATGGAGCATCATATGGGGACAAAATCTATGTAGCATCATATGGGGCATAAAATATATGGAGCATTTTATGGGGGCATAATCTATGGAGCATCTTATGGGGGCATAATCTATGGAGCATCTTATGGGGCATAATCTATGGAGCATCTTATGGGGCATAGTCTATGGAGCATCATATCGGGGCATAATCTATGGAGCATCTTATGGAGGCATAATCTAGAGAGCATCATATTGGGCGTAAAATATATGGAGCATCTTATGGGGGCATAATCTATGGAGCATTTTATGGGGACATATTCTATGTAGCATCTTATGGGGGCATAATCTATGGAGCATCATATGGGGCAATTCTATAGAGCATCTTATGAGGATATAATCTATGGAGCATCATATGGGGCAATTCTATAGAGCATCTTATGGGGGCATAATCTATGGAGCATTTTATGGGGGCATAACCTATGGAGCATTTTATGGGGGCATAATCTTTGGAGCATCATATGGGGCACAAAATATATGGAGCATTTTATGGGGCATAATCTATGGAGCATTTTATGGGGCACAATCTATGGAGCATCTTATAGTGGCATAATCTATGGAGCATCATATGGGGCATAATCTATGGAGCATCATATGGGGCATAAAATATATGGAGCATCTTATGGGGGCATATTCTATGGAGCATCTTATGAGCATAATATATGGAGCATTTTATGGGGCCATAACCTTTATGGAGCAGTATATGGGGCATATTATTCTACGGAGCATCTTATGGGGCCATTATTAACGTTTGTGAAAAATATGGGATAAGATAGCCTGACGTCAGGAAAAGGAGCATATAATATATGAGTAACCTGACGCTCAAAAAATTCCAGAAGCATATTTTATTGTGCATACATTATTAGTCATACAGACACTTTATTTCTGACGTTTCGGCTGGAGTGGCAGTGCAAACATTTCTAAATGACCATACTGCCTTCACTTCAGATATGATTTCTTTTTGTACTGCCATACTTACTCATGTGCTTAAGAATAACTTTTTCATGTTTGAAGATAAATTTTTCATACCAAAGACCGGTACAGCGATGGGCTCTAACGTAGCGCCTCTGTTTGCTAATATTTACATGGCACGTTTTGAGTCGGAGTTTGTATACTCTAATCCTCTCTTCCAACAGTACTTACTACTGTGGAAGAAATACATAGACAATATATTTCTGATCTGGTCCGGCGACATTGGCTCTCGAGACTTTTTTTGAATATATCAACTCCAGGGTAACAGACCTTAAGTTCACGATGCAGGAAATTATAGCTTTTCTGGATACCAAGGTCCTTGTCGACCAGGAAGGTACTCTTTCAACCGACCTACTTGTGAAAACTACAGACAGAAATAGTCTATTGCACTATACGAGTTGTCACCCAAAACACATCAAAAGATCCTTACCCGGTCACAATTTTGCCGGATTAACCGGATTGTCTCAGACAATCTCAAAAGGACATCACGGTTGGAGGAGATGAAACAAAAATTTTTGGACAGGGGTTACCCTCTTTTAGTATTAACAACAGTAGCAATATGTAATTTTTTTGGTAAATTATTTTCTACATTCTGAGCATAAAATTCTACACTGTGTGACTTTTTTGATGTGGATCTAAACTTTCCTGCTGTTTTAAAGATTTACCACATTGTGAACATCAAAATAGTTTCTTTCTTGTGTGAATTCTCTTATGTCTTAAAAGAATTGATTGCTGGATAAAGCATTTCCCACATTCTAAACACGAAAAAGGCTTCTCCCCTGTGTGACGTCTCTGATGTGCGATTAGGTTTGATTTCTCTCTAAAATGTTTTCCACATTCTGAACATGAAAATGGCTTCTTCCCTGTGTGAGTTCTTTGGTGTATAACAAGACTCCATTTCTGGTTAAAATATTTCCCACATTCTGAACAAGAAAAAGGCTTCTCCCCTGTGTGGGTTCTCTGGTGTGCAACAAACTTTGATTTATGTGAAAAATATTTCCCACATTCTGAACATGAATAAGGCTTCTCCCCCGTGTGAATTATTTGATGCTCAACAAGATTTGATTTAAACTTGTAACATATACCACACTCTGAGCAAGAGTATGGCCTCTCCCCTGTGTGACTTTTCTGATGCCTAACCAAACAGGATTTCTGGCCAAAACATTTCCCACATTCAGAACAGGAATATGGCTTCTCTCCAGTGTGAACTCTCTGGTGTATAGCAAGACTTGATTTCTGGGTAAAACATTTCCCACATTCTGAGCATGAAAATGGCTTTTCCCCTGTGTGACTTTTTTGATGTGTCACTAAACCGGCCTTCTCTTTAAAAGATTTACCACATTGTGAACATGCAAATGGTTTCTCACCTGTGTGAAGTCTATGATGTCTATTTAGATCTGATTTCTGCCTAAAACATTTCCCACATTCAGAGCATAAATAAGGCTTCTCTCCTGTGTGAATTCTTTGATGATTAACAAAATTTTTTTTCTGCCTAAAACATTTCCCACATTCTGAGCATGAATATGGCTTCTCCCCTGTGTGAATTTGCTGATGTACCACAAGTTGGTATTTATGTTTGAAGCATTTCCCACATTCTGAACATGAGTATGGTCTAATTCCTGTATGAGCTCTTTGATTTTGTTTCACAATCTGTGATGAAGATAGCTCTCTAGTGTTAAGTGTTGAGTTTTCATCTGAGATAATGGCGTGCTCTCCATATGTATCATGTGTGATTCCTTTATCACTTGCTTTAAAATCTGAAGATATTTGATGTCCTTCTTGGCTCCAAGCATAGTCATCTGTAAAGAATAAACTCATTTTTATTAAGTTTAAATTATATTACTTTGACATTAGATTGCTTTTTAAGTTTCTATGTAAAACGTTATCATAAGTCATGTAGTCAATTGTCTGCTAATTAACTAATGAAGGCAGCTGCAACAGATCACAATTCAACAGACAGAAGTTTTAACTTCTGTATTTTATTTATGATCCTAAAAAAATTTAATCTGCAGATCACCACCCGTTTCCAGTAAGTTACTCAGTAGAAAATCATAGTCACCTATAGGTCAATGCTATTATATGGTGTGTGTCTGTTTCACACCTTCACTGACAGCCGCACTTTAGCACAAAGCAGTGAAGGATAGTTTGGTCAGGTACAAAGAAGCCATGGCTTTAAAGGGAATCTGTCAGCAGGTTTTTGCTATGTAATCTGACAGCTGAATCAGCATGAGGTGATTTCAACATTTATTAGGTGCAGCATGATATGTCCATTTTTTCTGCTGCTGATCTACCAGAGCTCAGTTGTTGAGCTGTGTGTAACCCCACTCAGACATTTGTACAATGTATAGTGAGAGAAACTGCTAATCAGTGGCAGCGGCTGGTTGGATTATCAGGCACGAGACCAGTTGTCCTATAGTCTTGATCTACTGAGACAACGAAACAGGCTACAATCATGTCATAAAACATTGGGTGGTCATATCATGAGGCAGCAGTCCACAACCGTATAAAGAAACAGTAGCTTACACTAAGCCACGAGGCAGCTAAGAAGTCGGAAGTTGACCCAAGGCCAAAAAAATGGGCTAAACTAAGCAAAGCCAAAACATCTAAGCCAAAGACTAAATCAAACCATGAGGTAAAAAAAAATAAATCAAGCCAAGTCACAATGCTAAGGCTGTGTGCACACGTTCAGGATTTTTCACGTTTTTTTCCGCGGCAAAAACGCATGCAGTAAGCATCCCATTATCAGAATGCATTCTGCGATTTTTGTGCACATGGTGCGTTTTTCTCTGTGCAAAAACCGCATCGCGGAAAAAAACACAGCATGTTCATTCATTTCATGGTAAATTTGCGTATTTCCCGCTATATTATTGACCTAAAATGTTCAGGAAAAAATCGCGCAAAAAACGCGATAAAAACGCATCCGGATTTCCTGGGAAAAAGTCCGGTTTTTCTCAGGAAATTTCGCAAAGATTCCTGAACGTGGGCACATAGCCTAAAGGCTAAACCAATTCAAGCAATGAAGCAAAAAAAGCTCCACCAAGACATGGCATAAGGCAGAGTCTGCAGGCCGAACACCAACCAAACATAAGGCAGCAAATCGAATACCAGAAAGCAGGGGCGAGGTACTGGATTCAAGTTATCTAGACTGTTCCAAGTTAATGTTAGCACTCCAGGCCACAATTGGGCCAATATACTCAGTGCAATCCCTAATAGGGGCTAAGTCAGAACATCTCTAGGTGTGCTCCATTATTCACAAAGATCTCGGCAGATGGTGAAAAAATGAACTTAATTCACATATAAAAATGCTATGTCCATATTCAAAGTGTATTTTACGTGTGTTACCACCTATAACAAAATCACATATTCAAATGAAATTCAATGTGTATTTTTGCTGAAGGAGAAAATATACAATAAAAATAACCTACAGACCACAAAGCAAATGAGAAGAATTTGAGACTTCTCTGCATTTAATGGTTACTACTCACTAGGGCGGTTATCTGTAGGAATCTCCTTTTTACATCTCTCATCACCCTTCACATATGTCTCTGCAGTATTAATATGGGTCAGATCTTCACCCTGAAACAAACATTGTAAAAGTCACAGACACATGGAGAAGTCACATCTATGATCAGCTCTAATCCTGCCATCTCCACCGTTCTCATTACACAAGAATAAAGCATATAATACTGGTGGATAAAACAAGACAGAGCACAAGATCTCCACAGCCGTCTACACATCATAAGGGAGATCTCATGACACCTTCTCTCCATCTACCTGATGATCCTGAGGAACATTGGGATCTTCTTGTTTACAGTCCTGTGGAAGAAGAGGACGGGGACATCTCTCTGGTGTTGTCCTCTTACTGGATAGAACTGGGGGAAACACATACAGGGACTGAATTCATTCTTTACATACAGATAATTATAGGCCGTGTGTATTTAGTCCAGTCTATTACCTGGTGATGTGAGGGGCTGGGGAACCTCCATCATGTCGTCCTTGTACACATCTTTGTGTCCTTCAAAATACTCCCACTCCTCCATGGAGAAATAGACAGCGACATCCTGACACCTTATAGGAACCTGACACATACAATGATACCGTCATCCCCGATCCCTTCATAGTGATACTGTATAATGTCCCAGCATTCCCAGCAGTGTCACCTCTCCAGTCAGCAGCTCAATCATCTTGTAGGTGAGTTCTAGGATCTTCTTGCCATTGACGTCCTCATGTATCAGTGGGTGAGGTGGAGGCCCCGTGATTGGGCTCAGGAGTCTTCCCCATCCCTCAGATACAGGGGCCTGACAGCGCTCACTAGAGGTCTTCTTCACTACTGTGTAATCCTGGTTATGGAGAGACACAGTAATAAATCTCACTACAGACATTTCCAGAGTCCTCACCTCTCCAGTTCTGTCCATCTGTTATTTCCATAGATAAGAATAATGTGATGTGACGTCATCAGAATCTCTCACCTCTCCAGTAAGTCGGAAGAGGATCTCTAGGGTGAGATGTAATATCCTCTCCGCCATCTTGTCTCTATCGCTATCCATCCTTGACCGGTCAGGAAAATTATATAAATCTAAATGGAAAGAATTGAAGATAAGTCTGGGTAAAACATATATCACATAAAATATATAATTAATAGAGTTGTCATATCGGTATAAAGCAATATTTGGAGTTCAGAGAAGGATTATTTATCTCCCATTATTTGGGATATTTGAGTTATTAATAAATTTAGATAATTTTTCAGCTATATAAAAAAGTCTCATTGTAGAAATGAGAAAACAAATTCTATAAAAATAAAGAAAAAGTTATCAAAATGTCCCAAAATAACAAAAATTTAAAAATAGTTAAAAAAGAAATAGCTTCATCATTAACCCCTTCCCGACCCATGACGCCGACGTCGGCGTCATGAAAACCTGTGCCATCCCGACCCATGACGCCGACGTAGGCGTCATGCTATAAATCATGTTACTGCGGGTCGGGGGTCCGGGGTCACTGAAAGGTCACCCGACCCGCAGTAACAGGACCCTTACTGCATCACCACAGGGGGGTTGGCTTAACCCCACGTGGCCACGATCGCTCTGATTGGCTGTTAAAAGTGAAACTGCCAATCAGAGCGATTTGTAATATTTCACCAATGAAACTGGTGAAATATTACAATCCAGCCATGGCCGATGCTGCAATAGCATCTGCCATGGCTGGGCACCAAGATCTGACCCCCCCACACCGAGTCACGGCGGTGATCGGCCGCCGCCATCGAAAGATGGCAGCGATCGGTCACCGCCGTCGCTGTCTGCTCCCCTGCTCCTGCGATCACCCCCCCTCACCTTCCGATTCCCCCCCTCACCTTCCGACGTCCCCTACTCACCTCTCCCGGTCCACCGATGTCCCTGGATCCGTCCCGGCGGCTGCCCGGGATTCTTCATGGGCGCCGCCATCTTGGAAAATGGCGGGCGCATGCGCAGTGCGCCCGCCGGCCGGCGCATGCGCAGTGCGCCCTCCATTGTAAAAAAATTTATTTTGATCACTGTGATAAACTGTCACAGTGATCAAAATAAAAAAAAAGTAAATGAACCCCCCCCCCCGTCATAGGTAGGGACAAATAATAAAAAAAAGAATTTTTTTTTTTCCCTAGCAGATTTTGCTGCTGATCCGCAGCTGATTTTGCTGCGGATCCGCGGCGGATTTCGCGGCGGATCCGCGGCTGATTTCGCGGCTGATCCGCGGCGGATTTCGCTGCTGATCCGCGGCGGATTTCGCTGCTGATCCGCGGCGGATTTTGCTGCTGATCCGCGGCGGATTTCGCTGAGGATCCGCGGCAGATATCGCTGCTGATCCGCGGCGGATTTCGCTGCTGATCCGCGGCGGATTTCGCTGCTGATCCGCGGCGGATTCGCTGCTGATCCGCGGCGGATTCGCTGCTGATCCGCGGCAGATTTCGCTGCGGATCCGCTACTGATTTCGCTGCGGATCCGCAACTGATTTCGCTGCGGATCCGCGACTGATTTCGCTGCGGATCCGCGGCGGATTTCGCTGCGGATCCGCAGCGGATTTCGCTGCTGATCCGCGGCGGATTTTGCTGCTGATCCGCGACTGATTTTGCTGCTGATTCGCTGCGGATCCGCGGTGGATTTCGCTGCTGATTCGCGGCGGATTTCGCTGCTGATCCGCGGCTGATTTCGCTGCTGATCCGCGGCTGATTTCGCTGCTGATACGCGGCTGATTTCACTACTGATCCGCGGCTGATTTCGCTGCTGATCCACGGCTGATTTTGCTGCTGATCCGCGGCGGATTTTGCTGCTGATCCGCGGCGGATTTTGCTGCTGATCCGCGGCGGATTTTGCTGCTGATCCGCGGCGGATTTTGCTGCTGATCCGCGGCGGATTTTGTTGCTGATCCGCGACTGATTTTGCTGCGGATCCGCGGCTGATTATCTGCTGATTCATCTGCGCTAGCGGGTATAGCATAACGCGATTGCGTTATGCTATACCGTTACCAGCCGGTCAACGCTACGTGTTGAACGGGCTGGTAAAACGCAATATGAACCCAGCCTTAGGGTTAGAACTAGGGTTAGGGTTAGCATTAGGGTTAAGGTTAGAATTACGGTTAGGGTTGGAATTTGAGTTAGGGTTGGAATTAGGGTTAGGGTTGGAATTAGGGTTAGGCTTGTAGTTAGGTTTATGGTTAGAGTTGGGATTAGGGTTAGAGGTGTGTTGGGGTTAGGGTTATGATTAGGGTTTGTATTAGGGTTAGGTGTGTGTAGGGGTTAGGGTTGGGGTTAGGGGTGTGTTGGGGTTAGTGTTGGAGTTAGAATTGAGGGGTTTCCACTATTTAGGCACATCAGGGGGTCTCCATACGCGACATGGCGCCACCATTGATTCCTGCAAATTTTGCGTTCAAAAAGTCAAACAGTGCTCCCTTTATTCCAAGCCCCGACGTATGCCCAAACAGTGGTTTATCCTCACATATGAGGTATCAGCGTACTCGGGAAAAATTGCACAACAACTTTGGGGGTTCTAATTTCTCCTGTTAACATTGGGAAAAAAAATTGGGGACTAAAAATTATTTTTGTGGAAAAAAAATGATTTTATATTTTCACGGCTCTGCGTTATAAACTTCTGTGAAGGACTTGGAGATTCAAAGTGCTTATCACACATCTATAGGAGTTCCTTGGGGGGTCTAGTTTCCAAAATGGGGTCACTTGTGGGGAGTTTCTACTGTTTAGGCACATCAGGGACTCTGCAAACGTAACATGACGCCCGAAGACCATTCCATCAAGTGGGCATTTCAAAACGTCACTACTTCCCATCCGAGCCCCGACGTGTGCCCATACAGTAGTTTTCTCCCACATATGGGATATCAGCATACTCAGGACAAATTGGACAACAACTTTTGGGGTCTAATTTCTCATGTTACCCTTGGGAAAATAAAAAAATTGGGGACTAAAAGATCCTGATTGTGGAAAAAATATGATTATTTTCATGCCCGGGCGTTATAAACTTCTGTGTAGCCCTTGGGGGTTCAAAGTGCTCACCACACATCTAGATAAGTTCTTTGCGGGGTCTAGTTTCCTAAATGGGGTCACTTGTGGGGAGTTTCTACTGTTTAGGCACATCAGGGGCTCTGCAAACGTAACAAGATGCCCGCAGACCATTCCATCAAGTCGGCATTTCAAAGCGTCACCACATCCCTTCCGAGCCCTGACGTGTGCCCAAACAGTGGTTCCCCCCCACATATGGGGTACTAGCGTACTCAGGACAAACTGGACAACAACTTTTGGGGTCCAATTTCTCCTGTAACCATTGTGAAAATAAAAAATAGTGGGCTAAAAAATCATTTTTTGAGAAAAAAAATGATTTTTTATTTTCACGGCTCTGCGTTATAAACTTCTGTGAAGCACCTGGGGGTTCAAAGTTCTCACTATGCATCTAGATAAGTTCCTTAGGGCGTCTAGTTTCCAAAATGGGGTCACTTGTGGGGGAGCTCCAATGTTTAGGCACACAGGGACTCTCCAAATGCGACATGGCAATCGCTAAATATTCCAGCATATTTTCCATTCAAAAAGTCAAATGGCGCTCCTTCCCTTCTGAGCCCTGCCGTGCGCTCAAACAGTGGTTTATGACCACATATGAGGTATCGGCGTACTCAGGAGAAATTGCCCAACAAATTTTAGGATCCAATTTATACTGTTGCCCATGTGAAAATGAAAAAAACTGAGGCTAAAAGAAAATTTTTGTGAAAAAAAAGTACTTTCTTTTTTTTACGGATCAATTTGTGAAGCACCTGGGGGTTCAAAGTGCTCACTATGCATCTAGATAACTTCCTTAGGGGGTCTAGTTTCCAAAATGGGGTCACTTGTGGAGGAGCTCCAATGTTTAGGCACACAGGGACTCTCCAAATGCGACATGGCAACCGCTAAATATTCCAGCATATTTTCCATTCAAAAAGTCAAATGGCGCTCCTTCCCTTCTGAGCCCTGCCGTGCGCCCAAACAGTGGTTTATGACCACATATGAGGTATCTGTGTACTCAGGAGAAATTGCCCAACAAATTTTAGGATCCAATTTATACTGTTGCCCATGTGAAAATGAAAAAAACTGAGGCTAAAAGAAAATTTTTGTGGAAAAAAAAAGTACTTTCTTTTTTTTACGGATCAATTTGTGAAGCAACTGGGGGTTCAAAGTGCTCACTATGCATCTAGATAAGTTCCTTAGGGGGTCTAGTTTCCAAAATGGGGTCACTTGTGGGGGAGCTCCAATGTTTAGGCACACAGGGACTCTCCAAATGCGACATGGCAACCGCTAAATATTCCAGCATATTTTCTATTCAAAAAGTCAAATGGCGCTCCTTCCCTTCTGAGCCCTGCCGTGCGCCCAAACAGTGGTTTATGACCATATATGAGGTATCTGTGTACTCAGGAGAAATTGCCCAACAAATTTTAGGATGCATTTTATCCTGATGCCCATGTAAAAATGAAAAAATTGATGCTAAAAGAAAATTTTTGTTGGAAAAATTAAAATGTCCATTTTTTCCTTCCACGTTGCTTTAGTTCCTGTGAAGCACCTGAAGGGTTAATAATCTTCTTGAATGTAGTTTTGAGTAGCTTGAGGGGTGCAGTTTTTATAAAGGTGTCACTTTTGGGTATTTTCTGCCATATAGACCCCTCAAAGTGACTTCAAATGTGAGGTGGTCCCTAAAAAAAATGGTTTTGTAAATTTTGATGTAAAAAGGAGAAATCGCTGGTCAACTTTTAACCCTTATAACTTCCTAACAAAAAAAAATGTTGTTCCCAAAATTGTGCTGATGTAAAGTAGACATGTGGAAATGTTATTTATTAACTATTTTGTGCCACATAACTCTCTGGTTTAACAGAATAAAAATTAAAATTTGAAAATTTCAAAATTTTCAGAATTTTCGCCAAATTTCCATTTTTTTCACAAATAAACGCAAAAATTATCGACCTTAATTTACCACTAACATGAAGCCCAATATGTCACGAAAAAACATTCTCAGAGTCGCTAGGATCCGTTGAAGCGTTCCTGAGTTATTACCTCATAAAGGGACACTGGTCAGAATTGCAAAAAATGGCAAGGTCTTTAAGGTCAAAATAGGCTGGGTCATGAAGGGGTTAACCCCTTCATGACCTTGACATTTTTTGAAATTCTGACCAGTGTCCCTTTATGAGGTAATAACTCAGGAACGCTTCAACAGATCCCAGCGATTCTGAGAATGTTTTTTCGTGACATATTGGGCTTCGTGTTAGTGGTAAATTTAGGTTGATAATTTTTGCATTTATTTGTGAAAAAAATGGAAATTTGGGAAAATTTTGAAAATTTTGCAATTTTCAAATTTTGAGTTTTTATTCTGTTAAACCAGAGAGTTATGTGACACAAAATAGTTAATAAATAACATTTCCCACTTGTCTTCTTTGCATCAGCACAATTTTGGAAGCAAAATTTTTTTTTTTTTTTTTTTTTTTTTAGGAAGTTATAAGGGTTAAAAGTTGACCAGCGATTTCTCATTTTTACAGCAAAATTTACAAAACCATTTTTTTTAGGGACCACCTCACATTTGAAGACACTTTGAGGGGTCTATATGGTAGAAAATACCCAAAAGTGACACCATTATAAAAACTGCACCCCTCAAGCTACTCAAAACTACATTCAAGAAGATTATTAACCCTTCAGGTGCTTCAAAGGAACTAAAGCAACATGGAAGGAAAAAATGGACATTTTAATTTTTCCAACAAAAATTTTATTTTAGCATCAATTTTTTCATTTTTGCATAGGCAACAGGATAAAATGGATCCTAAAATTTGTTGGGCAATTTCTCCTGAGTACACAGATACCTCATATGTGGTTATAAACCACTGTTTGGGCGCACGGCAGGGCTCAGAAGGGAAGGAGCGTCATTTGACTTTTTGAATGGAAAATTAGCTCCAATCATTAGCGGACACCATGACGCGTTTGGAGAGCCCCTGTGTGCCTAAACAATGAAAAAACCCCACATGTGACACCATTTTGGAAACTAGACCTCTTATGGAACTTATCTAGATGTGTTGTGAGCACTCTGAACCCCCAAGTGCTTCACAGAAGTTTATAACGCAGAGCAGTGAAAATAAAAAAAATCATTTTTTTCCTCAAAAATGATTTTTTAGCCCGCTATTTTTTATTTTCACAAGGGTAACAGGAGAAATTGGACCACAAAAGTTGTTGTGCAATTTGTCCTGAGTACACCAATACCCCATATGTGGGGGGAATCACTGTTTTGGCGCATGGTAGAGCTCAGAAGGGAAGGAGCGCCATTTTGGAATGCAGACTTGATGGAATGTTCTGCGGGCGTCATGTTGCGTTTGCAGAGCCCCTGATGTGCCTAAACAGTAGAAACCCCCCGCAAGTGACCCCATTTTGGAAACTAGACCCCCCAAGGAGCTTATATAGATGTGTAGTGAGCACTTTGAATCCCCAAGTGCTTCACAGAAGTTTATAAATGCAGAGCAGTGAAAATAAATCATTTTTGTTTCTCAAAAATGATTTTTTAGCCTATTTTTTTTATTTTCCCAAGGGTAACAGGATAAATTGGACACCAAAAGTTGTTGTCCAGTTTTTCCTGAGTATGCTGGTGTCCCATATGAGGGGGGAAACCACTGTTTGGGTGCACAGCAGGGCTCAGAAGGGAAGGAGCGCCATTTGACTTTAATGGAAAATTAGCTCCAATCGTTAGCGGACACCATGTTGTGTTTGGAGAGCCCCTGTGTACCTAAACTTTGGAGCTCCCCCACAAATGACCCCATTTTGGAAAAAAGACCCCCTAAGGAACTTATTTAGATGCACAGTGAGCACTTTGAACCCCCAGGTGCTATACAGAAGTTTATACCGCACAGCCTTGAAAATAAAAAATCATTTTTTTTCTCAAAAAATCATTTTTTTAGCCCCCTATTTTTTTATTTTCACAATGGTTACAGGAGAAATTGGACCCCAAAAGTTGTTGTCCAGTTTGTCCTGAGTACGCTGGTACCCCATATGTGGGGGGTAACCACTGTTTGGGCACACGTCAGTGCTCGGAAGGGATGTAGTGACGCTTTGAAATGCCGACTTGATAGCATGGTCTGCGGGCATCTTGTTACGTTTGCAGAGCCCCTGATGTGCCCAAACAGTAGAAACCAACCACAAGTGACCCCATTTTGTAAACTAGACCCCACAAGGAACTTATCCAGATGTGTTGTGAGCACCTTGAACCCCCACGTGCTTCACAGAAGTTTATAATGCAGAGCTGTAAAAACAAAAAATCATTTTTTTCCTCAAAAACTGATTTTTTTAACCCACAATTTTTTATTTTCACAAGGGTAACAGGAGAAATTGGACCCCAAAAGTTGTTGTACAGTTTGTCCTGAGTACACTGGTACCCCATATGTGGTTGAAAACTACTGTATGGGCACACGTCGGGGTTCGGAAGGGAAGTAGTGATGTTTTGAAATGCCGACTTGATGGAATGGTCTGCGGGCGTCATGTTACGTTTGCAGAGCACATGATGTGCCTAAACAGTAGAAACCCCCCAAGTGACCCCATTTTGGAAACTAGATCCCCCAAGGAACTCCTCTAGTTGTGTGGTGAGCACTTTGAATCTCCAAGTTCTTCACAGAAGTTTATAACGCAGAGCTGTGAAAATAAAAAATCATTTTTTTTCCAGAAAAATAATTTTTTTAGTCCCCAATTTTTTTTCCCAAGAGTAACAGGAGAAATTAGACCCCCAAAGTTGTTGTGCAATTTTTACTGAGTAAGCTGATACCCCATATGTGGGGGTAAACCACTGTTTGGGCACACGTCGGGGCTCGGAATAAAGGGAGCACTGTTTCACTTTTAACAGCCAATCAGAGCGATCGTAGCCACGTAGGGGTTAAGCCAACCCCCCTGTGGTGAAGCACAAAGGGTCTTGTGCCTGCGTGTTGGGTGACCTTTCAGTGACCCCGGTCACCCGACCCGCAGGAACGCGATCCTTTCATGACACATACGCTGTGTCACAGGTCATGAAGGGGTTATGGTTCAATATAAGTCACTGAAATGTAATATTTAAAAATAAATGCCAGGAAGTGTCTTTAAGCTGGGATCCACCTGCATCAGTTTTCTTGTTCTGAAATTCTTTTCTCTGCAATACGGCCATTTTATTACTATGAAAATCAAGAACTGAACAAATCTCCATTCTGAGGACTGAAGAAAGTTTGTCCTGAACCGTGCCTTTCATAGTTTACAGAAAGAGCAGAAAATCAGTGTCTCTTGAATTCACCAAATTGGGACACGGAGTGGTTATAAGGTAGGAGAAATGATGGGTGAAAATGGCGGAGTTTGAGGAAAACTGATAGAACCGTAACAAAGCTCCAGGGAGACAGCGACAACCACTGTATTGTGCCCAAAAGGAATTATCACTATGAAACAGAAGCAACATAGGAAATACAAAAGATTGTATCAGTAATTGTACTGACCCCAAGAAGAAAAGTAAGAAGTTTTGGGTTTCTTGACCATGAGGTGAATTACCTGTATGATGGACTCCTTGCTAGAGATGGGTTGCATCTTATGAAAACAGGAAAACACATATTTGGTAGACTCATCACGAGAGCAATACAGGATGGGAAATATACGGCCAGTTAGAAATACCGTATATACTCGTGTATAAGCCGACCTGTGTATAAGCCGACCCCCCTAATTTTGCCACAAAAAACTTGGAAAAACTTATTGACTCGCGTATAAGCCGGGTGTATAAGTTGCCATCCTGCTCTGTGCTCCCCCATCCAGCTCTGTGCGCCCCCATTCTCCTCTGTGCTCCCCTCCTCCATTATCCTGTCCTGCTCCATGCTTTCCGTGCTTCCCCATCTAGCTCTGCACTCCCCCATTCTCCTGTGCCCACCCCCGTCCTGCTCCGTGCTCTCCGTCCTCCCCCCGTTCTGCTCCGTGCTCTCCGTCCTCCCCCCGTTCTGCTCCGTGCTCTCCGTCCTCCCCCCGTTCTGCTCCGTGCTCTCCGTCCTCCCCCCGTCCTGCTCCGTGCTCTCCATCCTCTCCCGTTCTGCTCCGTGCTCTCCGTCCTCCCCCCGTTCTGCTCCGTGCTCTCAGTCCTCCCCCCTCCGTCCTCCTCCGTGCTCCTTGTCCTCCTCCATGCTCCCCCCATCCTCCTCATTCATACTCACCCTCCCCGTGCCATCGCTGAACGTCCCGGCCTGCAATCCTGCGTTCTCCCAGGCTTCCTGCAGCTCTCCAGTGCTGAGCGGTGACGTAATACCGCTCATTAAGGCCATGAATGTGGAGGCCACGCCCATGGGAGTGGCGTCGCGTCCATATTACATGACCTTAATGAGCAGGTATTTAGTCACCGCTCAGCGCTGGAGAGCTGCAGGAAGCCGGGGAGAACGCAGGATTGCAGGGACGTTCAGCGATGGCACGGGGAGGGTGAGTATGATGTCCCAGCCACCAGCTCCTGCCGCCGCATCCCCTCCCCCACTGGTTTCTGCCCTATGACTCGTGTATAAGCCGAGGGGGCATTTTCAGCACAAAAAAAGGTGCTGAAAATCTCGGCTTATACACGAGTATATACGGTATGCAGCTAATGAATTCTTTTTAGAACCCTGCTACGCTGCTATTTGAAGTGGAAATAAAGAACAAAAACAACAAATTCTGAATAAAAACAGAGGCGCAAGAGAAGCAGACTACAAACTAAAATGTGTATATACAAATGCACAGAGCATGGGAAACAAACAAGGAGAATTGAAAATGCGAACACAGGAAGAGAGACTTGATGTCATAGGCATCACTGAAACTTGGGATGATGCACAAGATTGGAATACAAACCTTGAAGGCTACAACTCAATATATTAGAAGCAGGATTAACAAGAAGGGAGGAGCTGTTGCATTGTGTGTTAGGAAAACCGGTTATTACTTCCCGGGTAATAGGATTTTACAGAGTCCACGACAGTACCTACGGAGAGAGGGGATCGGCCCACCATCAGTACAGGAACTTACAGGTTAAAAAGGGGGCGGTCCCCCTTGCCTCCTCAGTTTGTGTTTCAGAGTACGAGAGGAACCCCCATGAATTAGTACATAATAATCCTTCTCTTATTTACATTATTCCACGTCGTCACCTCTCCAGAGTGAACCATGCAAACTCCCTTCAGAGTGCAGGAAACCAGTGAATAAATACAGAAAAAAAAAGGGGGGAGCGTGAGGGTGCTGTCGTGGACTCTGTAAAATCCTATTACCTTTAAGTAATAACTAGTTTTCCTATCGCCACGACAGCACCCACGGAGAGACTTACAGAGACTATTATTTGGGAGGGGCCACAGCACTAAGTACTGAACGCCCGAAATCTAGATTAGTGGCAGATGACAGGTCAAGCTGGTAGTGCTTATAAAAGGTAGAAGGTGACGCCCATATTGCTCCTTTGCAAATTAGATCAATGGAGACATCCGCCTTCTCTGCCCATGATGAAGTCATAGCTCGTGCTGAATGTGCTTTTACTCCCTCTGGCAGCGATTCTCCTTTTACCGAATAGGCCAGGCTGATTGCATCCCTTATCCAACGGGCAATAGAATTGTCCGTGGAAGGCAATAAAGAGTGCCCTACTGTTCCTCCAGCCCTGAGTCCTCGCTAAGTACTCTAGTAGTACTCTTAACATCTAGGCTATGGAATGCTCTTCCGGCATTACTGGGTTATCATAAAAGGATGGCAAATAAATTTCCTGACTTCTATGAAAATTAGAAGGAACTTTCGGTAGATAAGATGGGTCTGGTTTTAAAACTATTTTGTCTAGACCATTAAAAAGGGAGGATCTGTTGATAACGCTTGGAGATCACTGACCCGTCTGGCTGAAGTTAGAGCTACCAACAGGGCACTTTTAAAGGTTAAAACCTTAATTGAAGCTAAATCTAACAGCTCAAAGGGTGGACCCGTCAACGCATCTAATACCATGTTTAAGTCCCACGGTGGTAGTCTGGCAATGTGTACTGGCTTCATTCGTTCGCAGGCTTTAATGAACCTAGTCACCCATCTGTTGCCCGCTACATTAAAGTTATATAATGCACCTAATGCGGATATCTGCACTTTAAGAGTGCTGACTGACAATCCCAATTCCCACCTTTCTGTAAAAATTCTAAAATCGCAGGAATCAGAATAACATCTGATAGGGTAGTCAGGTAAAACATTAGGATTTTTTTCCAAGTTTTACAATAAATCTTTGTAGTGATTTCCTTTCTGCTTTTTAACGATGTAGCAATCAGCAGTTCAGAGAACCCCCCTACTCCTCAGTAGCTTCCTCTCAAATTCCACGCTGTCGAGTCGAGGCCTTCCACTTGAGGATTACGGAATGGACCCTGAGAGAGGAGCTCCGGGCTCGATGGTAATATCCAGGGGTCGGTCACCGACATTGCCTTCAGCCATGGACACCATGGCCTCTTGGGCCAAAATGGGGCTATCAATGTTACTCTTGCCCTTTCTTTCCTGATATTTCTGAGGACCAGAGGGACTAGACACAGAGGGGGAAATGCGTATGCCAGGACAAATCCCCACCGGGACTGAAGGGAATCCACTATTTCTGGCCGATCCCTCTCCCGCAGAGATGCAAATCTCCTGACCTGCCTGTTTTCCCTTGCGGCAAATAGGTCTATCAGTGGTAGGCCCCACAACCGCACTATTTTCCTGAAGATCTCCCTGCTCAAGCTCCATTCTCCCTGGCATAGAGAATGTCGACTGAGGTAGTCCGCCTGCATGTTGTGCTCCCCTCTTATGTGGAGCGCCAATAGGGAGAGGAGTTGAGTTTCATCTAGAGTCACTATTTCTTGTGTGGTGTTCATCAGGTAATACGACCTTGTACCCCTTGATGGTTTAGATAAGCCACTACTGTCGTATTGTCGGAGTGTATCAGTACATGAGATCCCCGCAGATGCAGTAAAAATTGAAGGAAAGCATATTTTACTGCCAGAAGCTCTTTTAGATTGGAGGAATTTTGTGCTTCTTGGGTGGACCATCTCCCTTGGGCTAACTCACTTCCCATGCGAGCCCCCACCCCAGGAGCTGGCGTCGGTCGTAACTACAATGTCCGGTTTTATGTTCCACAACACTCCTTTTGATAAATGTGACTGGTGCAGCCACCAGACAAGACACTCTCTTGACCGAAAGTTTTAATTTTCTCCCTAGACCGCTCTGCAGTCTTCTCTCTGCTTTCAGTACTTCTCTTTGTAATTCTCTGGTGTGGAATTGAGCCCACTGTACTCCTGGTATGCATGCCGTCAGCGAGCCCAGCAGGGACATAGCCTCTCTCAATGTTAGAACTGGGTTGTCCCTTACTCTTTTGATTTTGCGCACAATATCTAATCTCTCTTCCTCTGGCAAGAAACACTGCTGTGCTTCTGAGTCCAGAAGTATACCGAGGAATCTTTGGCGAGTTGCGGGGACCAGTCGAGACTTCTCCAAATTTACTAACCATCCGAGATCCTGTAGTGATGATATTATATGTTTCAATCGGCACTTACACTGACAAGCTGACCCCCCCACTATTAGGAACTGATCTAGATAGGGTATAAAAAAAGAGTATCTCAGATGGGCCATAACTTCAGCAATGACTTTAGTGAATATTCTTGGTGCCATTGAGAGACCAAAGGGCATAGCAGCAAATTGGAAATGTCTAACCTGGTCACCCATCTGTACCGCCATTCTGAGGTATTGTTGATGGGTGCGGTGAATGGGTAGATGGTAGCAGGCATCTTTTAAATCCAGCACTGTCATAAAACACCTGGGAAATAGAAATTTAGTTGCAGATTTAATTAATTCCATCCTAAAGGTTTTATATAGGAGGAATCTGTTCAATTTCCTTAAATTTATGATGGTTCGGAAGGAACCATCCGGTTTTTGTATTAGAAATAAGGGAGAGTAAAACCCCTCCCCGTCCTGGCCTTTTGGTACTTCCACCAGGACTTTCTTTTCTTTTAACTGCAATATTTCTGTTTCTAGGGCCTGTTGTTGTTCTGGAGCTCTCAGAGTTGTTAACAAGAAGGAATTTGGAGGAATCCTCCGAAACTCCAGTTTTAGGCCAGATCAGATAGTGATCCAAGAGCTAGATGTTATATTAGCCTACTGATCATAAAAATAACTTACTCTTCCTCCCTCAGGGACGGTAGGGCTATCGATAGTTGCGTCTCCTCTTGGATCCTGAGGAACCACTGAAATAAGCACCTCTCTTTTTCTAGCTCCCAGTCTCTCTCTGTATATCTTCTCTGGAAGGATGATCGCCTCTTGAAGGTGTTCCTAAAAGCAGTGTTAAATAATTTAGGGAAACCCTCTTTTCTATCTTCCGCTTTGGTGAGAATGTCATCCAGCACGGGCCCACACAGGTACTCACCACGGCATGGAAAGGCACATAATTTTGCTCTGGCATGAGTATCCCCCTTCCAATTTTTTAGCCAGAGTGCCCTACGGACTGCGTTTGACATGCCCGCCGATCTAGCCGCAGTCTTAAAGAATCCACCGAGGTATCTGCTGAACAAGCTGCTCTCTCATGAATCTGCGAGAGGGAGTCCAACAGTCTTTCTCTAGGCACCTTTGCACGCAATTGTTCTTCCATTTGATCTAACCATGCTATCATAGACCTAGCGGTGCAGGTGCTTGCGATCACAGGCTTGAAGGCTCCAGCTGATGACTCCCAGACTCTCTTAAGGAGCATATCAGCTTTCCTGTCAGAAGGATCTTATAGCAGATCTTATAAGGGCAGTAAGGATCCTCTGGATGTGGAGGCTACTGCTGCGTCTACCTTGGGAATTTTCACCTATTCTACCGGAACATTGTCATCAAAGGGGTACCTCTGTTTTGCTGCAGAGGGTAAGAACCCTTTATTCTACTTGTCCCATTCCCTTATAATGAGGTTTTTGACCAAGACGTTTACTGGAAATGGTTTACAACTCCTCTGACACAAGTCTACAAACATCAGGTCCTGCTCTGATTTGGGTTCTTTATTATCAGTGACCCCCATGGTAGCCTGTACAGAGCTAACTAGCATGTTCATATTCTCCACAGGAAAACAATGCCTCCCCTCTTCGTCTGAGGATGACGATGAAGAGGTCTCAGCGCAAACCGATAGTTGTTCCCCAACAGATGGACTAGATGCTGAACTTATTACATCAATATTAGTTCCAATATTTTTTCCTCTAAGGGAGCTGTTAATTTCCTCCCTGATTACGGCCCTTAGGTCTGACGCCCGAAGGGGAGCTTCTTGTTCTAAAGTTTGACAAATACAGGATTGACAAAGCTTTTTGCTATAATTGTTGGGTAGAGGTATTTTGCACAATGCACACTGCTTGTGCTTAGATTTTGACGACTTTTTGGCCTGTAACATAGCACACAAGTGGAAAATTCTCAGCTACTGTATGTCACATTACACTCACCATCCGCAGCTGTCTTCTCTGAGGAGTAGCGGTTCCTGAGGAGGGGATCCCACAGACGATCTAGGGGCCTCTGCCTGCTGGCGCCCCCGTTCATCTCTGCTGCCTGTCGCTTTATTATTCGATCGACCACTGCCCCTGCCACTGCAGGCTGCATCTGCTGCCGGCTGGTGCTCCATGTCTTCCTGAGAGGCTTCAATGTGCGCACGTGGAGCCCAGCACCATGCCGGCTTAAACAAGACCAGGCCATACCTCCTCCCCGGTCTTCTCCGGAAGTGCCTCCTTGCACTTCTGGGCCATAGGCGCTTCAGTATTGCCGTCCGCACACCGAGTGTCAGCGGCTCTCCAGGATGAACGCAGGGGCTACCGCTCCTCCTGCATTGCGCCCGCGCCACCCAGGGTGGCCTTCCCTGGACCCTGGGATCGCGACATCCATGAACCAGACAAGGAGGGGTCTGTGCGCAGAGCACCCCAACGCTGCTTCCAGCATTCCAGGCTCTGCTGTTCCCACAGACACCGCGCAGAGACTGTTGGACCTGGGTAAGACTTCTTTCCAGCAGGCTCCGCTCAGGATAGGAACCCAAACTGAGGAGGCAAGGGGGACCGCCCCCCTTTTTAACCTGTAGGTTTCTGTCCTGATGGTGGGCGGATCCCTTCTCTCCGTGGGTGCTGTCATGGAGATAGGAAAATGTACATCGCCATAGAGATCCAAGCTTCAGAGACTGGTAGCTCTGCAGAAACTGTTTGGGTTAGGGTATGTTTCCACCATCAGGATTCCTTCAGTAAATGCTGCATGTTTGACGCTGTGCGCTGGCGCAGCGTCAAACACGCATTGTCCAGATGTTACAGCATATTGGAGGGAATTTCAAGAAATCCCGTCTCCACTATGCGTAAAAACACGCAGGTGGCAGACCTGCGTTAACGGACATGCTGCGCGTCTTTTTAGATCGCAGCATGTCCTTTTCCCTTGCGACGACGCTTCGTTGACGCAAGTGAAATAACACAGGCCTATGTAGGGCTGCGGTGATTCCGGATGTGTTCAATGAACACATCCGGATTCACCGCGCATTCACTAGGGGGCGGGGCTTTGGGCGGAGCGGACTTTCCGCTCTGTCCAAAGTGCTGTGTTTTCTGATCGTGGAAACACAGTCTAAGAATACAAGGAGAGAAGAACAGAAAGAACACTATTATAGGTGTTTTACTATAGGCCACCTGTACAGACTAAAGACATGGATGAACTCTTTTTACATCAGATGTCTCTGTTCTCAAAAAAGCACGACATAGCGATCATGGGAGATTTTAACTATCCAAATATTTGTTACGACTCTCTCTCAGGCAAAAGTAATGGGTCCAGAAAATACTTATTTTCTCTCACAGACAACTTTATCGTTCAAAAGGTAGAAGATAGAACAAGAGGATCTTCATTCTTAGACATAATTCTTACCAACAGGTAGGAAATGGTTGAGGGAGTAAAGGTGGCTGAGAATTTAGGAGGCAGCGATCATGCTATCCTCAAATATTGGATTACAAGAGAAGGAAGACGAGCGAGGGACTCAGACTAAGTTTGGATTTCAGAAAAGCAGATTTGGACTTTGAAAGAGGGTAGGAAAGGTCCAATGGATTCATGTTCTAAAGGACAGAAATATCCAAAAAGAATGGGAGATTTTGCTAAATGAAACTTTTACTGCACAATCGGTAACAATCCCGAAAAGAAGGAAGAATTGGAAGCATTTAACCCCTTTCTGCCATCAGACGTACTATCCCGTCCATGTGCCCTGGGACTAAATTCCCATGGACGGAATAGTATGTCATATGCAATCAGCCGTGCTCACAGGGGGAGCGCAGCTGATCGCGGCCGGGTGTCCACTAATTCTCACAGCTGACACCCAGCACTAAGTGCCAGGAGCGGTCACGGACTGCTCTTGGCACTTTAATCCCCAGCACACTGCGATCAAACATGATCACAGAGTTCCGGTGCCATAGGGAAGCATTGGGCAGGGAGGGGGCTCCTCCGTGCTTCCCTGAGACCCTCAGAGCAACGCAATGTGATCGCGTTGTTCCGAGGGCCTCCTCCCTGCAGGCCCCTGAATCCAATATGGCCGCAGGGTCATTCCGGGTCCTGCAGGGAGGTGGCTTGTCAGTGCCTGCTGAGAGCAGGCGCTGGCAAGCCTCCTGCACTGCCTGTCAGATCGCTGATCTGACACAGTGCTGTACAAACTTTCAGATCAGCGATTTGACACTATATATTGATGTCCCACCCTGGAACAATGTAAAAATGTAAAAAAAAATATAAACATGTGTAAAAATATTTTTTTAAAAAATCCCTAATTAAAAAAAAATATTTCCCCTATAAACAAATTATTATGTAAGTTAAAACAAACAATAAAAGTACACATATTTAGTATCGCCGTGTACGTAACGACCCACCCTATAAAACTGACCCACTAGTTAACCCCTTTAGTGTACCCCTTAAAAAAAACAAGGCAAAAAAACAATGCTTTATCATCATACCGCCGAACAAAATGTGGAATAACACGCGATCAAAAAGACGTATATAAAAAAGACGTATATAAATAAACATGGTACCGCTGAAAACGTCATCTTGTCCCGCAAAAACGAGCCATAATATAGCATCATCAGTGAAAAAATAAAAGTTATAGCTGTCAGACTAAAGCGATGCAAAAATAATTATTTTTTATAAAATAGTTTTTATTGTATAAAAGCGCCAAAACATAAAAAAAAGATACAAATGAGGTATCGCTGTAATCGTACGAACCAGGGTGGATAAAAATCAATGATTTTTTTTTTTTTTTTTAAATAAAAAAAAATAAATAAAAAATAAAAAAAAAAAAATCGGATTTTTTTTATTTAAATCGGATTTTTTTCAATAAACTGCTTTTTGAGGAAAATATTTTACCATCCAAGGGTTCTTCCATCATGAGATAAAGCTGAGTTGTTTAACTCAGTAGAATAAAGGCTGTATATGTGTAACATTCACAATGCCATGCTCTTCCAGAGGTTTCTGTAGGATTAGTGGGCAGTTTTCTCTTATATTATCACAGACGCTCGCTTTACTTACGCAGTTCTCAAAACTGAATTTGACTCCGCAGAGGTCCCAGCCTCTTCTTCACGGCAAAAATGTTACAACATGAACAGAGTTGAGAAAAAGACCTTAATCCTATTGTTCTACAAACCTATATGAATACAGAATCAACCCCTTCAGTGCCAAGTCCAAGAAGTTAGACAATATGTTTCTGATTGTTTGGAGTGGAATAGATCTGCACAACACAAGAAGAATGTGAATCTAAGTGTGAGGAGGAGGAAGGGCAAGCAGACAAGAAAATGAAAGTGAAACTTTGAGCACAATACTGCAGCATAGCCACAGACAGACAAGTCTGGATCTGTTTGTGTGTACGATCTGAGGTTTATTACATTCTTTCCTTATAATGGCAGCAGGCCGTAAAAGAGACCCAGTTTGGGAATATTTTAATGAAGCTCCTTCGGCTATCGGTAAGGCAGGCATGCGTGTAAAATGCAAACGATGCAACAAAGAGATGCAAGGCCTGGTGGCGTGAATGAGGCAACATCATGAGAAGTGCGGCGATGAAGATGACCAAAGAAACACTTCTGAACAGGCAGGATCTTCAGGTTGGTAAACATTTTTATTGAATCCTATTTCTAAAGACTGAACTGTCATGTGTGAGAAAAATTATATTTCTTATTATTACTGCATGTTACTGTCATTTGGTACAGTTATGAAGAAAAACAAATATTCCTTTTGGGGCAGTGCTGTGTTGTGTACAATAAGCAGAAATTGTATAAACAATAAAATAACAGCATTGACTTTTTTTGTTTAGGGAATGCATGGATTCTGGAAACTATCCACCTCCAAGATCACCATCATCCTGTTCTACAGTTTCAGAGTTATCCATCCAGGATAGTGCTTCATTAGCAGCAGCATCATCAGACACCCACAGACACATATCACCATCACCCAAAAGGAAGAAAAAACCTTTACCTCCTGGAACCACCATAGATAGGTTTGTGATAAGAACTAGCAGATTAGAAAAAGAGTTGATTGATGAAAAAATTGCCCAGTTTATTTATGCAATGAACTCTTCTTTCCGTCTGACTGAGAACCCACATTTCATTAATATGGTTCAGTCACTGAGACCAGGATACAGTCCACCCAGCAGAGCTGATGTTGCAGGGAAACTGCTGGATCAAGTGTATGACAGAGAAATGGAGCAATGTGCAACAGCTCTGGAGGGTAAAATTGTTAACCTAAGTATTGATGGGTGGAGTAATGTCCGCAATGATCCTATTGTATGTGCTTGTATAACAACAGAAGGTAAAGTCTTCCTTGCACAAACAACTGATACATCAGGAAATGCACACACAGCAGAATACTTACAAGTGGCAGTAAAAGCTATAACAACATGTGAACAAAAATTCAAATGTCTAGTACGCAGTTTGGTCACTGACAATGCTGCAAACGTATTCAAGATGAGAAGAAATTTAGAAGAGCAGGGAGGGAATACAAAGCTAATAACATATGGTTGCAGTGCTCATTTGCTGCACCTCTTAGCCAAAGACTTAAGTGAAAGTGTTCCAGAAATAAAGGCTAATGTTGTTGAAATTGCTAAATACTTCCGTAATAATCATTTTGCTGCAGCAGCTCTGAAAAGGATGGGTGGAACCAAGCTAACGCTCCCACAAGATGTTAGATGGAACTCTGTGGTGGACTGTTTTGAGCAGTATATCAAAAACTGGCCTATTCTGATGACACTTTGTGAAGAAAATCGAGATAAAATAGAACATATGCTGAGCTTCCTGAAACCCATCTCTCAAGCTTTAAACAAAATACAGAAAAATAGCTGTTTTATTGCAGATGCTGTTGAAATTTGGAAGGAACTGAGTGAACACTTAAAAACAGAACTACACATGGACAGAATTAAATTACAAGCAGTAAACAAACGAATGGGACAAGCACTGACTCCAGCTAATTTTTTGGCAAATATTGTCAATATCCAATATCAGGGTCAAAACCTAAGTGCTGAGGAAGAGGAGTTAGCTATGACATGGGTATCCAGCAATCATCCATCTTTAATGCAAACTATAATAAACTTCAGAGCTAAGGGGGAACCATTCAAGAAATATATGTTTGCTGAAGATATTTTAAGGAAGGTCACACCAGTAAACTGGTGGAAGTCACTTAAGCGCTTGGATTTAGAGACTGTTCAAGTAATGATTTCACTTTTAACAGCAGTAGCTTCTTCTGCAGGCGTTGAAAGAATATTCTCTTCCTTTGGACTCATTCATTCTAAATTGAGAAATCGGTTGGGACCCAATAAAGCAGGAAAGCTTGTTTTTCTTTTCCAGATTATGAATAGGAACAAAGAAGATGATGATGAAGATGACGACGAGTGAGCTACAGAGGACAGCAGGGACAGTAGTATTTAAGTTTTTCATGTGTCGGCTGGGCTGACAGTCTAAGTTTCTTAAAATATATATATATATATATTTTGTTTAGCCAAATTAGTTAACAAACATGGATGTTTGTTTAAGCAAATAACTTATGCTGTAATGTTGTTATTGTTTCAGTTGAATAAATCTATTTAAATTGTTATTAAGGTCAGGATTATTTTTCTCCTTCCTAAGTACAACAGAACAGTGGTGTCCAAATATGAATGATTAACCCATTAAACTGGGGAGAAAAAAGTAATATAAAAAGTGATTCTAAAAATCTTCATCTACTTGCATGTTAAAGTAGCAAGAACTAGTTTAGGTAGAAACTTGGATTTAAATCAAGCCTTACTGACTAGTGATTTAAATCAGTTTGATTTAAATCAAATCTACCCTGGTACGAACCCGAAGAATAAAACTACCGTATATACGCGTGTATAAGCCAACCAGAGTATAAGCCGACCCCCCTGAATTTGCCACAAAAAACTGGGAAAACTTATTGACTCGCATATAAGCCTAGGGTGGAAAATGCAGCAGCTACTGGTAAAATTTCAAAAATAAAAATAGATACCAATAAAAGTAAAATTAATTGAGACATCAGTAGGTTAAATGTTTCTGAATATCCATATTGAATCAGGAGCCCCATATAATGCTTCATACAGTTCATGATGGCCCCATAAGATGCTCCATACAAAAAAACACCCCATATAATATAATGCTGCACAAAGGTTAATAATGGCCCCATAAGATGCTCCATATAAAAAACACCTCATATAATATAATGCTGCACAAAGGTTAATAAGGCACCATGAGATGCTCCATAGAATATGCCCCATATACTGCTCCATAAAGGTTATAGCCCCATAAAATGCTCCATAGATTATGCCCCCATAAGCTGCTCCATAGATTATGCCTCCATATGATACTCCATAGATTATGCCCCCATATGATGCTCCATAGATTATGCCCCATAAAATGCTCCATAGATTATGCCCCATATGATGCTCCATAGATTATGCCCTCATAAAATGCTCCATAGATTATGCCCCATAAAATGCTCCATAGATTATGCCCCCATGTGATGCTCCATAGATTATGCCCCCATAAAATGCTCTATAGATTATTCCCCCATATGATGCTCCATAGATTATGCCCCCATAAAATGCTCCATAGATTATGCCCCCATATGATGCTCCATAGATTATACCCACATAAAATGCTCCATAGATTATGCCCCATATGATGCTCCATAGATTATGCCCCCATGTGATGCTCCATAGATTATGCCCCCATATGATGCTCCATAGATTATACCCACATAAGATGCTCCATAGATTATGCCCCATAAAATGCTCCATAGATTATGCCCCAATAAGATGCTCCATAGATTACGCCCCATATGCTGCTGCTTGCAAATAAAAGAAAACAATTACATATTCACCTCTCGTCGCTGGGGCCAGGTGCCGGTGTCCTGAGCAGGTGGCGACACCGGCGCGCTATGGGGACAGGGGCCGGTGTCACCGCTGGCTCAGGGCCCAGCACCTGAGGTATTCACCTGTCCCAGGTCCACCGCTGCACGCCGCTCCATCGTCCGGGTCCTCTGTCAGTGACGTTCAGCAGAGGGCGCGGCACGCACTAACTATGTCATCGCGTCCTCTGACCTGAACGTCACAGCCAGAGGACGCGAGGACACATAGGCACGCAGCGGTGGACCGGGGACAGATGAATATCGCATATACTTATCCCCTCCTGGCGTGGTCTCTGCAGCCCCCCTGCTTCTTCCGTGGTCTCCGGCAGCTATTCCTTCCTTCAGCAGTCACGTGGTACCACTCATTAAAGTCATGAATATGCGCATATTCATGACTTTAATGAGCGGTACCACGTGACCGCTGAAGGAAGGAGCCGGAGATCGTGGGAGAAGCAGAGGGGCTGCAGAGACACGCCGGGGGGGGGGGGAGTGAGCGAGCATGATCTGACACCCCGGCTCCCCGTCCCCCGCTGACCCCCTGGAGTATGTGACTCGCGTATAAGCCGAGAGGGGGACTTTCAGCCTTAAAAATGGGCTGAAAATCTCGGCTTATATGCGAGTATATACGGTACTTTATTAATTTTAAAATACGCGGAACGATATAAGCGACCCCCAAAAGAAATTCATGAATTGCTGGTTTTTGCACATTCAGCCTCCCAAAAATCGTAATAAAAAGAGATCAAAAAATGTCATGTGCACAAAAATTGTACCAATAAAAACAACAGCTCGCCCCACAAAAATTAAGACCTCACATGACTCTGTGGGCCAAAATATGGAAAAATTATAGCTCTCAAAATGTGGTGATGCAAAAACTATTTTTTGTAATAAAAAGCATCTTTTAGCATGTGACAGCTGCCAAACATAAAAACCCGATATAAAAAGCCTCTATAAAAAGTAAATCAAACCCACCTTTATCACCCCCTTAGTTAGGGAAAAATAATAAAATAAAAAAAATGTATTTATTTCCATTTTCCCGTTAGGATTAGGGATAGAGTTAGGGTTGGGATTAGAGTTAGGGGTGTGTTAGGTTTGAGGTTAGAGTTATGGTTGGGATTAGGGTTAGGGGTGTGTTGGGGTTAGGGTTGGAGTTAGAATTGGGGATTTCCACTGTTTAGGCACATCAGGGGCTCTCCAAACATGACATGGTGTCTACTCTCAATTGACATGACGCTCGCAGACCATTCCATCAAAGTCTGCATTCCAAAACGCCACTACTTCCCTTCCGAGCCCCGACGTGTGCCCATACAGTATTTTTCTCCAACTTATGGGGTATCAGCATACTCAGGACAAATTGGACAACAACTTCGGGGTCCAATTTCTCCTGTTAGCCTTGGGAAAATAAAAAAATTGGGTCTAAAAGATCATGTTTGTGGAAAAAATGATTTTTTTTATTTTCACGCCCGGGCGTTATAAACTTCTGTGAAGCACTTGGTGGTTCAAAGTGCTCACCACACATCAA